>OZ025302.1:143584968-144834968 GCA_964019185.1 Maratus speculifer | reverse complement strand
GACACCACATTCAATTTAAAAAACACCGCAGACAAAATTCCACCCATACGTCTATTGCGCACCAAACTTTGGTGCGCAATGGACCTAATTTCCATGTTTAGATCGCTAATGTAGCGCAGAAGTACAATTTTGTATTAAATAGTATTTAATTAACATAAATAATTGATGCATTGGGCATTGGCTGTTACATTAATTGAGTGAACATAATTTTACTTATTATCTTTAATTTTGATGACCAGTATATTAACCTCTTCAGTCCCTGAGTACCCATATGGGTACATCAGTTTCGTATCATTTTATTAATGATACTCAAATATAAATGAAATTTCGATATAAGAATAATATGTTTCGAATTCTAAGATTCGAGCTAGTGAAAATAAAACAAAAATCTCGCTCTGAAGTCAAACGAGAGAAGAAATAATTCAGCAATAATTAAAAATACTGTAATAATCGCCAGTAGCGAAGAGGTTAATGTTGCACACATCGTATTCAGTGCCGATCATGAAATGATAAAGAACATTAACAAACATCAATAAAAAAAAATACCAGTACATTTACGCGAGTTAGAGCATGGACAGATTATTTGACAAACTTATTCATAAATACTTTTCAATTAAGTTGAAAAGTATTAAAAATTGCGCTAAAATATTTTTTTAAATAAACAATGAGACAACTATTACAAACAAGTGTTATATGGTTATGGTACATACATTATAACCCTGAATATGATAATTTACTTTTAAAATTTAGCCTGACGAAAAATGCTAGATTTAATCAGGTTTTCTTAATGTGACTATTAAACTAAGGAATTTAGAAAATGAGTTTGCTTCTAGAGAGATAAAGATTTTCATTAAGTATCCCTAACATTGCATATATAATTTTCAGATAATAGGTGTTTTTTCTCGTTTAATTAAATTATTTTTTCGCAGAGCAATTTTACTTGACAGTTTTCTTAGATATTTTCTGTGTCCTAAGATTTTTAGTTGATGTAAAATTCCACGCATAGTGTTATTTTAGTAAATTGGATAATCACTTAAACGATTTTAATAGAATAGACAATGGAATTAAAAATTCTATTAAAATATGTGTTTATATGTGCACTCAAGATATTATAGTTATTAGTAATAAACTTAAGACGTGTTAAGTTTGTAATTTGAGTTTTTTTTATTATGATAGTTCGGGACACCTTATTTATTTTGTTTTAGAAATTTTTACTCTCTATGAAAAATTAGTTTTACTTTAATAAAAATAATTAATACTTTAAAAATATAAATAAGAAGTAAAATATATCTAAAAGAATAATGCTTTTAGCATACTATTTGTATTGTAAGCATTAATTTGCCTCGTGAATTTACGATGATCCTAATTAAAAGTTTTAAGAACATTTTGAAAAGAAAAAAATCATATTTCGTGAGCTTTTTTTAACTGCAATAGTTATAGTTTTAGAGAGTGAGATCTTTTAAGACAAAAAATTCTAAAATTAATTTAATTACCTCTAAAAATTAAATACTCTAAAAAATATCTTCGAAAATTACAGGCAACTAATATTATAAGTTTGTAAGATGTGACACGCGGACATTTTAATTTCTAATAAATTCAAAGTGTTGCTTAAACAAAGAGTTATTGTAAATGAAAACCCTCTAGAGTCGAAACAAATACAATTTAATTGTTACGTGGGCTCCGAGTAAGTTAGTCGTAAGTGAATGTTTTCTTTTTTTCAATAAATTTTCATTGCTACTGTTTAATTTTATTGCAGGTTATCAAGTACATATGTAAGAGTGCATTCTTGTCCATTGTTCAGTGTGTTAGGAAATTTTATGTATTTAAAGTTTCTAATAATGTTTGTAACAATTGTTGTAAAATTTAAGAGCTGTGGTTGAAAATATTGTATGATAATGATCAGGTATTCTCGGACACGACTATGTCGGGTATTTTCGGACAAGGTTTTAAGTTTAGAATTTCACAATACTGTTTTAAGAAACTACAATTTTGCTGTCATTTTAATTATTTATGGATTTGTCTAAAAAAAGGTTTTTATAATTTTTGCAGAAATACATAAAACATGCCAAAATTTAAGGAGAGAATTAATAAAAGGGGAAAGTGGGATAAAAATAAATCAAATAAAAGGGAAGAAATGGAAAAAGAACACAGTAAAGTTGTTAAAGAATGTGAAAAGAAAGAAAAAACATTCAAAGTCTTTCAAAAGATGATCGATTAAATTTGACAGAATGCGTCATATGCGGAGAAATATTTCAAGAAGACTGGATTCAGTGACACAAATGCAAAGACTGGGCCCATGAAGATTGCGGTTAGATAAATGCATCGGATTTTTATTATAATTGTGTAGTTTGTAAGGCCAAGAAATGGTTGGGACACCATTGATTAATAGTTCCGTGCTACCCGCCGTTTTATTATTATTTTTTTTTTGCGATACCAAAAAGAAATAAGGTCAAACTATTTTCCGTATATTTCGTTGAGAAATTCAATATTATTAGCAATGTTTTGTTAAATTCACTAACTAAGTTTGTAATTTTATTTTAAGCATAAAATAAAACATAAATTTCATTCATTTGTTTTTTATTTGCAACTTATGACTGCCAATAATCATCAATTGGCAATTTATGATTGCCAATAATCATCAACTGGCAATTTATGATTGCCACCGAAGATCCGGTGACCGCGGCCCCCGGATCTTCCCCTACATGTATTATTAAAGTAAATCAACATGATGTTTTTTCTGAGAAAAGTAGTGCTCATTTTTTAAAGAGAAAATAAGAAGAAAATTTAAAGAAATAAAACGAATGCTTATTGGAAACTTTGGAGATTATTATGTGCTTCCAATTTAGAAATAAGCATTAAGTAAATAGTGTAACTGAGGAGGTACATGATCTTATTTTGTCAATTGGCGTTTTCTATTAGTCTTTTAGTGAACTATACTTTGAGTTACATACGTGTAATAGGATGCGATTTATGAAAAATTCTGTTTATAAGTGCGTCTGTTGCTATGTAAATACTTAACATATTTTCATCGTTTAGTGTATCGGTTCGGATGTCCATTTGCATTTAAGAGTTTCATGCCAAACCAAAACCATTTTAAATTTAAATTATATAACTGTTGCATACATTTATCGAGTTTCAGATTTCAGACCTTATGAAAATCGGATGTAACAGTTTAACTACGGGGATAATCAAAACTATACCGTAACCAATGGAACCAATGGAAAAAATTGTTTCAAGTGCATTTTAATATGTTACACTCTTTGTAACATAATACAATTGATATACATTTATGAAGTATATACTAAAATATCCATTCTCTACAATCTGTGGTAGAATGAGTGTTTTTTATTAATATAGAGAGCCACATACAAAAAAAAAAATCGATTACATAGGAATAGGGCGAACATTGTTTGGACCGTATCTTAATTATCTTAAAATATTTTACATTTTATGAAATTCACATACATTGCTGGTGTTTACTAAAAGTTACTTCCTGACTAATAGAAAGCAGATAGTATTTACCGGGACATACAAAAGTTTTCGGCTACTACATTGTATACAAAATACTGAATACTACTACACCAAGACTTGAATATTTTTATAACTTCGTTAGAGTCCCAACCCACCTCATTTGCTATGCCTTATGTGCAATTTTCGACTAGTTCTCATTTACAATCACAGGGAGTCAATTGAAAGGAGACCACTTTCACAAGTAGACTATTATTGCCCCTTGTTGATGGTTGGTTTTCCCTATTTTCTGGTGACACACCTCTTCAAATGGTTTATCTCGCAGTTTCCAGATAACTATTGCCATTCTTTATTCTATGGAGAACATTTCTTTAAACACCTGTGCAAGAAATCAATAGGTCAGAATTTTCATTGAAATGTATCGGTATTTTTTGGAACATCATACATATAAAATAAAACTGACACACCAGCTCAATTCTTTTTTTCGGTCAAAAATACAAAACAAACAGGCAAGAAACTGCTGAAGCATTTCTGTGGTAGTAATATATTGTTCTGTAAGTTGAAAAACTTTCCGTCTTTAAACTATTGAATTTTAGGAAATTATAGGAAATAATAGCTACAATTCGCGAATTTTTTTTCCTGTTTTAGGTGAAAAAAGTTTTAAAAAACCAACAAGTCGGAAATTACACGTCAAGCTTAACAAATGTGGTGCGTTTATACTATAATGAAGTTTTAAAATTATACAGAATTAGGTGTATTAATGTACAGATCTTCGGATACAGCATATAGTCAAAACCTTTTGGGTGTCCTTTTAAATACTATATGTTTTTTTATTATTCAGAAAGTAACTTTTAGTAAGCATAAGCAACAAATATCAATATTAGGGGAAATATATTAATATAATGAAAAGGCGCCGCAAACAATGTTTTCTCCTATACCTTTATGCAACGGAATGCTTTTGTATTGCTCTGTAAATTAATAACAAATATTCTTTGCATGACAGAATGTATTTTTTAGTGCATACTTCATACATGATATACATTTTATTATGTTCAAAAGAGAGTAACATGTTTAAAATGTACTTAAAGCGGTTTTTCCCATTAGCTGGTATGCTACGGAATACTTTTGATTCTCTCTGTAATTAAACTATACATGCGATTTTCACAAAATTTGAAATGACTCGACTTATGCAACAATTATATATTTTAAATTATATGTTATTCAGTTGAGTATTTTTTGCTCTGTTATATGACGAAAGATGGACAGACGGACTGACAGACGAACTGAACGACGACTATGAATGTTACGTATTTATGTAAGTACGAACTTATTTAAAAAGTAAAATGCAACACTCTTGTCAGTGATTTGACGCAAATGCTGCTTTATATAGGATAATTTCAAGTTATTTACCTAAAATTGATAAATTTCCAGTGTTCTGAAAAAAAATGTGCAAATAAAAGGAAATTTTGTATTTTAACGAAACAAAGAAAAAAAAAGCAATCAATAAATTCAACTATTCAATTCAACTACGTTTTTAAGAGTGATTGTCTCTTGAAATATTTGATCAAATATTCTGATCCTTATTTATTGAGAGTTGGTTAATAATTGATTTATAGTTTTAAAAGCGTAATATTATTGAATTTGTAAATTAAAATATCATTTTCATATACTTTTGTCACAAGGGAAAATATTTTAATCATTTAGTTTAGAAACTTGAAAAATATTTGAAATAAAACGTGCTTAATCAATAAATGGAAGGCCTTTAAATGAAATAAATTTAAATGTAGTTTAGATATTTTCTGTGTCCTAAGATTTTTAGTTGATGTAAAATTCCACGCATAGTGTTATTTTAGTAAATTGGATAATCACTTAAACGATTTTAATAGAATAGACAATGGAATTAAAAATTCTATTAAAATATGTGTTTATATGTGCACTCAAGATATTATAGTTATTAGTAATAAACTTAAGACGTGTTAAGTTTGTAATTTGAGTTTTTTTTATTATGATAGTTCGGGACACCTTATTTATTTTGTTTTAGAAATTTTTACTCTCTATGAAAAATTAGTTTTACTTTAATAAAAATAATTAATACTTTAAAAATATAAATAAGAAGTAAAATATATCTAAAAGAATAATGCTTTTAGCATACTATTTGTATTGTAAGCATTAATTTGCCTCGTGAATTTACGATGATCCTAATTAAAAGTTTTAAGAACATTTTGAAAAGAAAAAAATCATATTTCGTGAGCTTTTTTTAACTGCAATAGTTATAGTTTTAGAGAGTGAGATCTTTTAAGACAAAAAATTCTAAAATTAATTTAATTACCTCTAAAAATTAAATACTCTAAAAAATATCTTCGAAAATTACAGGCAACTAATATATTTTTTTCCATAAATTATTTTTTAGATTTCGAAAATAAATTGTTTTCGGAGGTTTCCAAAGATAAGGAACCGTTTCTCGGCATACACTGGTGAAATAAATTAAGAGAATTTCCATATTTTATCGAATTGCACGAAAAGAACTGAATTGAAGACAAAACCACTGATTCTAGATAGAAATGCAATTCTTGTACGGCAAATACGTAAGCGTATACGAATGTGTAGGCGAAGCCATATAAAAAACAGGCTTTATATAAGCCAATTGAGGGTAAGACGAATTGCACTCGCAAGGACACTTCGGCGAATTTCTTGGTGTTATCTTGCAGCAATTGGTTAAATTCCCTTTGGAACAGTAAAAATAAGTAACCACCGATGTTTAGATGATGGAATGAGGTGGCGATTTGCTTGAAGACTAGAGGCAGGCTAATCGCAAGTTCAGATATGTATAGAGTTTAATTTAATGCTCTGCGTCGTATGTACCTATGGAAACACTTCCAGGATACTATATCCATCGAGAGAAAGCCTGGGCAAGGTCAGCCAAGAGCTACGATGGCCAGAGAAGATAAACATATGTCTATTTTAGCAAGCATAACAGAGGAACTACAGCTTCTCAGCTCGCTCGTGACCTATATGCAGCCACATTCAACCCATGTAACAAGAGTGACTGTTTCCAAAAGACATGATATGAAATGGTTGTTTGCTAGAAGACCGTCTGTTTGTGTCCCGCTCACGTCTACGAGCAGGATAGTTTGATAAGCATGGTGCAGGCAGCATAGTGATTGGAGTATGGAGCAATAGGCGACCGTTCTCTTCACCGACGAGTTCCGTTTCAGCCTAAACACCGTTTGTCGCCGTATTGTCATATGCAGAGAACCAGGGACCCGCTACCTACCCTCAATGTCCGCAAAATCAACAATTATGGCAGTGGCGGTGTAATTGTCATGGCAGGCATCATGTTGGCCGCCCACACACCTCTCCACATCTTTGACAGAGGCTCTGTGACTGGTGTAAGGTAAGGATGAGGTTATGGCGCCCTATGCTTCTTTTTTCCTTGGTGCAGTGGGCTCCGAGCTCATTTTACAAAACGATAACGCGAGGCGCTATAGAGCTCTTCCGGTCGACAATTTCTCGAGAGTGAGAATATTCGCAAGATGGATTGAACAGCCAGGTCTTCAGAACTCAACCCTATAGAGCATGTCTGGAACACTCTGGAGAGGGCACTTCCAACTCGCAACCCCTCTCCTTGAACCATCCAGGAACTGAAAGCAGCGCTGATGAATAAGTGGGACTAATTGCCACAGGCACTGATAAACTGCCATATTTCCTGTATGACATCATGCTGCGAGGTCTGTGTAGCTGTAAGAGGAGACCATATTATCACTTCTTACTTATTAACCCATCTCTCTTGTGTATTCTGCAACCGCTGTTTCAGACCTTCAGACTTAAATGAGTATTACTCACGAACATTAGTATATATTATAACTGTTGGATATTTATTTTGTTTGTATTATATCAGCCTATGTTCATACCAAATTTTATTAAAATCTGTCCAGTGGTTCTGGAGATCGTTGATCAAATATGAAAATTCTCTTAATTTCTTACACCAGTGTATTAGGTGACTTGGTACCAGTCGTCGGATATTTCCCTTAATAGTAAACATAGTAAATTTTTATAAATTAATTTTTTTTTACAATGTATTAAAAATAAATAGTTTTTCATAATAAAATAATGTTTCTGTCAGCTGAATTACAATAAAAAATGTTAACTTTGCTCCACCTATGCGAAATTATGATCCATTCTGCCATGGGGGAATCTCGAGGATTATTTCTTGTGAGCTGCCAAACTGACATTAGACCTGCTATATAAATTTTGAGACCAAAATATTGCCATTAACTCAAATGATGTAGCATATTTATTTTTTTCTCTCTTGCCCAAAAAATACCCTTACAGGTCTGATTTACTCCGATTGGCTGTATTCTTTTTGCTCCACGAATTATTTGCTAAAATGTATTTTTTCTTTGCATTATGTTGTTTTATAAAACTTCCAAAAAAAAAACAGGTAAACAAATCTTTACAAATTAATTGAATAATTTCTAACAGTTATTTACAAATAATCACCCGTTAATGAATATTTCCAAAAATATATAATTGCTATTTAAATTATTTATGTTCTTCAAAATTTACACTTTTCGGAATAATCAATATTGATTTTTCATATTCAAAGGCTAAATTTTCGCAAGTATTCGAATCAATATTTGAATCAAATGAAAATTTTCTCTCTGAAAATTGATTTTAAATAAAAGTATTTACTTCATGCTTAATGACTTCTAATGTATTATATCGCATAATTTATCCGTTAACTATGCATAATTTTATTCAAAATTTGCATTCAATTTAAAACTAGCGAAGTAAAATTATCTTTAATGAATACTATAAAAGCAAAAATGAACAATAATTTTTTGCAAAAGTTACATAATTACTTAATTTAAATTTTTGCGAGATTTTTTTTCTTCAGGCAAATCTTTAATAAAACGGTAAATTTTGACAGATAATTGTAATTTGTCAGCTTTGATAGCTTAGATATTGCACGAGTATTAATCTAAGTTAATTAAACAATAAACATTAAAGACTAGAAAAATGTTATCTAGCGCATGTCGAATTTTATTACCTCAATCACCAGGCTTTAGTATATTTTGCGTCTACATGGATAGCAAATAATCTTTATTTTAATAAAATGTTGCATGTCATTTGTATTGACCGTGAAATGCTTTGAAATTTAATTTTTATTTTTATTATGATTATCGATCTTATTAGACGGATCCGAAGCATGTCAATGTCATTTATTTTTAATTATTATAACACCTTTCTTAAGTAAAATAAAATTTTTATTAAAATGTATATATAAAGGGTGAATCTTTTAAAATCTGGTGATTTAAAAATCTGTTGAATTTAATAAACTTTTTAGCATACATAATCTTTAATTATAGTTCTCATGATGTATCTCATTTAATAAACAACACTCATAAAACTCTAAATTGCAGAGATCAGGTGTTGTGTTTTCTAATTACTACCGTATAACGATTATTTCGTTATATATTGGTTATTTTCTTAAATTATTCCTTTACACCCCCCGTCTCTGTTCAATTCAAAAATTAGTTTTAAGTTGTCCTTCATTCCTTTTCCATTTTTCTTGCTTATTAATTCTCTAACCGAAAGTCGGCAGCTGCTTAACTTTATCTGTGAGAAATACACTCACATATTAATCAACCGTTTGAAACTATTTCCAGATGTCTGCTATTTCCGATCGAAGCAATTCTGCATTACCTTATAAGGAGATCATCTCTGTTTCGCAGTTAAAATTTATGCTTACATTTCTTTTTCCTTTCTCGACAAAACCGTAAAAAGAATTTAACATCTGCTCAGTAAAATCTGATGTCCCTTCGGTGTGCTTCGTTATTAGACAAAACAACACGTGTAACAATTTATCGTTTGGCAACCTTTTCCTTTCCCATCCCAGCTGGGAAACTAAATTGAATTCTGATCTTGCTGGCTGCATTTTAACTGTTATTTGGCATATACTATCCATTGTGCATGGGCGAACTTGTGTATGTTGGCGATTTTCTATCATGCCAAAAGTGGCGGTTTGTTGCTATGTATGAGGTGACTTGACTCACTGCTCTTGTCTAGTGAAGTTGCTAATCGCTGTTCGGAGATTTTCTCCGAGTACTGTATGTGTGCCCCCCCTAGTAATACATGTCTGAATAAAGAATAACTTAGCAATCATTGTGGGGTTTTTTCGTACATCCGAATCTGGACTACTATACGTAATCACGCTTCTTCTAAGTATTCGAATAAAATAGCAGATGCTAGCAGCTACTACGCCACAAGAATCTCCATTACAAAAATAACTGGTACCGTTTGACTCTTTCGTTTTTCCCCACATAAAAAAAAAAAAAAAAAAAAATATGGAGGGGGGTACAATCAACTGCGACGTTCCGGCGGATGTGATGCTTTTTGTTTCTTCTTTTTCTTCTCTGCATCCCCCGGTAGAAAATGCTATTAGTCTTGCCTGCTAAGTGTCAACCGAAAAAGTACAGAGCTGTTCCCGTCCTGAAATTCCTTTGCTGGACACCCCCTTTTCCTCCCCTGTGTGCTCCATCTCAACTGCTTCGGAGGGTCTCCCCTCGAGATTCCATAACCTAAAAGAAATCTGCGGCTGATTGTCACCTGAGCGCTGGGTGCCCCTTTTTTTCATCTCCTCGCATCGTCTGTGTGATTGACGTGTTCATCGCAGCCAGATATCATCGAGGGCTGCATGTGCTCATTTTCCAGTTATTTTTGTAATGGAGATTCTTGTGGCGTAGTAGCTGCTAGCATCTGCTATTTTATTCGAATACTTAGAAGAAGCGTGATTACGTATAGTAGTCCAGATTCGGATGTACGAAAAAACCCCACAATGATTGCTAAGTTATTCTTTATTCAGACATGTATTACTAGGGGGGGCACACATACAGTACTCGGAGAAAATCTCCGAACAGCGATTAGCAACTTCACTAGACAAGAGCAGTGAGTCAAGTCACCTCATACATAGCAACAAACCGCCACTTTTGGCATGATAGAAAATCGCCAACATACACAAGTTCGCCCATGCACAATGGATAGTATATGCCAAATAACAGTTAAAATGCAGCCAGCAAGATCAGAATTCAATTTAGTTTCCCAGCTGGGATGGGAAAGGAAAAGGTTGCCAAACGATAAATTGTTACACGTGTTGTTTTGTCTAATAACGAAGCACACCGAAGGGACATCAGATTTTACTGCGCAGATGTTAAATTCTTTTTACGGTTTTGTCGAGAAAGGAAAAAGAAATGTAAGCATAAATTTTAACTGCGAAACAGAGATGATCTCCTTATAAGGTAATGCAGAATTGCTTCGATCGGAAATAGCAGACATCTGGAAATAGTTTTAAACGGTTGATTAATATGTGAGTGTATTTCTCACAGATAAAGTTAAGCAGCTGCCGATTTTCGGTTAGAGAATTAATAAGCAAGAAAAATGGAAAAGGAATGAAGGACAACTTAAAACTAATTTTTGAATTGAACAGAGACGGGGGGTGTAAAGGAATAATTTAAGAAAATAACCAATATATAACGAAATAATCGTTATATACCGGGTCTATAATTGTTCGCCTGTAAATCAATTCCTATGTGAAGTAATGTAATAGGCATTCATTCAAATATAAATATTATACATAATGGCTGATGCTAATATCATTCACTTAATTTATCGAAACAAAGAGTTCCATTGCTAATTTGAAGAAGAGAATTATAATTATTTTCAGTATTTGACATTATGTATATTATTCGACGTACTTCAAACAATATGTTTTTGATGTTCTGATTTTTGGCTGCAGGTAATTGAAAATTGTGTGTTTGACATTCATAGGCATTCATTCATATGTAAATGAAAAACCTTAAAATTATTTTCTTTCTTTAGCATTTTTTTACATTAGTACTTCCCAGTAAAATAATAATAAATAGACAACGGACAACCGGTCAACACGGGCGGACAGAACCCCCCGACTTCAAATCGCCCAACAATTCAAGCCTCCGAGACTCTGGATTACAAGAACATGCCACCATTCCCGGCAAGCAAATAACTGATTATATCAAATACTCAACTATGTCAACTACTGGAAGTGACAATTTTTATAAAGCAGTTATTATACTTAAGTTAGTAATCATCGGGATATTCATTAAAATCTTACTCCCGGAGGTCCATAAAAGATTGATGTCCTTGTGATGTAGAATCACATATAGTTTTCTTAAATTTTACATTTTTCTAAATTACCGTTAAAACTAATCTTTAATTAAATGTCCATTTTATCTTAACGTTTATTTTCGATTCCACAATAACTTTCCGTTCAAAAGAAAAGAAAGAAAAACATCTAGCATCTGCCTTATTACTAGAAAACGGCTATCAGATAAAGAGAATTCATTAAGATGCGTATTTCACCCTTGCTGGAAACAAATAAAAAAAGAATAAAGTTCGAATGTGTTTGCGGTCAGTGAAATTTCATTTTCCTCTCTGCGTAATTTTAAGTATAACTTATTCGTTGCATATGAGTCTTTTTATGTACATAATGGTTGTTATGTCTTTTGAGAACATTTTCCCAAAATATGCTCCTAACGTACGAATTGGCAGTCTGATTCCTTTTTGGCGTATTTTTTAGGACTGCTGTTTTCTGGTTGCCCTGCTATTAAATTCAAAATCCTTTTATTGTTTAAGCGTAACAGACAATTTTGCGGAGATGATATCAGTCATTTTTCATATGCTTAATGTCGCCAATTGTGTGATGCCAATGTGTGAATTTTTCAGTGAGGAATTAATTGCCTCCCTCTCGCTTCATGAACTTTATTTAGGCATGTCATTACTGAAGTGTGGTCTCGCGCGACCTCGCGGTTTTCAAATTAATTCATTAGAATATATTTCACTGAGATTTCCTTTTTCTTGCAACTCTTGTACATATTTGTTGTGGTTTCATATTCAACCTGGCTTTACATGCATACACATACTTACACTTCATTCTCACAAAATTATTTTTGGTTATGGTTCAAAGATATCACTCGCCATGGTTGAATTCAGTCATAATTTTTATGTACTTCTGTAATATTTTTGCTACATACTATGCCATGATCACATTCCTTTTATTTTACTCTGCAGACAAAAAAACTATTTTGTTTTACATAATTTTACACTCATTCATGCTGGTTGGTTTACTGTTAGGAACAGGCATTTTTCCTCTTTTGAAGTTTAAATTGTTATAAATACACATTATTTACATCTTCAATTATTTTAAACACGTCATATAATGTATTAGTTCCTGGTACACATAAGAATTTTGTTCATAGAAAAAACACAAGAGTTCATCGCACATTCTTTGTTCATTGATGTTACACTAGTTCATCGCTTTACTTTCCATTCTTGTTGTACATGGGGAACTAGTTACATTCATTTTTGTTAAAACAAAAAAATCGCTTTCTTCCTGGTCATTTTAGTTCACCGAATAAACAACTTAGTTCATAGCATATTTACATGTTAGTTATAGAAATTCTACACATTAGCTCATCGATCTTTTCACATTAGTTCATAGAATATTTACATGTTTGTTTATAGAATTTTACACGTTAGTTCATCGATGTTTTTCACATTAGTTCATAGAGATTTAATACATGTGTTCAGTCATGTCGTACGTTATAGTTCATAGAGATGTACACTTTAGTTCGTTGAAGTTTTATATTATTATTCATAGATTGTTTACACATTAGTTCAATGAAAATACACATCTTTGTTCATAGAATATGTAACACATTACTTCTTAGAAAGTAAACCACATTTTAATGTACATTATCTTTAAGATATAATTTGGAACCTCTTTTTAATTATTTTTGTTAGATAAAACAGTAGTTTTTTTTAATGTATTTTTTCTAAAAATCCATACAACACTCAGGAAACTGCCAGCACATACGTTAAGGATTTTAATATAGGAAATAAATTATAATATGTACATGCCTTTCCACATACATTTTTCTTTACTGATAAAATTTGACTGATTGGACGCGGATGGTGACTCGATGCTAATTATATCATTTCACAAAATGATTCTTCTCAAAATAGTATAATATATCTTTAAAATTGGACATGTTTCTGATACAATATTATTTTGGTTCTTGTCACTAGTTAGATATACTTTTATCTTTAAAAGTATATATGCTAGAACAGGTATGACCATTACATCATTTGTACTTTCCTCTATTTTAAATGACACTTTAAATTTTCACACATTTAAGCTTTTAGAAATACATGCATTTACTGCAGTTTGTTTAGATCACCATGTACACACAAAAATATTGTAAGCATTTTTATTATTTTACAATAATCACAATTGTTTTGGCATGACTCTTAGCTATACCTTAAACATCAAGAGTATTTAAATCGAGGAAGTTAAATACTTTTACAGTTTTAATAGTACATATTTGTCACATTTGATATTCCGGTAATATTTTATGCCTATACACTTATTTTTTAACCTTTTGCTAACCATAGTATTCGACAGTTTTTTTTTCACTTCACACATAAATCATAGTTAAAACACGTAGTTCACTGTAGCTGGTTTAGAGTTTAACCAGAGTTTATTTTTACATAACACATGTAGTTCATTGAGACAAGTTAACCCTTATTCATTGAGTTGTTTAATGATTGTTAATTCATTAATTACGTAATTGAATGTCACTCATTGGTAGGTGTTTTTGGGTTCTTGTACACATACTGTCTGTTTCTTACGTTAGCAAAAAAAAAAATCCTAATTTGTTTTTCTACACAATCGCGAGAGCGTTGCTTGGCATTCGGCAATGGTATTTACAATGGTGTTTTATTTTACAAAGGTTTTACAATTTTACTTTTGCGGCATGCTACGCGGATGAGCTTGTGGTCTGTGGATAACAATTTTGTGGGATTTCACCTTTCTTATTTTTCCCTCATCAATGGCATTCCTTGTGGTCCAAGATATTTCACGTGAATATATATATTTATTGTTCACGAATTTTCTTATAGGTAATGCACAAGTTTTCATTTTTCTTATTACATACATGCAGCCTTCTCCTGGTTTATACTAGTTAATTCTTTAGCACATATTAATTGAGGCTGAGTTCACACACACACACATAATTTTTCTCTTCAGTATTACCTGTTGTACAATTCACTTAAAATTTCATTTTTCTCATACATTTTTACATTTAAAAGATTACATGATGGAATAACTCATTTTTTTTACACAAGTAAAGGCTTATTAAATCACAGTTTTATTTAAACTACATTTACATTAAGACAGGGGAATACAGTTGTCACATGGAATTAAATGGCTTATGACAGTGTTTGAGGTATTTTTTTATATCCTGATTTTCTACAGTTTTTTTATTATTGTCTTCTTTACCTTATATATATCTCATGAATATACATTTGTTTAATATTCATGTTGAGAGATTAAAAAAAAATCTTTAAAAAAAGAAACAAGCTTAAAACCCATACTTTCGGTCATTATTATGGGCATTATTTCTGGATTTTTAGTTATTCATATTACATTTTTGTTTCTCTGTGTGTTATATTATACCTTTTTTTGCATTATATTAATCGAGTATCTTATTTTATTATATTATAATATTGATAAATACATATATTTAATGTTTATTATTGAAAACATTTTGAAACTTATATCCAGCTGGTAAGTGACCTGTTTATTTAGGCCTAATGTATTTTTATTTTGTATGTGCATTAGGGTGGAGCGAAAAAAATTTTTTTTTGGAAAATCAAAAACGGGTAGGGGCCAAAAGTTGCCTTTATACTAGTACATCAACTGCGTGAAATTTTACCGCTGAAAAAAAATGGCTTGAGTCTGCGCTTTTGCTCCAAAAATCGAAATTTTGGGTAAAATTTGTCATTTTTTGACATTTTTTTTAAAAAAATTAAAAACTTCCTACCGAGCTGGTCAGTATTTAAAAGTGTTGCTTAGACCTTTATATTTATCTGCTTAACATATTTAAACTATAAAACAATATCTGTAGTCTGTATAATTGGAGCAAATCTGACAACTTTTTGTGAAAAATCAGCGTTAACCTCTCTATTGGAGCATACGACGAAATGTTGTTTTGAATGCATTTCTTATCTAGCTGCTTTCAAAACTACTGTGTATATAACTCATAGAGGTGGTTGCATTATCCCACCCGTCTCAACCACCGAAAAATCTAGGCCCAGTGTTTTATTTATGTATTGAATTGTTATTTTTTTCCCGAAGACGAGTATAAGTTTTCTATATATCAAAGTAATTTATCTCTTCTTTGTATTCACTGACTTTGGATGATTTGGATCATGCTGGTGTGACCTGCTGCACGTATATTTTTATACCATGTATAACAGAAGAGAAGCTGAGTAATGTATTGGGTATTTTCTTAATTGAACCTATTCAGCAGTCTATTATCTTCATTAAAATTTCATGCAATTAGTACATTATGATTGGAAGTTCTGTTATCACAACATTCTTTCAATCAATTACATTTTATATGCAATGATTTGCCTAATAATTGATTGTATAAATTCAATTTCTAGTATGTCATCATTTATTGAACCTATTACATTGAATATATGCTGAGAAGCTAGCTGTTTAATATTATGACGATCGTCACAGAGGATTGCAAAAAAAACTTGCGTGTAAAACAACAATATTTCTAAAGAAGTTTTAGCATGCTTTATGTCGTTTCCTGTGTTGTTCCGTAGTCTAGTAATTTCTAATAAGATTTTAGATCTATTATTCAGGTGTGTTGTACATTTGGTATAAAACATCCCGCGGTATAAACTTGGATTATACATTTTGTGAGTGAACATATAGACGCTGATTGCCAATCTGTGCTTATATAAAGCGGAAAATTTTATTAACTTTATGAGATGTCTTTTGTGTGAGATGTTTTCTAAATTCCTATTCCTCATTCTTTCTGAGAAATAGCTTTCCTTATGATTTAGCTTTGCAATCTCCGACAGAAATTTCTAGTCTGTTCTGAGTATCTTTTTCTCAATTTGAGATAATAATTTTTCAAAATTATTCTCTATTTTATATTTTAAAAAAATGTAATAGGAAGTGAATAGTACGTAGACAAAGATTTTCCTTATTGATCCAGTGAATCCATGTAGCTTAGAACGTTTTATATCAACTTCTCTAATAATTGATGCAGAGGAAATTCACTGGAGATGAAGTAGCGAATGATTCAATATTATATACAATTCTAAGCTTACCCCATGCAAAATGGTTCACAGTGACAAATAAAATTCTCCTAATTTTAAATGAGCACTTATAGTCGATTAGAATCCGTACATTCCCTCATAAAGTACTATGCATTATAAGTTTATGCCCAGAACATTTCACCATCAAATGTTGTCCATTCATAAAAAGGGGATCTAAAAGTTAATTGGAAATTACCTGGATACGAAAACACTTAGAAAACGGCATAAAACTAATGCAAAAAAGAAGGTTATTTACAACAGCGGTTGCTTTACACATGGAGAACAAATTTTCATTGCAATTCTCGCTGACGATCACCATCACATTAAACAGATCGGTTCTCAACATATAAAAAATGCAAAAATAGAATAAATGATGGCATACTTATAGTTGAAATATCTAAAATCATCTTTGAAGCAAATCATTACGTAAAAAAAATACAATTGACTGAAAAAATGTTGTGGTAACAGAACTTCCAATCACTATTCATCAACTGAATGTAAGTTTGATAAATATAATAGATGGCCGAATAGATCCCTTTAATAATATTCCCGTACATTACTCTGCTTGTCATTTTTTTTGTATAAACTGTAAAAATATACATGAAGATAGTTACAGCAGCATGTGGATGCAAAGAGCAGATGAACAAGGTGGAAGCATCGAAAACGTGCCAAATTTTTATAAAGAAAATCACAAATCAATGTATAAATAAAACACTGTACTAAGATGATCGAATAGTTGGGCCGGGTGGTATAGGAAATATAGCCACCTCCACGACGCATGTCCAAGGTAGTTTTGAAAACAAGAGTTGTATTAAAAACAAGCATTCGTTGAATGACCCAATAGAGTGGTAATACTGTTTTCTTACTAAAAGTTGTCTGTTTTGCTCCAGCTATAGGGAATAAACATATTGTTTTATAGTTTAAATATGTTAAGCAGATAAATATAAAGGTCTAAGCAACACTTTTAAATACTAACCAGCTCTGTAGGATTTTTTCAATTTTTTTGAAAAAATGTCAAAAAATGACAAATTTTACCCAAAATTTCGATTTTTGGAGCAAAAGCGCAGACTCAAGCCATTTTTTTTCAGCGGTAAAATTTCACGCAGTTGATGTACTAGTATAAAGACAACTTTTGGCACCTACCCGTTTTTGATTTTCAAAAAAAAATTTTTTTCGCTCCACCCGAATGTGCATCTTTCTGATACAGGTCATCGTCTAAATAAGACGAATTGAAGAGTGATCACAAATTTTATTAATGAAGCTGCAGCTGTTTCTAAATAGAAACAATATACCTGTATGACAAAATTTATGGTACCAATATATTATATCATGATTTATATACTTTTATATGGGATGGTTGCCTACTTAAAGAGAAGTTCAAATGCTGTTTACTTTATTTAGTAAAGGTTTGGTTTGTTTTCATGAGCATTTTACACATTATTACTTGTAAGAGCATATGAAAATTGATTTTTCTCCCTTCATGTACATTTATAGATTTTTTTTTTCGCCTGTGAAAAGGGTGATATATGTGATGTAGAATCACATATAGTTTTCTTAAATTTTACATTTTTCTAAATTACCGTTAAAACTAATCTTTAATTAAATGTCCATTTTATCTTAACGTTTATTTTCGATTCCACAATAACTTTCCGTTCAAAAGAAAAGAAAGAAAAACATCTAGCATCTGCCTTATTACTGAAAAACGGCTATCAGATAAAGAGAATTCATTAAGATGCGTATTTCACCCTTGCTGGAAACAAATAAAAAAAGAATAAAGTTCGAATGTGTTTGCGGTTAGTGAAATTTCATTTTCCTCTCTGCGTAATTTTAAGTATAACTTATTCGTTGCATATGAGTCTTTTTATGTACATACTGGTTGTTATGTCTTTTGAGAACATTTTCCCAAAATATGCTCCTAACGTACGAATTGGCAGTCGGATTCCTTTTTGGCGTATTTTTTAGGACTGCTGTTTTCTGGTTGCCCTGCTATTAAATTCAAAATCCTTTTATTGTTTAAGCGTAACAGGCAATTTTGCGGAGATGATATCAGTCATTTTTCATATGCTTAATGTCGCCAATTGTGTGATGCCAATGTGTGAATTTTTCAGTGAGGAATTAATTGCCTCCCTCTCGCTTCATGAACTCAGTCATGTGAAGACTGTTTTCGTAAAAAAAATGCGTTCAGGCACCATCCCTAACTTTTCTGTATGAAACCCTTAAATTTTGAAGTTTACTGCAAATAAATAATTTTTCTTAAAGAGCATTTATTGTCTTAAGCGATCATAGCCTATAACTAGCGAATGCATTTTTAAAAAGAACCTGTCAACATACTTTAAATTACAGATCTACAATATAGTCCTCTTCATAGTCCCTAGCCACTAGAAATAAACTTTCAACTTTTCAATAGAATATCCATAGGTATTATTATAAATAGCAACTTAAGTTCTATGGCGTCGCTATTCATGTTACTATTATCGTATTAATAGTTATTTACTAATTATTTATTCTGCAGTGTTAACCACTTAATCTACATAGTCACGTTCATACGAGTAACGCTACTAAGAAACTAGTTATAATTATAGTAATTTAGGACCTGATGGTAATTAAAATGTCTGCAATACATCTAGTAATATTAGATAGCACCTAATATATCCTTAAGTAATTAGCATAACAGTTAGCATTAATAGTATTATCTCCAAATAGTGATAAAGATTGTATAACTATGTAATTAATGCTGTTCCCTTTCGCTTTTCCTTCCTCCCCCACTTTTATTGCAGTCGACTAATGCCGGCAGTAAAAGGAGAATGGAAAGATTTTTTGTATTATTATTTAATTATTATTTTTATTTTGGTTTATTATTATTTATTATAATTGATTTTTATTTATTTACTTATTTTTGACAGCTCACTTCTTTATTATATACAATAGGTCAGTCCGCACGAAATACCGGACCCGCTCTAATGGGGCAGCCCACGGAGTCAGTTTTTTTCAGTGGAGTACAGTAGAAAAGTGGGTTCTTGTCTTTCTCTGCAACGCTCTCGTCTGCCTTGCTATTCGGCGCAAAAATTTTTTCATTCAGCGGTACGACTTAGCTTTTCGGCCATTCTCTGATGATTTTTTTAATCCCTTCAAAATTGTCCCCCATTTTCAGATAAGTTCAGTATCATCGTTTAGGCTCTAAAACATCCAGCCCCATTTCGTCTGGTATGATGAATACAAGGAGTGCGGCAATAAATCACGTAGTTAACACAATGTGCAATAAACCACAAAGATTACCAACAAAGCACTTAACCTAAACAGACGACTCGGGTACTTGTCGTAGTGGTTCGTCACTTTGCCGCTAAAATTCCATCATGTACACTGATGGCGCCTGGTGCATGTAAAATCCGTCGTGGGTGCAAAGTCCTCCAAGTGCTATCACCTGTGAATTATATCTCTGGAGGTGCCTTACCAGGTGAACGTCTTGTCATCTGATCAAGGTTCTAAATTACGAAACCATCTTGAGTAGCCATTTGCAGTTCAAACAATAGAATGTAACATTAAATGACAGGCGAAACAAAGTATGATCAACGAGAAGCAAGTACCGCAGAAACGATGGTATGCGAAGCAAAGAAATCAGGTTTATTGCCGCTACGAGGCAATTAGATGGTCATCAGCTCCGATACCAGGAATCTAGCCCATTAAGCTGAGATAACTCGGCAGGTAGGGGCATGGTCATCGGTTAGAAAGAAATAGATAATATATGTACTAGTAATATATAGTACATATTATTTCTAGTAGATATGCACTTTGTTTCAAAGCTGTTTCTCAGACATTTAAAGGCAAACAGGGATTTATATAAGGAGATTTCGTATAAGAATGTGTATTTTTAAATGCAACGTTTATGCAGTATAAAGTGTTATTGAGTTTGGTGGATAACAGCAATTCGCTGTCTTGAAAAATCACTCTCTGCACGGATTTCGAGCAACATGCATCGTTACACCAAATAGGTGATTGCTGGCATCCATTTCATGTATGGGGCTGCGCAAAGAAATGGAACTGCTGCTCAAACGATGTATAGTTGTGGAAAGTAATAACCCACTAACTCAGCAAAAAATATCGTAGAAGGAAATACCGAGACAAATACCCGATGAAAATAACAAACGATTTAAAATAAAGTCTACCTTTAAATGATGTGTATAAAAATTGGTCATGGGGCCATCTACGTATTAAGACGAACCCTAATTTGTTTTTCACAATAACAATACTCCAGCATAAATAAACTCTTCACCCTTCAATTAGCCTTAAAATAAATTCTCATGTAATTCGTAAGATAAGTTTATGAGAAATTAATTATTTTAAAACGAGCATATTTCGGGGGCTGTAATCAAATGGAAATTCGGTAGTTGATTGTTGACTGCGAAAGCACACTTCTTGATCAAGCCACCTTAAGCGTCGCGAAAGCAGCCATTGAAGACTGCAGGATTTCATTATAATATAAGAAGTTTCAAAATATCAGTAATCACTTCTATCATATGCGGCCCCTTATATCATCATTTTTCCATTTTAAGCATAATTTGAAAAATACTTAGAAAAAAAATTTGAAATTTTGTATTTCCATAAAGCAGGAGTCAATAAACGTAAATCCCCCAGAAACATAGTAGTTTGCAATCCATATTGTTTTCGAAAATTTATTTCATAACTCATTGTTTATATCATAAAATTATAAAACTTGCAAATTCAACATATTTATGTATGGGTGTTTTAGTATTATTGCTTCACAAACAAATAGCACATTAGGAGTATAATTTCCGGATATATTAATCAAAATATGAAAATGCAATTTAACATTAAAGGCACTAAATTTTGAATGTTTATAATTAAAAAACTTGTCATTCAAATGACTTGAAATTTGGTATATAGACATTATTTAAATCAAAGATTTCAATTATTTTATAAAAATTGGATATAGCTGTTAGAGAATAGGAAAATTGGGTCAGTATTAATATTTAGATAGCCCACAAAGCAAATTTTATGGACATCATTTTAATGCTGACTTTATTTCCAATCTTTCGGTACCAGTACATTCTTCTGCGATAATTTGTTGAAGAGTTAGTAGGGGGGGGGACTTTTTTCTACGACTGTACATTGCAAAAAATGGTTTTTATTCTATTTATTAGTTCCTTTGTAAAACTTAAACAACAGCAGAAACAGTGGCTACATCTTAGCCGCTTAAAACTGACGCACAATTTTGGGAAAAAATGATTTTATTTATTTATTTATTTATTTATTTATTTATTTACTTATATATTTTTTGTGAATTAATTACTTAATATAAAGTTTTTTTTTTCAGGCAAATCTTTAATAAAAAAAACAAATTTTGACAGAGACAATTGTAATTCGGCAACTTTAATGACCTATATAAAGCTCGAGATTTCATCTAAGCTAATTACACAATAAACATTAAAGACTATAAAAAGTTAACTAGCGCATGTCAAATTTTATTAGGAAGAGCTATGTGTCTTAATTTACAGAAATGTACTACTATTACAAACGAATATATATAATAACATTTTTCTAGAAACCTAAGATTCTGTAAAGCGTTCCTTTATTTTTATAAATCTGATAAAATAATTTATATTTGAAATCCAAAGAAAAAATTTAAAAATAAATTTTTGTTAGCAGTCTGCCGTTTTCAAAAACGTTTAAGAGTAGTTTTTATGGTGCATTAATCAATTCTCTCTAACCAAAATATCGGTTTATCTTATGCTTTTAAGTTTTAAGTAAATGTATTGAAGTTCAGGAAACCGGGACTTCGCTAAGGGGGTGACAGGAGGGAGATTCCCCTCTTCCCCAATCGTTTGCGAATGCTGTTACAGTTGTTGGCAAATTAGTTCAAAACTTTAATAAAAAATTATAATACACTTTCTATTTCTGATAGATTTGACAACAGTTACCAATATAATTAGAAATAATATTAGGCTTTTTACAAATAAAAACTATATTACATTTTCTAATAGTGATAACTTGGTTAAATTATAAAACTAGAGTGCAAACGATGATAACTATTTATGTTTGCTGTTCACTGACAAGGAAGGTCTTCATAGGCATACTCAGAATTTTATGAAAAAAATACTACTTAAAGTACTTATGTGTGTAATAAAGGATCAGTCAAATTTAGCGGCGGAATCACATTAGAAAATCTGTAAAAATATGAAATATTTTCGAATATTTGGCGTAAAAGGACGAAAGCGTCACTCGATTTGGCGAGCAGCCCTTTTCCTCGCCAAAAGCAAACGATTATAATGCAACTTAAAACTACTGGATATTTAGAATGCGTGTAAATGGCATTTAATGAATTTAAACATAAACAAGAGACTTTAATATATTATATACGTATATATATATATTGTATTACAGATATATATATTACTTGTTGAAGTAGCTATTTAATTAATCACTAGAAAAAATGTTTTCATCGATTTAAAAAAATCATATTGAGAAAAAATTATCTTCATGCATTTAAAAGTATTCAAAAATAAAAGCCTCGTGTTTCCGTAGCAACAAAATCTATTCGAATATTCTCAATTGGACTTTGAGCTTGAAGCAAATTTAATTAATTTAAATTAATGTTGAATCGTTTTGAATCGTATATTTTGATGGTTAAATTTCAATATAAATATACATAATTATCGATATAAGAAAATTATACTTAAAACAAACTAAAACGTACAAAACTGAAGTTATTTAAATTAAATTTATCAAAAATAAGTTCAACATGAAACTTTTTTTTTTCTTGAAGTGTATTTGATATAAATTATTTTTTGAAATTACAATCCTTCGCCATTTTCATTTTTTTTTACGGCTATCTAATTGAGGTTCCGCCGAAAATTTTTTTATAAATGTATATACCCACATGAAAAGAATATTCTGTAATTTTTTCGGATTTTTCGGGGTATACCCGCATGGAGACCTTCCTTGTCAGCTGCCGAATACTGAATTTTGACTTTGGAATTAAAAGGTCTCTCCCCCATCAATAAAAAGTGTTCGAGAGGGCCCTGTCAGGAAACACGTATAACTGACAAGGATACATAATTACCAGCATTACATTAATATTAGAATTAACATTATTATATTACAATTACATGAACAACTTCAAGTAATACAGCTGAAAATTTTTAGTTGAGGTTTTATAGCATCTGAAAAACAGATTATCCGGTTAGAAAGAACTGATTAATGGAATTTGAAAGCTGCTGTAAAAAGTTTTCAAAAATCACAGGCAGTAAAATATTTCGTTTGTATAAATTTTCCTTAAATTTCTAAAATAAATTGATTCCTGGATTTTCCACAAATAAAGGAACGCTTCGCGGAACATTGCGTGACTTGGAATCGGTCACCGAAAATTTTCGTTCATAAAAATTGTAAATTTTTGTAGATTAAGAAATGTTTTTTATTTTATTTTATTTTATTTTTTGCTGTTACTTCGTTATCCCTTCGATCAATTTCGCCTAATTATGAAAATCGCCAAACTAATAGCCAAATTATACATACTGCTACAATTTTTATTTTAAATAACGAAAAAACAAATAATTAGTAGAATATTAATAAAAATACAAATGAAAAGTCGAAATAAAAATTATTTAATGGCGTTTTAAACACGTATATCGTATTTAATGTCATTGAATGTGACATTCACTATCATCCATTATTGGCAATTAACCTTATACTTTGGCGATAGTATTTTGATCGACGGGCAAACCAAATAGTGCCTATTATTTATTTATTTATTTATTTATTTATTTATTGTATTGCGAAATATAACAAATTTTTCGATAATCATTAAACGCTTTCTGTCATCTAAATTACAGTCAACTAAGGGTAACTTTCGCCAAATGAAGGTAACTTTTAATCACCTTTACGAAACTTTGATTCATTATACCATGATGGAATCTTGACGAATTATATCCAATGAGCAGCCACAGTCACTTAAGTGCTGCTATTTATATTTTGAGACCGAAATTTGCCATTAAATTAAGTGATGTTGCAGATTTAATCGTTTTTCTTTCTTGGACCAAAGTTACTCTGATTGGTCAAAATTAGCCTGATTGACTGTATTCTTTTTATTCCCTATATTCTTTAGTAAAATATATCTTTCATATTATGTTGTTCTATAAAACTTCCTACATTGCATGTCTATATGACATTTATAAATTTATGTAATTTACTATAATTAGCAAAAAACCAATAAAAAAACAAAGCATGGCAAAAAAAAAAAAAAAACATATAAACAAATCTTTACAAATTAACTGAATAAATTCTAACACTTATTTACAAATAATCACCCGTTACTGCATACTTCCGTTAATATCTTATTTCCATTTAGATTGTTCATATTCTTTTAAATTTCCACTTTTCTACGTAATCGATATCGATTTTCATATTCAAAGGCAAATTTTCGTACGTATTCAAATCTATATTTGAATCAAATGAAAGTATTTTCTGTCAAAATTGATTTTAAGTAAAAGTAAATTATTTCATGCTTAATGACTTTAAAGATATTATATTGTATATTTTATCCTTTAGCTATGCGTAATTTTATTGAAATTTTGTATTAAATTTAAATCTAGCGAAGTAAAATTATCTTTAATGAATACTATAAAAGTAAATATCGAAAATACTGAGTTTAAAGGAATTTAAAAGCGCGATATTTTTCTAAAGCATTACACAAATATCTTGTTATTTTGTTTCCTTTATTAGTCAAGCGGCGAGCATATTATATTTAACATGCTTATTTACTTTTTAAAGATTACTAACCCACTAGAAATAATCTTATTTGCGAAATCTCTACTTTCTTTAAGTATTTTACAGAAATTAAAAGAAATTTTGCAGATTTTGTGTTACCTTAAAAAAATATGTAGAATTTTTTAAGATATTCTTAAAAAGATCTGAAGAATGGGCCAAATACAAACAGATTTTCTAAAGATTATTGGGCCATTTACCTATAGATTTTCTTCAGATTTTTTTTTTTTTTTTTTTTTTTTTTTTTTGTGAAATACAAAGTTTTAAATATATATCAATAATCTATACAGAATGTTCTCTTCAGATTTAAAATATAAATATTTATATTGTTTATAATAAAAAATATATTCATTGATTTCGAAGAATAACACTATAATCTAGGACGCTGGTAAATACCAGTATTTTTTACGACAATAATCTATATATATTTTTTACTTTTTTTCTCACAGATGATTTTTAGTAAGTTGGTAATAAATGCAGATTCTTTCAAGAAAAATAGCATTTTTATTGCCATGTTGATTGAGATTTTTTTCTGCTAAAAATCAGATTTATTTTCTTTGGTATAATTTAGGAAACTGAAAAGTAGGTACTGCCAAAATACAGTAGTGAAATAAAACTAATTTGTGTATTTCTGAAAGAGAGCGATAAATAATAAACCCAGCATTTTTATATAAAAAAATTGTTGTGCAGCTGAATTATTACATTAATCTCTTTGTGTTTAAAACAAAGGTAATTTAACCCTTTCCGGGTCTGGTGTACTGTTAAAATACATGTCTTTTAATGGGGTATTATTCTGTTTTAAGAAATACTTTTGGTATTATTTACATATAGCAATGTTCAAATATGTTAATTCATAAATTATATGACTTCATTTATGTTTAGGTATTTAGTAATACTAATAATGAATATTATTTGCTTAATTCTTTTTGCGCGATTTGCGACTCTTTTGTTTTAAACGTACATTGCACGCTTTTAATTTAAAATAAAAGTTACTTTCATTGAAAGAATTATCTGTAACAATGCGCTAAAAGTATTAGAAAAATGTAATATACGTTAATTTTTATTGTAATACAGTATTTTCTATACATCTCCAAAAATTTTTCCTTCGCCTATTGTTATATGAATATTTATTGAATAGTACGCAAAAAAAACAACTTCGCCATGTTTCAGATAATAAAACATTCATTAAACACTCATTAATCTATTTGTATAGCTAGTGTCAATGTTATTTGCGTAAAAGTATTTTTTTCTAGAATTTGAAAAAAAAATTCGGATCCGAAAGGGTTAAATTGAAATTGACAAAAATGCGAGCAAAGTAAAATTGCTCTAATTGGTTTAATAAAAAATAAATTTTCAATGTAAGTATTCAAGTTTCATCTGGCTGCAACTAGAAGTCTTTTGCTATTTTTGAAAACATAAGAAGCACTTCTTTTTGAGAGGTGACATGCCAGAAGAGAAAACAAGCTGTGTTTTATTAAACAAAAAAACTTTACGGTTTTTGTTAACCTTTACGTGGGAACTCGGACAGCATTTGTCCGGCTTAGGATGTATTGTCGGAGAGACGCTGTCCGAGCTCCTGTGTAAAGGTTAATAGATTTGTTTTATGAGATTTTCAACATTTCAATTCAAAAATGCGTACATTCGTACGTCTCGTCTCAAGAAAATACATAGAAAAACATTATTCTCATCCAATGTAAGGAACCGTCATTTTAGTACAAAAATGTGCATTTTTTACGACTTAAAAAACTTTAAAAGAAATACCTTCAGGCAAATTTCAAATGCTCAGTTAATCTCATTGTCTCGATATAACCATCATGAACAATGATGGTTATATCGATTATATAGCCAATTTTGAGATTGATGGGATCAAACTTAATGATATTGATTGATGGGATCAATTGGAGAGGTGATAATCCTTATGACTTACATCATTTAAATCAGTGTATACGTAAAATATTGGAGTCAATAACAATGGATGTGATAGAAATTTTGCGACAAAAATTGAATTATCGCTTGGAAATTTTCCGTGTGAGGAGACGGGCTGTACATCGAACATCTTTAGAAATATGTTCAGTCGTAGTTTGAATTTATATTTCTATTTCAGAAAGAAGTTGTAGCAAGTTTTTTTTTGTCTAATTTATTTTCCATTACCATGTAAAGTGTGAAATCTTAATTGTAATTTAAACAATAATAAACCGTAGACTGAATAAGAAAAGTTAACAAGCGATAAATTTAAGTTGGTGATAATTTTATCTTGCAAAGATTTCGTTTAAAGTTTTTGGTAAGAAGAATTCAACATTTGTGAACTTGCCATTATTAACCTGGACAAGTTCAAATATTCAAGTCGCGGAAGTAAGCAAATTGACTGGGTTAACTCATGTCATCCATCTCTCTCTTTGACGCAGGGAGATAAATGTATGCATGTTGACATTCTAAGTACTAAGGTGGTCTGGTGTAATAACGCCAAGTGCTAATATTATGTATAATTATGAAATAATCTGGTAAATGACACCCATGTGCTCTGCGCAGAAGGGTTTTGAGTCATATAAATCGCAAAAAACAGCTTCAAGTTAATTTGTTTATTGTGCATGTTGACGTTTTAGGTGCTATGTTTTTTATTAAACTCTTTGTAGAAATTTCATTTTATCCTAAGAAAAGAATATGATGCAGTATGAAAAATTCGAGTATATTATTCGTGCAAAATTAAACATCACGTTAGGTTCATGTGTGCAGGTAATATGTGCGATGTTTGAAACACTTATTTTATTTCTACAAAACTGTAAAAGAGCCTCAAAAATAAACTAGACTTTTTGAATAGAATTTAATTTCGATTTTCGGAAGAGAAATTCATTTAGTGACCTTGGATTCTTTTCCATGAGAGGCTCAAAATGTTTTAGGGGTCTTAATACCCCTGTCATTCCTCTAGCAACGACCTTGAGCTACTCTCACCTTTGATACGCTGCGAAGTCGACAAACATATCTAAAAATATTTGAAATAACTCTGTGAAAAATTCCACATAATAAAATGACTAATTTTAAAATAAAACATTACACTGTGCGCTTTAGTTACATGTACAATCCAAAAAATAGCTTTTTTCTGTTCTGTAGTTCCTTAGTAATCTCTAAATAACAGTCGAAACAGAAGATAAATCTTTAGTCGTTTAAAACATAACATTCTTAAAAAATAAACAAATTTTTTTTGTAAAAGTTATATAATTATTTATTTAACTTAAATTAGCGAGTAGTGTTTTTTCAGTCGAATCTATAACACAAATGATAAATTTTAACAGATAATTATAAATTGGCAGCTTTGATAACCTAAAGTAGGAACATTCATCTAATGTAATTACACAATAAACATTAAAGACTAAAAATATGTTAACTAGTGCATGTCGAATTCTATTACCTCAAGCACAGACATTAGTATATATTGCATCTAAATAGCTATCAATTAATTTTTAATTATAGTTATTACGAAATGGCTCTTTAGACGTATCTCGTGTAATAATAAACACTCATAAAACTCTAAATTGCAGAAATAAGGTTTTGTGTGTTTTAATCACTGCCGGATCAATATTCAATTGCCTGTAAATTAATTCTCATGGCAAGTAATGTAATTGTCGTTCATTCCAAAATTTAAATATTATACATAATGGATGATGCTGATATTTTTAACTTAATGTATCGATACAAAGAGATCTATTACTAATTTACGTAAACTATAAAGAATTATTTTCAGTATTGGATCTTAAGTAAATTTGTTTTACGTACTTTAAGCAAATTTTGTATGTCTCAAATTTTGAGAGCAGATAATTGAAAGTGGTGGATTTGAAACTCATTTGTAAATGAACAATCGTAATTGAAGTTTCTTCCTTTATTTAGAGATTTTTTTACACAAGTATTTCCTAATAAAATAATAACTACTAGATAACATATATGCTAGTAATATTTAGTACATACAATATTTCTAGTAGGTATACAAAATGTTTCGATACTGTATCTCAGAAATGTAAAGGCAGACGGAGAGGATCTATGTAAGCAGATTTCTAGTGTATAGTAATGTGGGTTGGAAAACACAGCGTTAACACAGTAGAGGACGTTATTGAGTTCGATGAATAACAGCTATTCGCTGAATTGAAACATCATTCTCTGCACGAATTTCAAGCAACATGCTTCTTTACACTAGTTCGAAATTTGCTGGTATGAATTTCATTTATGAGGCATTCAAAGAAGTGGACCAACATGTCCTGTATTAAATTGAACATCTGTGTTATATGGAATATTAAATTTGTCACACTGTTTTTCTACAAAATTTTATAACGACGATATTAATTAATGCACTACTTTGAAAGATCAGCAGTGGTCACAATGACCACAATAGAGATTTGATTGATTTGCTGTGAAATAGCACCAAAGTGTTGTGAAATAGTAAAATTATATAATAGTATATAACAACAATAGTATTATTATAATAGAATATATATTATATATAATAAAAGAAATATAATAATAATATAGTATTATATATATAAAACCCCTCCGTGTATAACGTTTCCGGGGTTCACCGATCCATGAGAAAAAGAAACTTATTGCGATTCGGCGTCCACGTTAGGCTTAGGTATTCCGAGCCGTTCACAAATATTTTAATCGTTCAACTTATGGAAATATACATGTAAAAGATTTATTCATCATTCATTTTCTTTAAAACCTACAAAAACGATCTAATTATAATACAAAAACTATCTAATTATAATGTTTAAGTTCTAAATAAAACAATCAGCAGTTACGAGATAAATAAACGATTTAAAGCAAGTTAATACTGTTGCCATTCAAAAATGACAAATTCAAAACCTATGAAAAATATTGTGAAAAGTTACCTCGAATTTTAAAGGCTATCTATTTCCTGACCAATGAAAACGTTCCACAGTCGTAATGGAGCGTTCTCATTGGTCAGATTTACAGTAGGAGCTGTAAATGACGTCATTACATTTTACTGCACTTTGAAATCTTTTCAGGATTTCAAAAACAATATTTAATTAAAACTGTTTATTTAAGGAAAGCGAAGGTGCGTTTTAATGCAATATTGTTAAATTTTTTATATTCGGGTTGCTTTAATTTTTTTTTCCTGCCGTGAATGATTCTTGAGAATGACTCCTTTGTCATATCACGTTTCACGTGTGGATATTTACTCTTCACTGTGTTGACATTTGTTTTCGATAGTGTAAAGTGTTTTCTATTAAGTATTGGTTATAAAATATAAATTTTATATCGTTATGTTATTTTTAATGCAATGAACGTAGACGAAAATCCTATTGCAAGAAGACGACGCTTGAATAATCCACGGCAAGCAAGGTGGTTAGCGTGGCAAAGCCAGGAGTCGCGTGATAGAAGTCGGGCTGCAAATGCCTCATCCCAATAAGTTCGGCGCGAAAGAGAGGCAGAATTCCAAAACATCGCAAAAAAATCTGCAAATTTTTACAAAAGATTGTGAAAAAACACTAATTTTGCCAGTCAATTGCAAAAAAAAAAAAAAAAAAAAAAAAAAAAACATAGTGCCGGAGTGAATTTTTTTTTCTTTTGGATTATTTAGGATGGTGTTAAAAATTTAAAGGATAAAAGTAACTTTTTTTTTAATTACTTTTCGTTTATGTTAATCACAAATATTTGGGACCTTTGATTGCATGTAATGCAATGCGAGAGACTGGCGTGTGAAGAGCAGTGGCAAGAGCAGTGTTGAATTCAGACACATTTCTCTGGAAGGGACATTCGTGGTTCTGACAGCACATTATAGAGTTCCGGGAGGGAGAGATTGCTCTTTTTGACCATTGAAAACACAATCTTAAGTTTTCCTTGGGCGGGGGGGGGGGGGCATATTCCATCCGGTCACCTCTACATTCAGAAAGAGGACATTTGTCCTTAAGTTCTGCAGACTGTTTTTAAAGTTTCTGCTTGCATTGCAGATTACAGGGGGAAATTCTGCTTCTGGGCCTTTTAAAAATGCAAACACGTCATTTTGACGGGCTATCTTCTAGTATAGTAATAATAAACTAAATATAATTAGGATTACCTCGGATTTTCACTGTAGTTTTGCCTAATTTACAAAGGAAGAATATACCATTTGACAGGTGTGTGTTTTACAGAAATCCAAAAAAATTTAGAATTTATTATAACACCAATTTAATCTGCGTTATTGTTTATATTGGCCGAAAACTCTTATATAATATACTCTTATTTACTCATATATACTCTTATATACTCTTATATAATATAACTCTTAAATATATTTATCATTTTTAAACTTGGTGCGAATCTTTCTTTTTAATTAAGAACTCAATGCAAGACGACTTGTAGAGTATGCTCTTCTCATTCAATGACGCAAAAATATTTATTTACGTTGGGCAAGAGAGATGATTACATGGATCAAACAGCATTGGGATTCTGCACTCTTCATTTACAAGTCAGGTGTGCTTTAGAGAGTGACACGTGCCTCGTGCTTATATGGAGAGAACAACATATCGTATATTTTTATAGAGGTTGTTATAAAGGAGTTGCATCATAATTAAGTTTTAAACTCTTTAGATAGATCAACTAATCTGCATGCGTGTCACAAAGAACTCTGACTCCTATAAGATATCTCGAAGATATTATTTTTCTGTCTGCCGCAAAATAAGCTGATTGACTAGTAATACAAAAGGATGATATTCCCATACTTCACCAGAATAGATCAGTTTATAAGTATCTTGAAGAGCGAAGTTTGAGACTATTTGAGTATCCAGCTTAACATACAGAATTTAATACAATAGAGCCTTTTTCAAGTACCACGGCAGACAGTTGGCTAGTTTATGGTCTCCTCTAAAATCATTAAATAAGCACGAAGAACTTTAAATAAGAAATTTTTCTTTAGCTGTGGGCGTTGATTCTCTTTCCCGAGTCAGATTATTTTTTTCACAAAATAACTTCTTTTTTTATATCAGACAATAAATTTTTGAAAAAAAAAAACTTTATTTGTCAATTATGTTTTTGTCAAAATCATGTAAAATTTAAGAATACAAGATTATTTGTGCACATTTAAATTTATTTTCATGTATTTTGCGCTCGTTTACTTTTAAATTAGGCACAAATGATTTTCTTTACCCTAACATTTAAAGACTTCTGTATAATATATATATAGTATTTGTATAAACATACTTGTAATATAAATATGTAAGATAAATATCTTATTACATAAAAAGTGATAAATGATTACTGCACATTGTATAATTTTTACCTAAATGGAAAGCCAATTAAAGTAAAGGATACCTTAATTAAGGTGTACTTTGCCTATAATTATTAACCTATCTTTAGTTATAATTATTATATCTTAAAAACACTGCTACAGTAATGCCTGTTATTTAATGAACAGCACTCATAGTGTTACAGGTTTTATATAATTTAGGTTTTAAGATTTAAATCAGCAAAAGATTATTAGTTATCTGACATTAAATTACTTCCCTATAGTGCCATTGAAATTGGCATTCATTCTCGGCATCCGAAATTACATGCTTTATATTATCTTAATTTATAGGAACAAAGGGTTCTATACAGGTTGTGAAAGGAAATTTAAAATTGTTTTGTTTAAGGATCTTAAAGATCTTAATCTTCTCAAAGGAAATTTAAAATTATCTTGTTTTATTTAAAATTATCTTGTTGTTACAAAGGAAATCACTCCATTTAACCACCGCGTTTTAGAAAGTCTCACCCTTCTCATTGATTTAAAACTCGGAAAAATGAAGTAAAACATTCGAACATTGTAAAAATGACTTAAATGTCATTTTTTTTTTGGCTGACACTATATATAAAATTAACTTTTCAAAGCATGCTAAAAACATGATAAATTAATTTACAAATTTAAATTCAACACTTTGTATCATTCAGGGGACAGCATACATTTTAACTACATATTTAAGTAAAATTTAACTGATTTTTAATTACATTTTTTAAAATCTCTAATATTTTTATAAGTCTTTTTAATTTTGACATATTTACTCAATTTTTTTCGGGCTTTCGTCTCAGGATCGAGCTTAGCACGTCGCATCCCTATTGTGCAGTCATAGGATTATTTATAACATTACAGCATATAAAAAAAATAAGGTATTCCATTTTATTTTACTTATTGATATTTTGTATTTAATTTTACTTTTTAAAAGACTTATTTAATTTTCTATTCTATGATATTTTCATTTTTATACAATTATTTAGAAAAATACAAGTAATCATACAGTTCGCATTAAGCTCACTGTAAATGACTATACTAATAAAAGAAAAGGAAACGTTCAGCATAATGTGACTTACAGCATAAAATATTCTTTTTTAAAATAATTGCTAAAAGCACAATTCCAAAACCAAAATAAATTAATAACTCTTTCAATGTAGGAAAAAAAAAGAAAAAAAATGAAAAGGAAACCTGTTGATCAATTACAAGAAAAATTAGATTCATGTGCCAGTACCAAAATTTTCTTTAATCTCATACGTACATATTAATATTTTAAAAAATAGTTACATATGCTAATGCTTTAATAATTTTAATTTGATATTATACCGACTTTGATTTTCATCTCAAACTTCTGCTTCGGTCAATTAATTGGAGTAAAAACGAGTTTCCATCTCTGCACAAGTCGATTGACGATAGAATGATAGCATTTTTTTTTTCAAATGCAGGGAAGATCTACTTGCCATACCCGAAAATAATCATAAACAAAAATTTTATCTCAGTTCTATGCATAACTTCACACATTTTTTATGGTAAAATAATTAAAATGGCGCAGACATCGTGATTATATTGCCCCCTTCCAGCGGATTTTTTTTTCAAATTCAGGGCGGACCTACTAGCCATCAGCACACACTTTCGCAGAAAAATCGGCTCAATTCCATCCATAACTTCATGCACTTTTAGGTGGCAAAATATTGAAATTGGCACAGAAAGGTATTACAGCGCCACCTTCCGGCGGATTTTTTTCAAATTCAAGGAGGACCAACTAGCCATAGACATACACTTGCACAAAAAATTTGGTTCAATTCGATGCATAACTTCATACACCTTTAGTCGGTAAAACATTGAAAATGACACAAAAATTGCTATTGCAGCGCCCCCTTCCGGCAGAATATTTCCAAAATGAAGGAGGACCTGCTTGCCACAGCCAAAAAAATTCACACAAAATTTGGTTCAATTATATGCATAGTTTTATACATTTTTTGATGGTAGAATGACGACTTACGACAGACAGAGAGACATTTTGTAAAAACATGTTTTTTGGAATCTCTGACCCCTAAAACGTGTAAATCCGTCGAAAACCGAAAATAAAAAAAATTCGATTACAATACATTCTTCTATTGAAGATGGAAGAAAGTAATAATCAAACAAATTCATATTTCATTAAGAATATTCTTCATTAATGTCGTATTTATTTAAAAAAAGGAAAAATATTTATAGATCTGTAAATGTATTTTACATAATAAATTATTTATTCAATATAGTCAATAAAAATATTTCCACAATTGACTAAATCATACAGAAATATCTCTTTGTCGCCTTAGTAATGGGAATTCACTTATGTTTATGTTATTTTACATCGTCTCATATAAGTTTTTTTTTAGTAAATGCATTTTAAAACCTATGATTAAAAGTCTTTCATAAACAAGCCTAATAAAGTGGAAAAAATGCCTTTGCATTTGAGGATTAATTTTGAAAATCTCATTTTCTATAGCAGTTTAGAATATGTATTTTGATGTTTTACGTTACATAAAATATTTAATATCTCATACTCAAATATGTATTTTTAATATGAATTTTTTACTACGCATTTCGACTGATGGAAAAATATATTTTGTCGTTAAATATTTATGAAATAACCGTTAAATTCATAAACCAAAATAAACTACTAAATTTTTTAATGTAAAAAAAAGGAAAACATGCTGGTCATTTAAAAGAAAAACAATCGAAAAAAATTTATATTTCATTGAAAATATTCTTTAATAATACTGCATTTATTTTTATAAAAAGAAGAAAAGATTTATAGATGTGTAAATATATTTTATATAATAAAATATTTATTCAATATATTCAATAAAAAATATTTCCACAATTGATTAAATCATACCGAAATGTCTCTTTATTGCCTTAGTAAATGGAGTTTATTTATGTTTATGTTATTTTACATCACCTCATATCAGTTTTTTTCGTAAATGTATTTTAAAACCTATGATTAAATGCCTTTCATATTCAAACCTAATAAACAGCGGAAAATATGCCCTTAAATTTGAGGATAAATTTTGAAAATCTCATTTTCTATAATAGTTTAGAATATGCATTTTGATGTTTTACGTTACATAAAAGATGTAATATCTCATAAACAAATACAAGTCTTTTTAATACGGAATTTTTTACTATGCATTCCAATCAATGGAGAAATATATTTAGTCGTTGAATATAATTCGGAAAGAAACAAAATTCGGCGTTTGTTTATTTTATTATATTTTATTTTACTCTGTTTTTACATTATTTTCTTATAGAGTAAAAAGCTGGAATGCTGACAAAATTTTAATAAAAAGTAATTTATTTTATTTGAATTACTCGATAAAAAAATTTTGTGATGTATGTCATATTTCAAAATCATAAATGATTATTAGTGCAAGTAAAAAAAATCATATTTTATTAAAAATATTCTTTAATTCATTTTTTGAAAATATTCTTTATTAATACAGCATTTATTTTTAAAAATGAAGAAAATGATTTATAGATCTGTAAATGCATTTTTATAATAAAATATTTATTTAATATATTCAATAAAAAATATTTCCACAATTGACTGAATCATACAGCTAAATGTCTGTTTATTGCCTTAGTAATTAAAATTCATTTTTGTTTATATTATTTTACATCGCATCACATTAGTTTTGGTTGAAATTTATTTAAAAATGGATGATAAAACGCTTTTCATATTCAAACCTAATAAACAGCGGGAAATATGCATTTGGATTTGAGGATTAATTTTGAAAAATCTCATTTTCTATAATAGTTCATAATAAGCATTTTGATATTTTACATTATATAAAAGATTTAAGATCTCATAAACAAATAGGGGGAACTGGGGTACATTGATACATGGGGCACATTGATACACCCCCTCTACCGCTCACAGGGTCATTACAGGAAGTTTCACAACAGCTCCAAAAGATGATGCTAGTGTATTCAACTACATACAGAAAATCTTGGAATGATTCAGTAGTTTGATGAAATGGGACGGGTGATTTATTGTTTTTGTTGTTCAAAAGTAAATATGAGTTGTACAATTGAAATGCTATTATACAACTGTTCCAGTATTTTCAACCAAAATGAATACTCTCCCTGGTAAGTACAGCTACTCTTTATCAGTTCTTCATTATTTATTGTTAGATATATTGTGAAGTGTTGGATTTGAGACTCATTTTATTCAAAATCGCTGTATGGGGCACATTGATACAGTCTCTGACGGGGCACATTGATACAGCTTAAATCCTTTAATAGTTCATATTTTCATTATCTTTTATTATTTTTTTTTATATACACTCCTTAATCCAACCTTTTTTTTTCACGAAAAATTTCTAATATTAGTTTTTATTGAAGTGAAATAGCTCTAATTTCTTTATATTAGAACATTTTATAGTATTTTTGAAAACAGAAGACGTAGGAACTTACCCAGCATCTAGTGCTAGTAGAACTAATAGAAGAAAAGGACGCCATTCTGGCAAATCTCGAATTTATATCGATTCTCCAGAGAAAAAAGTATTTTCGACATGCGAAATGTTAAGTAAGAGAAACAAACTGCAGAACAGAAAATGATACTTATATTATAAACAGAATTTTAATATAATTATCCTTTATTTTCTGTTTATGAACCTATTTATAAACAGAAAAACTGGTAATTTTTTCATCTTTCATAAGAAAGAAGATAATCCTGGGGTTGAAGTGCTAGATATGACAAAGTTACTATAGCCAACAATCAGACAAGAAACAGCCAGAACATCAGGTCATAATATATTTAATTTTGATTGCTTTAATATTGCTTAAAAATAAATTGTGGGTGATTTGAATTTTTATAAATAAATATAAAATGGTTTTCTAATTCATTTTCTATGAAAAATATGCATTGGTATTATTTTGTCGTCATTTTTCTCAAACGTATCAATCTGCCCCGGGGATGGGGCACATTGATACAAATGACTTTTTTTGATTTTTTTAAAATTACATGCAAAAATACTATATAAAACAATGATTGTACATTTTTATAACATACTACACAAGTTTTGCTGTCACCTCATGGAAAAAAACTTGAATTTTCTACTTTCTTGACACCAAAAAAAATCTTAGTAAAAAACTGTATCAATGTACCCCAGTTCCCCCTATACGTCTTTTTAACATTAAATTATTAATACGCATTCCGATCAATGAAAAAATATATTTTATCGTTAAATATAGTTCGTAAATAAACAACGTTTTAAAAAGAAGAAGAAAAAATTCAAGATCTGTAAATGCATTTTATGATATAAAATATTTATTCAATATATTTAATAAAAATATTTCCACAATTGACTAAATCTTAGAGTAAATGTCTTTTTATTGCCTTAGTATTTGGAATTCATTTATGTTTATATTATTTTACATCGCATCATATTAGTTTTTGTCGTAAATGTATTTAAAAATCTATGACGTAACACTTTTCATATTCAAACCTAATAATAGTTAAGAATAGGTAATTCGATATTTTACATACATAAAAGATTTCATGTGTCATAAACAAATGTACGTCTTTTTAATATTGAATTATTAATACACATTTCGATTTATGAAAAAATATATTTTATCGTTAAATATAATTCGGAAATAAACAATGTTTGGTATTTATTTATTTTATTATATTTTATTTTACTCACCGTTTACTTAATTAGGAGGTGAAAAGTTTCAAATATTTTAATAAAAAATAGTTTATTTTTTTCTTCAAATTAATCGGCAAACAATTTTTGTGATGTATGTCATATCCCAAAATTATAAGTGCTAATTAGAGAAAATAAAATAAATTCAACAGAGTTAAAATCACAATTTAAACAAACATATATATTATTTTTTATGCAGATTTTAGAGAAAATTGATTACTTCTCAACATTGGACATTAGAACAATAACATTGATGAAAAACAATAAAAACACATGTTGGAACGTGGTATTTCTTTTTTTTAACACTTTCAAAAATAGTCGAGAAGTGTTTATATATTGTATGATTTGGGTTTATCTGCTAGTTGTTCCTACTCTAATTCATGTTAATATACTCGGAGAGTTATGTTATTGATATACATTATTATTGTTCACTGTGGCTTGATTGGTTTTGAAAAGATAATGTGTACAAATCATAGTACATTTAGAAGAGCACTTGAAAATATTTATTTTATTATAGTCTATGGGAAATAAAGTCATTTGCGACATATTTTAATAGAATTATAATATTTTAAACATAATGTACAATATATTAATCATTGTAGTGTAATAGGAATTTAATTATAAATAATGTTATGTATAGCACAACATTCTATGTACAGGGGAACTCAAAAGTATTGCGTTAAATTATGGTATGCCAAGGAATATCGTTTACGACGTATTTTAGTGGCATTACTCCATTAAATAATTAACTTTATATGAATTTATGAGGTTATCTAATACGTACTATTTTTATAATAGAGAAGTATCATTCATTTACAGAGTCACGCAAAATAATTTGAGGACATAACATTATACAGGGAAAAACTTTTCGCAGCATATTTCAGATATACTTCTCTATTTCACACATGATGAAATTGATATATATTACTGAGGTTTACTGCAAGATATCTGCAGTGGAACATGATGTGCATTGCATTTATAGCTAATTTACAGGGAAACACAAAAGATTTTGAAGAAAATGATATATCCAAAGTAATGCCTACTAGATAAATTGTGTTTTTTGTGATATCGGTTTTAAAGTTTAATTAAATTTTTGTTTACTGCATAATATGCATATGTTCTATAAAACATATACAATTCCACACAAAATAATTCGCAAGCATTACTTTTAACCCGTTATCTACCATCAAAATTACCTATCATAAAATTCATTTAAAGGGGTCAATTAGTTGTAATACTGTTTAGAATGAGTTACAGATACGTTACTTTATTTTTCTCCGAAAGAATTATTGGTTACACAAAACAAAAATATTTTTAAAAAGATGATTTATTTTGCCTTCGTTGAGGGAGGAGGATGGGGATTTTTCAATTCGGAAATATTTCGGTATTTATATGGTTAGTACATCATATTTGTACATTTTATAATTATACTAAATACTAAGAAAACAATTAAAAATAAAAGATAGGTTATAAATATTGCACAAAATCAATGTAAATTGAAATTTAATTAATCCTTCTAAATCCTTCAAAAATTTATTAAATGATTATGAAAATACTTAAATGTATTTTTTTAGTATGAATTATGCAATTTCATGTTGATATTAAAGCACAATTATATTTAGCATAAAAGTAAGAGATTAGTGTAAGTTTGAGGCATATAAATAAAATCATACACAGGATGTATATAGCTGCAGAACTAGACGCCTATGGATTGTGATTCCTGGAAGTGTGATTTCAGCAATTTTAAACATGTTTGTGTCTGATATGTTTTAGTATAATTGGTGGCACATGTAAAAATCTGCATTCAAAATGCAGCGCAAGTGTGTTTCCGTCTGTCTTTAGAAATTGCGGAAGAAGAATTTTCAACTGTGTAAGACTTTTTCTTCCTAAACCAATATAATTTTAGTATACAATGCAGAATCTGTAGAAATCTATAGACCACATACAGAGATTCGTAATTAATAAAAATGCTTTTATTGCTATAGATAAAAATTGATGAAATGTTGCTTTTAAGTACTTCGTATTTATATAAATATTTAGCATTTATATTCGTCGTTCAGCACGTTCATCCGCATATAACAACACAAAAATTACCTAACCGAATTGTTTCAAATTTAAATATATAATTGTTGCATAATTTCTTCAAGTCATTTCATATTTTATGAAAATTGGATGTATAGTTCAATTACAATGACAATTATAAATATTCCGGCCAACGAGAGTAAATATTTTCAAGTGCATTTCAATGATGTTACACTCTTTCGAACGCAATAAAATTCAAAGCATAGATTAAGTATATACTAAAAAATTCAGTTTGTGCAATCAAAGAAAATGTTTTTTATTAATTTACAGGGCTACGCAAAAGTATTCCATTGCATAATAGTAGAGGAGGAAACACTGTTTGTGACGCGTTTGTATTATGTTAAATTATTTAACATTTTATGAAATTGATTTACGTTACTGAGGTTTACTTCCTGTATAGAAAGTAGATTCTATTTTTAGAGCAATACAAAAGATTTCGATTACTAATTGTTAAATTTGCGGTAAAAACTGCTGGCAGCAATGTTGCCAACAGTCAGAGAAATTGCAGTAAAATTAGATGTAATAAAAAATTACATCTAACTTTAGTGCAATTTTTGGGGTAAATTTAACGGATTCTATTTACAGTGTATCCGATCCCTAGTAGCAAACCAATATTGGTCCAACGTTGTGCCAATATTTCATTAATTGGAAATATTGCCAATAGAATGTCAATATTGCTCCAATATTTTTTCCCTTTTTGTACACGTACACGCACATTCTAATTAGTTTAATAAATTTTTAGAATTCATTTAAAAATAATCCTCACTTAATAGACAGATAGCACAAAAGAGGCATTTTTTACAATCAGAATCAAATTAACGATGTATCGGAAAATTTCAGGATTGGAAAAGAAAAGCAGGGGCGTGCGAAAATAAAACTGCGCCGGGGGCACAGTTTCAATTTGGCGCCCTCTTCCCCAACTTTTTCATGCGACAAGCTAAAAATGACGTTTGTAGTATAAATTTGTCGAACCCTAAGTTTCCGCGCCCGGGGAGACCGCCCCCCCCCTCCCTTTCGCACTGCGCTGATGAAAAGGGACACATTTGCATTAAATTACAAGGGAAAACATGCACCCAACGAAAACTTAAGAAGCCGTAATGCCCTGGAAATTTTTTTCATCGCTTAATTGAATGATATCTTTTAGATTTTAACCAAATATTTTTCATATTTTTAGTCTTTTTACAAACTTTCCTCCCTCCCTCCCTTATAGCCGTTCCTGAATGCACCTATACTCGTGCTTTTGTGAAGAGCTGCTTAAGGAAAAAACTAGTTGAATGTGCCAATCCCAAAACTTTCTTCTATCTCATACATAATAATAATTTCAATAAATAGTTACACACACTGCAATATCATTAATTCTTCACCACGCTAACTTTCAGTGGCGTAGCTAGCGGGGGGCGGAGGGGGCGGTCCGCCCCGGGTGTCACCCTCTGAGGGGTGACACCCAATCTTTATTTGCAACTAAAAAATTTTATCTTATTAGATTCTGGAAAGGAATTCTGAAATAAAATGAAATTTTAGCACACGACGCAATGGCGGATCTAGGGGGGGGGCGATGGGGCGATCGCCCCCCTCCCTTGGGCCCATAAAGGTTTTCAAACCAACATGAGAGATCTTCGTGGAATAAGACTTGGGCTGAAGCTCAACGTCGGCACGGCCCGGGTCGGGCCGCGATAATTTATGAACCAAGCAATAGTGGATCTAAGGGGGGGGCGAAGGGGCGATCGTTCCCCCTTGGGCCAATAAAACTTTTCAAACCAACATTAGAGATCTTCATGAAATAGGACTTTTGTTGAAGCTCAAAGTCGCGCGGCCCGAGTCGAGCCGCGCCAATTCATGACTCAGGCATTGGCGGGTATAAGGTGGGAGGAGAGATGGCGAAGAAGTGATCGCACACCCTAGGGTCGGGCTGGGTTAGGTCTTCTGACTTTTAGAGCCGGGCCGTGCCCTGATCTTTATTTTTCTGACGATTTGGGTCGGGCCAGACTTGTTTTTCTTCCATGTCGAGTCCTACCTGGAGTCAGTCTTCCTAAATGTCTGTATTAGAGATGAGACAGTACTCGGACCTGGACTCATTTTTTTCTGAAACCTATAAATTTGATTTATCAATGAATAGAAAATATTAAAAGAACTCCCCCCCTTAAGGGACCGTTCAAGTATTACGTAAGCACTAAAAAGGGAGGTGAGGGTCCAGAGTCTGCTTATTTTTTCTGACGAGGGGGAGGTGGGGGTCACGACAATTCTTACGTAAGCATTACGTGTAGGATTATAAAGGATTGGTAACTTTTTATAAATCAAGAAGTATTGATGTATAAACTGTCATAAAATCTTACATAAGCAAAGGGGGGGGGTCTAGCATTTGCTTATATTTTCTTACAAAGGGGGGGGGGAGGGGGTACAAAATGACTAAAAATATGCTTACGTAATACTTGAACGGTCCCTAAACATTATTTATTCCTTTTCAAATCACTTTATTGACATTTTGATTAGAATGAAGGGGAAGCAGAAATTGTGTTGTTTTTTTGTTTTAGCATTAGAATGCTATTTTAAAAGTAAATTATTAGTCACTTCTACAAACCTATTTTAGCCATTTCCGACGATGTTCTGGCGCCAGCAAAAAAGCGGGAATAATGAATTTGTCTGTAGTTTGGTTTTTATCTGTAGCAGAGGTTATTTTGCAATAGGGGTTGTTTATTATCATTATTATTGAGACATTTAATAGGAAGAGGATATTTTCTTCCAGTTTTAGTTTGCTTTTGGCGCATAACTTAGATGATTATTGTACACAGCGTACACAGGTCAAAATTGCTTTTCACATGGAAATAATTTTAGTGATTGTTGCATTTTTGTGAATTTGGACGATGCTGAAGTTGTTACTCTGCAATTTAAGAAGTCACTTTTGGTCGTAAGTAAATTTAATTTCCATATTATTCAGATAGGAAGCAATTGAGCAGTGTTTCCTTTATTTTTATAAAAGCATCGGAATTTAAAAGTTTAAATTTAATGTTATTGTCTGGGTCATGCCTATCCCAAAAGATTGTTATGAGGAATGAAATGGTTATAGTTAAAAATGTGCCCCCTTTTTTTTTATAGAAAATTGATATATGTTGTTCAATTCGACAAATAATCAACAATAATTTCTACATGTTTTATGCATTTATTCATGAAACACACTTCATTAACATGTACATAATATTTTCTTATTAAAGGAGACAAAATATGAGAATTTTTTTTTATGTATAAAGTACATTTTTATTTTATACCAAACTTTTCATTTGATAATATTAAATTTAAATTTTCGTTTAAGAGTAACATTTCAAAATAAATTTAGTTTAAAAATTATAATTTTTTTGGAACATTTAAAAAAAATTATTATGCATTTTTTTTTTCTACTGTATCGGTCGGTAGCAAATCAGTAGCAAAATATAGTCAACCGTCTCAAACCCAACAAGTAGCAAAAGAGAAGAAGATAACCTTACCTGCTGCAAAAAGTAGAAGTCAAACGGACCCAAATGCGAACTACAGAAAAAGTATTAGTTACATCACGGTGTGAAAGGGTGTGTGTGTGGGGGGCGGGGGGGGCGAAGGGGGCGGTCGCCTCAGGTCCGGAAATTTAAAAGACGTCAAATTTATATTACCAAGTCATTTTTGGCCTGTCACAAGAAAAGTCGTTTGGGTCGGTGGTGGGGGGCAAACTGATGAAAATTTGTCCAGACGCAGTTTTCTCTTCGCACACCCCTGATTAGTTAACACGACCAGCAGCAAAAAATAGAAATCAACTGGACCCAAACCCGACCCGCTTGAAAAATAGAAGTCGACCGGACCCAAACCCGACCAGCAAGGAAAATATTAGCCCCGACCTGCGCATGAGATTCGAGTTTCCCAATTTTTAAAATCGCCCCCCCCCCCCTCGAGGACTCTCCAGATCCGCCCTTGACACGACGCAATTTAGTTCATTTTCTTTTCTTTGAGAATGTGAAATTTTATTCAGAGTGGTGTATCTAAATAAGACAAGCACCTGGAATCCAACGAGAGTGTAGCAAAAGGAAATTTTTAAAGAAAGAGTTTTCTTCTACATAAAGACACCACATTGACTGATTCGGACTGTGGGTTGAGTAATGAGTCGCTCCTCTTTTTTTTATTTTTTTTTATTTTTTTTAAATACAGGAGGACAAAAGTTAAATAATGGTATGGTCATTTTTTAATAACATAGAAGTGTGATAGAAAAAATATGACGGATCGGAAGGGAGGGGAGGGTGACACCATTTACATCCGCCCCGGGTGTCACCCATCCTAGCTACGCCACTGCTAACTTTGATTTTCTTCTTAAATTTCTGCTTCCGTCAAGCAATCGGAGTAAAAACGAAACAATCTAGATTGTAATATTTATTAAAACCAATAGTTTTTCTAATTCAATTGTCATCAGCTGTTTTCGAAAAGTCTACTTTGCAGGACGCGATTTCCCGTCCTGCACGAGGTACCATCAATAAACAGTAGAACTACGAAAAATGGAGAAAATTATACAAAAATTGCTATCACAGTGGCTTTTTTAAGCGGAGTAATTTCCAAATTCAAGAAAGACCTACTGTCTGTAGACAAAAACATACACAAAAATCTGGTTCTAAACTATGCATAATTTTATACAGTTTTCGGTGCTCAATAATGAAAATCGCACAGACATCGCCATTAAAGTCATCCCTTCCGGCAGATTTTTCTTTTCAAATTCAGGCAAAATCAGCTTGCCATAGTAAATATATATATATATATATATATGTATATATATATACAGGGTGTTTAGCTACCAGACCGACCAACTTAGAGAGGTGATAGTAGACATGAAGACAAACATTATTAAATGGGAAACCATGGGGTGCAAACGTCTTCTGTAGGAGCTAGGGGCCATTAAAGTTTAAGTCCAAAATTTCAAACGGTGATAAAAAACAGAAAAAACTGTCGATTCGTTTGCGGTTTTCGGTAAAATCATTCTTTAAATCACAATTTGTTTGTAAAAAAAATTTTAAAGTTACGTTCAAAAATTGTCGATAGAGGGCGTTTTAGACTTTAGAGCAACGAACAACTACTTTTTACCGCTATTTTGTGCTTGGGGTTGAAATTATTTTAAAGTTTAGACATTAACTTGAATTTTAATCCCAAATTGGAAACAATAGGATCGGGTAACTAGCGAAAATTGAACTGTGAACAAAGGGAGGGATTTTAAACGTTCATAAACATTGGACAAACTAATCTATTTTATTGCGGTTTGCGTGTAGGTCATTCTCTTAATAATTATGTTATTCAAAATGGCATGCAGGTTTGGTGTCCTCATTTTTTGATAGAAGTCGCTTCCGTCACATCTCCGACATTTCTATGGCATTATTCCTGGGTGTTTTACTACCAGACCAACATACTTCCTGGAAGTGTTAGGGATGCAAAGACGACACGGAATGATAGATAAATGTAATGTTGGAAATGCCTTTTTGCGAATTACGGTTAAAGGAAGCAGAGAAAAAAGCAAGAGGAACAGCAGAGAAAGAGCAACACGTCAATGTGAAAGAAAACAGTTTATTTAAATGTTTAACTAGAAAAGGTGTTCGAAATTACGACCAGAAGTAGTCCGGCATGCTTGATAGCGGCTCGCATGGAATTCCTTACATTTTGAAAGATTCCTAGCATCTCAGAAAGCTTTCTGGAAGCTACACTCTCAAAACAACTTCCGTCTTTTCACAGAAAAAGTACTGGCAGCACTGCTGCCAGAAATTGTCTGTAGATTGACGATTATCCGTTTATTTTTTTCTCCGTCAAAAGAGGTAAAATATCTGTCATTTGAAAAAAAATTCTTGAAAATATCAATCCGGCACCGCTGAGGATCGAACTCACGATCCCAGCATTGGCAGCCGAACGCGCTACCTCAGCGCCAACGTTGTACATTAAAGAAGTGCTTTAAAGTAGAACCATTCATTTCATATGGGTGTGATTGGTCTATTTCGTTACAAAGCTTTTAATTCTGAAGTTAGTTTCGGAAAGATTTCATCTTTCATGAAACTGTGGCTGTTTTTTTTTTTACGTTTAGTATTAATGTACTATAAAAATGTACATTTTAAATATATTACGTAGATTGCTAAAGGAAAAGTTTGGGTATTATATTTTTATTCGATAAGATTTTATCCAACTTCGGATAACAAATTGTGAGAACTTTTGAATGAATAAATAAAGTAATTGTTATTTATTTTTAAATTCAAAAACATTTTTGTCTTTATAAAACTAAATTAGACATTATAATTTGTTTATTTTGTTTTTCATTTTAAAAACAAATTCGAATTTATTACTAACAGACCCAATACGCATACGTGCTAGAAAAAAACGGAATCTCTCCCTCATTTTTCGACCTTCGGAATGAATTTACAGATCAAATACGTTTTCTGGGAGTACGGAAATTATTTGTGAAAAAATGAGGATAACTTAGTGTATATTGACGAATTTTTCTGACAGTGTATAGAAATATCAGCTGTGAGGTCTTCAACGGAAATCACATACACCCAACTTTTTACTCGACCCCAGCAGAAAAAGTCCATACATGATCGGTCCGGCGATCTGGCAGGCCAATGAACCAGGCCACCACGACTTATCCACCGCTGTCCATATGTTACTTTGAAGTGCCATCAAACGTCATTGGTAAAATGTCGAGGAGTCCTATCATGCTGTTCATCGTTATAATACTTTCTTCTGACACCTTTGGAACCGGTTCGCGAATGATAGCTTCAAAATGATAGCTGTTCACGCGCATCGCGCATTACCGTTTAGCGCCATCTACCGTCACTGTCAAACTTGCCGAAATATTTCTGGTCGTAATTTTGAACACCTTTTCTAGTAAAACCTTTAAATTTACTGTTTTCTTTCACATTAATGTATTGCTCGTTCTCTGCTGTTTCTGTTTCTGTTGCTTTTTTCTTTACTTCCTTTAACCGTAACTCCCAAAATAGGCATTTCCAAAGTTACTTTCCTATGTGATTTCGAGTCGTCTTTGCATCCATATCACATCCTGGAAGTATGTTGTTCTGGTACTAAAACACCCAGGTGTACTGCAATTGAAATGTCGGAGATGTGTCGGAAGTGCCCTCTATGAAAAAATGAGGATAGCAAAACTGTACGTCATTTTGAATAAAATAATTACCAAGGGAATGACTTACACGCAAACCGTAACAAAATCAATTAGTTTGTACAATATTTATCAGCGTTTAAAATTCTCCTTTCTGTTCACTGTTCAATTTTCACTAGTTACCCGATCCCAATGTTTCCGATTTTGGGTCTAAAATTTAAGTTAAAGTCTAAACTTTAGTATAACTTGAACCCCATGCACAAAATAACGGTAAAAAGTAGTTGTTCGTTTCTCTAAAGTCTAAAGCGCCCTCTATCGACAATTTTTGAACGTAACCTTTAGTTTTTTTTTCTAAAAAAATCATGATATAAAGAATGATTTTAGTGAAAACCGCAAACGAATCGACCCTTTTCTCCGTTTTTTATCATCGTTTGAAGTTTTGGGCTTCAAACTTTAATGGCCCCTAGCCCCTATAGAAGACGTTTGCTCCCCATGGTTCCCCATTTAAAACTGTTTGTCTTCATGTCTACTATCACCCCTCAAAGTTTGTCGGTCTGGTAGCGAAACACCCTGTATAATGGTTCAGTACTATGTATAAATTCATAATGCACTTTTCCATTATTCAATAAAGAAAATGTCCGTGCGTAGGTATTACCAAAATTCCGGCCCACAGAATCGACACCAGTCGCGCTGTATACATCCGAATCTAATAATGATTTGTTTATATGAAAGTGAAACAAAATATGAAGTTTTATTAAATTCCGTGCGTTTGTCTTTGAGATAGAGCTATCGCGATAATCGTGAAAAATGCAGTATAGTATAACGTCACTTGCTATATAATTTTACTTGAAAACCTTATCAATACGTCAAGGTCCAATAGAATATTAAGTTTGATGAAATTTCGTGCATTATTTCTTATGATATAAGCAAAATTAAGGCGGTTCTCAAGTCCACTGCTCAACAACCTTGAAAATATCAGGCACATTTACTTATTCATTTTTACACCATAAAGGTACCGTAAAGGCACAAAATTGGCCAGGCTAATTATGGAAACGATTTGGTATCGAAAGACGTTTTAATATTTTTAGATAAATAAATTATTTAACGAAGGTTAAGCGATTTCGGGTCACGAGAGAACCCGTTTTCTCTTCTTTCTGAGTGGTTTTCGCCTTTCTACTGGAAATTCAGCTCAAAACAACAACTTTGACATTATTTTCTGAAATATCTTTTGCCTTCACTAAAAAATGGAAAATATCTTTCGATTACATAATTTTTTGAATGACGACACCTGCCATCTTATGAACAAAAAAGAGTAAAACTTGTGTCATAAAGTTGCGCCTTTGGATTTGGTAACAGCCTTAAAATCGTGTAAATCGAGAAAAATGTAGCATAGTAGTTTCACTTGTTGTGAGTTTCACACTAAAACCTAATCAACATTATGTCAAGGACTAATTGAATCTGAAGTTCTGTGAAAATCTGCATATTTCTCCTTGAGATAGAGTCATTGTATAAATTGTAAAAAAATGCAGCATCACAGAGCCACATGTTCTGTGATTTACTCTTGAAAATTAATCTGCATCTATTTATCAGGGATCCGAATAGACTCGAAATTATTCCAGACTTTTCTATTAAAAAAGAAAAAAAAATTGAATTTTAAAAATTATTTATAATGTCATATTAAAAATATATTATGAACAGACTATAAGGAAATTTTATCCTTTCCATAATTTAAGGAGGCCATATTCTGTTATCAAAGGAGAAACAAAAACCCGTAGAAACTTACAAGAAATATTTTGTAGGATTTTCATGTATGATAAGTAAGATTAAATGAATTTATAATTATTGAATAATTTTACGGGTAACTAATTGCATATTCTTCGATTTTTAAGGATAAAATCTATTTTTTCAAAATTTAAGGATGCTCCACATTTTGTTTTTTGTTTTAAAACTGTATTAACATTTAAGAAAAACACATAAACGTCTGTTTCCTGATTAGCGAGGAATTAAACAGGATGGCAAGTATGGATGTTACTATTGGAAAAATCAACAGATGTGTTTTGATTTAACATGTAGGCAAAATTTATGAAAAGCATTTAATAATAAGTATTATTCCGAAATAAACTTGTATCTACATTTTTAATAGACAGTCATTTTCAAGAAAATTGGTACGGCTGATATTTTTCCCCCTCCAGTTTATCTTTTAATAAAAAAAAGAAAGCTCTATTGTCATCTACAACAAGGTAATCGAGACAACTTGCTGAAACTTTCAAATACTTCTTGACAATAAAGTTCGGTGAATGAATTCAGAACGGCCGAGCTAGCAGTACTGGGGAAACAAAACGCTGCACCTGCATAGAGGCAAGTGTTGACCATCTTATCTCACCGTTGTTCCGTTGAGCGTTGTTTATGTTCTGTGTAAAACGTGCTTTACTAAGTGCTTGTTCAGTGTGTTGGTTCTTAACTGAGTACAGGAAAATGAAGGAACAAAAGATCAGTTTAAAGTTTGGTTTTAAGCTTTGCAAGAAATTCATGAGGGATGGTGCAAATCGAACATCCACCATACTCGCCAGATCTCAATCCTCCAGACTTCTTCCTATTTTCACGACTGAAACTCTCTTTGGAAGAGATTTGACCAAATTGCTGACATCCAACGAAACGTGACGAGGTTTTGAATTTCATTCCGAAAGAAGACTTCTTGCGAATTTCCCAGGACATGTATAGCAGTTTTGAGCCGTGCATAGTTATGGGAGATGATTATTTCGAAGGAAGGTATGGTAACTTTCGTTAATACTTCATCTGCATTAATGCTACCGGACTATTCACCGAACTCTACTGTCAAAGTTAGTATTACAAGATTGCTTTAAAATATTGCGTTGTGTAGACTTGACAGAACTTTTAAACATTCACGAAGAATACAACGAAAAGTTCCATCTAGAATAAGAAATAGTGACATAATTTAAACGCATATTATTACTTGGTGCTATGCGAGTATGTTAAATTTTGCCAAGCCATATGCAGCACAAGGAAATAAAACTGACTCGAGTTTGTTAAAATTTTTGCGCCCTCTGAAAATCCAAGGTCTGCGCCCTTTACACTGACCCAGTCCGACTCTGATTTGCAGCCAATATTATGTCAATATTGGGGTTTCATTGGAAATATTACCAATAAAACGCCAATATTGTACAAATGTTGGCGTTTTATAAGAAATATTTCCAATGAAATTCCAATATTTAGCCACTATTGGCGGTTTATTGGCAATATTTCCAATGAAACCCCAATATTGACATAATATTGGTTGCAAATATTGGCTAAATAAGGGCAAAATTTAAACATCCCAATGATGGAGCAATATTTCATGCCAATATTGTGCCCATGTGCCAATTCCATTCCTCCAAGATGTAACCAATATTGGTCCAATATTGTTTGGCTACTAGGGGAAGTACCAAATACTATTACACCAAGATCTGAATATTTATAAAACTTCTTTAAGTACAAACTCACCTCATTTGCTACGTTTGATATGCAGTTTACGACTTATTTTAAATGTGTCATATATTTCTAAACTGTTTACTTAGGGTTTTTTTTGTCTTAATAAAAGATGTCTTTTTTTCTTTCTTTTTTTAACATCCTGGAAGTAATAGTATGCTAACATAATCCCTCCTTCCCGCGTGATATTTTTCTTATTTAATACTGCACTTACTTAAAATTGATGTAATAATTTTTTTTTAGTTTTCTTCCCTTTTAATGTCTTTTATATGATAAATTATATTCAAGTAAATAATTCAATAAAACTAGAAAACAAATATTAAAATACTTTTTTATGGCCTTCATAAGAATTCGGATATGTTTGTACTCTTTTAAATGGGAACGTATATTTATGAATTAATTCAAAAATAACTATAAAAAAGACTTTTTACATGCAAAGCATAAACAAACTAAAGTGAATTTTTGCATATCAAAACATATTTTACGTGTCATTTTCTGCAACAATATTTTCAAAAATATTTAGATTTTTTATAAATTGAAATGTTTAATAACTCATATATAAATGGTTATATTTTAAATATTGAACTTCAGAACTATTATTCTGTTGAAAAAATTAGAAAGAAAGAATAATATTTTGCTATTATAGATAAAATATTAAAAAATAATAAAATCGTTTTTTTATCTCATTTTAAATATATATTTCTAAATTTAAACTAATTTTGAAGCATATTTGAAGTTTATTTTTATATTCATTTTGCAACTCTAATTCTGTAAAACAATAATAAAAAAAGAAATGTCTTTTATTTATGGTTTGTGCACGTCTATGTGCGATGGCTAGAAATAGCTACCGCACGTAGATTTTTGAAAATTTTGATGATCCAAATCTGAAAATTTTGATGATAAAATCCAAAATTTAGTTGCGAGTTACTTGCAAAAATTGTTTACCAAATATTAATGCATTTTTGATGAAATATATTTTTTCATTTAGTAGTTTTTATGGCGTAATTATCAATTAAGCAATCCTTTTCATATGTGAGAAAACGCTAAAAGGACACACTTATATATTTGGAAATGATTAATTTTAACTTTGTAAATGATAGTTTTTCACAAGAGTGATTTCAAAGAATAACATTTGCTTAATTTCTTTTTACTAGTAATGAATAGGTTTCAAGATTTAAGATTTTTCATATAATTATTTTAGGATGGTAACTTCACATTATTTAATATCTGAATTATGATATTTAATAAGCAAAATGTAACTCACTGGAAATAATATCATTCATAATCTGCAATACACGGCAAACGTACTAAATGTTAATCCTTGAAAATTAATTACTTGCCTTTTTCTTGTCTTGAGATCTTTCTTTTGACATTAGTGAAAAAAACTTTAAAGTGCTTTTTTTTACGCTTAATCAAGATGGCGGCTCAAGCAATGGGCGAAGAGCTATAAAATTTGAACATTTTAAGCATCAAGATGTCCGAAATATTCAAAACGCAGAGAGACTCGGTATTTTACGAAGTATGTCCTCTTTCGTAGCTCTTTCTACTTCTGTATGTTTAAAGACCTTTACATTATTTATTTGACATGACAAATGCAACTGTCTAACTTTATTTCAATATTTTGTATTTTCAACAGACATATTTCAAATTTCCAAATAAATGTCATGTTTTAACATTTTTCTTTTAAATAAACATAAATTCATTACATAGCTACAATTTGAATAATTCATTCTAACAAAGACTTTTGCTTCACAAATATCTAGATTGATTCGTGTGTCTTTTCGTACAGCTGCCAGCTGCGCATATTTAAAAAACTGCATTCATCGTTTTGCATTCATTAATTAAATATCACGGAAAAGTGTGTCAAACTAGTTTCTCTACACAACGTAATGTGAGTGCTTGAACAATAATTTCAGTTGCTCACTAGGTTAACCCTTAACTACTGTGACAAAAATTGTCCCATAACTGCTGTGAGCGGTCTCTCAGACCGCTAAATCGAAATATGAATAAAATATCAACTAAGTGGTAAAAAATTGTTCGCTTACCAATACATATCTACTTAATTGATTTATAAATCATCTTTCGAAACTTTAAGTTGATTTTTGAAGACTGAAGACAGGTATCCTGTTATATGAGAATAGTAAGGGGAAGCGAATCATTGTGAAAATCGAAGAAAAGAAATATGTAATTTTAAACTCATGGGCATTTCCATGCGAATTTGTTAGTCTGTTACACAACTGAAAATCGCTATGCTTGTTTGCCACCGTTATTTTCGAAAAGTTTGCTTCGCCTTATTCAATTGATGATATATCTTCTATAAACTAAGTCATATTTTCTCGTTTTAAAATACTGGTAGCTAAAAATCGTAGTACGTAACAGACAAACAAGTTCGCATGGAAATGCCCTCATCTATTAACTGTTGTATAAAAATGTACTTTCTTTGTGAAAAATGTATGAATATCTAATAAAAGTATAGTTAAAAAATAAAAATTAGATTATATTCCAAAAAATATATCGTCATAGAAATAGAAAACGCAAAGTTTACATACCTACATATTGTTTTTATATGGAGCTAAATACATGAGAATTTATACATCATTATAGGAATTTAAAAAAAACAGTACCTTACTACACAGCAGAAAATGTCGAGTTATAGCCATTGCATAACATTTTCGTACATTGAAAGCAGATTGGATCTTTACAATCAATCCACTGATAGATTGTTTTCCTTTTTTTACTTGGGGGGCATCTTCTACATGTTTTTCTATATCTGACAAATTTTTACAAGCTCCTCAATTTCATTTTGTGTGAAGAACACAGGACGTTTTCTCAAAAAATTACATTCCATTTTTTCCATAATATCATAAAAAAGCATAAAATTATCCGCAAAATAAAAACATCCTTCTCGGACAAAAACAGTTTCACAACTACTGTGAGCGGTATGTCAGACCGCTCCCCCAAGAAAAGAGTTAAAAAAAAAGTAGCTAGCTGAATGACAAGCGGAATGTGACCTTGGGGGTCCGTTTCAGGAAGGTAGAAGAAAGGGTGAGGATTATTATCTATTTTGAGGGGAGGAAATGAATGCGGGAAAATATGCAGCGGTCTGACAGACCGCTCACAGTAGTTATGGGTTAACTAAATTATCACCTTAAATAAGAGAACGTTAAAATATTAATAGAGAAATTAAATATTGTCAAATAAAATTTTACTTTTGAATAGGAATGAAGCTGTTTTTTTTTAAAGAAGCCGTTTAATTGGCTTAAACTTTCTAAGTTATCTGCTTTTATAACTAAAATCTCTTTGTAGGTTTGTTCCTACTTATGTAAATACGTAACATCTTCAGTCCGTCGTCTGTCCGTATATAATAGAGCAAAAAAAATCCAACCGAATCATTTAAAATTTAAAATATATAATTGTTGCATAATTTCGAGGAGAAATTTCGCATTTTATAAAAATCGATGTGTATTTTAATTACAGAAACAATCAAAAATATTCCATTACATTATCGCAAAAGGGAAAAAATAGTTTCATGTGAATTTTAATGTTGTTACACTTTTCCAAACATAATAAAATTAATATGCATCTATGAAGTATATATTAAAATACACATTCTGTACAATCTGTGGTTCAAAGAATGTTTGTTATTAATTTACAGGCCAAAAAAAATATTTCTTTACATAATATTATAAAAGGGAAAAATTGTTTGGGGGTGCGTTTTAATCATATTAAACTATCTCAAGTTTTACGAAATTAATATACGTTGCTAAGTTTTACTACTACTTTCTATCTGTATAATAAAAAGCAAATATTATTTACAGGAACGCGCATAACATTTCGGATATTATACTGTATCCGAAGTACTATACAATATTACACCAAGATCTGAGTATTTATAAATCTTCATTATAGTGCGAATGCACCTGATTTGCTACTCCTATTGTGCAATTCACGACTTGTTTTTATTGAGATATATTCATAAAATACAAAAAAAAATTATATTTCTTGCGATATCTGGTCCTTAGAATCACTGAACAGTTTTACGCACATCATTGAAATATTTTAATGAAGACGCTGTAAAAACAATTTTTTCAAAGAGTGTATTTTAATTTTTATCCATATGCTATTATATCCATATGCCAGCTCCCGATATGCTATTTTTTTTAAAAACAAAAGTTAGGGTGTTGTCTCTAAGAAAATAACGTTACGTTATTTAAACAAACCACTAAACAAAGCAGATACTATGATTGTACAGTTAAATATGGATAAACAACTGCAATTTTTTTAAACTTCTTTTCATCACACATTCTCAATATTTATATCGGCGTATAAGAAACAAGTCGTTTGAAGTCAACGTAATACATACATGGTATGATGTATGAAAAGGGTGCAAAAATCACTACTGCAACGCAATGTTCCATATATTTTTTTCAATTTCAGAGAGGACCAGGTAGCCATCGCCAAACACTTACACAAAAATTTTGGTTCAATTCTATGCATAAATTCATATACTTTTAGGGTACAACATTGCAAATCTCACAAAAATGCTATTGCAGTGCCCCTTTCCAGCGCAATATTCCAAAATATTATATAATATCAAATTAAAAACGATTAAGAATACGGCACCTATCTTAAACAGCAGTAGGTAAGAAGCTTTTATGTTTGCAATATAGTTCCTGTCCAAACAAAGGAAGAATTGGAAAGGTGTATTACTGATTCTAAGTCTCTTATGACCAAAAGTGGATTTGATTTGCGAGGCTAAGAGCAGACAGAAGAAAGAATAAAGAATAATGCCCAGTTAAACAGATGGCATTGAGCTCACATGCTACACTTACTAATTGTACATTACATCCTTATATTTCCAAGGGTTAATTCTAATCGAAAAACAATTTTAATGGGGGAAACAGCTCCCCCCACTTTCCTCTTTTTATACTTAATCATTGAATCCCCTAAACTAATCAGGGACATGCTTTATCCTATAAAAAATCTATATCCAAAATTCAGAGCAAATAGGAAAATTCTTAATAAAAACCTATTTATATAATTTAAGAGGAGTTATTCCCCTTTTTTTATACTTAACCATTAAACATCCGAAACTGTTCAGAGATTTGAACGAAATCTCATAATTCTGCATGAAAAACCTATTTATATAAATTAAAAGGAGGGCGCATAGAATCCCCGTTCCCCCTGTTTATACTTATCTAATGAACATCTAATACCAATCATGGAGATGTATCATCAGAATGATCCTATATCACCAATTTTGAACAAAAACTGATAATTCTGCTTGAAAAACCCATTTATAACAACAAAGGGGAGGGGCATGAGCCCCCCGTTCCCCCTCTTATACATATCGAATGAACTCCAAAAACTAATCAGGGAAGCGCCTTATCAGAATATACCGATATACAAAATTTCAAGTGGATGGCATTTTTTTATCAAGGGTTATCGCGTTACGCACGTACATACATACAGAACGGATGGGCACATAAGCTCTCAGGCTATGATAGCCTGTGAGCTAAAAAATAACGAAAATATTAAAGATACTACTGCACTGAAACTACAATGGAACAGATTTCTAGACATTTTAAAAGTTAATGTAAGCTGGATGAAAGATATAAATATACAAACATCAACGAACAATTATGAAAATTAGTCGTTGGGGACCACCTTAATACTCAACAGTCATGTTGTATCAATTTATAAAATACATCGCAATTCGAAAGTAAAATTTAAACTTATATATCTTTTAAATACACAAGCTAGAACCCGTCAAACTTTGACGAAAGAAAATGTTTAAGATGGAACTGTTTCACAGATTCCTAATAAACCTGTTAGCTATAGTTAAAAATGCATTTTACATTGGTAAGTCTAAATTTTTAAACAAACAACATTTAGCGTCAAATAAACAAAATATTATTTCTATAAAACTCAGTTTTAAAAATTGTTAAAATTAAACTTTAATCGTACATGTAGGCAGTGAAAAATAATATATATCTGTTATTATGATAAAGTTATCTATTAAGGTTCTTATGCTAAGAATTTTTTCCCCGTGATATCAAAACCCGGCATCATTTTCACGATATCAAAATTTACAAATGCATATTTCGTATCTGTATTTACCTTTTTTTAAAAAAATGGCACTTTAATTAGATCATTTTTATTTAAAACTTGAAGTTTCAATACTATTAGCTGAAAGAGATATTTTACTGTTGATATTTTTCCATGTATAAATCAAATTTTGTAAATATAAATGGAAAAGTCACCGGATTTTATAACAGAAAATATTTAAATTTCAATATTTTCCCTTTTAATGAAGAAATGGCACCGTAAAGATATAGTAATCAATTTTTCCCCTTTTTTTCCCTTTCCTTTTAATAGAAATTGAATACTCCTGTTGCCACAATTAGAGAAGCGGTATTAAAAACTACAAAAAAATTAATATTTCAAAAACAAATTAAGATACAGCTTTCAAACAAATTTCATTTAAAAGTACATATTTTTCCCTACACGATGGTGTAAAAATTGAAAATTTGCGATATTCAGAAGTTTAGAAATTTGTAGTAGAAAAAATTGCAATACCGAAATTTCATTTAAAATTTAAAAGTGTCGCCGTTCGCAAAATGACGTATGCGTTACGCACAGATACGTTTGGCTTTTATAATTTAGATATCAATGCTTTATTACGGAATTCCGTGTACTACTTGATTGTCCCATTAACCCATTTCGCCAAATTATATAAATAATCAAACTACACATAAATTAAAAAGTTTGTCATAGTCTTTATTTTATATAATGAAAGAAATAGATAAATTAGTAAACGAATTAGTAAACTATTAATAAAAATACAAATAAATTGTTGAATTAAAAATCAATTGATGACGTAACAAACATGTGTGACGCGTTTAGTGTCAAATGAATGCGACATTTGTAATTAGCAATTGGCTTTTAATCTTATATTTGGCGATGGTTTATTGGCCTACGGTTAGTACCAAATTGCGTAAAAGATATATCCGTATAACTCAAAAATATTATTTATGTTAACTAACCGTTTACTCCATCGGATTAAGCATTTAATTTTCAATTAAAACATATATTTGAATAAAATTTTAAATTTAATTTTGAATGTAAAACAGGGTAATAAAAAATCGAAAAGTGTAGAAAATATGATTAAAAATACCTCGAAAACCAATAATCCAAATGACTTCATTCTTTATGAAAAAATTATGATTTATTATTATCTATCATATTCACTCCATAAAATAAATAACTTCGATAAATTTTTGTACTTTTTATCAGAATTATATTTCGAGAGTCCGAAAAAAAAGTTTCGGATATTCGTGATTAGTGATATTGCGTAAGATTCTTTCCATAATTACATACTAAATACACACCAAAATTCAAATCTCTATCTCAATTTATTGGGAAAGCCTTTATAGACATACAGACAGACGACAATTTTTTTTTTCTAAAAATATGTTTTTCAGAATCTAAAACGTGTAAATCCGTCTATATTTTTTAACGATTACAATATTTACCCCATACTATATATGATGAATAATTAAAAAGATGTACTTTTAAATGCTATATGTTTCAAAACCGTACATAAGTTTCTTTTGAAATATTAACTTCTTGTATTTTTTAACGAAATTGTCTCGTTACGAAATTTCGAATAAAAATAGTTGGAAATTGGTAGATAATTATATTTTTTGTTGCCATTTTGCCGTAACAACTAAAAAAAGTAATAAAATAGGTGCTATGTTGAAAAAAATATAAATGAATGATTTCTGATAAAGCATAGCTATTATAAACAATATTTAATTTTAAGTATCTACATTAATGTTACAAACAAATGAAGGTTTATGAATCATTTGATACAGGACACATAAATAAAATAAAATTAAACGTTCTAAAATAAAATTTTTCAAAATAGGAAATCTAACACCTGTACTATATCCATATGTTAACGAGTTTTTCTATCAATTTTCAAAGCAATTTCTACATCAATAAGAAAAATTCCGAAATTGAAATCTATCTATACTAAAAAAGAAATACTTACTCAGATTGGAATACGAACAAAGGTAATGCAACTTTCTGCTACTCGATCTTATCCATTCAGTTATGATTACTCAAGATAACTTTTCAAATATCGATATCTATTGAGTGCACATAATTGTACATATTTTTGTGAAATATTCTATTTATACATGTATTTTGTGTAATATCCTTACACAAAAACCTGTGTAATATTCTGTTCTTATTCTTATTTCTACACAAAATATTTACTTTCAAAATATACAAATAGTTGTGCAATATGAAAAATATGTTTATTTAGAATAACAGAAGAATTTGGGTTAATCCCTGAAGTTTTTCTACATATGCACATTTTTGTGAGATTTTCAAGGGAAAATAAATTACACACTTCGATTAAAACGATTACACTGATAAACAAATCTTAACGAATTTTCCGTTTTTTTATATACTTTGGGTGTTTCTTATGGATTTCAAGCTGCTGAAAAAGAATATGTTTGTAAAAATTTTCTATCACCCTCAAATTTTGAGAAATTTCATTTATACGTTTTGGAGTATGTAGACATCGTATAGGCATTATAATTATATTATTCTCTTTCATGTATTTGATTCACATAAACATTCCTTTTTCTTATTACATTGACAGAAGATACAGCAAGAGAGTAGAAACAGATGTCCCCCTAATAAATTTTATGTTAGCGACCTTGAACCGACAGCTCTAGCTACCTCCACAATAGGGTGGAGCGAAAAAAATTTTTTTTTGAAAATCAAAAACGGGTAGGTGCCAAAAGATGCCTTTATACTAGTACATTAACTGCGTGAAATTTTACAGCTGAAAAAAGATGGCTTGAGTCTGCGCTTTTGCTCCAAAAATCGAAATTTTGAGTAAAATTTGTCATTTTTTGACATTTTTTCAAAAAAATTAAAAAATTCCTACAGAGCTGGTTAGTATTTAAAAGTGTTGCTTAGACCTTTATATTTATCTGCTTAACGTATTTAAACTATAAAACAATATCTGTAGTCTGTATAATTGGAGCAAATCTGACAGCTTTTTGTGAAAAATCAGCGTTAACCTCTCAACGAAATGTTCTTTTGAATGCATTTCTTACCTAACTGCTTTCAAAACTACTGTGTATATAACTGATAGAGGTGGTTGCATTATCCCACCTGTCTCAACCACCCAATCATCTAGGCCCAGTGTTTTATTTATGTATTGAATTGTTACTTTTTTCCCGAAGACGAGTATATATATCAAAATAATTTATCTCTTCTTTGTATTCACTGACTTTGGATGATTTAGATTGCTGGTGTGACCTGCTGCACGTATATTTTTATACCATGTATAACAGAAGAGAAGCTGAGTAATGTATTGGGTATGTTCTTAATTGAACCTATTCAGCAGTCTATTATCTTCATTAAATTTTCATGCAATTAATACACTATGATTGGAAGTTCTGTTACCACAACATTTTTTCAATCAATTACATTTTATGTATAATGATTTTCCTAAAAATTGATTGTATGAATTCAATTTTTAGTATGTCATCATTTACTGTACTTACATTGAATATATTTTGAGAAGCTGGCTGCTTAATATCATGACGATCGTCACAGAGGATTGCAAACAAAATTTGCGTGTAAAACAACAATATTTCTAAAGAAGTTTTAGTATGCTTTATGTCGTTTCCTGTGTTGTTCCATAGTTTAGTAATTTCTAATAAGATTTTAGATCTATTATTTAGGTGTGTAATACATTTGGTATAAAACATCCCACGGTATAAACTTGGATTATACATTTTGTGAGTGAACATATAGACGCTGATTGCCAATCTGTGCTTATATAAAACGGAAAATTTTATTAACTTTATGAGCTGTCATTTGTGTGAGATGTTTTCTAAACTCCCATTCCCCATTCTTTCTGAGAAATAGCTTTAATTATGAATTAGCTTTGCAATCTCTGACAGAAATTTCTAGTCTGTTCTGAGTATCTTTTTCTCAATTTGAGAAAATAATTTTTCAAAATTATTCTCTATTTTATATTTAAAAAAATTGCAATAGGAAGTGAATAGTACGTAGGCAAAGATTTGCCTTATTGATCCAGTGAATCCATGTAGCTTTGAACGTTTTGTATCGACTTCTCTAACAATTGGCGCAGAGGAAATTCACTGGAGTTGAAGTAGCGAATGATTAAATATTATACACAATTGTAAGCTTACCCCATGCAAAATGGTTCACAGTGACAAATAAAATTCTCCTAATTATAAATGAGCACTTATAGTCGATTAGAATCCGTACATTCCCTCATAAAGTACTATGCATTATATGTTTATGCCCAGGACATTTCACCATCAAATATTGTCCACTCATAAAAAGAGGATCTAAAAGTTAATAGAAAATTACCTGGATACGAAAACACTTAGAAAACGGCATAAAACTAATGCAAAAAAAAGTTATTTACAACAGCGGTTGCTTTACACATGGAGAACAAATTTTCATTGCAATTCTCGCTGACGATCACCATCACATTAAACAGCTCGCTTCTCAACATATAAAAAATGCAAAAGTAGAATAAATGATGGCATACTTATAGTTGAAATATCTGAAATCATCTTTGAAGCAAATCATTACGTAAAAAAAAATACAATTGACTGAAAAAATGTTGTGGTAACAGAACTTTCAATCACTATTCATCAACTGAATGTAAGTTTGATAAATATAATAGATGGCCGAACAGAGCTCTTTAATAGATTCCCGTGCATTACTCTGCTTGTCATTTTTTTGTATAAACTGCAAAAATATACCTGAAGATAGTTACAGCAGCATGTGGATGCAAAGAACAGATGAACAAGGTGGAAGCATAAAAAATATGCCAAATTTTTATAAAGAAAATCACAAATCAATGTATAAATAAAACACTGTACTAAGATGACCGCATAGTTGGGCCGGGTGGTATAGAAAATATAGCCACCTCCACGACGCATGTCCAAGGTAGTTTTGAAAACAAGAGCTGTATTAAAAACAACAATTCGTTGTATGACCCAATAGAGTGGTAATGCAGTTTTCTTACTAAAAGTTGCCTGTTTTGCTCCAGCTATAGGGAATAAACATATTGTTTTATAGTTTAAATATGTTAAGCAGATAAATATAAAGGTCTAAGCAACACTTTTAAATACTAACCAGCTCTGTAGGATTTTTTTTATTTTTTTGAAAAAATGTCAAAAAATGACAAATTTTACTCAAAATTTCGATTTTTGGAGCAAAAGCGCAGACTCAAGCCTTTTTTTTTTCAGCGGTAAAATTTCACGCAGTTGATGTACTAGTATAAAGGCAACTTTTGGCACCTACCCGCTTTTGATTTTCAAAAAAAATTTTTTTTCGCTCCACCCTACTCCACAATATTTGACTTTAACGCAAATCCATGACAGTTGAAACTTTCGGGGCGAGTGTACTGCTATTTTTTTTGTTTTGTAAGACTTTTTAATTAAATTTTGATTATAATTATCCTATTTCCTCTACAATATATAAAACATGTCTAGAGGATGCGTTAATGAACCCGATTCTTTTTGCTATGTGTGCGGGTAGCTAACTTTGCAAAAGAATCGATGGGCTTTTACGCCGTTATTAAAGACTGCCTATAATATGTATTTGGATATAAAGTAGGTGAACAAGATAAGAAATGGGCACCTCATTCTTGTTGTACACGATGTGCTACAAATCTCCAGGCGTGGATGAAAATTACAAAAAGTGTATGTCCTTTGCTATACCCATGCTATGGCGCATGCGAAAGGATCATATAACTGATTGCTACTAATGTATTACAAAAATTAAACGATTCTCTGCAAGAAGTAAACATAAAATTAAGTACCCAAATTTAGATTCAGCAATGTGACCAGCATTACATAATGAAGATTTACAAATACCGAAACCTCCAGAGAATTTTACATATGACGATGCAACAGTAGAAATGGAAATTGATGAAACAAACTTTCTCTACATCTGATATGAACTATTCTCCTGGCATAAATGAAGAAAAACACCTAATAACTCAAGAAGAATTAAATGATCTTGTGAGAGACTTAAATTTAGCAAACAAAAACTCTGAATTACTTGGATTAAAATTGCAAGGTTGGAATCTCTGGAAAAATAATACAAAGATATTTATTTATCGAGATTGACATAAGAAATATTCGACATTTTTTTTCAAGAAAAGATGTTTTATGCTATTGTAATGATGCTTAATGTCTGCTTTAAATTGTCAATATAACTCGGAACAATGGCCTATAAGAGAGCAACCGCAGATAAGGCATTTACCGCTACATAAAGTATGAAATTTCTTATTATTATCATTTCTTTTTACAAAAATTCTTCTATATTTTCCAGAAAATTTATAATCAATGCATACTTTCAGTGTTTTAAATATTAATTGCAAGCTTTATAAGTGTTTATTTAAAAGTTTGTCATTACTAAAATACCAAATGATAAATATCATAAGGTATATGTGTTGAATAAATACTACAAAATTCAGATTTTCAAGATTTTGAATTTTTTAAAAATTTGTGGGTGATGTAAACTTTTTAATGGCATATTCTTTCACAGAACCACCTAAAATATAAAAATCATCACATACTTAGTTAGAAACAAAAACCTTGTTTATCGGTGTTATCAAGCATAAATACAGGTAAATGTTTATGAAAAGAGTGTAAATTTTGTCACAAATACGTAATTTTACAATTTTATACATACCTTTTTCTATATAAAAGTGACTAATTTACACGAATATACTTTACATAGTTCATTTACATTAAAATTTCATGTGGTCCATTATGCAACTGTACATAGGTTTCCTAAATAATGAACATCATTACTTAAATGAGATACTAAACTGCTTTATATTTCACAAATATTCCTGTTGTACTTGTTGTAAAGAATTAAGATAATTAAAAATTAACGCATGATGAAAAGAATAAAAATCTGTAGTAAAATATAATTTATAAACGAACACGTTAATGCGACTTTACAAAGGTTGCATTATTCTAATTTATGAAATATATCTGTCGTCATTAAAATATTATATATTTGCCGAAAGAAACAAAATAATAAAGATTTTTTACATTAATATCAGAACATTTTTTGCTAGAAAAATATGTCTTAAAAATGCACTCGGACACACATAATAGAAGCACACTCAACATAAATTAATTTTATTATAAATATAACAGGGTTTCTACACGTTTAGCTGAAATATAAAAATATTTATGACAATTTTATGAAAAACTGGATTTATAATAGCAGGATATAATCGCGTGATTGCAAAAGACGAAGTTGTCGCTAGCAAAATATTGGTGTTTAATTAGGAGAAAATCAAGTAGATAGAGGTTTCAGCTAACGGAGCTCATGCGTATCAGTGCCTCCGAAGCATAGGATTGAGCAGATCATTAGTAAAGGGAGTGCATGTCATTGAACACCGTCGAAAATGGGTTGAACTGTTTGGAAGACAATCCCAATTTTTGGATAACTTTTCGTAAATTTGTTTCAGATGATGAGATCTGTGACTACCAAAGTGATACTGAAACGAAAAATCAAAGATTTTTGCACTCCCAATAATCTCCAAATCCCAAGAAAGTTTGCATGAGAAACTGACGCATGAACAGCATGCCTTCTCTTTTTCTCTCTTTTTTAGTGTGTATGCTTAACGACTGATTAACAAAGAGTTTCTCTGCTCGACAAATCGTTGCAAGTCAGATTTAAGCTGGAGTGCTCCACCAATTTAAAGATCGAGTCAGACTCGTCCGCCCAGATCAATATAAAGAGAAAGAGAATTGACAATTGTTGTAATTGTGTAAATAACTGCTTTGTATTGTTCTAGAAACCGAATTTAAATTGTTGAGTTTCATTGTAAATGTTTTAAAAAGGCAGTACATTTCGCGAATTTTTTTTTTCCAAGCACCTTCGTCGTTCCAAGCCCAAGCTCGCACTCTGATTGGTTATTGCTCTCCGCACTGTTTTCACGTAACTGGGCGACAACCATACTTGGCGAAAAATACTTCGCTCGTACGTGAACGAGTAAACGTAAAACCTAACCTACTCATTCTTATTCTTCCTTCATTCTTATCCTCGTGGTCTTGTGCTCTTGTGTGTAAAAACTTTTAACGAGTACAGCTTTCAGTAAGACACGTTCCATCCAATCCAATGCTGCAAGAGAAAAGTTAATTTGTATTCGGTTCGGAAGGAAATCAAACTCGACGGAAGCATCTATCGCTACGCCAAGTATGATTATCGCCAAGTTACATGAAAACAGTGCCGAGAGCAACAACCAATCAGAGTGCGAGCTTAGGCTTGGAACGAAGAAGGTGCTTGGAAAAAAATTACGCTTACATTTCTAAGTTATTCATTTGTTCAATCGTTTCAATTAAATCAGCTTAAATTTAATTGGTTAAAAATTATTTTGCACAAAAACATGCTCGATTTTTTTCCATTTGCTCTGGCAATTCAAATCAAAAATGAATAAATATATTAAGAAAGTGATGGACGTTATTATTATTTTTTTTTAATTTTCATCATAGCAATTTGAACTCTATGAATGATATAAAAAATTAACTCAGTAAGTATTTTGCTACCAAATCAAAAACGTTTTGGAAACCAAGTGTTATTAATCTACGGAAAGAAAGAAGATTTGTTCAATAGATTGGCAAAAGCGTTATTGAATATAATATTGTCTTCATAGTAATTTCCATAGTTTATTTTTTAAAAAAAAAATGATACTTTTTGGATAAACTATTAAAAAACGATTTGATTAATCATGAGATAAATTTTTAAAATATTGTTTGAAAAATATTATTTAGAAAATAATTTTACAAATTAACTGCATTATGCTGCTGTATGAATAAGTGTTCTATGTAAGCGATGACAAAACTATTTGCATAAACATCCTATTACTGTATAACAATCAATAGGAACAGATTCCTCAACACGCGTGCATTTTCACAAAGCTTCCCCCTTTATATTTCACAACAATGACAGGGAATTCAAACATATATTAGCTGTCTACAGTAAAGCTAAAACATGCATCGCTTTAAGCTGCGTGTCGTCACAAACATTCTGGATGTGTAAATATGAATTTCTTATACCGTAATGTAAAATACATATGTAGCTTTATGCTAAATGCTTGTATTGTAGTATATTGGAATTGCTATAGTCCACTATAAAGCAATTTAATTATCGTGGCTGATACGTTTAATAATGACTGACTAAATTTCCATTAACAATTATAATAATTTCTAAACTTTTAGAACTAAGATGCTGGACATTTTGCAATTTTTTTCTTATTTTCATTTATGTTATATATGCTTAAATTATTTCCTAAGAATTCTCTTATAAGGGTCTATTTCATAATTTTGTCTACTTAGTAAGTTTTGCACAATAATTACTTTTCTTTCTGTTGTTGTTGTTTTTTAAATCTGACCCATTAACAAATAAAAGCTTTTTATCAAGAAAACGAAGTATTTTCAGATTTGCCACAAATGCAAACAGTTTGTGTATAAAAGTCTTATTTCATGTATTATTTTGTGTCTTGGTTGCCGGAAAGATGATATGCAGAACTGAAAATAGTTAAAATGAATTAGTACCATTACCACTTATAAAGTGCCTTTTTTTCATTTTTCTTTCTTTTATGTTAATTGAAATCGTCGTAATATTCTGAAAATTGTATTTTCTTTTTCTGATAAAATTTAATTGTCAGTATTTTGTCGATATTTCATCTTTTGATCAGTTTTCCGGTCTAAATATTGCAAATATCTATGGGGGCATAATGACTACATCTTTGGCTTTAAGTAATATTTTGATATTATCACTGCTTAAGAAAACTGTTTATGTATTTAATTTTATTATGTTTTTAATATTTGTTGGATGGATTATTTATTTTTCTTTTTGTGTGTTCTCGAAAAAATGACTGTTAGAATCGAAATCGTCAATATTCAGTAAACTTTTAGCAATTAATTAAGAATAAAAGTAAAAATAATTTTAAAAAACACTCTTTTATAAACATATAATGTTTATCTTTGGTTCATCCATCTTCAGAATATGACACAAAATTCATTGTTTGTGCAAATAGAGATGAGTTGCAGTAAAATCACCCGCAATAATGAAATTTGTAAAACTGGTTATTGAATCGGGGTAAGTCTTGTTTAAGCAATTGATTGAGCAACACCTACTTTTCGGACATAAATGACTTATATGAGAAGATTTGGAATATGGTTAAAGTTCAGAATAACGAGTGTAGATTCAAAGCAATTTTAAAAAGGGAATTGTAGTGATCTCATCTGAATTGATCAGTATAAAGAGAGTTACTAGCTAAAAGTATCCTTTTGCTTGACGCCAACGTTTTCGCCTCCTGATCGCGAGATCCCAAAATTAAATACAACCGGCGTCAATCCACACATTCTCTTCATTGGTGACCTGGAACAAACATGCAACTTTCAACCCCAAACAGCAATCTACTCACCTCATAATCAACAGATGGCAGCACCAAACAAATCGCACAACGGAAAGCCTGCCATTCACGCATCACACTATGTGTCCGACAGTATTCATTTACGAGTGCATATCGCTCGTCAGTAGTACGTCTTTCTCACTGGGGGATACTCCTCCCGTAAAGCATAGTGACGTCACTGCAACGTCGTTGTGAAGTCACATTGTGACTTTGTGATCATCAATTGTCGATGTGACGTCACGTGTCGTCGATGTGAAGTCACAGTGACTAAAATGTGAAGACGTCATGGCCGTTTTAGAGCTCTTTTGTGACGTTTCACAAAGTGGTCACAATGTGACAAATTTGTAAAAAATGTGTCATTTGTGACTAATTTGACATTAACATTGTGACGAAACTGTGACAAAAGTGACGATATTTAAATTGCCAAAAACATGTTTTTTAAAGTAAATAACATGTTTTGAAGGATATTTATAAATTTCTAAAGATTTTTAAGAAAGTCACATCTCAGTCACAATGTGACGTCACTGAGAGGTGGCATTTTGGTCACAGATGTGATGTGACCAAAGTGACTCACAGTGACGTCACTGTGACCATGCATGCTATTAGGGCTGTAGCGATCTCATCTCAATTGATCAATATAAAGCGAGTTACTAGCTGAAAGTAACGTTCTCGCCTCTTGATCACGAGATCCACAGATCAAATACAACCGTCACCAATCCACACATTCTCCTCAGAATAAACGCGTTAAACCCGCTTGAAAGACAAATAACAGTGCCACTCCAATATGACAAACAGCAATGCCATTATTGCCTCTACCAGTCCTGTATACAATGAGAAACAAGTAGTTTCCAATCTTGGAGATGTTTCCTTGGAGAAATTAGACTCCAAGACTTTTCCTTGGGAAAAGTTCATTGGAGATTACGCCTGACTGATTCACGTTGGTTTTAAGCACCGCAATGTTACATCAGTTTTCATCTTGAAAATACTGCACACAAATGATGGAATCATACTTGAATGTTATTAGATGTGAAGTGGGGTCTTGTAATTTTAATTATAAATAAGTTGAGAACACAAAATAATATGAATTATATTATAAACAAATCCACAGAAATAATTGTTTAGAGTTATGAGTTAACAAGAAGGCAGGGTTGCATTCCCCTGCTGCGTTAAGAAAGTTTAATAACCACAATGTGTACTAGCCAGTGTCTGAAGTGAAACTGATTCTCTCATGTAGGTGCACTAACAGTCAAAAAACTGAACTAGGAAATGGCCTTGAAGTAATCAAAAGATTTCTTTATACAAGTGCAATCATTTTCTAATATATAAAACTTGTTTTATAAACAGTGAAATTAAATTATAGTCATTAATGTCAGTGATAATTCATGTTGTACTTTATTGTTTATGAGAGTTGATGTTTTAAGATAAACAACACTAAAACAACTTTAACCCTTAAATTAATAGGATAGAACGCGTTCCAAAAAATGCGCAATTCAAAGAATCAGAATTCATACCAGAAAAATCTAAATAGAACATTTTTCTTTATTTAATTACGAATGGTCTGTCATTAAGTAAAGTGAAAATTGCTCTTTTAAATTTCTGCTGAGAATACGGAATATGTGAATAAAACCCCCAATAAATCGGGAACGCTTATAGTATCGAAAATGATACAATATTCAGTTAAGGGTTAATGGCTTTAGTGAGTTGAGTTCATCATGTTTATTCTATTTTAAGTCATATTAGCATTTTATTTTCAGTTATTAGTATTATTGTATTAGTATTTATTTATTACAAAAAACCTTTGATGAATCCCTTTTCATATACAACACAAATAAACAGAAGAAAATGTGTTTCTGCACTTCAAGATTAGTTTTGAAAAGATCATTTCCTATAATAGTTCAGTATATGTGTTTTGATTTTTTGTATACAGTAACAAAATTAATATCTCATAAATAATTGTACATATACCTAATATTGAACTATAAATAAGCATTTTGATAAACTAAAATAGACATCTTTACGGTGAATATATTTAATAAATAAATAAATTTATGTGTTTCTTTAATTAATTTTATCATTTACCGTGTTTTATTTGTTATTCCTTGGTTAAATTCATTTTTATGTTGAGTAGGACATAAAAATCTTCAATAATGTTAATTCTGTAAAGCTTGTTTTATTTCAACTACTTTATTTTTTCGTGTGATATATATCATATTTTATACATGCTATTAAAACAAAAACAATAATTAAAATGAAAACGACACAAAATTTTTAATGAGTAATTTTAAATGGATATTTTTATAAACATTAGAAACCCTCAAAATTAAAATTAAACATGATAAGAAAAATAAAAAAAAAATGTCGAAATTATATAAAGCTCACTTTGTTTTTATTGTTATATTTTTTAATAGGACATGAAACTCTTCAAAAATGTTAATACGTAAAGCTTGTTTAATTTAAATAACTTTACTTTTTTGTGTGACATATGTCATATTTTATACATGCTAATAAAAGAAAAACAATAATGAAATTTAAAGTGATACAAAATTTTTAATGAGTAGTTTTAAATGCATATTTTAATAAACATTAGAAACTCTAAAAATTTAAATTAAACATGATAAGAAAAAAAATGTGAAAATTATATAAAGTTCACTTTATTTTTAATGTTATACTTTTTTTAGAAATTAAAGTGATAAAACATTTAAATATTTTTTATTTGTAAACTTATTTTTAAGCAAAACACATAATAAAGGAACACGTCATATAATATGAAATGCTTTTTTTGTAACCTTTAGAAGGATTCCTTTATGTTTATACTATTTTAAGTCGCATTGTATTATTTTATTTTATGAATTTAATTCTAAAGTTATGATAAAAATAATTCATATGTAAAGCATAAACGAAAGAAAAAGAGTTTTTGCATATCAAAACAAAATTTAAATGTCATTTATTGCAGCAATGTTAATGAAACGCAGTTTTTTTTTCCTATCATTTGAAATAAATGTATATATTTTTAGCTTTGAACTTCAAAATAGCTATTTTATTAAAGATTTTTTTTTTTAAATGTTTTGTAGTTTATGATAAAATATTTCAAATTAAACACCCTTTTTCTTTTTTTTACATATAAATTTACAGAATTTAAATTAATTTTGAAATATATCTATAATATTTGTATAGTTTTTTGTTTGCGCTTTTTGTATACTTTCGACGATGTTAAATTGAAACAATAAAATAACGCATCTCGACCACTTTAGAGCTTTTATTTATTTATTTATTTATTATGGTGCAACATATCTTTAACTAAAAAAAATTGCAAAATTACTAAGAATTGTTTAGGGATTCCTAGAACTTTTTACATGGTAATAACAAAAAATCATGTAACTAACAAATGTTTGAAATGGTTTTTAATACAAAGATGTGTAAGGTTATTATTATCATTTTTTTGGGAAACTCAGATTTTTAGAACTTTTTATGTGATGTAAGCTGGATCAATTGGACTTAGAGGCAAATAGGCCACTGGCTATTTTATTAAAATTTTATAAAATTAAAATTTTGGCTTTTGTCTAAACTGCAAGCCTATCTCAAATTCTCAAAAAAAAAAAAAAATGTGTGAAGTTATTTATAGCCTGTCTCTTCTGTGTTAGGTTATTGGAAATCAGGCTTCTTTTTCACAAAAAAGTTGATTTGCTTGAACTTTTTCGTCTTTTTATTAAAATACTGTAAGTATTTTTATTAAACAATCACATTTTTTAAAGATTGGGCATATAAATGACTTATCTATGCACATTTACTTCTTGTTTCAAATGTAAGGCCGATATGTTTCAATTACCCCATAAAAATGTCTATAATGAGGTAACTGGGAGATGTATCAGAGATAACTAGGCCATGTGTGATTTTGTTATCCCCAAAGTTATAAATATTATTTTGGAGCTTCTCTTAATGTGGAAAAAATTATATTATCGATTAAACAATCGAGAATATAATTTTTTCCACATTAAGAGAAGCTCCAAAATAATATTTATAATTTTTTTCGTTGCTGTAAAAAAAACAACAAAAAAAAAGTATTATTTTGTTAAAATTGCATAATAATGTTAACGGGTATAGAACCAAATTTGTTTAGGTAGATAGCCAAATATCAAAACTTTAGAATACAAATCCAAATGATATTATGAAAAAATATATAGAAAGTAATAAAATATAAACATATTCCATATAAGAGTATGGTCCACAGACTTGTATATCTCCACAGACTTATTAGACTTATGAAACTTCCATACTTCCATAAAAGTTTTTAAAAAAAAGAATGGGGTGCTTAAGTAATTTACTTATGTATCAGATTGTTCATAGATTTATCTTTTTCATTTTTTCCCTTAAAATACCCATGAGACTTGTATATTTTTTGCTTATTCTAAAGTACATACAGTGTGTCCAGCAACATGTACCATCATACAACCTGTCCCATTTTGAATGTAATTAACAAAAAAGAAAAAAAAAGTTTTCAGATACAAATGCACGGTTTCCAGCATTGTTATTAGAAAATCAATAAATTTCTAAAAATGCACTTTCTACAAATAGTTCGAATTTCGTTCAACAGATGGCGCTGGTGGCATCAATCGGCCAAAATTCAGACATTACTCTAGTTTTCATTTTTTTTTTATAAACATATATTTTTATATTATAAACATTATATTTGTATTGTATTAAAAAATATAAGTAAATAAGCAATTTATTAATAAAACAACCACATACCATGCCAGGTAAAATAACGCCATTTTGCGCCAGACATTTGTGCATAGAAAATCTATATAAGAATAATCGCAAGTTCTCTTAAATTGTTTTTTAATTGTATTTAAATAAAATTACTAATTGATTTTCCCTGCGTTCTCATTTTTTTTCCAAATCGATATGGCCGTTTCAATTATTTAATCAATAATAGTATAATATACAGATGCGCAGTTGATAAACATTTACAAATAGCAATCTTTGAGACCAAAAAGAATGAAAAGAATCTCTATTTTTTATTTTAAAAAACAGATGTATCGTTATATCATGAATAAGCCGCGAATTTATTTAATGATGTTAATAATTTTAAAAAATGCTTTCAGTAGTTCTCGTATTTAGCAAGTAAATTCTGAAAAAAATTGCGTCATTGATATTTTTCTTAATTTTGCTTTATTTTTCTTATTTTTTGTTAATTTTACTCAATTTTTGTTATTTTGTGGCCAAATATATAAGTAAAAATGTGATAAATCGCCAGATTGATTGACTGTATCAACTTTGATAACGAACATTTCTTATAAGCCGTACAAAGATTAACCCCATATTTAAATAAATATTTTCATTTTATATTAATTCTAATTGAATTGTTTCTTACTTGCGTTTAAAAAAAAATCAAAAATAGCTTTTTTAAAATTTACTAGCCGCCCTTGGCGACCAGTTTGTTTCCCTTAAATATATACTACGCATTAAATTATATTGCCTTCATTCATAATTTATTGCTGAATTTTTTGCCAAATTAGAATATTCTGCTACAGAAATAGGCATAGATATCTTTTACGCACACCACACTGGCGAGATTGCAACAAAATTCCAATTATATGCCTTACATATTAATCCTGCTACTGTTGTTTATTTAATTAATAAACTGTTTATTAACTTTTATTTTCTTTTTTTAAATTATTTAAATTGTATTTTCTATAATTCTTAACTAAGCTTTTTTTATTTATTATTATTTCCTTTTTTTAAATTATAGAAAATAGTTTAAAAATATATTTGGAACTGATATTTGAAAACGAAGTTTTAACCAAATTGACGTCAGAAAAAAAATTGCTCTAATGTGGTGGGTATATGACATCTGCGCCAAGAAATCAAGAACTCGGCATTTTTATGTTAGCCTGGCGCAAGCGATAAATTTCCAAATATTGTATCCGTGGTATTGTTTCGTATTTCATTAATTTCATTTAAAATATAATAATATAATCCTTTTACTTTTTTCATTTATAATACATAACTTTAATTTGAAACTGTAACGTTTAAAAATATGACGTTATTTCTATTTTTAAGGAAAAAGAACAGAAAAAAACAAAACAAAAATTATGATATTTTGAAGATCCATAAGTGCAGCGAAAGAACAAAAAAGTAAACAAGCCTAATTTACCACGGCCTGAATCTTGCCAAAATATTTTTTTTTACTTATTTGATTTATAATGCATAACTTTAATTTCAAATTGAAACGTTTAAAATTTTTGATTTTTGTTTATATTTTTAAGTAAAAAGAACAGGAAATAATAGAAATAATGATATTTTCAAGCTCCATAAGTGCAACGAAAAAAGAAAATGTAAAAAAAAACTAATTTACCACGGCCTAAATCCTGCGAAATCCTTAAATCCTGGAGTTTTACACAATAACCAATAAGATGTGTTTTATTTGGGTTTTGCCATTAAACAATTAACAAAAAATCGCGATATCTGAGCCACGTACGATAGTACATATAGATTTTTTGGAATGCTTGAATTTTTCCTGTTATTAGTATAAACATTTGAATTATTAAACAAAACGATAGCATAACATATCGTCACTATGAGGAAAAAAATCCTATGGTAACCTATTCGCTCAAAATAAAAGAAATTTCCGTCATCATTTTGTCACTAATCTACGTAAAACGATTTGTTACATATGAAATCCTTCCGTGAAATAATGCCTGTTTCATGGTGAAAGTTCTCAGTAGATCTTTCAGTAGATCTCAAGTAGTCAGCGACCGGAACGAAATTTTCGTTTATATTTTATATAAATAAGTGAATGAGTTAATTTATACTATAAATATGACTATAAATAACACTTCACGTATGACTGTTCCCTTATATTTAGATATTCTTGTACTGACACATAATATTGTTTTTTTTTTTTTTTTTTTTCAGCTTTGACTTTTGTTGAGATACAATAACAAATGTTAAATAGGGTGTTTCAAAATAATGTGTCAGAAGTGCAAATGCAGATACACTGTAAAAAAAAGGGTCGATCTACTAAAAAACTTTAGTGATTCTTGTAATTACTAAAAAATGTTTAGTAATCTTAGTCGGTTACAAGAAAATCTGTAAAAATTACTAGAAAAAAGTTAGCAATGAATAGAGTTAATAGTTTTATATTTTTAATAGCTATTACTAAAACTCACTTGGTGTGGCCTTGATAGTATAGTGGTTATAGTAACGGACTTCAGGCTGAAAGGTCCCGGGTTCGATTCTGGACACAGCCAAATACGCCCCGAATGTATGTAGTGTAAGTACTCGTTAATAAAGGGATTTTGAAAATCCTGTCGGAGCAGATAGCAATGTTTGGTGCTGCCATCTGTTGCGGTTTTGCCGAAAATATATCGTTTCAGAAGTCTGGATACAGCTCGAAGGAAGTTTCTGCCCTTGGGCGCACGTAAAGGTTATTAAAAATCATTTTGGAGCTATTACTAAATTTTGCTTGATGGTTCATACTAAAAATGTTTAAGTTAGTTATACAAAAAATTCTTTTGTTCAGTATACAAAAGAAATGCTTGTTTCACTTGCAAAAAAAAGTTTGTGATGGTTACTAAAAAATTCTGTGGAATACAAATTTACTAAAAAATTTTTAGCAACCTTTTCAATTTTTTTTACAGTAGAGTTAACCTTAGTAAGCAGATTTCGTATAGGAATCTGGGTGTGGAAATGCAGCGTTGAGGTGGTAGAGAGAGCTGTTAAATTCAGTGAATAAAGGTATTTCGCTGGCTTAAATCGTTATTGTCCGCATGGATTTAGAGCAACATGCAGAAGTTGCCGTCAAGCACTTTATGTATGAGGTTGAGGAAGAAAATAGAGCAGCTGTTCAAAGGGTGTTCATGGATCGATTTCCAAGTATGAATCTACCAGATCGCCGATCATTTAGTACCTTCAATAATGATTTGAGGGCAAATGATTCATTTATGCTTCAAGGCGTGATAAGCTTACTGGGAGATATCAAAGAATTCTTGTGGTAGAAAAAGAAATACTATGCAGAGTACACTGTAAAAATAATCTGTAACCTTAGTAATCTAAATTTACCGAAATCTGTTATGCTTACTAAAATTTTATATGTATACTGTACAAGAAAATGATGTCAACCTACAAAACTTGTAAGCAAATCTAGAGACATATGTATCTTTACAAAATAATTTACTAAAATTTTGGTAATTTTTAAAAAAAATTACCTGTAATCCTCGTTACCGTTACCTAAAAAGTTCCGGGAATACGATTTTCCAAAAAAATTCTTAGTAACCTTAAAGATCTTTTGATCCAAAGTGCTAATCTGTATCTGTTACATGAATTTGTATTGTTTCCAAAACATAAAAAGTTCTTGGAATATAATTCTACTAGGAAAATTTTTGTAATTTGATTTTTTTTTTACTGTGTAGATGATAGCCCTCCAGAAATCTCAAAATCTAGTAGACGTGCATTCGGTGTGAACGATTTGCTTGTGCAGCGAAACACAAGAAATGCATGTCGATAAGATCAACATTTGTGTGACGATTTATGGTGGCCGAAATCCGTTCAGGGAATGACGATTCATGTCAGAGAATCGCTTTTGTCCGTCAAACTCAAGAACGCCGTCTACTGCCTAATTGCTTCATTTACGCGCGCACATTTTTACCTTTACATTATGCACCACAATTTCTTCTTTGCTAATTAATAATCCTCAAATTCTTTCAAAATTGAATAAAAAAAAATAAAGTATATTAATAAAAGTTTTCTTCATTCTATTAAGTACTATCATCTGTAATTTTTCAATGCGATCCCATGATAGAAGATTATTCTAGTTTGCTATGGTGATTACGTCCTCTTTAAGATGGAGTCATATCATTTCATTATTTCAGAACCTAACATATTTAATCACAATAAATTTTGCATTCATGTATGATTGCACATGAGTGCAACAGTTAGGGAACCAAGATCTGATTTTTTACAAAACTAGTTATAGTGTGAAAGCACCTCATTTGCCATATTTTATGTGAATTTTAGGACTTGTTTTTATTATTGGATGTTAAAAATTTAAATATAAAATTTATAAATAGACGTGTTTTGAATATACTGTCACAGAGGCCTTGTAAAAGTGTTTTTATAATATTTAACTTACTATATCATAACTGTATTTAATTTAATATTAATCTTTGTAAATAATAGTTTATTTATTAGAACTTTCATTGTGAAATCTTTATTTAGTTGCATCGACCATAAGATTCGTTCTAAAATATCCCCTCCAAAATTATATTATTGAAAAAAATAAATAGGGCGTTTTTTCCAAATTTTGGTTCATCCAGAGAGGAAAGAAGTTAAACAGTTGAGATTTTCAAATATCAACTGATGCAACATACTCAAACGAAAGAACTACTAGACTTTTTACAAGGTATGACCTGTTTTAGCTCTCTATTGAAAGACTATGTTTAAAATATGTCATTAAACCATAACTAAATTCATGAGAAACTTTCTATTCAAACATAAATCATTACAACAAAATATATAAAAAGCATGATTACACGACTTTTCGAAAAACAAAGCGCATTGCAGGAATTTGTATAATGGACAATGCTTCATGTTGTTCAAATTATCTCACTGAAAGGATAAATGCATTTACGTAAATTCAATATGATATTTCGTATTTCCGGCTGACTTACTTGAAATTCCTAAATAAATGTCATGCTTTCAAATAAATTTGTTATAAAATAATTGCATAGCTGCATTCTATATAAATTGTTCTAACAAAGGATTTTACTTTACCAATGTCTACATTGATTCATGTGTCTTTTCGTACAGCTGTGCATATTTACAAAACTACATTAATAATTTTACATCAATTGATTAAATATCATATAAAAGTGTGTCAGGCTAATTTCCTTACACAATGAAATTCCGAATTATTGAACAACAACTTCAGTAGTTCACTTTGTTTACAGGAGTATCCACTTAAATCCGAGAATGTTAAAATATTTATGGACAAATTAGATATTGCCAAAGGAAATGTTACATATGAATGGAAATGAAGCCGCATTTTTGCATGTTAAAAATTTAAATGTACATTTTACAAATAAACATGTTTCGGAAGTATTGTTACATATGGCCTTGTTAAAGTGTTTTGAAAATGACTTTACTACATCATAACTGTACCCTAATATTAATCTTTATAAATATCAATTTAATTTATTAGACCTTTAAATATCAAATCTTTTTCTAATATCATCGTCCATAAGATTAATTTTTAAAATGCTTCTTTAAATTACAATATTGAAAAAATAAAACTTAAATAGAGCTTTTTTTTCACTTTTATTCCAAATTTTGCCTTCTGAAGAAGGACATAAGACATTAGAATCTTTCAAATATAAAATAATGAATATATTAAACAAGTAAGAGAAATCAATCGTTAAGCATACATTATGAAACACTTTCCAACACTTCCTGAAATCTTGAACAAAACTTCGTTATTTAGATAAATAAGGTGTTACTGTCGATAGCCAAATATTTATTTCGATACTTTTGAATGGACCTGTATTAGATCTGCCGGTTGATATATATATACTATATAACGCGGAAGTTTAGTTTAACAAGAAATGAGATAACAGTTTGAAGTTTCTCTTTCAGCAGTTTATGCAATATATAGAAAAATATTTCAATATTTTTCTTCATTTCTGTAGTTAACTTAGTACCTTTATTACACGCCAGTACTTTGTTAAAATTTAGTTTAAACAAAAACACTTTTAAAACTACTTAAATAACATTTCCAGAAATTATAATCCATGGGTGATCATGTAGATAATTGTTTGGGTGACCCTGTATAACATTTTATCTATATTCTACAATCATCTTAGTAAACTGAAATCAGTTCAAAAATGCATCACTTATTTAAAAACCACTTTTAAGTAAATTACCCTCATATTCAGTAAGATTTACGATATCTTTTGTGTAACTCTATATCAACTATAGCATTTATACACGCAATAAAATGGTCAGACATTCAGTAAATGCATTTGAAAAATTATTTCATCTATCCATTAGTTATCATCGATAATACACAGTACTTCGGATAGAATATACGATTTGAAATATTTTGTGTATCCCTGTAAATGCTGTGCACTTCATATTATGCGTGAAATATTGAGTCTCAGCGGCGTATATAAATTTTATGATACTTGAAATCTTTTAACATAGTTAAAATATGTCGCAAACAATTCCCTTATTTAGTTTGAATCGAATTCTTTGAGTGGCCCTGTAAATGAATAATAACTATTGTTTTCATTACATATTTTGCAGAATACATATTTTAGCGCACTTTTCGAATCCATATAAATTTGAATATCTTTGACTGGGTATAACACGTTTAAAATTCATTTGCAACAATTTTTCCCATAGGCCGTGATGTAACGGAAAAATTTTCACTATCCTTGTAAATAAACTAATCATGGTAGAAACTTCATTTTCAATAGGGTTCGTGGTTGGGTAAACATCAATAAAATATAAAACTTTCATAGCAATCCGAGTATTTTTACGAGAGTTATAATGAGCACAGACGGCGAACCGGCCAGACAGCTATCTGGCCAGACGGACAGACAAACCGAATGCATAAACAATTTCCAACTTTGATGGAAAATGTTAAAAAATGAACTACTCTACTTTTTTTACAAAGCGACCTTTTTTAATGATCTATTGCAAGAGTACGTTTAAGCTATGACTTAAAATCATAAATAAATTTATGATCAACTTTCTATTCAAACATAAATCATTACAGCATGTTTCAAAAGTATAATTACACGATTTTTTTAGAAAATAAAGCGCACTGCAGGAATTTGTGTAGTTCAAGTTAAGTAGTTTAATCTAAGCATATATGCATTTATGTAAATTCATTGTATATTTGTATTACCGGTAGATTTACTTAAAATTTCTAAATAAATGAATGATTCAAATTTTGCTTTCAAATAAATGTGTTATAAATTAATTTCGTAGCTGCATTGTAAATAAATTATGCTAATATAGGTTTTTACTTCACAAATTGTATATTGATTCATGTACCTATCTGTATTAGCTGCGCATATTTACAAAACTATATTTTTGTGTCCATTAATTAAATATCATTGAAAGGTGCGTCTTGCTGATTTCCTTACACAATGAAATTGTTTATGAACAATAACTTCAGTAGATCGCTTGGTTAACAAGAGTTTCACCTTAAATCCGGGAACGTTAAAATAGTAAAGGTCAAATTAAATATTGTCAAAGGAAAATCATTTGTCAAAATATTACATTTTACAAAATATTACATTTTACAAAATATTACATTTAAATGAAAATGAAGCTGTATTTTTTGGTATTAAAAATTTCAATGTAAATTTTACAAATAAACATGTTTCGAAAGTAGTGTCACATATGGCCTTGTTTAAGTGTTTTGGTAATAATCTTACTACATCATAACTGTATTTGACCTAACATTAAACTTTACAAATATTATTTTAATTTATTAGACTTTTACATATGAAATCTTTTGCAACTATCATCGTCCATACGATTCATTTTAAGAATTTTTCTTTAAATTAAATTATTGAAAAAATAAAACTTAAAAATCGCTTTTTTTCACTTTTATTCCAAATTTTGGCTTATAAATACGGAAAAAGAGATAAGACATTTGAACTTTTCAATATCAATCAATGCAATATATTAAACAAGTAAAAAATCCATACGTTATGCATAGATTATGAAACATTTTTCAACACTTCCTAAAATCTTTAACAAAACTTTGTTATTTAGGGAAATAAAATACTATTGTGCATAGCCAAATAAGTATTCCAATACTTTTTAACAAATCTGTATTTGATCCGTCGATTGATATACATATACTATATAATAGTAAAATTTAGTTGAGCAAGAAAATGCCTAATAGGTTGAAAATTCTCTTTCAGCATTTTATTCTAATAGATGCAAAATAATTGAATACTTGTGTTCAACCCTGTAAATTACCTAATACCATTATTACACGCCAGTATTTTTGTCGCTAATTCTTTGCGTGACCCTGTATATCATTTTACCCTGTATGTATCTGAAAGCAGTTCAACTTAAAAATGCATAAAATATTTAAAAAACCATCTTTAAGTTACTACCCTTTAGCACCCGCACATTCAGTAAACTACATGAGCGCTTTTGTGTAACCCTATATATCAACTATAACATTTATACACACCATCATATAATTTGCAGACATTACGTAAAACTTAAAAACGCTTATCATAACTGAAAATGTATTTCATCCATCCATGAGCTATCATCGATATATACAGTACTTCGGATAAGAATATAAAATTTTAAATATTTTGTGTTCCTGTCAATACTATGCACTTCATATTAGGTGTTAAATATTAAGTCTCAGTGGCGTATAACAATTTTATGATACTTGAAATCGTTTATCATAATTAAAATATGTCGCAAACAATTCCCTCCTCCTTAATTATTGTGTAATGGAAATCTTTTTTTGGCCTGTAAATGAATAGTAACTATTATTTTCAGCAGATACCCTACAGAATAAATATATTAGTGCACCTTGAGAATCCATGTAAATTTCAATATGTTTGACAGGGTGTAACATCTTTAAAATTCATTTGAAACGATTTTTTCCCGCAGGCCGTAATGTATCGGAAAAAATTGACAATCCCAGTAAATAAACTAATCATAGTAGAAACTTCATTTTTAATAGGGTTTGTGCTAAAGTGAACATCAATAAAATATAAAAAAATCATAGCAATCCGAGTATATTTACGGGAGTTAAAGTTCGGTCAGACGAGACAGACAAACCAAATAAATAAACATTTTTCAGCATAAGACCTCTTTTAATGATCTATTGCATGAGTATGTTTAAATTATGTCTTAAACTCATAAATAAATTTATGAGTAACTTTCTATTCAAACTTAAATCATTACAAAATGTCCAAAAAGCATTAGTGTACGACTTTTAGGAAAATAAAGCGCACTGCAGGATTTTATATAGAGGACAAAACTACAGGTTGTTCAAGTTATTTCAATCTAAGTAAATATGCATTTATGTAAATTCATTTTAATATTTTGTATTTCTGGCAGACTTATTTAAAATTTCTAAATAAATGCCATGCTTTGAACTTTTGCTTTCAAATAAATGTATTCTAAATTAATTAGATACATGCATTGTAAATAAATTATGCTAGCATAGGCTTTTACTTCTCAAATATATGAACTGATTCATGCATCCTTTTGTATAGCTGCGCATATTTACAAAACTGTATTAATGATTTTGCGGTCATTAATTAAACAATGTAGAACCCGTCGAATTTTGACGAAAGAAAATGTTTAAAAAGGAATTGTTTCATTGATTTATAATAAAAATATAAAATTAGTTAAAAATTCACCAAAAAGTAAGTCTAAGCTGTGACTTTCTGTCACAAGACTTTGTTAAATGGTAACAGAGACCCTACTGTGAAGTAACCACTGTGAAAAGTGGTGAAAACGCACCATGTGACATTAATGGGACACTGTTTGGTGATTTATCATAATGCAACATTCACAATGACTTTGAAATTGAGCCTCCAAATGGCAGTCATACGAGAGACTCAATAAAACGACACTGTAAAGTCACTTGGTGACTCGTCACAAAGCAGCAGTCGCAATCATCTGACAGTGGAGTCACATATAGTAGTCGTTTGAGACTCATAAAAGAGACGTATGAAATTTCCTATTTTCTTGTTTCACCGTAGTGACTGTGGTTCTTGTAACCATGCGTGATCTGAATGAGAGGTTATATGGACTAGCTGTTATGCAGGTATAGTAGTTATTCAAATTATATTACTTCCTTTTGAATATTCGCGTGAAAATTGTCTCTTGAAAATCCCTTGAAAATTGACATTTTGGGACTCCGTCCTTAAATTTTGCACACCAGTGTAGATGTCATGCTTTCAAAACTTTTGTAATTACACTGGTCAACAGCCAAAAAATGGTCTAACTTTTTCCAGCTGATATATGCTCATTTTCATACCCAGAATCCAAAACCCAAAACGGTTTCGCTCTATCAGGTCAATTTTTTGTGCAAATGTCCATTTTAGGCTAAGGGATTTCCGGCATAAATACCTATACTTCATAGCAGTACTTGTGTCTGTTGCAATCCGAGAAGTCGTTTTACGTTGCCCTGGATTAATAATGATAGATTTTTCTTTCATTACAAGATCTATGTGAAGTAAATGGCGTCTTCAAAAAGATCATGTAGGAATAAGCCGGATGTATTTTGCTATATCTGTGGCGAATACACCCTTGTACCAAACAGGAAACCAGTCACCAGTTTTATAAAGCGCACCTACCTTGCTAAGTTCCAAATGGCACTAGGTGACCAAGATAAAGGTCGGGCACTACATATAGTATGCAAGAAATGCACCGAGTATCTTCGTGCGTGGTCCAAAGGCCAAAAGACGGCTCTGAAATTTGGAATTCCTTTGATCTGGAGGGAGCCTACCAACCATGTCACAGATTGTCACTTCTGCGCTTTAGATCTGACTGGTATAAACAGAAACAACCGGAGTAGCCTGGTATATCCAGAACTGCAGTCAGCACGTCGTCCTGTAGCCCATTCTGAAGCCATTCCTGTTCCCGTGTTTAAAGAACTTCCGGACATTGACAAAGAATCATCCTCCCCTATCAGGGTTGCTGCTGATGACGACGACTATGTGGTTCCAGAATGTAGTATTCCAGTTCCGTTCATACAAATGGAGCTAAATGATCTTGTTCGCGATCTTAACGTTTCCAAGTCATCTGCCGAACTATTGGCATCCAGATTAAAGGAAAAAAACTGTCTCGCTGAGAGTGTTCGCATCGCCTTCTACTGCAACACACATCAAGACTTCCTACAATATTTCTGTGAAGAGCTTGACCTAGTGTACTGTAATGATATCGCACGGCTGCTGTACACGCTGAGAGTGGCAAAATACGACCCCGAACATTGGCGACTGTTTATCGACAGCTATAAGCGCTCACTGAAGTGTGTTTTGCTACACAATGGCAACCAGTTTGCCTCTGTACCACTAGCTCACTCAACTACATTGAAGGAGAAGTATAAATCAGTCAAGTATGCTCTGGCGAAAATTCATTATGATGACCATCAGTGGTACATTTGTGTGGATTTGAAAATGGTGAACATCTTGTTGGGACAACAATCAGGGTTTACAAAGTACCCCTGTTTCATTTGCATGTGGAACAGTAGGGACAGGGCTCATCATTACACAATCAAGGACTGGCCTCTTAGGGAGGACCTGGTGCCCTGCAGAGCGAACATCATCAACGCTCCTCTTGTGAACAGAAAGAAGATCATATTTCCTCCATTGCACATTAAGCTGGGGTTGATGAAGCAATTCACCAAAGCTCTCGACAAAAATGGTGACTTCATGTACTTGTGCCAGGTTTTTCCCAGATTGAACATTGAGAAGCTGAAAGCTGGCATCTTTGATGGTCCACAGATCCGTCAGCTTATGAGAGATACACAATTTGAAACACATACGCGTGAAGTGGAACTGGAAGCATGGAAGGCTTTTGTTCTAGTTGTGAAAATTTTTCTCGGCAGCACGAAGTCCACTAACTACGTTGAACTGGTGAACAATATGATAACAGCATTCAGAAACCTCGGATGTAACATGAGCAATAAAATGCATTACCTATTCTCGAATTTGGATCGCTTTCCTAACAACCTGGGGTCCATGAATGATGAACAGGGAGAGCATTTTCAACAGGAGATCAAGGAGATGGAGAACAGATACCAAGGTCGCTGGGATGCAGTACTGATGGCGGATTACTGTTGGAATCTCCACAGAGACATTCCTGCTGCTGTCCATGCTCGGACCTTAACGAAGAGGAAATTCCTGCCATAAGTGTTGCACAATGACGAAATAGTGAACTAACCAAATGTTTTCCTGTCTATTAGTTCATAATTAACTATATAATTAACTAAACATGTTTTCTGTTAACATACGTACAATTTTTCCGGTTCAGTTAATTACACTTCTGTAGTATATATTTGTTTTTTTCAGTTCAACTTCACAGCATGTACCTGATGTACGGAACCTGATGTACGGAAACGGATGTCATATTCGGGTTCTTGGAGGTTGAAATATCTTAAATTCATTAAAACATGTCAGACCATTTAAATTTTTTTTTTGTTGTCCTGTGTTATTGTTGTAAACTAATTACATTGTCGCATTCTAAATAAATATTCTAAAAAAGGCTTTTATTTCACAAATAACTAAACTGCTTCGCGTATATTTTTGTACTGATGTGCATATTAACAAAACTGCATTATCAATTTTATGTCCATTAATTAAATATCATGGAATAGTACATCAGTCTAATTTCCTTACACAATGAAATTGTGAATGATTGAACAATAACTTCAGTAGTTACCTTCGTTAACAAGAGTATCACCTTAAATCCGAGATTGTTAAAATTAACAGGCAATTTAGTTATTGTAAAAAAAAATACTTTAAAATGGATATGAAGCCGTATTTTTTTATGTTCGAAATGTAAATAAAAACTTTAGTAATAAATAGGTCTTTATGTAATAATATTTAATTTATTAGAATTTTAGCTTGAACTCTTTTGCTAATTGCATCGTCCATAAGATTCATTTTAAAACTATTTTTTAATTACGTTAATGGAAAAAGAAATTCAGTCAGGCGGTTTTTTCTATTTTATTCCAAATTTCGGTCCATCCAGAGGGGGAAGAAGTAAAAAAATTGCACTTTTTAAATATCAACCAATGTAAAATATACAAAACTATCAACTACACGACATTTTTACAAGATAATACCTCTTTCAGTGCTCTAATCCAAGAGTTTGTTTACATTCCTTTAAATTATATCATTAAAATCTTAAAGAAATTTATGAGAGGCTTTCTATTCAAACATAAATCATTACAACACGTCCAAAAAGCATAATTAAACGACTTTCTGAAAAATAAAGCGCATTGCAGGAATTTGTATACTGCACAACGAACCAGTTTGTTCAAATTATTTCGCTACAACCATAAATGCATTCATGTAAATTCATTATGATATTCCGTATTTCCATCAGGCTTACTTAAAATTTTTAAATAAATATCTTTCTTTAAAAAAGATATGTTATAAACTAATTACATGGCTGCATTCTGAATAACTCCTTCGAACAAAGACTTTTACTTCACAAATATCTAAATTGATTCCTGTGTCCTTTCGTACAGCTGCGCATATTTACAAAACTACAATCAATATTTTTACGTCCATTAATTAAATATAATGGAAAAGTGCGTGAGGCTCATTTCTTTACACAATGAATTTATGAGTGATTTAACAATAACTTCAGTACTTCACTTGGTTAACAAGAGTTTTACTTTAAATCTAAGAATGTTAAAATATTATTGTACATATTAATATTGTCAATGAAAATATTACATATGAAGGGAAATGAAAGATACACTGTTAAAACTAATGGTGGCACATTGCATCTTTTAGGGGTGAAAGGCTTGTCTCCCTGGTGACACCCCTAAAGGAGCCAGAATGACACCTTTAATTAGGGTGAAAAGATGGAACCCTTAATCCAGAGTGTCCAGTAATAAAAAATTAAAAAATATACAAACCGACTTTTGGCCGTCGAAGGATTCGAACTCACAACGTCTGATTACAAGCTCAGCGTTCTAACCGCTCGGTCTTCGAGCTAACCTTCATTCACTCATAGCCATAGATTTTACTTGCCGTCACAGCGCATGCGCATGGTTCCAGTCACCCGCTGAGGTGCAACATTGCTACCAATACGAAGTGTATGGCACCTTATTTAGCTCCAATCACCCAGTAAGAGACCTGTCGGCACTGCAACCACATATCCAAACCCCTATGGCATCCTAGAGTTCCAAATGGCACCGGTTTGTCACCTTCACTTTTAACAGTGTATATTAAAAAGAATCGTTTGACTAGATAAATATTTTCTAAATATCCTAAAAGAATTTACATACATTATGGAAATCTTTAATCTAATAATTTTTTAGGTGCGTTCGTAATTATGTAAATACGTAGCACCTATTGTTGTCGCTCAGTCCGTCCGTCTGTTTGTCTGTCTGTCTGTCTGTCCGTCTGTCTGTCTGTCTGTCCGTCTGTCTGTCCGTCCGCATATAACAACGCAAAAACTACCCAACCGAATCGTTTGAAATTTAAAATACATAATTATAACATAATTTTGTCGAGTCATTTCAAATTTTATGAAAATCGGTTGGATAGATCAATTACAGGGACAATCAAAAGATTCCGTTACATTACAGTCAATGGGGAAAAAATTTCAAATGTATTTTAATCGTTTGAAATTTAAAACATATAATTATTGCGTAATTTTGTCGAGTAATTTCAAATGTTATGAAAATCGGATGGATAGATCAATTACAGGGACAATCAAAAGTTTTCCGTTACATTACGGTCAATGAGGAAAAAAATTTCAAATGCATTTTAATCGTTTGAAATTTAAAACATATAATTATTGCGTAATTTTGTCGAGTAATTTCAAATGTTTTGAAAATCGGATGGATACATCTATCACAGGGACAATCAAAAGAATTCCGTTACATTACGGTCAATGGGAAAAAAATTTCAAATGTATTTTAATCTTTTGAAAGTTAAAACATATAATTATTACGTAATTTTATCGAGTCATTTCAAATGTTATGAAAGTCGGATGCATAGATCATTTACAGGGACAATCAAAGGTATTCCATTACATTACGGTCAATGGGAAAAAAGATTCAAATGCATTTTTATGATGTTACACTCATTCGAACATAATAGAATTGGCATGAATCTATGAAATATATACTAAAATATGCATTCTGTACAATCTGTGATGCAAAGAATTTTTATTATTAAATTACAGGGCCACACAAAAGTATTCCCCTGCATAATGCTATATGGGGAAACATTGTTTGGGGGTATTTTAATTATATTCAACTATTTCACATTTTATGAATAAGATATAGGTTTCTGAGGTGTAATAAAAATTACTTCCTGCATATTTACAGAAACACAAAGACTCGACTACTATACTGTATCCGAAGTACGCTCTACTATATCAGCAAGATCTGAATATTTTTAAAACTTCGTTATCGTACGAACGCACCTCATTTGCTACGTTCACGTGCAATTTCCAACTTGTTATTTTTTATTAAGTTTCTAGTATTTTAACCACCTTTTTTTAAAACTGACACTGTAAAAATACTGTAAAGCTACAAAACATTTTCTAGTAAACTCCGATTTCTAGAACTTCTCATGTAACGATAACAGCAATAATTCATGAAATTGATTAAATTGCATGATTTTTGAACAATATACAAAAATATGTGCAGGCAGGTAGAGGGGACTTAAATAAGCAGATTTTGTATAGAAATGCGTCTGCAGAATTGTAGCGTTGAGGCAGTAGAGGGCGCTGTTAAGTTAAGTATATAAAAGTTCTTTACTGGCTTGAATCGTCATTCCCTCACGAATTTCGAGAAACTTTCATCGTTATACCAATGCAGAGCTTGCTGACATGCACGTTATATTCGGGGCTAAAGCATATAAATTGTTCACGCCAATTTATATGCTTATATGCATGTCCGACAGTTTTTGAGGTGGTCGAAAGACTATCATCTACTATGCATAGTTCTACACTGTAAAAAAAAAACTGTAAAGTTACTAAAATTTTGCTAAGAAACTGGGATTTATTAAATTTTTATGTAACAGCATCAGCAAAAATTCATGCAACAAATACAGATTTACACTGAAAATCAAAAGATATGTAAAGTTACTAAGAGTCATTTAGAAAACTGGGATTTCTAAATTTTTTTATGTAACTCCAACCCAAGTTACAGATAAAATTTTAGTAAGATAACTGTAACTTTAGTAGTTTTCGTTTATAAAGTTACAGATTTCTGTAGCTTTACTAAAACTAGTTTTGTAGATTTACATTTTTTCTTGTACAGTGCACGGAATAAATTGTTAGTTAGCATAGAGATTTTGGCAACGTTACATCTGTAGGATTACAGATTTTTGTTTACAGTTTATTTCTTTCACTGCAGGAAGTCTGGAAAATCTCATAGTGCCCTTATCATGTCTTGCGCAGAAACAATCCACTGGCGCACAAAGTCCTAATAGATCCAGAGGCGGCAGCACAGGTAATCATCTCATCGAGTTCACGGATGAAATATCGATATACATTATACCTCGATTCGCATATTTAAAAAAAGTCGGTCTGCCAAATCATATCTTGATGGAAAATACCCAAAAACCACATTTTACTGGTTGACTCGTAGGTATATCATTATGTTTTCCTACACCTAAAAGTACGAAAACATGAAGCACTAAGAGTAGGAAAACAGAACGGTAAACCTACGAGTCAACCACTAAAATCGATTTTTCGCGTGTTTTCGTGTGTTTCCAAACGTTTGTAAATGCATGATGACAATGTTGAGCGGTATATTTATGTAGCTGAGACCCGTAAAGTATGATGACGTCACTGCAACGTCGTTGAGAAGTCACACTGAGATTTTGTGACCATCGATTGTCGATGTGACGTCACGTGACGTCGATGTGAAGTCTCAGTGACTAAAATGTGAAGTCGTTATGGCCGTTTTAGAGCTCGTTTGTGACGTCATATTGTGACCACTTTGTGAAGACATGGTGTGACCAAAATGTGAAAAATGCATCATTTGTGACAAAATTGTCATTAAAACTGTGACTATTTTGTGACGATTGTGACAAGGTTCTAAAGACAGTTTGCGGTTATTTTTTTATTTGTGACAAATTTGTCACTAACTTTGTGACGGTGGCAGCATTGTCAATGTTGTGAAGTCACACTGGGACACAATTATACAGTTATGAACATTGTTATGTAGTGTAAAATCACTTACATCTATAATTTTATTATACTTTGCGGATACATCTCAATTAAAACTTGGGAGCAGCTATAAAAAGAATGTGCCAAAAGAAAGTTACTGAATCAAAATGTAATGCCATGCAGACTTTAATCTTTGTTACATATTTTTTTCTTTTGCAAAAAATGAGAATGTATAAGACAATTGAATATTCGATCTATCACAATTATTTCAAATTTAGCAATTTGTTTTTCTAATAAGCATTAAAATTATCAAAGAAACACTTCTTTTAAGATGCAACACTAGCCACAGAAAAAGACCTGGATGATAATACAGTCTATGGGAGCGTTCTTTTCAAATTTTAATATTTTTGCTTAGGATAGCTGAGGACGATCTACAAACGTCCTAGTTTTTACTTTTTAGAACTTTGCTTATATATTTTTTATATTTTGATAGTTTCAATATCAGAACCGGTTTAAACCAGTTTTGAAATTTAAAATATTTCTTTTTTTTTAAATCTGAAACCAAAATTGAAAAAGTAATAACTAGGGCAGTGGTTGTGGATCGTTCTCAGCTATCCTATGCAAAAAAAATCATGCAAAAATATTAAAATTTGAGCGAGATATTTGAAAGTAACTCTCCTACAGAATTTACATAAATATCCGGGTCTTTTTCTGTGACTAGGGTTGCACCTTAAAGGAAGTGTTTCTTTGATAATGTTAATGCTTATTAGAAAATCAAATTGCTAAATTTGAAATAACTGTGATAGATCGAATATTCAACTGTCTTAAATATTCTCATTTATTGCAACAGAAAAAAATATGTAACAAAGATTAAATTCTGCATGGCATTACATTTTGATTCAGTAACTTTGTTTAGGTACATTCTTTTTATAGCTGTTCCCAAGTTTTAATTGAGATGTATAGCCAAAGTATAATAAAATTATAGATGTAAGTGATTTTACACTACATAACAATGTTCATAACTGCATAATTATGTACCAGTGTGACTTCACAACACTGACAATGCTGTCACCGTCACAAAGTTAGTGACAAATTTGTCACAAATCAAAAAATAATCTCAAACTGTCTTCACATACTGTCTACTATAAATATTAAAATATTATTAAAACATGCAAAGATAAATTATGAAAAAAAAAATCAAAGCTAAATATTTATTAGTATAATGAATATAATATTAGTATTAATGATCAAAAAACATTAAGGGGCTATACATTACTGGAAGGCCCTGTCCATCACAGACACATCTACCTAATAAACATTCCAACAATAAAATAGAACAACAAATACGGTAATTGAAATTATTAATATTTTATAATATTAGAGAGTAATTACAAATAAGAGACCCACTTTAGTCACGATGTATACTAATACTATATATAATGGATATTTTGAAATTTACCTCTGTAAAACATTCAGGAAAGGAAATAATAAAAGTATCTAGAATGAAAAATAAATGATAAAATACAGTTATTACTTTTTAGCTTCATACCGTTGAAGTATTTGCGTTATTTGTTTTAAATACAATAATGTTTAAATTCTTATTGATTGCGTAATTTCTAAATTTTCACTCAGACTTTTAGTTCTCTCTGAAAACATTCCAATAAAAATATATAGAACTGAAACGTTTTCACCCACCATGACTATTCATTTAGAAATTTTATAACATTTCACAGTTTGAAAAATACATTAAAAAATCATTATTTTTTTAATATGAAACATCTGCGATTTCTTTTAATTGTTCTTCTCGTTCTCTTATAAATTCCTCTTCTGAGCATATAAAATTTTTGAAAAATAATTATGTAATGTTTCAGAAGATTACTTAATACAAAAATTAAAAAAGGATGCTTACAAATAATTTTATTCTATAAAAAGCTTCTTTATTAAAAAATATAAGATTTTATGTTTATGGAAACATATTATTTTAACCAGATATTTTAAATAAGGAAACAACGAAGATTAAAATGCAGTTAAAATCACTACCTTTAACAACCAAATTATTAATAATCAAGTTTTCCATGTCAACAAAATAAATAATGAATGCATTAGACTTTATAAAGTTAATGGAGCATTAATGTTTTATAGCATGTTTTTGAGAAGCTAATTAAAATCATTCTAAGAACAATAATAATTAAAGAGAAACCATGTAAAATATTTTTTCATATCTTTTTTCCATCGAAGTTATCCGTTCTAGTTATTCTTTTTGCCGCACAAACTAAATCCGATAATAATTAAAGTGGCAAAGACCAAATCATTTCCACAGTCAAAGCCCCATTAATTTTCTCGGACGTAAATTTTGCCGCTTGGAGGAGCTGTAGTGGACTTTCTTATTTAAATTGTTAAATCCGTATCAATACGAAACTATCCACAACTGCCATAAATTCCAGCCAACTAACTTCTTGCATCTATCATCAATTTAAAATATTTCTGTTTACATTTATTTATTCTTTCCACGGAGTTAAAAACCACGGAGTAAGTATCTTACTCCGTGATTCTTTCGTTTGCAGACGATTCTAAATTTCCACGCGCATGGCCGTTTTGTTTTTCTTTTTCTGTACAATATTTTTGGAAGTTAAATACGCAATAATTTTGTGAGAGTGTCTTTAATTAATTTTTTTTTATTTAAATAATTTTTTAATGTATTTCTACCTTTTACTTTTATTCGTTTCAAAACAATTCAAGTTAAAATAAATTGTAAAACCATTTTTTAAAAATAATAATAATAATAATATTCATAATTAGAGTTTATTATATAAAATGTTGTTTTTAAATTGTAAAAATGATAGATTTAATGCTAATAATAAAAGAGCATTTAAAAAAATAAAGCTTGCATCACATGCAAAAATACATCGCATCTTCATAATACAAAAAAGTGGGGGTTATAGAGGATGAAAAGTTTATTTGTCAATCAGTAATTTTTTTCCTATTAATTTTCTGCAGAATAAAGCACCTTGTAAAGTAACTTTTTTTAAATACATACCTCTAAAACGAAAATTTGAAATTCGAATAAATAGTTATGTGACCTACATGCACATTAAAACCTGCAGATTTAATTGTAATAATAAAAATTGCAGTTTGCAGAAGTGATTCGAATGCATTTGAGAAATTTCTAGTAGAACAAATGATCATTTACAAAAATCAATATAAAAGATAAATCGAGGTATTAGGCCTGAAATATTTTTTAATCAGATAAAATTCGTATAATTAGAAAAACATTTTGAGTTGTTGATGAATTAATTACATTTCATGTTATATGAAAATGTTTTTCTCAAAGGCACAGTGCCACCTTGGGCCACCTTTATAATTAATTAATAATTAAATATAGTTCTGCATGCATTAATTACTCAAAACAATTTATAGACATTTTAGTTTTAAACCGAAAATATGAAAATTACTACAATTCGATTTCGTTCTAAAAAACTTTTCTCGGTCTATCCTTACTAATAGTTATGTGTAATACATCCATTTTTTAAATCCAAATATTTTTCTATATTTACACACACATTTTCACTGTAAAGGATAATAAATTACACATGTAATTTAAAATGTTAGACACACATCAGTTCATTAACCCCTTGAAGGGCACCGGTATATGTTATATACCATTTAATTTTAATTCCCAAATGCCGCATTGACACCAAAATTTAAGAATCAACTTTTGTTTCATATGATATACTCGAAGAAAAGCTTTCAATTTATTTCATATAAAATTGCTTATAAATACCGGTGTCAATCAATCATTTTAACAGTTTAGTAGCAGAAGTGCTTTGCCCCTCAAGGGGTTAAAATTTAAAATTATTTAAACAGTTCTGAAATGATAAAAACGTTATGTAATATATAACTATATATTTTAATGACATTTCGTAGCACGATTTTTATGAGATTTGTGACAAGAAAATTGTTTTGCATATTTGGCACTTAAAATGAATTATTCTCTTTGTGTGAGTGATTCCTCATAGTTTTTGTTATTACTGGAAAAAAAATTAATCATTTTCCGAAATGTCGAAAAATAAATTACTAAAAATTAAATAAAACTTAATTTGTAGGATGCGCACAAAATCGATGTGATTCAAGCTCCGAAATACATTTACACGGTCTATTTAAAGTACAGTTCAAATTATTTCTCTCTATATATTGACATTTTCAAAGATTTTTAAAGTTCATATTTTTGTCTCACTGCCACTTTATAATATGGTGTTTTTTGTCACAGATGTGACATGATGTACATTACATACAATGACACAGCAATGACGTCACAATTTTTTTTATTGTCAAAAATGTATAATTTTACAAAAAATAAAATGTTTTGGATGTTTTTTAAGAAGGTCACCACTCAGTCACAATGGGATGTCACTGAGTGGTTGCATTTTGGTCACAGATGCGACGTGACTACAGTGACGTCACATTAAAACCTCATAACAAAAATGCGTATTTCCTTTTTTTTTTCATATGAATTAAAATTGAATCTGTTAAAAGATACACTGCATTAAAATATGCTCGCAATTTTATTTTAATTGTTTTTCTTCTATTCCATTCTATAAAACCAATCAGAGATTAAAAAGTTATTTCTGTGTAACATATTCTAAGTGTAGGAAAATTTATGTGCTAATAAAAATTATTCCACGTTCAGCTCCTCGTGTCAACAATATTTGACTGTATATTTTTTTCCTTTTTTAACACATATTTTGACAGTGATGTAAGCAATCGATTAGAAATTACTTTCTTTCCTCTAGTAATTAATATTTCAGAAATTCCGAACATATTTCAAAAATTAGAATAACGTAACTTTTGTAAAGTTGCATAATTGTGGGCGTTTTTAAATATTATTTAGTGAGAATATTTGTTTAGATTTTACCATGCGTTAACTTTGAGTGATTACCGTAATTCTTTATAGCAAGTGCAACAAGAACTTTTGTAAAATACTGGGGTAGTTTAGTATCTCATTTAAGTAATGATGCTCATTATTCAGGAAACAATTACAAAGAAATATAATGCAACAGTTAAAATTTTAATTATCCTGAGTGCATTAGCAATTAATTCGTTTTATAGCACCAACGCTCTATTAAATTAGTTTTTAGATGCGTTTTAAATTATATAAATACGTAGCACCTATTGTCGCTGCTTCGTCCATCCGCCTGTCTGTCTGTACTCATACACTGTAAAAAAAAATCTGTGAAGGTACTAAACATTTTCTAGGAAACTGGGATTCCAAGAACTTTTCATGTAACGATAACAGGAAAAATCCATGTAACCGATTCTAAAACTTGAGTTTTTGCTGTTACCGTTACAGGAAAAGTTCTTGGAATCCCAGTTTCCTAGATAAAGTGTAGTACCTTTACAGATTTTTTTACAGTGTATAACAATGCAAGAACTTCTCAACAGAAATGTTTAAAATTTAATACATATAATTATTGCAAAATTTTGTTGAATCATTTTAAATTTTATGAAAAATAACTCATAACGTAAAGATATTGTAAAAGATTTCTTCATTTTATTGAATCCTATCATAATAAATTTAATTATATCCCATGATAGGCGATTATTATATAAAATACAATCATACGTAATTAATTCAGTGATATCACATGACAACTAACGGTTTTAAATATGACTCCTATAATTTCCATCATAATAATGAATATTGTTTAATATCTCATTTAAGTAATGATGCTATATATAGAGATATAGTATATAGAGAATTTTTTATTAATGCATTAGCAATTAATTCGTTTTATAGCATCAACGCTGTATTAAATTAATTTTTAGATGCGTTCTTAGTTATATAAATACGTAGCACATATAGTCGCCGCTTCCTCCATCCGCCTATCTGTCTGTCCTCATATAACAATGCAAGAACTACCCAACCTAATAATTTGAAATTTGATGCATATATTTATTGCAAAATTTTGTTGAATCATTCCTAATTTAATGAAAATAACTCATAACTTAAGGATATTATAGAATTTTTCTTCATGCTATTGAATCCTATTAAAATTATTAATTCAATTATATCCCATGATAGGCGATTATTCTATAAAATACAATCTTACGTAATTAATTCAGTGATATCACATGACAGCTAACGGTTTTAAATATGATTCCTATAATTTCCATCATAATAATGAATATAGTATATAGAGAATTTTTTATTAATGCATTATTTCTTAAGAAGATCTGAATATTTATAAAACTAGTTATAATACGAACGCGCACCTCATTTGTCACGTTTAACGCAAAATTTCCGACTTTTTTAATTAACATTTTTATGACTATTTGTTTACACTTGTTGGATGCTTTCCCCATACGCTCAATTTAAAGCGTCCGTCTGTCCGCTAGTCCGCATATAACAAAGCAAAATCTACTCAACCGAATCGTTTGAAATTTAAAACATATAATTATTACATAATTTTGTCGAGTCATTTCAATTTTTATGAAAATCGGATGCATAGATCAATTACAGGGACAATCAAAACTACTCCGTTACATTACGGCCAATGGCGAAAAAAGTTTTAAATGCAATTTAATCGTTTGAAATTTAAAATACATAACTATTAAATAATTTTTTCGAGTTATTTCAAGTTTTATGAAAATTGGATGAATAGACCAATTACAGGGACAGTCAAAGGTATTCCGTTACATTACGGCCAATGGATAAAATGTTTCAAACTCATTTTATTGGTATTACTTATTATGAAATTATTTTAATGCGTCAATTAGTTGTAATACTCTTTAGAATGAGTTACAGACACATTCCTTTATTTTGTTCCAAAAGCATTATTGGTTGCACAAAACAAAAATGTTTTTAAAAGAATGATTTCTTTTGCCTTTTATCTTTTCATCTTTGTTGACGCTAAAGGAGGGGAATAGTGATTTTTTAATTCGGAATTATTTCTATATTTATGTTGTAAGAACATCATATTTGAAGATTTAAAAATTCTACAAAATACTAAGAAACAATTGAAAATAAAAGATTTGAGTGGGATTATAATTATGACACAAAATTCCTGTAAATTCAAATTTAATTATCCTTCTAAATCCTCCATAATCTTTCTACATCATTCAAAAATTTATTAAATGATTATATAAATCTTTTAATTTAGTTTAAACAATTTATGTAAAATGCTTTAGAATATAAAATTTTCATGAATTCATAATGCGGTAAATAAAGGGTTAAATACTTGAAAATCTGATGATGGAGAAGCCTATACTCGAACAGCTAATGAAATGCTTGGAAAACGACGAGTCGCATGAGATTTTGTCGCTAAGAATTTTTACCTATAATAGCACTTCATTGATACTGAATCAAGGACTTCCGCGTAAGCTAGTTTCTCTTCAATCTCATTCCCAGAGACTTCGAATAGAGTGTTCACGAATCTACTGAAAAAAAACATATAGAAAGTTTGTTATAGAACATATATTGTATTTAAAATAGGATAACAATAGACAATAATGTTCTCTAGCAACTGAAGTCTTGATTAACATTAAAAACTGATCGTAAATCTATACATATATAAAATAGTTGGTCCTGACTGACTAATAATCAAAGCACAGCCCAAACTACTGAGCATAGAAACATGAAAATTGGGGAAAATATACTTCTAAGTGTTTGTAAGCGTGCACTAAGATGGCATTTTTGAAAATTCTTTCCGGGGGAAAAACAGGGGGTCGAAATTTCAGGAACCTCTTCTTATATCTCAGTCGCCGTTTAAGGCAGCAGCGTGAAATTCTAGAAAGAAAATTCCATAAAGAAATAATTAAACACATATTTCAGCGATTTTAGAAACTGCTACACCTAAGAGAATTAAAAGGGGGGGGGGTCGAACAATTTAAAATATTTGGCACATAACAACGGTCGTTTTAAATAAAAACGTGAAACAGCGATGAATAAATATGTAATAAAATAATTAAAAACTTGCTGAAGCGATTTTAAAATTTAGACCTCCGAAAGAGTTAAAGTGGGGATAAAAAAAATCCAAAATTGTTTAGACCCGTCATGTGACATATTAGCGGAAAGCCCTTGGACTGTTCTGTCATGTTATGACCTTTATTCCAAACCCCTAAATTTGCCTACCCCCCGAGGCCAGTCTTTAATATTTTGTGAAATTGTAGTGTTTTATCATTACAGATTAGCTTTTTTTATGGGCCTTTCTGATAAATATTATTTATAATATATGACAATTTCAAAGAGAAAGAAAGGTTTTATATCGGTAAGGCGTGATAGTTGGTACTCTGGGAGGCAATTTTCAAAATTTCCTTACATCCATCATGTAATATATCATTGGAAAGCTTTATAGCCATTATTTCAAATTATACACCTTCACCGTCTGTACTCTCACTTTCCCTCGCAGGGGACACTTTTCTAAATTTGGCTGACACACTTCATGTGATACATTGTTGGAAAGCCCTGTGACCACTTACTCATATTATGCCCTCCAATTCGCCTTCTCCTCAATTTGCCCCTCTCGGATATTGGAATTATCGTATTCCTTCAGGAGCTTTTCTAATAATAGGAAAATTATTGAACTGATCTCAAAGACGTAGAAAAATTAATAAAAATGTTGATCCTATTTTCCATCAATTTAGTTTCTGTTTTTCCTCCAAGTGTGTTTTTAATTTTTTCTTTTACATTTTGCTGCTAATTATTGAAAAATTCTAATTTTTAATACTTAACTTCATTTTTTTTTATACTTACTCGTGCCTTTTCAAAGTTTTCCAACCAGGGGATACAGTCACATGATTTTTCGACTACTGTTGTACTCTTTTAACATTTCTTCGATGGGTTGTTTTAGGTAGATTTCGTATGAAAAACTACCTATTGCGTTCGCATCAATGTTGAAATTCCTGAAGAAATTTTGCAGATCTACGCCGATCATGACCCCTAGTCCCCAAAACTACCATCAATCAGAAAGTTGATCTATCTATCTATCTATCTATCTATACATATATATATTACAAATTTAAAATTTTTTCGCCAAAACTAACCTTTATACTATCTTAATTTTCTTATAATAATATTCCGTACTTACTTCAAATTATTAAATTAAAATCTTGTTTCTAAATCTAATCTGTTAATCTGTATGCAGACGATATAAATTCTTAATTTTCCTTAAAAAACATTATTCCAGTATGCGTAAATTTAAAAAGATGGCTCTAAATTAAAAATATTCTTAATTAAAACTTTATTTCTTAATATTCCAAATAAAACTGATTTCTTCTATGTTTTTATCAACCCTTTTTAAGAAAGTCTTATTAAATTTATTCCAAACCCATACCTTTAAAAAATATCATTATTTTATTTTATCTATTTATTTATTTTTCCGCCGTCAACGATAATGTGCATATTAATAAATTCATTTCTTTTCTTTGTCTCTTAAAATTAATCATGTATAAAAATCGTCTGCCTAAGATATTTAAAATTCTGAGTCAATTTTAAATTGGTTAAATAATATTTTTTTTAAAATAAATTTATCGTCTGTTTAAAATAATCTCGTAGCTGGACAAGAATTCTGTTTACATGAAAGAATGATGGTTTGAGGTTACCGAATGTTCCAGAACTTTCTTTTCAGTTTAAAAGGGGGAAATCTCGAGATGAAAGGAGAATTCTTCTGAAGATTTCTTGGGTTGCTTCTTCGATGAGGACAGCTCGCTGAAATAATGATGGAATTTTTGCAACAAGGAGGTTTTCCTTCCTCATTATCACGAATTTAATAAATGAATTTACAGCAGCCCATGACTAATTATTGGATCTTCTACATTTATTTATTATTTTTGTTTTTTCCCTCGCTTGCCATGACTGCGTGTTTCTTTTTAACCAGTGGAAATAATTCGAGTTCTCCTTAAATCGTCACAACTAATCGAAAAGTTGGACAGGATAAGTAATGCCTGTGCTAGTGCCTGTTTCGGATTTTGAAATGAATCTAACGAATCTACTGAAACGAAGTGATGACAAAAATATGGATAGTCGAAAATTTCTCCCGCCATGGTTGAAAGTGTTATTAAGCAAGAATTGCCATTATCTTTTGATTCCTCGAGTGAATGTAACAGAGGAGATTTTAATGTTAAACAGCTTTCTGTCCGAGTGGTTTGAAAGATTTCTTCTAAATATCTCGTGAATTCCTGAGGCCTGATATTCCACCTTTTTGCTGTTTATGTGTAACTGATGACTCAAGATAATCATGGTCATAATAACAAATTTTTGAAAGTTAATGATTTCAAAGTGGTGAGTATGTGAAAGGTATTCGATGAGGAATTTAATGAAGATTGGATTTTATTGAAGATTGTTCTTGAACTGTAAGTTTATTTTATTAAATGTTTTGATTATTATTTCAATTCTATTTATGATTGATGGAAAGTATTTATTATTTATTTATTTATTTATTTATTATTTTATTGATGAGAGTAATTTGAAGTTAATTTATTAATTTACTAATTTATTTATTTATTTGATTATTTATCTGTGAATCTTACTTACTTACCAATTTATGAGCATTATTATTATCATTATTATGTGTTGTAGATTGAAATATTTTATTCTTAAGGATTTAATTGAGGAGTATGATGTTCTTAAGATATTTACTGTTACTTATTAAGACTATTATGACATTTTTATGCACGATTAAAGGCAATTTTGTAATAATAAGGAATTATATAAAAAAACTTAGTAGCTCAAGTTTACTTTTAAAAAGTACATTTTCTATTTTATTGATATTTGTTTGTTATCAAGAACTATTCTCAGAATGCAGTATTTTCATGATAATGTTCCTACAACTAGACATTTGAGCTGAAAATTAAGTTAACATTTATGTTTTTCATTTTATTTGTTAGAATTTCTGGTTACAGTGAGCTTTGGTTCCCGGATTCTTATAATTTATTTAAATTCAGTAAAACTATGGAACTGTGCAAGGCTGTTGCTAGAATTTTGACTGATAAATATGATTAATTTTTTTGTAAATTTTGTGATTTTAAGTAAGGAATTACCTATAATTAAAATTTTTGAATACGTTTATGATCTATAAAATAATAGAATTAAAAGTTGATCCCAATTTAAGGTATATCTATGATATTTACAATTTCTGTTTTATTAGATAAAATTTCTGGTTAAAATTAGCATCTAAATATAGTAATTTTGAAAAAATATGTAATTGATAGAAATTATTAACTTTGAAATTTATTGCGAATGATTTTACGATCAGGATTTAATAAAGAAAATAGAAGTGCTTCATTTATTCTAATGAGTAAGAATAAAAAAAATTATGGAAGATCCTAAGTTCGTACCGTTTGACCCGAGTTCTGGAATGAACATTTTGTCTTGGTTAACTTATTTTGATAAAACATGTGATAGGGAACAGAAAAATCTAGAATGGAAATTTAATTCTATTGCGCAATATTTGAAAGGTGAAGCGCAAAAAATTTATATCAATGACTGTTTAAATTGTACGGATTATGAACAAATTAAGAAAATTTTGATAGAAAGACTCATTGAATTAGACTTTCCGAGTTTTTCTGATTTTTCAAATCTGAAATTAGATAATTTAGACAATTTAGAAACTTATTTTCGTAAGAAAGTGGAAATTGGTAGGAAATTACATCTTAGTGAAAATATACTATTACAAGGTTTAACTGATGGTTTAAAACCAGAATTCAAAAACAGTATTATTATAAATCCTCCTAGTAGTACCACAGAATGGTACCGGGTTGTCAAACAATTCGTGGAAGTTTCCACCCCACTAGTTTCAAACCAAGTAATAAATCAACCATCAGCTAGACAAAATTTTCAACCTTTTCAACCAACTAGGCCCTGGATTCAGCCAGTTAGGCCGAATACTACACCTAGGAATTGGATTCCCCAAAGGCAATCTCAGTTTCAAAGACCTAGAGTTTGTCAAAATAATTATATTCAAAATTCATACCCTTCAAGACCTTGTAGGATATGCACAAATAGGGGTGTGAGTAATGCTTTTCATTGGGAAAGAGAATGTATTTTTAGGAATGAGTTGCCATCCTCTGATACTCTTCCAAATATCTCACAAAATAATTCTCATAATGTTTGTCAATTAATTGTGTATGGATGTACAAATAATTATAATTTACCATGTGTTGTAGATATTGGTTCAACTATTGCATTATTGCCACTTAAATTTGTTAAAAAACTTAATGCTAAAATTGAGACTATACCCTCAGTTACCATTGGTAAGGCAAAGGGATTTTTACATATAAATAAAAAATGTAGTGTTCTTCTAAAAGTGGGTAAAATTAAAAAATATGTTAACTTTTTAGAATGCAATACAAATTTGGATTATGCTATTTTGGGGTTAAAAGAATGTTCTAAATTTAAATTAACCATAGAATGTAAAAATTGTATTGTAAGGCAGGGAAGGAAAATTATAACTAACAGTATATCCATACATAATGAGAGATTCCTTCATTTCAATACAGTAAAAATGGACCAAGTACAACAAAACAGGGATCAATCTAATGAATTTGTAACTTCTGAATATAAAAAAGATATGAAATTAAATACTGGTAATATTGTAGCAATAGATAATTATGATAATGAAACACTGAATGTAAATAATCATGATATAGAGTTACAATCTACTTGTGGAAATATTATGAAAAATGAAGACTGTGTTGAATATGATCACGCAATTAATGTGCATCCTGATTATAGAGGTTCCATGACTCTTCAAAATTTTCGCGATAATTCGGATTCAGATTTAACTGGGGAAATAAATTTAATTCAAGATGTAAATTTAAGGGAATTAGTTCATATTTATAGTGATATTTTTGCAAAGCATAAATATGATGTGGGTAGGATTAATATTGAACCACAACGCGTTATACTAAACTCAGACCTACCTATATCTTTGAGGCCCTACCGAACATCTCCTCTAGAAGAAATAGAAATAAAAAAACAAATTCAATCATTGTTAGCAGCCGGACTGATAAAGGAAAGTAATAGCCCCTATTCTGCCCCTGTTACACTAGTTATGAAAAGAGAGGAAGGTAAAAAAACGCGATTATGTATAGACTATAGAAAATTAAACGCAATAATTAAAAATGATGCAGAACCCTTGCCCCGTATCGATGGAATTTTAGATAAATTGAGTAGTGCTCAGTATTTTTCAACTTTGGATTTAGCCTCTGGCTACTGGCACATACCAATACATCCATCCGATACAGAAAAATTAGCATTTGCAACCAATTTTGGACTTTTTGAGTGGTTCGTGCTCGCTTTTGGCATTAAAACGGGCCCTCCCATATTCAACAGAACCATTCGAAGAATCCTTAATAAATATAAAATCGACTTTGCGTGCCACTATTTTGATGATATTATAATTTTCTCTTCCTCTTTAGAAGAACATTTAAACCATTTAGCTCAAATTTTTAACATTTGCAAACAAGAAAACATTAAACTTAAACTTTCTAAATGTAAATTAGGCCAAAATAAAATCAATTTCTTAGGTTATGAAATTACTAATGGAACAATAACACCAGCAAATGCCAATATTGAAACCATCAAAAATTTAAAACCTCCTTCCAATGTGAAAGAGTTACAACGATTTCTAGGTTCCATTAATGTGTACCATAAATTCATAAATAAATATGCTGAAATTAGATATCCTCTAAATCGATTACTTAAAAAAGACACAATATGGGAATGGAACTCAGAGTGCCAGGAGTCTTTTGAAAAATTAAAAAATTCTTTAATTGCTAAACCCATCCTCAAAATTTATGATCCTAAATTACCTTTACATATGTTTGTAGATGCCTCTCAGATAGCAGTAGGTGCCGTTCTAAAACAACCTGATAAAGATAATTTCTTACATCCTATTGCTTATCATTCTAGAATTTTGAAGAGTTATGAACAAAATTATTTCATAACTGAATTAGAATGTTTAGCTATTATAGATACTCTTGACAAATTCTATCATTACTTTCATGGTGTCAAGTTTACAATTCATACGGACCACGCATCTCTAGTATGGTTAAAGAGTGTTAAAAACTTAAGAGGTAGGCTTTTTAGATGGTCACTCAAACTTAGTATGTTTGATTATGAGATAAAATATGAAAAGGGTTCAACAAATGTCGAAGCAGACATGTTGTCACGAAATCCTATTTGTCATTTTAATCAACATATTAGTTTATTGCTAGATAGGAAAGAAATTATAGAGATGCAAGACAAAGACAATGTTTGTGACAAAAAATATAAAAAAGAGAATGGAATTATTATAGTTCAGAAAAAGGGATTCAAAAAAATTGTTGCACCAATGTCATTAAGAAGAAAATTACTCCATATTGCTCATGATAATTTTGGACATTTAGGGATTCAAAAAATGCTTAATTTAATATCTCCCAACTATTATTGGCCCAATATGACAATAGACATTACAGAATTTGTTAAACATTGCGATACCTGTCAGAAAAATAAAAAACCAAAACAGAAAAGATTCGGCTTATTACAAGCTATGCCAGCAACAGATCAACCTTTTGAATGTCTTTCTATTGATACTGTTGGTGGATTTAACTATTACAACTCAACAAAAAAATTCTTACACATAATAATAGATCATGCAACTAGATTTGTTTGGGCTTTTCCCTCCAAAAATGTTACCACTGAAACATACACTAACTGTTTAAAACAAATTTTCAATATCAAAGCACCTCAAAAAATACTTAGTGACAGACATAAATCTTTCAGATCTCCAAGATTTAAGAAATTCCTTAGAAATCATCATGTTCAACAGCGTTTTACATCTGCACATCATCCTCAGACCAATGGAAAAGTAGAGCGAGTTAATCAGACTATAGTTACCAGGCTTAAATGTAAAGTTAATTCCACTTCTTCTAAAATACCTTGGACTAGATTATTAAACCAAGTCATCGAAGAATACAACAATACGCCCCATTCTATCACCAAATTTCCACCTGCCTATTTATTTTATGGTCAATTGCCTTATGAATCTCCTTTAAAACAAAACTATTACCCATCAGTAGACAAAGCCCTCAAAATTGCGAAAGCGCGAACTCAGGAATTTCACCTTAAAAGTAAAAGACTCTATGATCGACATTTTGTCGAATGCCCATTAAAAATACAAGACTCTGTAATTTATGAAGAATTTAAATACCCTAACACTCGAAAATTAGAACCTACTTTCTCTGGACCATATAAAATTATAAATAAACTTTCTGATGTAACTTATGAAATAGATAAATTTAATTATGAGACAGGACAGAATTCCGTTATTGTGCATGTTTCTAAATTAAGACCCTATTTTTCACCCGAAGATTTTAAATTGTTTCATGAGCAACCCAAAAAACAAACAAAACCTCAGATACAATCACTAGATCAAACTAAAGTCAAGACAATAGATTAAATTTTAATTCTTAGTATTTAAATATTTTATCACCATAATTTTCAACATCAGCAGGTATGTTCTTGGAGGCCTACAAGAATATTACTTGTTTTTGGGAGTTTTTGGGGTTAAATTGGACACCTTATGCAGGCATAGGGTGAACACTTTGATTGTAAAAGCTTTCAAATTGATGTTGATAAATTAATTTTAAGGGTGTTTAAGTCTAATTATATTTACTCATGTATTTGACATTAATATTATTCTATTTATTCAGCAGATATTTATGTTATAACAGTTATAAAATCTAATGATTCTACTTAAACCTATAACATAATATGTGATTTTCAGTGATTGTGAAAACTACAGATTAAAAGTTTTTCAAAAAGCAAAGTATTTTTATTTCCATTTCTCAATTAAGAATGACAACTTTCATTCCTATTGTATTTTATTATTAAAGTTTATAAACCATGTGTGGATAAAACATTATTCTACATTTGGCATTGAAAACTTATAACCAAATTTGACAATTTTGTAAAAGAGTATCAGAGAGGAATTATTGTAAGGAAATACTGGTTGAGTGTCCATTTTCTAAATAGTTAGATTTAATTTTATTTGGATTTTGGAATTATTATGATTTTTTTTATTTATGCTTTCGGCTAGCAAAAAATACTTTCTTATGCTATTAGAAGATAAGAAAATTATTTAGTTGCTATGTAATTATTTTTATCCTCAACCAATATTTTCCCTATCAATAATAAACAAATAGTGATATTTTCTTTTGATTATACTCTTGTTTTACTATTATTATTATTATTATGATTTCTATAATGAAGTTTAGTATTAATTATACTCTTATTGAAAAATATTAGGATATGGAGTCTTATTATACTATTACTTATTATTGTTGTTATTGTTATTATTTAAATTTTTCTATGTTATTTATTATTGATATTGAGAGTGATGCTATTTATTATTAAAAAATTGATACATTATTGAAAGAAAAATTTGATTGATTGTTAAAAGATGTTGGATCCAACATAACATAAAAAACAAAGCTTAAACTAGATTTGAAGATATTTAATTAAAGAGACTGTATTCACTGGACATTGAAAAAGACTCTTTTATATATTCTTGAAAGACTTTTTTCATTTAAAGGACTTATTTAAAATAAACTATGCATTAAGTCATTGTAGTTATTTAAACTTCCATGAGAACGAACTTTTATTGTTTTTATTATATTTTTATCTCTTGCTTATTAATATTCATAACTTATTTACTGTTATTATATGTATTATCTCCTCTGCACTTACAAATGGTAAGTGATGTTGTAACATTATTGTATTTCTTTCAGGGAAATGCTCCTACCTAAATTTAATTCAGAATTATTTTCTCTTAACTATTTTATTTTAATCGCTAATATTTTTTATATTGCGTTAATTTTCTTTTCTTCCATCTCTTGGCTTCCTGAGTTTGACAGTTTTATTCCAAAATTTAACTTTTCTAAATTATTATATTTCTGTTGTCTGAACTTGTAGTTTTATTTAACTATCAATTTCATACAAAGTCTTGGGGAGGGGGGATAATATTACAAATTTAAAAATTTTTCGCCAAAACTAACCTTTATACTATCTTAATTTTCTTATAATAATATTCCGTACTTACTTCAAATTATTAAATTAAAATCTTGTTTCTAAATCTAATCTGTTAATCTGTATGCAGACGATATAAATTCTTAATTTTCCTTAAAAAACATTATTCCAGTATGCGTAAATTTAAAAAGATGGCTCTAAATTAAAAATATTCTTAATTAAAACTTTATTTCTTAATATTCCAAATAAAACTGATTTCTTCTATGTTTTTATCAACCCTTTTTAAGAAAGTCTTATTAAATTTATTCCAAACCCATACCTTTAAAAAATATCATTATTTTATTTTATCTATTTATTTATTTTTCCGCCGTCAACGATAATGTGCATATTAATAAATTCATTTCTTTTCTTTTTCTCTTAAAATTAATCATGTATAAAAATCGTCTGCCTAAGATATTTAAAATTCTGAGTCAATTATAAATTGGTTAAATAATATTTTTTTTAAAATAAATTTATCGTCTGTTTAAAATAATCTCGTAGCTGGACAAGAATTCTGTTTACATGAAAGAATGATGGTTTGAGGTTACCGAATGTTCCAGAACTTTCTTTTCAGTTTAAAAGGGGGAAGTCTCGAGATGAAAGGAGAATTCTTCTGAAGATTTCTTGGGTTGCTTCTTCGATGAGGACAGCTCGCTGAAATAATGATGGAATTTTTGCAACAAGGAGCTTTTCCTTCCTCATTATCACGAATTTAATAAATGAATTTACAGCAGCCCATGACTAATTATTGGATCTTCTACATTTATTTATTATTTTTATTTTTTCCCTCGCTTGCCATGACTGCGTGTTTCTTTTTAACCAGTGGAAATAATTCGAGTTCTCCTTAAATCGTCACATATATATATATCACTTTCTTATGGGCACGATAACTTCTATAGTTTTGCTCCAATCTCTTCGAAACTGATACATAAAATATATTAGGGTATAAAATCCCGGCTAAGTTCGTTAATGGGCAAAATAGGTCCAAGGGGGTGGAAATAGAGAGGGTTTTTTCTGAAAATCGAAAAACGCCATAACTTCTTAATTGAAATAGATATCGAATCGGTTTGATATTTATATTACTTCTTAAAAATAGGCCAAAAGTTTATGCGTGACAGATTTTTGATAAAGTTAAAAATGGGCTCAAGGGGTGAAAAAAACAGGGTTTTGGGGAGAAAAAAATTCATAACTTCGTCAATTCTCAAGATATTAAATCCAATTAAATTTTTTATAAATGTGTTCAAAATTATCTAAAACTTTTGTATTTAAAAGTTTTTGATAGGACCAACTTTTACTGATGAAAAAAATAAAAAACGAAAAGAAAAAGGGGGGAGGGGTGAAAAAGGAAAAAAATCCATAACTCCGTCAATTTTTAAGATATCAAATCTAATTAAATTTATTTTATATCTTTTCAATAATATCTACAACTTTTATACTGACAAGTTTTTCATAGGACCAATCATATAACAAAAATAAATTAAACAAAAATAGGAGTTGGAGAAAAAACCTCAAATCCAAACTGCTGATATTCTGACTCATTTTTGCATTCATTTTTGATTTTAAACGCATCCATATGGTACATCCACTTATTTAGAAACTGTATGAAGTGACGCGTTGGTCAGCTTTTTTTTATAAAGTCAGAATATATTTCAAAAAAGGCTGTCAAAAAGGGTATTTTGAACAGAATTTCCCGAAGTCATCGTGACTGAAAATTTAAGGAAGTATTCAGGTAAGATATTTCGTTTTTTTCTGACTCGTTTGTAAATTCATTTTTGCTCTCAAATGCATCTAATTTACAGATCCTCTTATTTTGGAACTATTTAATGTGATGTATTGGCCAGATATTTGATAAAGACAGACTATATTTCAAAAAAGGTTGTCAAAAAGAGTATTTTGAACAGAATTTCCCGGAGTGATATCGATGAAAATTTGAGGAAGTATTCAAATAACAGATTGCGTTCTTTCTGACTCGTTTTTAAATCCATTTTCGCTCTCAAATGCATCCAATTTACCGATCCTCTTATTTAGGAACTATATAATGTGACGCATTGACCAATTTTTTGATAAAGATAGAATATATTTCTTTAAATGCTGTCAAAGTGGGCATTTTGCAAAAAAAATTTCCGAAGCATGATTGAAGAACTAAGTTAGTATTCAAATAATGAATTGGTTATTTTATGACTCCTTTTTAAATTTAATTTTGCTCTCAAACGCATTCAATTGACAGTTTTTTTTTGTTGTTGTTGTTATTTAGGAACTATAAAATGTGCTGTTTTGGTTGATTTTTTTTATAAATTCAGAATATATTTCAAAATATGTTGTCAAAATGGGCATTTGAGCTGAATTTCGCTTAAGATGATTCTGATAAAACCAGTTCTTTCAGAAAAATGAAATAAAAAAATTTTCATAAGCGGCCAAATGAAGTTATTAAACTGGGTTTATCTCTAATCATACTTTATTTTTTGTTGTTCAAATGAGCACTCTTCGAAATCTACCTCCGCCTATAGGCCAAGCCGACAGAGATTTTTTTATTCCATCTTGTTTTATTTTCCATGTACGTACTAAAATCCTATATAAGCATTTACAAACAATTATTTTAATGATCGATTGTAGGACATCTTGATTTTAGATTCTCGAAAATAACCAATAATTCAATTCTGAACCAAATAATGCTATAATACGATGGCTTCCCTTGTAGCCAAATCTTCTCTTCTACATAAAAGCTGGTGAGTTTCGTAATATTCGATCATAATTTTGGCTAGAAATTTGTAGTCATGAGGCATTTCAAAATTAAGTGCGAGGTAGAATCGATGTACCTCCACATATAATCATTAATTCGAAGTTTTAACAGCTTTCTGCAATGTTCAGTCTCTATATGGCCTGCCCATTGAACCAAAAATACGGGGTTCTTCTTACATATAATTTTTTTAAGATTTCGAAATAAAATTCAACAAACTGCTTTGATATTTTCCTTCAAGTTGTGATGGTGAATATGTGTCCATCGACAATTCAGCAGCAGTAGATAAAAGTAGAGCCCTGCCCACAGTGGTTCGGAGGATGGACATATTCATGAAACAAAGTCGCTTGATGTATATAATCTTTCATATTATATTAAAATCTGTAATAGAAACTTTCAAATGAGTATGAAAAAAGATATTGTAAATATCAGTGCTACAAGAAGATTACAGATATATCATGACTACATCACATACTATCTTAACAGTTTATTTTTAAAAAGTAGTAATATAATTTATGCATTACAATTATATTCCTTAACATGTTATAACGGCGATGGGTGTTTTGATATCCCATGCCTGAAAATATTCATCAGCTGTCTCTCCTTTTAAATCGAAGTGATCAGGTTCATTAGTATCTCCAGCAAACAGGGAATTCAGACTCTTTTTTTAGTCTTATAGAACGATTTTGGGTGTACAGACACACAGATAAAATTAACCAAATTTTCAAGTTATCATTTTCTTAAATCAGCTGTCTTTGTCCAATTTGATATTTTGTGATATTTTTTTAGCAAGTACATAATTCTAATATTTTTTTACAAACGTAGAATTTTATCGGTTATTAATTTTGAAAATGTTACCGTTTGTGTTTACGAAATTAGTAGGTTTCTTTGTTATAAAATTTTAAGCCATTATGTTTAGTGTAATCAATTGTAGAAGTATTTATATTTTCATCAAAAGAATTGTTTTTAAATAACTCTATACTAATATCCTATAAAAAATTTAATTATTTATAATAATTAGAAAAGCCTGTTCTTAATAAATTGTGTTATAACGCTCAGCAGATTATTTCTATTTACGCTTTTGAGAATCTATTTGCATAAATTCTGCCCTATTTATATATAAGATCAATATAAACGATTTCCTCAATATCAAAGGATTTGTCCAGTACTTTCCTTATCGAATTATACAACAATGATAGGAAATACAAACATATATATCAGCTATCCTCAATAAAGCATGCGTTGGTTTAAGCTATGAGTTGACATACAAAATCCCAATGTTAAATGAGTAAATATAAAGTTATTATACCGTAGACTAAAATACATATGCTAATGTCATTTTATAGTAAAAGCTTGTACATGTATTACATTAAATTATAATTGTTGTAGTCCATTATAAAACAATTTAATTATCATGACTTACTAAGTTAATTTTAAGCTGTCGAATTTCGACTAACTTTTCTAGTTAATGTTTAGTACATAATGTAATATTTGCGACTAATTTTTACAATGATATTTTAATCAAGGACAGTAAAATGCGTCAATATTAGATTATAAAACACTTACAAATACATTCCGAATATTGTTACAAAACATTAACGATTATAAAAGGAAAAATGATATCGAAACAAACGTTTTAAAAAATTCTCAATATCCGTGAAAATCTAACTTCAGAAAATATCATCAGCAGTCCAGAAAGTGTCCGATCTATCCTTAATAGCGATACAAATAAACTAGTAATTAAATCTATAGAATTTATAAGTATCAAGTAATTTGCAATATATTAGTTAGGCATAAAAACGCAAATCGCGACAAACTGTTAAAAAAATTCTGTAAAAGCACAGAAAAAATCCAGACTTTCTGTAAATTTACATTAGTTCTTGGTTAAATGCACTCGATTAACTGTTATTTTAGCACAATCAAACTGATTGGTAAATTTATCATACGAATAGCATATTTTCAACTGAGCGAAAAATTGCCCTGGCCAGGAATCGAACCGAGATCCTTGGCTTACAATCAGTTTGATTGTGCTAAAATAACAGCATATATACCTATCCATCGTTATATGGTTTTCCATTACCTATGGTTTATTCTGTCGAGCTGTCTAAATGACAGATCAGATGGCTATGACCAAAATGGTTATCTGAACCAGAAATCCCAGGCACCTCTCACCCAGTTAGCTTAAAAGGTAAAGCATTGGACTTGTAAGCCGAGAAATGGGTTCGATTCTCGTCCTGGGCACTCAGTTGGAAATATTCTATTCGCATGCATTGGACTGAGTGTCTTGGTCTTCATTTTACCAACATGTCCCTTAAATTATATCTAATTCCCTGTAGGGATTTCATCTTTGTTTAAAGATACTTTTATCTTTGTTAAAACTTATAATTAAAAATACAACTTATAAAATTATTTTGCAATTTGAATAGAAATATTTAAAAAATATATCAGTTTTTTTTAAATGCACAATAATTTAGAAATTACGGCAAAATCCTGTCCTCGGTATAAGTGGGAATTTTTATCGATTTTTCCCCACTTATTCATAAAAGAATTATTTTGAAAAAACTAACGAAAATTCCTACAGCTCAGTTATTAGGGCGCTCTCTCAATCTCAAGAGATCTCTGGTTCAAACCCCTTGACGGCAAGAATTAAAATGTAAATAACAAAGCATTTCAAAATTATTCGGGAAAAAAATCAAGTTCTTTCATGCTCACTGAAGACTGAGGGGCTCACTGATTTTGAAAATTAAATTAAATTATTATCATTAAAAATAAATTTACAAATCCTTGTATATTTTTAGGAATGTCAGTTTAAAAAAGTCTATTGTAAATTTTCCGAATAATTTTTTTGTTCTTTAAAAGAATCTCTGTTTTTCTAATCTCTGTAATTTTACATAAGACTTAAGATAAAGGATTACCCGTTGGTTCCCTGTAAATTCATAGAAAAAATTTTAACAGCGCAGTAAGCACATTTTTAGCATTACTCATTCACAGAATCTACTGTAATAGAATTTTTCTGAGTGAATCTGTAAGCGAACAGTAAATGCTGAAAAATAGTAAAATACTTAAATTCTAATACCGAACTTATACTATAGCCATACGTCAATGACATATAAAGGGTAATTAAAAATAAATTGACAAAATGATATGACAAACCAAGCACACAACAAGGATAAAAAATCACAAGGGTCAAAAAGTACTTGTTGAGTCACAAATACAGGGAGTTCAATTCTAGCTACACCCGGTTTGACTGTAATTAATTTCGAAGAAAAAAATGTGATGAAAATGCAACAATATGTACCTTATTTTTTGTGAAATATAACGTTACAAAAGAATCTAGAAAAATTTATTGCTCAAGCAATCCATTATAGCTTATAAACTGATTATGACAGACTAAAATGTGATGTGTCAACTGCATATTCCTGGAGCTTATAATCAAACTTCTACCACATTTGTTTGATGTTATCGCATTTAAAACAAAAGTTAGAATTTCTGTTAAATGTTTTATTATAATATTCTTCAGTTATCTGAAACTTATTACCGTCAACCAAATTTAGTTAGGCTGAAACACCTTGCGTGACTAAATGAGTGATTTGCGGCCCTATGTTTTCATGTGATTTTTTATCCTTGTCGTATACCGGATTTATCTTATCATTTTGTCAACTTTTTTTGAATCACCCTGTATAAATAAGACGTCAATCTGAGTTAATGTAGGGAGACAGAGAGACAAGCACATTTCATGAGGATGGATATAAAAAAAAATAAGGAAACCGCACTCCACGCAGTAAAATTCCCATTAAATGTCATATAATGCAATTTTTTGACACATCCTAATACAAAATAACCTTAGAAGTATTTTCAAGAAACATTACGTCTCTAATAACATAAGTAAAGCAATAAAGATGTCATTGTGTGCGAAGTAAAGGGCTTTCTGCTATACTATATAAATATCTTTTTCTATTTTTTCTTAAGTAATATTTATACCTTATAAAACAAATATACGAATAAGGTAAAAAATTCTGTATTTTACAAATGATTTTTTAAAATTAAAATACGGTTATCACATAAAATGACTGTTATTTTCCTGGCCTGCATTTATAAGTATGGCGCTGCTGAGTAATTCTTCTTATTTTTGGCATAGTTCAAGCCAGATGTTGTAATGTCCAAGCTACCAGCAAGATCTTTTAGATGTTTCTTTGGAAGTAATGTAATTAAAATCTTTGTAACAATTGATTAGACTTTTATTATGCCAATTTCCTGGCTTCCTTAAATAAACAAATAAAACCGAACATTACATGGAATTTGCGCTACAATATTAAAAACATGTTTCTTTAAGGCTACAGTGGGCTCTCAAAACTAATTTTTTTAATTTTCAATGAATTTTTTTTTAATTTCTGGAAATAATCATAATATATATATATCTCTTATTTCGCAATTTTTAAAAAAAAATGTAATCAATAGTTTTGGCGATACAGATTTTTCTTTTTTTAAATTAACAAAAAATGGCAGTCTTTCGAAATGCTCCATGCGAAATTCTGTATGCCCAATTTTTCTGATTTTTTGTTTAAAATGCTCTCTATGTGCGTGTTAACAAATGTTAGTAAGCATTTTTAGCATATTATTTGTAAAACATTTAAAAAATGATTTCAATTTAATTCTTTTGTATTTTCCATTAAAAAATCATTAAAAATTTCATATAACTGAAATTTAAAAAATTTACATGCGTCTAAAAAGATTTATTTCTAGTAACATTTTTAACACATAGATAAAGAGCATTCTAAACAAAAAATCAGAAAAATTGGGCATAAAGAATTCCTCATGGAACATTTTGAAATCATGAAAACGGCGAAAATATTCATTCTGAGAAAAACAGGTTTTAGTAACTACAGTGGTTATTATTGCTTAATATTTTCCTACTGACACAGTTTCAGCTATCATGGGATATAATATCATTTCTAACTTATATGTAAGTGTTTTATGTTTCTATGGTAAATTCACATAAAATATGTGGCTTCGGCAGTAATTCATGCAAAGTGGAGTATCTGAATTTTAAAAAATCTTCTCAAAAGTAACATTTTGTATTTTCTAATGAAATTTTTTCAAATTTTACTAGAAATATTCATGGTATAAATACCTGTTATTGTATAAATTTTTTGTTAAGTATATTAAATATTTTTAATATTTTAAAAACATTAATATTTTTTAATTTACGCTAAAAAGATTGGGGACAAAAAGCAATTCCTCTAAATATATTGTAAAACAAACGCTTAAAAAAACAGTTAAAAGTTACAGTTAAAGTATTGTTTTGCGAAATCACAAAATTAATAATTTTAGTGCAAAATAATAACATTTTGTATGGTAAAACTAAAAACTAGGCAAAATTTTATGGATGTGAATCGGCAAAAAAGTAAACAAAGGGGCGTGGCACAATCAGCCGATTGGACAAGAATGCTTCTAACTATTGTAAATTAGTCGAAATTGAAAAATTCTTTTTGTGTTCAATAGCAGGGAGTTCATATAATGTTATTATGCTAAAAATGAAAATTCGACAATTTGATGATTTTTTTGCGATTTTGAAAGTCCGCTGTAGCCTTAAACAAAATTAAAATGTTAGAAATGCAGAAAAAATCTTTTTTATGTTTTAGAATGAAATTTTCATTATCCTGGGATAAAAGACAATGTTTGAAATGACATATAAATGCATAAAAAATAGCTTATTATTTAAGTTCTTCAAAATTTAGCAATTTTACAAGGAAAATACTTTATTCTCTAATAGAAAATAAATTTACCTCTTGAAATTATAAATTGTTTTCAATGGATAATTTCAATATCTCAGATGATAAAAATCCAATATTTTGCGATATTCACACATACACGCACGTAAAAAAGTTAGAATGTTCTAAAAAAATATTAATGTACTTAACCTTTTTAATTTTCTAATATTTGCGAAATGCATTTTTTACCTTTCTCTCTTGATGCTGGGGCAAAATAATTGTTAGAAATAAGGTTAATCATAAAAAGTTATAATGAAAAGGAAAAAGTCTAGAGCTAATCTCATGTTTATGTTTTATAAATCTTGTTAAACATTCCTTTAGCAGCACACTATTACCTATTTTCAGATAACTATCCACACTTATAAAAATTTCTGTAAAACAGAAAAAAGTGCGAAACTCTCTGTGAATGTACATTACTTCTCGGTTAAATGCATTTTATTGGATTTTTCGGTCATAATTTTATACACATTTCCCTTATTTTATTCCAAATCTCTTGTTGTGATCTCCATGTTTTTATTTAAAGATATTTTTATCTTTGATAATTTTAATAATTCAGAATACACATTCAGTTAGGTATGTGTTAATATTTATATTATTTAAATGTGTCTGTACGTTATTATTTCAAATGTGCCTGTTTTTTCAATGTTTCAATGTTTATATTAATTTTAACTTAAAAGCATTTGCTACAGAATCGACGGAATATTTTTCTGAATAAGATTGCCTGAGATATTTTTACTCTAAACAAATATGAAACAACACAACACATTTTTAAAGACATTCAAGGAATGTCGGTGAAAATAAAATAAATTACACTTAAAAATTATTTATTTCAGAATAATTATGATTTTTTTCATACAGACAATATGTCCAAAAAGAAAAAGGAAAATTAATGGAAACGTATGATTTTGTCATTTTTCTTAAAGAAATACTATTTCTTCACAACATATGACAAACCAAGAATACAAACATTTCTTAAATGAGTTATTTTTTATATTGCTAGACATTCATTACATTACTTATTAATGATTTACTAAAAATATTTCAGAAAATGATTAAAAGGACCTTTCCGCCAAAGATATATTAGCTTTCATTTCTTAAAGAATAAATGAAATTAAATTTAAAGGTTATATATTTTTTAAATGTAACAATCACTCATTAACATTATAAAATATTAATTACTAAATGTACTTTTCCAGTACTTTTTGTTATATTTTCTTTAAAGTATAATTAAAAAAAATTAATTAAAATATACAAAACTCTACTTACATAAGTTATTTTAGATTTTGTAGACTCTTTGTTATTCTACTAAATAGATATTTGCAACCTTTTTAAAGAGCATTTGTGTAACATATGATGTTTTATATTTATAGGATGTCCAGCAAATAAGACCATGATTTCAAAATTAAATTTCACTAAAACAAAGATCGATAGAATTATGAAGCAAACAATTTGTTTATTAGGTAAGCCGTAAAAATCTTATACAGAAGTTTCTACCGGTGAATAGTTTTAAAAAAATGCGTTCTGATTGCAAATAATGCGTTATCTCACATTTTTCTTGCTTTAGATTTCTTGCAGAAAACGAGTTTTTTCTCTCACACTGGCATATTTTACCCATATAGCACAAAAGCTCCTCAATACCTCCCCAGGAGTTTCAAGCCATCCCATATTCCTCCTAAAACTAAAATGACAAGATCAGGACGTCCTGTGGAATAGTCTTTTACGATGTCCTCAGGAATGAGCTCCCAGTAACATCCCACGGAGCAATTTCCCAGGGACGCTACTCCTGAGGAAGTATCTGGGAAATCCCTCCTGGGGATGTACCCTGTTAGTCATTCCTGGGGAAGTGCCCAGGAAGTCACAGTGCTGGCGCCATCTGATGAATGATTCAGGAATACAATACTCAATTGTTTTTTAATAAAATATCGAATGCAATTTAATCAGTATCGATTTTAATGACTTAATTTTATTTTATTAATTATTCAATTCCTTATTTATTAGCAAATTAGATAATTGTTATTAAATTGCTATTATTTTTAATTATTGCTGTAACTTTTAATCTTTTTAGTTAAATTAAAAATTTTTATTTATTATTTCAGTTACTTACTATTTTTATATACTAAATACTATTATATATCTTTTAAATCAAGTTTTGTTCATTTATCAATATTTTATTAATTATTAATAAATAACCTATTGCGTTTTGCTTTATTATTATTTGTTTTATTAATTAAGAAATTAATTTAACTTGTTTAAATTAACTAAATAGTAAGTTTCTAAATTAATACACTAAAATCTCTAAATAGAAGAAATTTCTATATCATATATTTTTCTGATATTTAGAAATAAAGATATTTATGCAAAAAAAAATCTTAATGTAAGTTTGTTTATGAGTATCCTTTAAAACTTTGTTATGAAAATTATCTAAATTGAGTCCTAATGCATCTTAATGTCAAATGTTATGTATAGAAATAAAATAAACAAAAGTGTCCCGACGAAATTAGACATATTTATCACAGCACATAACACAAAATCAAAGATAATTCATTTAAAATGGTATATTTGGATTTAAAATACATAAATATTGAGCCGCTCCCCCCCCCCCCTCCGCATACACATACCGATAAATGATTTATTTGAAAAGATTTTCTGTTCAAAAATATACATTCTTATAAAATCAGTTTAAAAAATATAAATTCACGCTAATTTAAAGTTTAATTTAGGTTATTACCAATTATTTATCCAGTGTAATTTATATATGTATTGAAGATAAGAAATTGTTTTCTAAATAGAAGCTTCAATTTAAATGTCATTTTTGAAGGTTTAACTTATTTTGTTTTATTTATCATTAATATTTTTTTTTTAAATGTAAGTTGTACTTAATAACAAATTATTTTTCTAATATCTTTTATAGATTATCAAACATATTATTATTTAAATTCTGAAAGATAAAATGAAGTCTTTATTTTGAAAACTTCAGATATATAAATAATTTTTTGGTTCTGAAATTACAGATAAATATTTATCTGTATTTCCTACGTAACAAATATTTTTATCACAGTTTTCAACTGAATTGAATGGAATTTCACCTCCCCAAGTGACCTTCCCAACCTTCAGGCAGTCACCTTCCCAACCTTTCAACAATTGAATTTTTAACAAGATTATCCTGTCCCCCAGTCAGTTGTCAGCTGAGAATGCGTTTTGTCGGTCACTCAATGAGAGAGAGAAAAAGAAAGTGCGATATTCCAAGAATAGACTATTTCTGAATTTGTAAGAAAAAGCGTTACAAAGAATTTTGTTAGTAAATGTAAAAGAAATATATACATATATTGAAAACATCTTACATTTTAAATAAAAATATCAGTTTTTTTAGGCTTTTTAAATTGCCTAAAATCTTAGTTTCTAAAATTAAATGTAAAGAAATCAACAAAAATATTCCCATCTTTAATTAAATGAAAAATGGTGCATATTGCATTTTTTTATGCATATAAATATTTCATACAATTTTCAAAGACAATTAAATGGAGATTTAAATGAAAAGTAATTTTATTTATAACAATAAGAAAATAAAATGATTTTGTAACAAATTAAAATTTTATTAATAGTTTCTATTTTATATAACTCAAGCAGTGTTTCAGTGTAATGACAGAATTTTACAAATGATTTTCACACCAAATTCTGATATAATAAAATTATACAAATTTGTACAATGGTGTGTTATTGATGAAAATACAAAATTTTAATATTTTCCTATGTTATAAAATAATACAGTGGTTTTACAGTATTTTTTAATCCCGCAACAAGTGGTAAATCTCCAAACATCTGTAACTCGTACCGTCATATAAGAATTTCATAAGTAACGGATTTAATTATTTGTTAATAAATACTCGTCAAAATATACCTAATCACTTTAAAACGAGTTTGTTGATTGGTTGTATTTATGACGGCCAATTATCAACATGAGGGACATATCAAGGGAAGGGGGGGTGTTGCCCTCAGTGAAGGTCTTTCTAAAGGAACCTAACCCGTATTTACGCAAGGAAATACAAGATTCGAAGAAAACCCCGGGAAACTGCGAAATATTAGGTCGACGGGCGCGATTGGTTACAAACTCTGCCCATCCCATCTACCAGCTTCGAGAGCAGAATCTCTTGACCACGGGTGGGGCCCAGAATGAAACTGCAACAATGAAATATTTCAAAGAGCAAAAAGTAGGAAAGAAAAGGCTTAAGAAAAGACTAAGCAAATTTATATATTTTTTTTTCATAAATTCATATAATAAGAGCACCTTTTACCAAGCGTAAAAAGAAAAAAAATCGCTTAAAATTTCTGTAAAAAATAAATAAATAAATAAAATAAATAAGAGAGAGAGAGCGAAAAGATTTTACTTTTGAAAGATTCACTTAGAGCTTATATGTCTATCATAAACAAAAAATCATCAAAGACATATCAAGAGAAGGGGGAGGTTGCCCTCCGTGAGGGTTTTTCTAAAGGAACACAACCCGTATTTACGCAAAGAAATCCAAGATTTGAAGAAAACCGTGGAAAACTCCGAACGATTAGGCCGACGGGCGTGATTGGGTACAAACTCAGCCCCTCCCATCTACCACCTTCGAAAGCAGAATCTCTTGATCGCTGGTGTCACCCACAATGAAACTGTAACAATGAAATATTTCAAAGAGTAAAAAGTAGGAAAGAAAAGACTAAGCAAATTTACATATTTTTTTCATAAATTCGTATAATAAGAGCACCTTTAAACAAGCGTAAAAAGAAAAAATATCGATAAAAAATTCTGTAAAAAAAAATAAGATCGAGATAGAGCAAAAAAGTCTTATTTTTGAAAGGATTTACTTAAATTTTATTTGTCAATCATTAAATAAATAATAAAAAAAACAAGGTACATATTAAGGGATGAAGGTTGCCCTCCGTGAGGGTCTTTCTAAAGGAACCTACCCGTATTTACGCAAGGAAGTTTAAGATTCGAAGAAAACCGTTGAAAACTCCGAACGATTAGGCCGACGCGTGCGATTGGGTACAATCTCACCACCTCCCATCTATCACCAAGAGAAAAAAGAAAAAAAATCGATTAAAATTTCTGTAAAATTCATAATTTTAAAGAAACTATGTGTTTTAATCTCTTGCTATTTTAATTTCTGGAAATAATATTTTTATTAACTAAAATTAAATTTTATAGGGGATATCGTCAGAAACGTTTTGCATCATTCATTGTGTGTCAAAATATATAATTCATAATCAATTTTATAACTACTGAACAATTTTAATGGATTTTAAGTATTAAAAGCTAAAAGGATATTTTTATCATTTAAAAATACAATTTCATTTAAAATTTTTTAAAGCCGAAGACATTTATGTTATAACAAATAATTATTGACAATTTATTTAGAGTTATTAACTTAAATTTATTTCGAGTGTATGCAAAAGGCACAAAATATGAGGACATTTCATAGTTTTAAGTTTCAAAAGCGGAGTAAAAATACATCTATACCTTAGAAACCTTTATTCCTTACTGTCCCGACAGCATAACGGTCAGAGTGCGCGTCCGGAGTACCAAGGTACTCGGGTTCAAATCCAGCAGGAGAAATAAAGGTAAGAAATTTGTTCCTGAGTAATCTCTATATATGTAAATCCGTCTGAATAATAGAAAAAATAAAACATTCGCGTTTTCTCCTAAAAATTTTTTTAATTAAATCATAGCTTTAATTTTTTTTGAACATATTAGTGACCTTGAAGTTTCCCAAAGTCCTCCTATATCACTTCCTCAAATCTTCCCCAGAACCTCCCGGGGAGGACCCTGTAGGAGGTCCTGGGGAGCGCCCCAGGACGCTGTAAAGCGGACATTTTCGGTTCCTGAGGACCTCCTGGTGACAATTTTCTGCATCCTCAGGGATGCCTGGGGGATGAGGGTTCTGGGATGTGAATCCTCCCCAGGACATCCTGGGGAGGCAAGTTTGCTATATGGGTAATGATTTTTCGAACTAAATTTTTGGAATTTCGAAATTTCAGAAATTAGAATTGCAAAAACCGTTTTAAAAGGACACTGTAAGCCTAAAATCTCGTTTCATGCAAGAAATCTATAACAAGGAAAATGTGAGATCAAACATTCTTTGTAATCAGAGCACATTCTTTACAAAATATTCACCGTTCAAAACTTCTGTGTAAGATTTTTACAGATTACCTAATAAAGAAACCTTTTATTGCTTAATTTTATCGATCTTTGTTTTTGAGAAAATAAATTTTGAAATCGGGTTCTTATATGCTGGACACTCTGTATATATTACTATCTGTTAGCTATGACTTCATTCACGTAACATTTAAAAAAGACAAAGTCCTAATTTAAGAAAAACATTTCTAGAATTAAATAAATGTGTAAATATATTTTATCATATTTTGTAGTAGATACAATCCTAAGGATCTCAATTTGTTTATTCTTGAGTATATATACAGGGTGTCCAGCAAATAACAACCTGACTTTAAAATTAAATTTCTCAAAAACGAAGATCGACAGAATTATGCGGTAAACGGTTTGTTTATTAGGTAAGCTGTAAAAATCCTATACAGAAGTTTCGAACGGTGAATATTTTGAAAAGATTGTGTTCTGATTGCAAATAATGCTTTGATTTGACATTTTTCTTGTTTTAGATTGTTTGCGGAGAATGGGTTTTTCGGCTTAAATTGCCGTAGTTTAAAGATTTTGGGAATTAAATTTTTAAATTTTTTAAATTCAAGAAATTTAGTTCGAAAAATCGTTAAACTATAGCACTGTAAGCCGAAAAACTCTATCTCTGCAAGCAATCTAAAACAAGAAATATGTCAAATCAAAGCATTCTTTACAATCAGAACACAATCTTTTCAAAATATTCACCGTTCGAAACTTCTGTATAAAATTTTTACAGCTTACCTAATAAACAAACCGTTTACCGCATAGTTTTGTCGATCTTTCTTTTTGAGAAATTTAATTTTAAAATCAGGGTGTTATTTGCTGGGCACCCTGTATATGATCATTCAAATTTCTTTCGCGAGCTTCAAACTTCATATTTGAATTCTAAGATTAAATGAAGAATAAATTGACACCTTAACTACTCCCTTTTATTGTTTATATATATATGTATTTTATTTATTAGTGAGAATAATATAAGATTCTGAGCAGCTTAAGTAGCACGTATACCGGTCGTTTTTCCCCAAGTTATTAATTTACCCACGATGCCTTAATTTAGATAAGAATATATGAAAATCCCTTTTCGACATTTCAATGCAATTTAATAACTTTTTATTTCGCTAAGGTAAATAAATAATGAAATTGTATTATTCAATAAACTCAAAATAATAATAAAACTTTATTATTAATAATTGTACGAATCATCATTTTAAAAAAAAGAACACACGGGATAAGTTTCGGAATGGAAATTGTAACAGCATGTCTCTATCCAATGCAAGCACATTTGCTTATTAAAAGATTACAAATGAATTTAATAGATCATAAATGAACAGAAACGGCAAAGGGGCAATCTGACAATTAAAAGGACAGATTGCTTAGCTAAAAGGGAAATATTAATAACAGACTAATAATAATTTGCACGTGCAGAAGAGGAAAGAGTTCTCAGAACAGTTGATGGTAATTCATAGAAAGTTTTATTATTTCTTTATGATTTATTGGTAACATATAGTACAAATTCAGATTAGTTCTATGCATAACGCTATACAATTTCCGATAGTGCAATAATGAAAATTACACAAAAATCACGGTTCCAGCGACTCGTTCGGGCGGAGGAATTCAAGTAGGATTTGTTGGACTTAAACATAAATATACAAAAAATGGTTGAATTCAATGCACAACTTCATACTTTTTTGTTGATACAAAGCCAATTTACACATATACATACGCAACATGAAATGCATGTCAGCAATCTCCGCGTTGGTGTAATATTGTGTTCCTTAATCATCAAGTGTTCGCATAACATACCTGATACATGCTATGTTCTAAGAGACCCTCACTGATAGACGACAGCAGTGAAATGTCATCTGTCAACGTTGCGAGCACAAATATAGCAAACCAAGATTACAAATAAAACAAAATGGAATGAAATTAATAATTTGGCCAAACACTGTAAGCATTTGTATCATTCCTACAACATATAATATGAAAATATCTATCAAATTATACCGTTATACCATGCAATTTACCTTTAAAAAAGACACATAAATGAAATTCAATGAGCACGCTTGTGATCACTAAAGTGAAATCGGACTTATCGAGTTCTCTTAAGATTTCAATTTAATCAATACGTTCGGAACAGTAAGTAGAATATTGAATCATATTTAATAAACGACGTAATAAGTATAATTAAATAAGAATGAGAGAAGAATATACGAAATCTGCTTATTTGTGTCCTCTATACCTGATTTTACGTTTCTGACACATAGTTTTGAAAGAACCTGTATACAGTCTGTGGCCAAATTATTAGCAATACGTCTAAACTTTACATTGCAAAGAACACAAAGTTTTGTTTTCTTGTTGTTTACTGGTGGATTGTTAAATTATTTTCGATATTCATAGAGTGAATACTTGTGGATTTATAAATAAAAACAAACTTCCGCTCATAAAGTACAAATTTATTGTGAAAAAAAAATAAACACAAGTCTTCCAAGGTAAATTCGCCAATATTCCATCGGACATCCCTTTATGAATTGTGCTCCCCTTGAACTGCTATGTATAATTTTTTTTCACCATTTCTGTACGGAGGTGTACTAAATTAAAAGGAAAAACTAAATTAAAAAGAAAAAGCAAGTAGACTGTAAATTTTATGGAATGTTTGTTTGTTAGAGTCGCCGCTTGTTGCAGCATTCAGAGCCTGTTGCTAAGAGACCGTTTTTCTAAGCCAACTGCGTCACACAACACGTGAGCAGGGTTACACTAAATTGCCGATTGGCGTATAATTGGCGTGGGCTGTGTTTGTCGCCAAGGCGATGTTACAAAGTTACAAACTGGAGCGGAACAATTTCTATTTAATTACGCATTATGACGCCACACCATACTCAGGACTTCTGACAAATTTATTTGTTGTATTCACTTTTGACACACACATTTTGAAGAGAATAAAACTCACCGTAAACAATTGAAAACATTTAAATCACCAAGTGTTCCCACACTGTAAAAAAATCTGTAAAATTACTAAAAGTTTTCTAGAAAATTGGGGTTCCTAGAACATTTTATGTTACGGTAACAGCAAACATTCCTGTAACAGATACAGATTTGCACTGAAAATGAAAAAAATCTATATGATTACTGAGAATTTTTTAGAAAACTGGGATTCCAAAAATATTTCATGTAACTGCAACCCACGTTACAGATAAAACTATTGTAGTATAACTGTAATTTTAGTGGACTCGTTTGTAAAGTTATAGATTTCAGTAACTTTACAAAAATTAGTTTTGTAGATTTATATATTTTCTTGTACAGTGCAATGATAAAATTTTAGTAAATATACAGATTTCAACAACTTTACAACTGTAGAATTACAGTTTTTTTACAATGTATAACATACCCCCGATACACATTATGCAATAAGAGTTCCTTAGCGATGGACAACACCTGTCAAATGTCTCCTGCCAGTGTTGTCTACACAAAAATAATAATTGAAAGTTTCCACTGAAAAAATGTATTGTAACTAATAATTTGGTCATCTAATGTAACCCCACTAAAAATAATCTTAAGATTATCTGAAGAAATCGTCACTTTCTACAGAAATTCTACAGAAATCTGAAGAAAATTTACAGGCTTAGAAATTTGCAGGCTAAGCTCTTTAAAATATTTGCAGAATTTTTAAAGATATTCTTAAAAATATCTTCAAAATGGATCAAATACCTTCGAATTTCCCACAGATTTTGGGCCAAAAAACTGTAGATTTTCTACAGATTTTTCTAAGTGGGGAAGCATATGGATTCTTCCGACTACATATAATATTTTCAATGCACAAACATTTAACGTCTGAATAAAAAAAAAAAACTATTAAATAATTGAATAATATAAACTAAAACACACTTGAATACCTTTTTTTTAGAGAAAAAAAATTTATATACAAAAAATAAAACACTAAAAACATTTAAAAATACAAGAATAAACATTTCGAAAAGCTACACGCAAGGCCTCATCAGTACAAATAATTGTGCAGTGCATAATAAACATTGGAACAAATCAAAACAGTTACAGTTAGTTATTATTTTTTTAGAAAAAGATAATATTCATTCGGGATGAAATCGGGGAGTAATTCGGGGTTCCGATTGAATATTATTTTTTCAAAAAAAAATAATAATAAATAACTGTAACTGTCTTGATTTGTTCCAATGTTTGTAATGCAGTGAATAATTATTTGTACAGATGAGGCCTTGAGTGTAGCTTGGCGAAACGTTGTAAGCCAAGTATCCGGGTTCGATTCCCGAACTTGGGCAATTTTTCGCTCAGCTGGAAATACTCAGTTCGTATGATAATTTTACCAATCAGTTAGATTGTGTTAACATAATAGTATATCTACGTATCCATCGTTCTATGGAGTTCCATTACCTGCGGCTTATTCTGCCTAGCTGTCTAAATGACAGACCAGATGTTATGGCCAATAAGGTTATCTGAGCGAAAAATCCAAACCGGCTATCGCCCGATTAGCTTAACAGGTAAAGCATTGGCCTCGTAAGCCCAGTATCCGGGTTCGATTCCCGGCCTGGGCAATTTTTCGCTCAGCTGGAAATATTCAGTTCGTATGATAACTTTACCAATCAGTTAGATTGTTTTAACATAACAGTATATCTACGTATCCATCGTTCTATGGAGTTCCATTACCTGTCTCTTATTCTGCTGAGCTGTCTAAATGGCAGACCAGATGTTATGGCCAATAAGGTTATCTGAGCGAAAATTCCAAATCGGGTAACGCCTGGTTAGCTTAACAGGTAAAGCATTGGCCTTGTAAGCCAAGTATCCGGGTTCGATTCTCGGCCTGGGCAATTTTTTTCCTCAGCTGGAAATATTCAGTTCGTATGAAACCATTAGTCTTGTATTTTTAAATGTTTTTTAGTGTTTTATTTTTTGTAAATAAATTTTATTTTTTAAAAATGTCTTCAAGTCTGTCTTAGTTTATATTATTCAATCTTTTAACATATAATATGAAAATTTCTAGCAAATCATATCGTTGTACCACGCAACTTACCTTTAGAAAAGTAACATAAATTAAGCACAACAGGCACTCTTGTGATCACCTAAGTGGAGAATGGAATTACCGAGTCTTCTTCAGATTTCAATTTAATCGATACGTTCTGAACAGTAAATGCACTGTAAAAAATTCAAGATGTTACTAAAAATTTTTTAGTAAATTTGCATTCCACAGAATTTTTTAGTTACCATTACAAGCATTTTTTTGCACTTAAAACAAACATTTCTTTTGTAAACTGAACAAAAGAATTTTTTGTATAACTAATTTAAAACTTTTTAGTATGAGCCACCAAGCAAATTTTAGTAATAGCTCCAAAATTATTTTTAGTTAATTAAAAGTTATATTTAGACTTCTAAAGCGAAAGATTTTCGGCAAAACCACAATAGGTGGCAGCACCAAACATTGCTACCTGCTCTATTTTGACATGTTTCTAATGATGAGGGCAAGTCCAGAGATCATAATCCATGATAAATGCTGTGACAGGTTTTTCATAATCCCTTTATTTAACGAGTACTTACAGTACATACATTCGGTGCATATTTGGTGGCGTCCAGCCTCGAATCCGGGTACTTTCAGCCTGGAGTTCGGTGCTATGACCACTAGGCTATCACTGCCACACCAAGTGAGTTTCATTAATAGCTATTAAAAATGTAAAATTATTAACTCATTTCGTTGTTAGCTTTTTTCTAGTAATTCTTACAGATTCCTTGTAACCGAGTAAGATTACTAAAAATTTTTTAGTAATTACAAGGATCACTAAATTTTTTAAAGTAGATCGACCCTTTCTTTTTACAGTGTGGAACTGAATCATCCTCGATAAATTACGTAGTAGGAATAATTAAATGCGTGTGAGAGAGCATTTATGTAGATCAGTATAAATCACCAAAAAGAATTGAAAACATTTAAATCACCAAGAGTTCCCATAACATTCCCCGATACACATTATGCACTAAGAATCCGTTACTCATAGACGACACCTATCAAAATTCATTTGTGAGTGTTGTGAATACAAAAATATCAAACCATGGTAAACAAATCGAAAAACTATGGTATAATTAAAAATTTGTACTATAGTTGTACTCTTAAAAACTGTACGCATACAGATCTTTCCTGCAACATATAATATGAAAATTTCAATCAAATCATACCGTTCTACTATGCAACTTGCCTTTAGAAAAGGCACATAAATTAAATACAATATGCACGCTTGTAATCAGCGAAGTGAGAATGGAATTACCGAGTCCTCTTCAGATTTAAATTTAATCGATACGTCCAGAACAGTAAGTGAAATTGAATCATCCTTGATAAATTATGTAGTAGGTATAATTAAATGAGTGTGAGAGAACATTTATATTACACCAATAGGAATCAAGTATTTGGATGCACAATTGCAATACATATATTTCACAGAAAATGTGTTTTGTAAATGTCTACATGAATTTTGTTATTTATTTTTACTAAAAAAATTAAATGTATATTTTGTTATTCACAATAACATTGTTAATAAGTTTATTACTTTTAACTTGTCTCGGAATCTAACAAAATCTGTAATCGATCTCTGATATTTTATTAGATAATTCACATCTCAATACATCCCGTACAAAAAAAATGTCGGTGAATTGGAAGAGTGGAAGGACAGCAATATGTTTTTAGGGTTTCCTCCATCTGCACTGTAAAACATTTGTGGAAACGTTACTCCATAGAATTGGTGTAAAAATGGTGGCAAATGCTGCCTCCAATTTCATGGAGTAATTGTTTTCACATATGCAATCGTGTAATTTAAACATATATTACTGGTGTAACATGACAATGTTACACCGGTTTTAACGGTTAAAATACTCCTTAAAATTGGAAACAGCAATGCTGCCGCCAATTTTACGGAGTAACGTTTCCACAAATGTTTCTCAGTGTGATGAAACACTATTCGTCACTATGCTCTGTCTGTCCGTCCGTATAGATAAACTGTGTAATTCAGACACTTTAAATTTCGTGTACTTACAGCTAAATATCTCGTGTCACACGAAAAATCATAAAATTTTGATAAAATTCAATTATTTTAATTAAATTAATTTTTTCAATTTCATCCGTTCCTTTTTGAGTGGCCGTGAGATTCTGACCTCCAAACTCGTAGACGGTAAGTGATGAGTTCGAACCGAATTGTGACCGTCGGATTAACCGTTCGAAGTTTTCCGTGGTTTTCTCCGAACTTTGTATTTCCTTAAGTAGATATGGGTTAGGTTCACTTAGAAAGATCCCCACGGAGGGCACGCCTCCCTTTACGGCCTAAATCCCTTGTGTGGATAATTGGCTGTCATAAGCACAAAACGAAACAAAAATCGTTCATTTTTTAGATTTAAATTTTAAAAGAGAACTTTTCCATGATGACGTCTTGACGAACTTTTTCCGTGTAAACATCTTATCTCGGTCGTAAAGCATTTTGCTTGTAAACAGAAGTCTCTTAGTTCGAGTTTCAATGTTGCAAGTGGAATTCGTTTTTATAAAATTAAAATTTGATTTACATCTCAGCTATTTTTTTTAATTTTGGATTTTATTTAAATGATCTGATTTGATCAATTTTAATTTGATTTAAATAAATATCTTCCTTTTATGATTATTTTAATATTAAATTTATCGGTGCTACCATCTGTAAGAAAATTAATAAATATAAATTAATAATTCGGATTTATTAATTAAAGATTAAGTTTTTTTAAAGAAATATCGGACAATATCTCGTGTATGATCTGCGTTCACACTTACCCACGTGTTAAAGAATTGTTGTGGTTAAAATTCTAAAGCAATATTTTCCTTTTCTTCTTCCCATTAAATAATACATTCTGATGATTTACATGAAGCATGATGATTTTCATATAGTTGAAAACTTCGTGAAAAGAATAAGAAATTCGGTGTTTTGGGAAATATAACTGAAATTTCTGAAATTGTCTGCACACAGATATCAAACCAAGTTCACCAATGAGAAAAATTGTTGTGAAACTAATAATCTGGCCACCCACTGTTAGCATATGGATACTTCTTGCAATATAGAATATGAAGATATCTATCAAACTAGCCGCCCTTGGCGACCAGTTTGGTCTGCCTTGAACGTATACTAAGCATTAAATCATATTTCGTTTATACATAATTTTAATTGCTCGGTTTTTTTGCCAAATTTGGAGATTCCGCTAGGGAAATAGACACAGATGCCATATACGCACACATTGGCTACATTGCAATAAAATGACAATTATATGTGCCTCACATGATAACCCGGCTATCGTTATTTATTGGGTTGGGGAAAAAGTAAGTTCGATTTTTTTGTTATGTTTTTCAAAGTGAATTTATTTATATAAATAAAACAAAACTAATCAAAATTTATGTGCTATTTTGTTCGATGACCTATTGCCATTTTTCTGGTAAAACAATAATTCCGTCACTGTAGAATTTCTGAGAGTTCTGGGCAAAAAACTGAATAAGGTGATTTTCACAAGCTTTTTTTGAAACCAGCTTAACACCTTTAAGAGAGTACCGCATAGGGCGGAACAAATGTTATTCTGTCGGATCCACGTCCGGACTATATGATGGGTTCATCAAAACTTCCCAACAAAGCTCTTTCAGTTTTTGCCGAGTGACTGAAGATGCGTGTGGTTTAGTGTTGTCGTGATGGAAGACAGCGCCTTTCCTTTCGATCAATTTTGACCGGGTTTTCTTAATTGCCTGCTTCAATCGCATTAGTTCTTTACAGAAGATAGTTGAATTGATGGTTTGGCCAGGTTTGAGCAGCTCATGATGGAAAATTCCTTTCCAATCCCACCAAAAACTCAGAATCACTTTCGTAGGCATCAATCCGGGCTTTGCCACCATTTGTGAAGCTTCGATCACGACCTTTTTAGCACGTTGTTGTTATACGTGATTCCCTTTTCATCACCCGTAATGATTTGTTTAAAAAATGGCTCGATTTCATACCGTTTCAGTAGCAATTCACAAATGAAAACTCTGTCCATTAAATTTTTCACTGTAAGTTTTTGGGGAACCTAAGTATAGAGTTTCTTTTGGTATCTAATTTTATGTAAATATTTCAAAAGTGGTTTATGGTTAAGTTTAGTTCCGTAGCAATGTCGTGGGAAGAAATATGTCAGTCTACCTGGATTGTTTTTAAAATTTCATCGAATTAGCCGGCCAGGGAAAGGTTCATCTTTAACATCGAAATTTTCGGAAGGAAAAAGAGGAAATCGATTCTGACTTTCGCGTTTACTTAAGCACGGATCACCATAAATGCCACACAAGTTTCGATGAGCCTGCGCCAATTTTTCCCTTTTTGGAAGTAAAAAACTAAAATGTGACGAAAATGATCTTCTGAAATCTCTATTTTTAAAACGCAATAACTTTTGACTGGTTGAACAGATGACGCTACCTTTATATTTAGAATTTTTTAGGAACTGTTACCTTTAAAACGCTGTATAGTATGACTTAATTGAGTAAGTATTACTCGAGATATGGGACTTTAAAGCTATCTATTGGGAAAAAACGAATTTACTTTTTCCCCAACCCAATATTTACCAATAAAATGTTTGTTTGTTTTTATTTTCTTTTTTAAAATGATATAAATTATTTTATTCTGTAACTATTAACTAAACTTTTTTTAATTATTATTTCCTTTTTTAAATAATAGATATTAGTTTAAAAAATATGTATGTAACTGGTTTTTGAAAAAGAAGTTTTCGCCAAATTTGCGTCCGAAAAATAACATGCCCCTGTGGTGCATATATGACTTCTGTGCTGATAAATCAAGAATTCAGTATTATTATGCTAGCCCGGCGCAGATTAAAAAAATCGCCAAGTATTGTACCCGAGGAATTTTTTTGCATTTCGTTAATTATTTAAAATATAATATAATACTTTCACTCATTTCATTCATAACAGATAACTTTAAGTTGAGGCAGAAAAGCTCAAAATGCATGGCTTTTATTTATTTGTTTTTAATAAAAAAAACAGCAAAAAAAAGATTATTTTAAAGCTCTTTAACTGCAGTGAAGTAACAAAACATAAATAAAACCAATTTACCACAGTCTAGATCTTACCAAAGGACTTTTGCACAGTAACCCATAAGATGTGTTTAATTTGGTTGTTGCCGTTAAACAATTAACATATAATCCTGATTTTTGTTTAAGGTATTTTAGCGTAACATGTATATAGAGTATACCGTTCTTCCTTCCCACTTACCTTAATTAATTTCCCATAAATATTACACAATAGTCAAGCTTGTGATCAGTGAAGTGAGAACTGAAAATACCGAGTCCTCTTCAGATATCAATTTAATCCATACGTTCCGAACAGTAAGTGGAATTAAATCATCCTTGATGAATGACGTAGTAAGTATAATTAAACATGCGTATAAGAGCACATTTATATTAGTTCAGTTTTAATCAAATATTTGGACGCATAATTGGAAAATACATATTTCACAGAAAATGTAATCTTAAAGTGTTCACGAGAATTTTTTTTTTTTTTTTTTTTTTTTTTTTTTTTTTTTTGTTAAAAACGTTTAAATTTATGAACCTTGAATCATCCTTGATAAATGGCGTACTCTATATAATTAAATATGCTTGTAAAAGAAAATCTACAGTGGCGATCAAAAGTTTCCGGCCAGCAAAAATTTTTCGGTTAATTTGTAAATATACCCATATGAAGAGGAATCTTAAAGCGATACTTATGCATTTTATTGACATATTAGTTAGGAACTTACTTTTAGAAGAACGTGTAAATATCAATAAATTTAGTTGACAAAATTAAGAATAAAAGAAAACGCATGTTCTCAAAAGTTTCCGGCCACTTATCATTCTTTAGTTTTTTTCTATCCGTAAAGTGTTTTTTGGTTATGTTTATGAATGAATCAACGTGTATAGCATAGTTTGAATTCAAATTTGAAAAGTTCAACAATTATTGTTCATAAATGAGTGATTAGTTTGTCGCTAAAAAGCCAATCTTCTCGAGATATTGCGGCTAAGTTATCGATCGGCAAAATCGACTGTAAACGATATTTAAAAATTATATAAAGATGGCCATGGCTTTCAGGACTTTCAGAAGTCCGGGAGACTCCGGAAAATTACTATTCCTGTGGACAGAATTATCAGGAGAAAAACCATTGATAATCCGCATGAAAATTCCTTTGCAATATACTGCGATTTACGGAATTAAAATATTGCTGAAACAAGTTAGTCTACCGTGTTAGGATGGTGACGTGATACAGAACTTTATGGAAGAGTCGATGTTACAAAATTTTCACAGGTAAAAAAAAATACCGACGTACCCTACTGGCATTTTCCAAGGAACACAAAATCTGGTCAAGTGAAAAATGGACAAAAGTTCTATTTTTGCATTAAACGAATTTGAATTTTTTTTGGTAGTGATGCCAGACACTACATACGATGACCTAACAACAAAAGGTATGATTCGACCTATGTTATTCCTACAATGAAGCATGGCGGAGGACACGCTATGCCGTGGGGCGTATTTTCTTCAAAAAGTGTCGGTCCGTTATTTGAAATCCACAGCCAGATGAATGATACAATGTATAAGGATATCTTGCAAGACTATATTTTGCCTTATTATAGAAAAAAATTGGTCGCAACTATTTTTCGTAACATGATAACGACAAAAATAATGTATGCAAGCCTCGATAAGCAATAGTTTTCGCACAAAAAATTTCGTTTTTGAAATGACCAGCCAAAACGCCCAACATGAATCCAATAGAAAATCTTTGGAAAGAAGTTGGGAAAAGTCTGCGGAGCTATGAATATTGCAACTCAGCCGAAATTTCGCCAAAATTGCAAGAAATTTGGAAAAAATGTACCATAGACGATCTTTAACCGTTGATTGTATGAATGTCACGTTGCTGCGCCGCCGTACTTATTACTAAAGCTAATAAAATAGTAATACGATAAAATAGTATTTGTAAATGTTGTTGATCACTGTAATGTTCTATTACATTACCACTTTTTTACGAATTTGTGAAGGTGGCCGGAAACTTTTTAGAACATGCGTTTTCTTTTATACGTAATTTTGTCAATTAAATTTATTGATATTTACACTTTCTTCTATAAGTAAGTTCCTAACTAATACGTCAATTAAAATGTATAAGTATCGCTTTGAGATTCCTCTTTATATGGGTATATTTAAAAATTAACTGAAAAATTTTTGCTGGCCGGAAACTTTTGACCGCCACTGTATATTAGGTCAGTAGAAATCAAATATTTGGACATATAATTACAATATATATATATTGCAGTAAATGTGATCTGAAAGTGTTCACAAGAATTTTGTTCACTTTTATTTTTTTTTATTAAAAACGTTTCAATTTATCAATCTTGAATCATCCTTGATAAATGACGTAGTTGGTATAATTACATATGCTTGTCAGGGAAAATTTATATTAGTTCAGCAGAAATCAAGTGTTTCAATGCACAACTGCAATACATATATATTTCTCACTAAATGTGATTTGAAAGTGTTCACAAGAATTTTGTTAATCTTTATTTTTTTATTAAAAACGTTTAAATTTATTTTTTATTAATCAGAATAACATAGTTAATAAATTTATTACTCTTAACTTGACTCGGAATTGAAAAACGTCAGCAATCGATCGCTAATACTTTATTTGTTTAATTTTCATCTCAATACATAATACATAATAATGCATAAATCAGATACTTCAAATTTTGTGTACTTATAGTTGAATGCCTCGTGTCATACGATAGATCCTAAAGCTTTGAAAAAGTCTGTTATTTTAATCAAATTATTTTTTCTAGCGTCACCCGTTGATTTTTGCGATTTAAATTTAAAAAGAGAACCTGGATTTGAATATCTTCCATGCAGGTATCTTAACTTGAACGTAAAGTGTCTCCCTTGTAAAAAGAACGCACTTAGTTCAATCCAAGTTGCAGAAAGTTAAAATTTTCAGATTAATATGGATTTAATTGAAAGGAATTTAGCATTTTTTGCCAAAATAAAGGTTTATATTATTAGAATTTTGTTTATCTGACGTTTATAATTCTTTTGGAATTGGATTTTCTTTCTATTTCAAAAAATTATTGATTTGTTTTTATTTGATTTATTTTGTATCGGCCGATTATCTACTCTAGGGATATAGGCCCGGGGGGAAGTGCCCTTCGTGGGGGTCTTTCTAAGGGAACCTAATCCGTATTCACGCAAGATTCGAAGAAAACCACGAAAATTCCGAACGGTTAGGCCGACGGCCGCGATTGTGTTCGAACCCAGCACCTGCCGTCTACCGGTTGAGAGGTCAGAACCTCTCAGCCACTAGTGGGGCGAGTCAAAAACTATTGTGATTTATTATCGATTAAGCATTTTAAATTTCGTTTAAATAAGTGTTTTCGTTTTAAAAAAAAATAAAGTTTTATTTATATTTCAGCTACTTTTTCAATTTCGGATTTTCAAAAATAATTGAAATTTTGGTTTTATTTTAATTTGAATGCTTTTAATTTGATTAAAATAAATAATTTTCTTATATAATTGTTCTAAAATTAAATTTGTTGCAGTTGCCATCGATGTAAGAATTTAATAATTATAAATTGACAATTTTGATATATTAATTAAAACATTATTTTTTTCTTTTTGGAAAGAAATATTAAACGAAAGTCTCCGTACAATCTGCGATCACACTTATCCACTTGATGAAGAATTGTGATGGCCGAAATTCGAAAACAATATATTTCTTTTTTTTTTTCCCCATTAAATAATACAGTGCATACTCTGAATAAAGGACAGCCATGGGACCGGAAATTTTGTCCCTTAAATAGAGGTGTTCCTTATTCGGAGTCTCCCTTATTTGGGGGTTTCAATGTACATGAATATTCTTAAGGTTTTCAGGGAATTTTATAATTGGGATGTTTGTGAAAAGAATAAAATAATTCGGAGTATGGGTAGATATAGCTGGAATTTTTGAAATTCCAATATAAAATTATACAATTTGCAAAATAAAATCAGATAAAAATAACATGTTTTTTCTTAAATCCCCGTTCGTAGATGTACTACCTTCCGTAGTAATAATGCCACCCATTGGCATTATTACTCCAATAGATTCCTTTCGGTTCTAGAAGTACAGTTGTGGAAGAAAAAAAGGTTTCGTAATTTCCGGCGTATAATCCGCGGATCAAACAATTCTTATTGGACCCAGAAATCATATTTAATTATTGAAGACAGTTATTTACTGCGATCTAATAAGTGGCATTTATTTTTATCAGATTTCTGGGTCGAAAAAGGATTCTTTGATCAGCGGATTATACGTCGGAAATTACGGTAAACACGCTCTTCTAATATGGAAAAAAAATAAAACGTACAGTAAAGTTACTTCTAATAAACGATTGCAAATAAAGTCTTCTTTTAAAAGATGTACATAACATTTGTTTAGGGAGAGGATCATGACAAATAAAAACAAAACGAAACATTGTTTCTTTTTTTTCTCAATAGCAAGACTCAATATTGATGCCATAAACAAATTCGACATTCTTCAATTAGTCTAAATATAAATGTACACGAAATTGGTATAATTAGCTTACGAGGATGTAGCAAATTTGAAACGCAATTATTTTAGTGGTTCTTTCCGTATTAAAGTTCAGTACTTGAAGGCTGTTCAAAAGCTACATATTGACTAATCCCTTCTGTTGATGTATTATTTCTTGCCAATATGCAAACTTCACTCATTTAATATGCTTCGTCTATTGTTATGTACCGTAAAATTATCTTCAATATTCATTTGATAAAATTTACAAACAGGGTTTTGTGATATATAGCTTAATACATAAAAAATTTTTATTTCCAAAATAGAATGAAGTTTTTTATTTTTGATATTTTTATATATTTAATACCAATTTTCTCAATACAGTAAACTCTCTGTAAGGCATACTCTGTGTAACAGGGAAATTCTTCTAATTTAGAAAGATTTTCAAGACCCTTCAAATCCATAGACATGGAGTAAAATTCGTCTAAGTTGGAAAATTGAGTACTAAGGAAATGTTTCGCGGTCTTAGCAGAGTTTACTGTACTTCATATGATATTTGAAAATTTCAGTCAAACCAAGTGTAAATGAATACTTAACAATTCTGCCTTGAGTATATTATTCTGTAGATTCGAACATTTACTTCGGCTGGCCGTTTTTAGCATCCCAAAAGCGTTTCTCACCCTTCCCCCCTATCATAAAAAATTTATTTTCAAAGTTTTACATTTGAAGCTGTATTTCTAACAGAAAAATACATAAACAATAATAATTTACTTAAAACAGTTATTGCAAGTGGAGAAGTTATTTAATGCTTCATTTGAATCTTTTATGGTTGAATTTCGATAGTTTAAACTACATGATAAATTATATATATTGAAAAAAAATTTAAATAAAACTGAAGTATTTTATACAAAATTTTGTTACATAAAACACAAAGTATTGCTTGTAATAGATATTTAAAGAGCACTATTTTAAATCACTCCGCTTATTTTTTTAATGTAGTATAACGGATGCCTTTCAATATCCCTACAAACGAACTGTAAAAACTACACACTTTACTTTTAACACATGCCATAATAAACGTCATACACTGTAAAAAAAAAAAATCTGTAAAGGTACTACACTTTATCTAGGAAACTGGGATTCCAAGAACTTTTCCTGTAACGGTAACAACAAAAACGCAAGTTTAGAATCGGTTACATGGATTTTTCCTGTTATCATTACAAGAAAAGTTCTTAGAATCCCAGTTTCCTACAAAATATTTAGTACCTTTACAGATTTTTTTTTTTTTTTTTTTTACAGTGTATATCAATTACAAGGCAATCTGAGTATTTTTAAGACAGATAGAGCACGGGAACAGGGCAAACAAATTGAATTCATAAACTGTTTTCAACTATGATGGTAAGTTTTACAAAGGAAAGAAATGAAATGGGACTTTAGTCAAATTCATACTTCTAGCCATAAAATGTTTAATTTTGTAACACTTTTCTTATTTAACTTTTAATACACCTTTTAATATTTACTTTTTTTATTAAAAACTGAACTTCATAACTTTTAAAAACAAAGTCTGACTTTTTATCATTTTTTTTCAAAAGGCAATATAATTCAATAAATGTCTTTTTAAAGTAATGACCTCCAGCAAAACAAATTTTAAAGCAGACCATGTTTTAACAAGGTATCAAGAAAGATTTTATATTTCACAAAAATATCGAAACATTAAAAAAAGTAATGTATTGAGACATAATTTTGATAAATTAAAATATTTCTGATTTTTTATACTTTTTTATTCATCATGTATTTTGGTATTTCAAAACTAAAATTATTTCCAAATAAAGTAACTTATTTCGAATAAGTCATGCGTTATTATTCTGAATGCAAAACAGTTGTTTTTATGTTTTCTCACTATTTTTCATTATTTTTCGTTATTTGTAATAATTATCGACCTAAGGGGTTTGAAAGTGAAATAAGCATTTTTGAAGTGAAAACTTCTTTAGCGGCGCTGAGCACTTTTTGTATGGGTAAAAACTTCCAAGCTCGCGTCAGGGTCACGTGATGCTGATCGAAAAAGCGTAAGATCGAGGGGAAGGGAGAGGAACTTGTATCTCCCACTCTTTCTACCGTGCCTGAGTGTGCTGCTCCGTTTAGGCGGCACAGGGCGCTTGCGCGAATGTCCGTGTGTGTTTTTTTAAGTTATAATTGTATTTAAGTTTAACAACTTATACTGTTAATAGATGGAATAAAACGTTATGAAAGAAAAAGTATGACATTGTGCATTGATTATGCTGCAGTTTCCAACTACTTTTTTTCATTTTTTTTTTATTGTATTTAAATAATAACAACATAAATTGATACCAAATGGAATAAAAAGTTAAGAAAGAAAAAACATGACATTGCACATCAATTATGCTGCACTTTCCAACCATTTTTTTCAATTCCTTAAATTTTCAATTGTATTTAAAGTTTAACAACTTACATTGTTATCAATAAAATTGTTATGAATAAAAAGTTAAGAAAGAAAAGACATGACATTGCTCATCGATTATACTACACTTTTCAACCAATTTTTAAAATTATAATTGTATTTAAAGTTTAACAACATATACTGTTACCAGAAGGAATAAAATGTTAAGAAAGAAAAAATATGACATTGTGCATCAATTATGCTGCACTTTCCAACCACTTTTTTCAGTTTTTTTAATTTGTGATTGTATTTAAATAGTAACAACATAAATTGATTACCAAATGGTATAAAAAGTTAAGAAAGAAAAACATGACATTGCACATCGATTATGCTGCACTTTTAAACCTTTTTTTTTATATATTTTCAATTGTTTTTAAAGTTTAACAACTTATATTGTTATCAAATGGAATAAAATGATAAGAAAGAAAAGACATGATATTGTACATTGATTATGCAGTACTTTCCAACCAATTTTAAAAATTGTAATTGTATTTAAACCTTAACAACTTATACTGTTACCAGAGGGAATAAAATGTTAAGAAAGAAAAAGTATGACATCGCGCATTGATTACATTGCACTTTCCAACCATTTTTCTCTCTTTTTTTTTAAATTTTTGATTGTATTTAAATAGTAACAACATAAATTGATACCAAATGGAATAAAAAGTTAAGAAAGAAAAAACATGACATTGCACATCAATTATGCTACATTTCAAAACCATTTTTAAAAATTTTATTTTTTATTGTATTTAAATAATAACAACATAAATTGATACCAAATGGAATAAAAAGTTAAGAAAGAAAAAACATGACATTGCACATCAATTATGCTTTTCTTTCCAACCATTTTTTTCAATTCCTTAAATTTTCAATTGTATTTAAAGTTTAACAACTTACATTGTTATCAATAAAATTGTTATGAATAAAAAGTTAAGAAAGAAAAGACATGACATTGCTCATCGATTATACTACACTTTTCAACCAATTTTTAAAATTATAATTGTATTTAAAGTTTAACAGCATATACTGTTACCAGAAGGAATAAAATGTTAAGAATGAAAAAATATGACATTGTGCATGAATTATGCTGCATTTTCCAACAACTTTTTTCAGTTTTTTTAAATTTTTGATTGTATTTAAATAGTAACAACATAAATTGATACCAAATGGTATAAAAAGTTAAGAAAGAAAAACATGACATTGCGCATCGATTATGCTGCACTTTTAAACCTTTTTTTTATATATATATTTTCAATAGTTTTTAAAGTTTAACAACTTATATCGTTATCAAATGGAATAAAATGATAAGAAAGAAAAGACATGATATTGTACATTGATTATGCAGTACTTTCCAACCAATATTAAAAATTGTAATTGTATTTAAACCTTAACAACTTATACTGTTACCAGAGGGAATAAAATGTTAAGAAAGAAAAAGTATGACATCGCACATTGATTACATTGCACTTTCCAACCATTTTTCTCTCTTTTTTTTAAAATTTTTGATTGTATTTAAATAGTAACAACATAAATTGATACCAAATGGAATAAAAAGTTAAGAAAGAAAAAACATGACATTGCACATCAATTATGCTACATTTCAAAACCATTTTTAAAAATTTTAATTGTATTTAAAGTTTAACAAAATATACTGTTACCAGATGGAATAAAAAGTTAAGAAAGAAAAATCATGATATTGTGCATCGATTATGTTGCACTTTCCAACCAATTTTTAAAAAATTGTATTTAAAGTTTAACAACTTATATTGTTTGATTACTATTCAATTTGTTGCAAGTTTCAGAAGATACGGTCGTCCAGCAGCAGGAGTAGCTATTTATAAAAGGTTGTTTGATGTAATGGGCATATATTTCCACAATTCATATGAATGTGCATGTGAGGTACACCAGTATGTTTAGTAGTAATGTTTTTGATATCAGTGATATATGTGTTTGTTGTTGCCACTCTGAAAATGAAAAACTAATTGTATTGGTTGCCATTTATATTTCACCGGATAAGTCTTTAAGTGCAAATGAGAATTTTTGTATGAAAATTTATTTATTTGTTCTAAAGAGGCTTCTGCATTACTTCAAGATAGAATTGGAAAGAGATTTGATGATTTGCCGATGATTTTGAGTAGGGATTTCAACATCAACTTTGTGGATGATGAAAATCTACATTTAATTGAATTTTTAAATAGAAAATTTGATTTAACAATGACCAACCATCGCAATCTTAGCACAGAGAGATAAAAAATTACAATTGATGCAGTCATTACAAGATATTTAAATAGAATTCAATCAAAATTGTTTGCTATATATTTTAGTTACCATAAACCTATAATATCAAATCTGGAATATAATGATAACAATGATGATGATGATGATGGAAGAATTGTTGAAATGGGGATGAAAATTCATAAGTTTTATGGGTATTTATTTCAAAGAATACCAACTGACGATATTTCATATTTCATGCATTTGTAAATTTATGTTTTAAGCAATAGATTGCAATTTTTGTATGTAAAATAATATGCATTATTTTTCATGTACAATAGCGCATTAAATGAAAATTGTAATATAATTTTTGTAGCAGTAGTTTATAATAATGAATAAAAAACACTTCATTTAAAAGTATTTTCTTCACAATAAAATATGTCCAGGGACTAAAAAATACACACATAATTGTTCAAGTTTTCACTTCTGTCGGCACTCCCGGAGTGCCTTTTATGGCATCTATATATAATGAGTTGTAATTCTACCGGAAGTTTCATTTATTTGTTAGTAAAATTAAATATTGCTTTTTAGGTGCGTTCGTAATTATGTAAATACGTAGTACCTATAGCTGTCGTTCAGTCCGTCCGTGTGCCCGTCTGTCTGTCCGTCTGTCTGTCTGTCCGTCTGTCCGCATATAACAACGCAAAAACTACCCAACCGAATCTTTTGAAATTTAAAATATATAATTATTACATAATTTTGTCGAGTCATTTCAAATTTTATGAGAATCGGATTTATAGATCAATTACAGGGACAATCAAAAGTATTCCGTTACATTACGGTCAATGGGGAAAAATGTTGCAAATGCATTTTAATCGTTTGAAATTTAAATTACATACTTACTAAGTAATTTTGTCAAGTCATTTCAATTTTTTTAAAATAGGATGCATAGATCAAATACAGGGACAATCAAAAGTACTCCGTTACATTGCAGTCAATGGAAAAAAAAGTTTCAAATGCATTTTAATAATATTACACTCATTCAAAGTGTAATCAATCAAAAGTACTCCGTTACATTGCAGTCAATGGAAAAAAAAGTTTCAAATGCATTTTAATAATATTACACTCATTCAAAGTGGTTGGAAATTTTAGCATCAATGAAATAGCACTCTTGTTGCAAATTGCAGCTTGGAGAAACAATAATAACAAAAATAGAGAATATAAGTTTTTTAGTAGTTTATAGAGGTAAACTACTGTGTGAATGAAAGTTTGAAAATGAAACGAAAATTTTAAAAGGTGAAACTTTTACACATATGAAAGTTCTACTTTCCAAATTTCAGTTCATTATTAATTGCATTTTATATTTTCATCATTATTATTAAACAAAACAAAGTTTTAAGTTTATTGAAATGAATTCAGTATTTCCCTTATTTATCAAAAATAATTTCAGTTCAATAAAAGTATTTTTTAAATGATATATCCACATAATTATAGAAATCATATCACTATATATTCTGAACTATGGAATCCGAACGTAAAACGGTATTGAGTTAAATATTTCAGTCTGTGTTTCCATTCATCTTCCATTTTTTATAAGCATCAACGAGATAGGCTTTTGAAGTTTAAACAAGTTGGAAATTGCACGTGAAGCGTAGCAAATGAGTGGCGTTCGTACGATAATGAAATGGATTTAAAAATATCACTCCCATGTATAAATCTCATAAAATTGTAAATAGCCAATTACAATTAAAATGCGCAACAAACAATGTTCTCTCTATACTCATTATGTAATGGAATACTTTTGTGTGGCCTTGTAAATTAATATAACAAAAGTTCGTTGCACAAACGATTATGCAAAATCTATATTATAATTTGTACTTTATAATGCATATCAATATTATTATGTTCGAATGAGTGTAATATTATTAAAATGCATTTGAACCTTTTTTTTTCCATTGACTGCAATGTAACGGAGTACTTTTGATTGTCCCTGTATTTGATCTATGCATCCTATTTTTAAAGAATTGAAATGACTTGACAAAATTACTTAGTAAGTATGTAATTTAAATTTCAAACGATTAAAATGCATTTGCAACATTTTTCCCCATTGACCGTAATGTAACGGAATACTTTTGATTGTCCCTGTAATTGATCTATAAATCCGATTCTCATAAAATTTGAAATGACTCGACAAAATTATGTAATAATTATATATTTTAAATTTCAGAAGATTCGGTTGGGTAGTTTTTGCGTTGTTATATGCGGACAGACGGACAGACAGACAGACGGACAGACAGACGGGCACACGGACGGACTGAACGACAGCTATAGGTACTACGTATTTACATAATTACGAACGCACCTAAAAAGCAATATTTAATTTTACTAACAAATAAATGAAACTTCCGGTAGAATTACAACTCATTATATATTTTAGCTTGAATAAAAATCAACTCTTATTGTAAACTGGCAGCTTAATGAAAAGTAATAACAATAAATGAGAATAATCTATGAAAAATTTGAAACAGCTGTTTCGAACCTACTATCGAGATTCTTCATCAGTGCAAAACTGAGCGAGATAGTATCTCAGTTTTGCTTTTTCTAGCTCGCTGAGATTTGCACTAATGAAGAATCTCTATAGTAGATTCGAAACAGATGTTTGCAACTTTTTCAAACATTATTTGTGCATTTGTAATCGTTGGTTTTCTATCTTCCTGTCATTGGGTTGCAATTTATTTTTCTTTCATTGGTAGATGGTGCTGAGAGATGAACGGTCTCACTGATAGATTATGTGATATAAATTGTACATATGAAGAGAAGGAAAAACGGAAAGAGATATCAGAACCGTAGCTGTAATCTGTCAGTCTGTTGGAAGCTTGTGTAAAATGTTTAGGAAAAAAATGTCGCTGCTTGAAGGCAGCATTTAGTGAATTGAATTTTTTTTAATTTCTTCAGAAAGTAAATTATATTTCATTTAAAAATATAAAGACGTATTTCAGTACAGAAATTTTCTTTGAACAACAGTGCATAAAATAATAGCCTTGAGCATTTTTCTTTAAATTATAAAATTGAAATTCCGTATTAGTAAATTATTTTTTTAAAATATTTACATATGTATTTAAAAATATTTAACCATGACATTTTTATTTTTAAATGAACATTGTTCTTCGCTCGTCGATTTTTCATTTAAATGTTATTCTCTCATTGATTTACGGTAAAGCACTCGACTTTCTTAAACATTTTCGAAAAAGAAACAAACAAACACACACACACACAAAAAAAAAATCCAATTGGATTTCAAAATGCACTTATAAAAATTTATTTATTTTGTTATCGAATATACGAAAAATGCCTAGAGCAGAAAAAATAACGTAAATATTTATCCTCCTCTAAATTCGTTACTGTTAAAATTTACCGATAAGTAAAAATGACTTTAGGAAAAGTGAAAAACATCTGAAAATATTTAAACACTACACTAACGCATTTAATTGTTTAATTCTTAAAGATATTATATTCTTTTTAAATATTATTTCAAAAACCGATTTGCTGGATTTTTTTTTCTTTTTGCTAGTAAAAAAAAAAAAAATAAATAAATTAAATAAAAATTAAATTTGCCCATTTTAGGTTCTCCGCAGAAATTCAGCACAGATACTGATCGGAAAGAAATGCATAATTTTATTTTATTTTCAATTACTTTTAATAGTGAAATTAGGTATAATTTTGTAAATAGTAATTTTGATCTCATTAATTAAGCGCGAAACCAACACATTGAAAAATGTCCAAGCCTTTATCCTTGGAATAACGCTCCAATACTCTCACTATATTTGATATGCAAGGATGATACCCATAAAAGCGTAATTTTTTCCCCAAGCACCTTCGTCGTTCCAAGCCCAAGCTCGCACTCTGATTGGTTGTTGCTCTCGGCACTGTTTTCATGTAACTTGGCGATAATCATATTTGGCGCAGCGATAGATGCTTCGGTCGAGGAGTTTTATTTCCTTCCGAACCGAGTACAAAGTAACTTTTCTCTTGCAGCATTGGATTGGATGGAACGTGTCTTACTGAAAGCTGTACACTTTAAAAGTTTTTACACACAAGAGCACAAGAGCACGAGGATAAGAATGAAGAAAGAATAAGAATGAGTAGGTTAGGTTTAAGGTTTGATCGTCCACTTACGAGCGAAGTATTTTTCGCCAAGTATGGTTATCGCCAAGTTACGTGAAAACAGTGCCGAGAGCGACAACCGATCAGAGTACGAGCTTGGGCTTGGAACGACGAAGGTACTTGGAAAAACAAATTCGCCCCATAAAGCACCTTTCACTCACATATGTGGATATTCTGCAACCGCAGCACAAGACCTTACCGACATGTGAGAGAAAAAGCTCCCATTTGGGTATTGTCCTAATAATTCAAAGGGAGCTTTTTAACACTTTCCAACAAAGTTGAAAAGTGTTTATGCCTTCGGTTTGTCTGGCCGTCTGCCCATCTGTCCGTATGGCCGAATGGCCGTCTGTCCGCGCTCTAACTCCCGTAAATATACTCGGAGTGCTCTGAAATTTTTATAGGTTATTGATGTTTACCCTAGCACGAACCCTACTGAAAATGAAGTTTCTACTATGATTGGAGTATTATTATGAAAAGTTTGTAGAATATAGATAAAATGATATACAGGGTCACGCAAAAAATTAGCAACATATTCATCCATATGTGATAATTTCTGGAAATGTGATTTATGTAGCTTTAAGAATGTGCTTGTTTGAACTAAATTTTAACTAAATACTGTCGTGTAGTAAAGATACTGGATAAATTACAGGGCTGAGCAAAAGTATTGAAATATTTTCCATCTATCAGAATAAAGTGCTGCAAGAGAAATTTCAGCCAGTTAGGCATTTTCTTGCTAACTAAATTTCCTCATTATATTGTACATATACATCGACCGACGAATCAAATACAGGACTGTTCAAAAGTATTTCAGTACATATTTGACTATGGACAGTAGCATCTTATTTCCCTAAATAACAAAATTCTGTTAAAGATTTCAGGAAGGGTTGGAAAATGTTTCATAATCTATGCTTAACGCATGATTTTTCTTACTTGTTTCTAAAGTTCTGAGTTATATTCTCGGGTAGAGATATCTCATTGTGTTGGTTTTACACTTACACTGTTAAAAGTGAAGGTGACAAACCGGTGCCATTTGAGACGCGGAGGTGGAAAGGCCCTAGGGTCCATTGGAATCCGGGGCATTTAGAACTCTAGGGTACCATAGGGGCTTGGAAATGTGGTTGCAGTGCCGACAGTTCTCTTACTGGGTGATTGGAGCTAAATAAGTTGCCATACACTTCGTATTGGCAGCAATGTGGCACCTCATCGGGTGACTGGAACCATGCGCATGCGCTGTGACGTGTGTCTTTCTCTGTTCTGTGACGGCAAGTAAAATCTATGGCTATGAGTGAATGAAGGTGAGCTCGATGGCCGAGTGGTTAGATCGCTGAGCTTGTAATCAGACATTGTGAGTTCGAATCCTTCGACGGCCAAGAGTCGGTTTGTATATTTTTTATTTTTTTATTATTGGACACTCTGGATTAAAGGTGTCATCTTTTCACCCTAATTAAAGGTGTCATTCTGGCTCATTTAGGGATGTCACCAGTGAGACAAGACTTTCACCCCTAAAAGGTGCAATGTGTCACCATTAGTTTTAACAGTGTAGTAAACATTGAGGGGCACTGTCAACGTTGATCAATGATCATTCACTGATTGCAATGTCACAGAGATTAGTTTTTTAGCATTGGAAACATTAATAAGCAAGTTATATTATTATTTTTCCTTCGTGATATCTCCTTTTATTTTCTTTTTATTATGCTAAATTACTAGCAAAAGCCATGCTTTGTTTGGATTCGCGAAGCATTATTTTATAAAACAGATATTTGAAAGTAACAATATTTTTTTTATTATTATTATTTTTGCATCTTTATAAAACAAAAGCGTTATTTTATGTTTTGGCGCATTTTAATTTTTTATTTATGATGTAAGACTGGCATAATAAAATATTTTCAAAGCAAAATTTTACAAAATATTTTTAAATTTTCAACTAAAAGCTCTTTAAAGATGTTTTTACAATTTCCAGTAACCACTTGTGTTTTTTTTAAAGTTGTTTGAAATATGCATGTTTCCAATCTTTGTAATTAACATCAAATAATCTTTGATAGCTATTTTAGAATAATATATTTGAAGAAAGCTTGAAGAAAGTTACTTCGTCAAAATCCTATTTTCTGGAAAAACATTTGAAATCTGCTCTCGTTGATACTATGAATTTTTAACTGTGATTTTTTTTTTTTTTTCAAATTTCTTCGTTTTAATACATGTTAGCGTATCAGAATTTTTGATATTGTAGAATTTTTCGTAAGGAAAATTTTTATTGAGTGCTTAATTTTGGAGGATTTTCACTCTCTACAACGTTGCGTACGTTTTTAAGCCAACTGGTGACTATATATCCTCAATATCTACAACTACTTCATCTAATGTTAAACCTTGGGATTTATGAATTGTAACAGCAAAAGCTGACTGCAGAAGAAATTCTTCCCTTGAGCAATTTATGCTTCCATTTTTCCACAATTTAATTATTGGGGGAATTGGTATGCACCAATTCTTATAAGTTATATTATTGCAGTATTCAAATTTGTCCATGATTATTCGCGATATCTGATCTGGTGGTTTGTGATTTTCTTTATTACGTGCAACAAAGTTCTTGTGTAAAAAAAAATATATCTGTCATGTCATCAAATCAAAGTTTTTCATTCGAAGGTATTTAAGTCGAGTAAATCATACGTAAATATGTAATAATAAAATCTGTAAAAACATTCTGAACTCAAAGGAATAATCTATCGTATGAATCCACAATACATATCATAAGTATAAATCGAAACTGAAAAAAATCTTCTTCGAACGTTTCTTTAACTAATTATTTAATGAGATAAAAATAAGTATTTACAGTTCTTTGTACATATTTACACAAGTTTAAATCATCTGGAGACACAATGCTCCATTTCATATCTATTCTCAAATTAATTGTCACATCTTTTCTCGAAATCAAAACATTCGAATCAAAACGAAAATGGGCTACACTCTGTTTACAAACTTCAGAGTGTTCTAAAAGTGGAAGTTGAAGTCAAAGAAATTGCATAGTGCGTAGCGCCATCTAACTGCAATTCTTTTTCTTCACTTGTTCACTAAACCTTTTTCGGTCCACAAATAAGAACGTACTTTAGATCCAAAAGATAAAGTAAGAAATGGTTAAAGTCAATTTGTCGTTTCTGAATCGGCCAACTTTGCTTTAGTATATTTATAAAGAGCTTGAATCGAGGCAACAACTTCACGCTTCAATTCTTTTAATTTATTAGTTATATAACAAATTTAACAATTAATTTTATTTGTTTACAATTCTTTTGTTGCCACTTTACAAAAAAAATATCCACTATACAATTTTATTTAAATGTTTAAGTGTCATCTGTGCAAACGATTTTGCTGAATAATGAAAACATATTTTATTTATTAAATTAATCATGATTCTATCTATAATTATATACTCCATGATTTATATTTTTTTCTGAAAATATACGCCTTTCATTTTTTATTTATTTGCAAAAATGCGTCCGTATCGGAAATGCGTGTAAATTAAATTAATTAAAATAATAAATTTTTTAACGTTTTACTGTAAAAAAAATTATATTGTGCAAATCTACAGATCATAATTTATTTTTGTGTTTAATTTCAAATCAAAATACTGAATAGTTTTTTTGTAAGGCGTACGACAAAATGTAATTTGGGTGGCCTAGTAGAGGATTCGCTTCGCTCATCCTAATTAGCATAGTCATTAATTTCTCTAACAAATAAAAATACACTTTAAATGAGCAAATTTAAACGCTATTTTATTTATTTTTAATAAACGGAAAAAAATCAATATTACCCAAAAGAAAAAAAATCTTATCGTATAAAACTATTCTATTCATATTTTATCACTAGCAATATGCGTAAAAACATTTAAAATTTATATTTTTATACTATATTAATAGTAAAGTATAAAAAACCCAGGAACAATCTCAGTAAAGACTAAATCCTCCCAAAATTAATTTCAAAATTAAAAGTTTTTTGAAGAAATTGATCAAGCCACACTCATCAGATGCAAACATATTTACTTCAAAGCGATTCTTTGCTATGCAACTATAGCTCAGTACTAACTTATTCATCTCGTAACGATGAGATGGCTTGTTCGTATCCAGCGTCGGCTGCTTTTCATTTTTTCCAACTTTTTTAAATTGACCAATATTTTACCTCTAATATGAAAGAATCGGGAAAAAACGGATACTCGTGCATTCACAGATACATTTTTATTTTTATTTTTATTTTTATTTTTATTTTTATTTTTATTTTTATTTTTATTTTTATTTTTATTTTTATTTTATTTTATTCAGCGTGTATTACATATTGTCTACAATGCGCCAATTGAGACAAACTTTCAAAGTGTCATATACCAAACAGACATTTACACTACAGTGATTCTCTTTCTATTTTTACTGTGGTATATTATTCATATTCATCATCGAGAAGTTGCACTTACTTTTTTGTATGGAACCAAGACGCTCTATCTCCTACGAGCTCTAAAAACACGATAATGTTCTCCGTTTAGAAAGATGTTTCGCGGTTATTTAAAAATAAATTATGTTATCACAAAGAATAACTTATCTGCTGTTCCGTTCCTTTAACTAGGCAATTTTATGGTTCCTCAAAAGCCGTGTTAACTGTTGTCCCAATTTTTTCATAACTAATTATGTAAGATAAACTAAACATTTGAGAATGACCTTCTTCAAAAGGGCTGAGTAAAAAAATAACAAGCTATTATTTATATAAAAAAATAAAGTTATTTCAGAAGCTAAATTGTACTTTAAAAAATAGAAAGATTTATTTGATTTTATAAATTTGATTTGCGCTTCAGCCCTTTACAATATATAGCAAACTTTTTTACTATAAAAGTGAAAACGCTGATAAAATGATTGAATTTTTAAATACTTTATAAAATTATATAGACATACACTGAAAAATTTATAATTATGATATTTTTGCTTTTTAAAAAATATATAAATCTTCGTTCAGTGTTTCCTGATTTAATTGTTTTTTATTATTATTATTATTGATCTAAGGAATAAACACTTGACTTCCTTAAATATTTACCAAAAACAAATTAACAAAAAGAAAAATCCAATTGGATTTTGAAATGCACTTATAAAAGTTTATTTGTTTAGTTATCGAGCAAACGGAAAATGCCAAGAGCATAAAAAGAAAGTTTGATATTTTGTTTTTTCTAAACTAGTTATTGCTAAAATAAGCCGATCTGTAAAAATGAGCTTGGAAAAAATCCAAAAATATATAAAGATTCTGAGCCACTTTACTCACGCATTTAGTTATTTATCTCTTAAAGTGGTTTATATATATTTTTAGATTTTTATTTCGAGTAACAACTTGCTGGTTTTTTGTTTTATTTTATTTTATTTTTTAACCATTTGAAAAATGGTTGTTGTTTCGGTCGACAACACACCTAGTGATGTTCGCATATTATTATCATTTTTTTTGCAAATTCCTTTTCGCTAAGACTTACTCCATGGCAAAAATTTCTGAGCAATCGAAATAGTGTAAGGTTCACTTCAAAAGAGACCCATAAACACTTCAATCGTTACGTTAATCACAGCGTTTTGTTTGGAAACTGAATCCAAAAAAACGGTTCATATGCTACATATTTCTTATTTAATAGAAGTCGTATAAAATGTTATCGATGCTTATAAAGTATAATAGCAAGTAGGTGTGATATGTAACTGTAGATTTTAGCTGTAACATACAGAAAAAAAATAAAAAATAGAAAATACAACGTAGCAACCGTTTGTTTCGAATCAGTTTTCAAGTAATACGTAAGGACTAACATCACACTGAAAAATAATGATGAAATGCTGAAATAATTAAGTTGTTTTCGGTCGAGAACAGACATAGTGATGTCCGCATTTCATTGTTTATGAAATTCTTTACATGGAGAAGGATTTTTATTTGAATGGGAAATCGACATGTTGTTGTTAATAAAGAAGAAAGTAAAAAAGTTACAAAATGAGCAGGTGCAAAGTATCAGTTATAGAAAATACTGAATAAAAAAAAAGACATCTTATGAAATATAGTCTTTTAAAGCAAGAAAACTAGGTCTGACTTTTGAGCCAAACGACTACGAAATGCTCGACAATCACGAAAAAGGAAACAATATAATGTTGAATCATTTGATGGTAAAAAGCCATGGTTTTTTATTATATAATATAAGTCTTAAATTTTAGTCTTTGAATAAATCATTTTCCAAACTGTTGTTATAACTTGTTTATTTATTATTATTATTATCATTTAATATTTAACTTTCATATTAATATACTAAGCTATTGTTTAATTTACATACTACAGGTAGACTTTTATCTCCCAATGGCTCATTGGTTATAAAACAATCATCTATTAACTGGATTAAAAGTTGACAATACTCGGAAGGATCTCAAAGAGTCAACCCTGTTATCATTTCAGTGGCAATTAATTGTGTTTCTGTATCGTCAAATTCTCACAGGATATTCTTTTACAATTAAAAAAAAGAATTTTTTAAAAATACATTAATTCCTTGTACATTTTTTGTCCGCATAAATACAGCACAAATATAGCACAGAGACACAAATTTCTGCTTCCAGACCAACAAGCCGCATAATGCAGATTTTCACATTTTTACATTTTTACATTTCATCTTTGTTCATTAAGAAGTTTTGACTGCCTCACACAAACAAATTGTAAGTTTTAAAAAAAAGTTTTTTAAACGTGCTAAAATGATTTCGTATTGGATGAAATATCTTCGGATGATGTTAACTTATAAATTGCACGGAACAGTCCTTTACACAGATTTTCTTATATCGTATTTACACGTAAATGGTATTCACTTATGTTCAATCTCCACTATTTATGAATGTACGAAAAGAAACGTACAAAAACGTACTAATCATGTATAACGGGTATTCTGTTTTTGGAATGGATAAGTGTTCCATCAATGTGATAAAAATAATTAGTCTCTGGGTGTCAAATGTGAGCTCAATGGGGGAGATTTTCATTTTCTCGCTTGTAATTTTACAGCAATTCTTGAAAGTGGTGATCAGTACAGTGCATAGAATTGTACTACAAAAAATGGCACCCTCTCCCAATGTCCCAATGTTCAAGGATTCATTCTTTGCTCATGTGAAACAAATCTTTGCTGGCACCTGAAAGTGAGAAAACTTTTTCTAAACATCTTACCATTTCAAGTGTTTGATTCTTCTATGAGCTTACATTATCTACCCGCACAAATACTATAAGCATCTAGCCATATATTTCTCAAATCAGAGGATAAATTCCCTATACCATAAATAGTTTTCAAATGAACTTGTAACTCTTGTAACTCTTTTGTTGCATTTACCTCATATGAAAATATGAAAACTTAACTGAAATTAAAAAAAAATAATTTAAAATTCAAATTCAAATTCAAGTCCCAACTAATATTTTTTAAATTTCAATTCTCAACTTTTAAGTATTTTGCTAATAATTTTTTTTCCCAGCCTAACATTTATTACTTTCAGATACCAATTTTGGATACTCTTTATGATTAAAAGGCTAAGTAATTGTTTTTTGCATTCATTTGTGGTTAAGGTCTGATATGTCACAGAATCTGGGAATTTGCTCAGGCCTGGACTACATACCAATCAAAAGCTAATCAACGATATTATCTAGTCTCACAATATTAGCTAGAATGCGTGTAGAAAACGAAAGATTTTTCACATTTTATATGAATGTAAAACGTACGACCATGTTAATTTTCAAATCTACGTAAACGATGGCTCCTCCAAGCGGACTCGCGGATCCAGCTGTAAGATGAAGCGGCGAAATAAATGAGTTCAATTTCCAAGAGGTTCCCGAGTCAAATTCTTAGCGACGATTTATGTCAATTCAGACGTCCTTACATATATGAATGTATGCATGTATAAATAAAATTCGATACATATATATATCTTATATATAGGTATGTATGTTTGTACGGATAATATATCTAGATACATGGCTAGACACTCTAGATTGATGAGTTTATGTATCGTATAACTAACTCTGTTTTCAATGAGCGATCTGCACGACGATACCATTAAGTATTCAATAACTCTTTATAAAACAAAGTAATTTTTTAATATTTTCTTTTAAAAAATATTCATTCTAACATTTTTTTTTTATTTGAAGCTCTACACAGACAGATATAAACATACTACCTAGGCACATAAGTATATTTTAATCTATAAGAGTTACAATCTCAGAACTTTGATGAAAATGGAAGTTTTCTTCTTTAAAGATTAAAAATATATTTTTTTGAGGTTATTTGAGAGTGGTTTAAACAATAAAATAAAAAAAAATGAATTTAGAACTGCACTCATAAAAAATTTTTGTGTTTTGTCACGAAATAAACGGAAAGTGCCTACAGCATCGAATTAGTAAATTGTTTGCCTTTCCTCAACTAAAATGAGGAAACTTCTAAAAGTAAATTTGGGGAAAAAAATCTGAAAATATTGAGCTACTTCATGCAAGTTCTTTCTTAAGTATATTTTATTTTAGATTTTTTTGCGAAAACTCTTTGTTTTTTATGATATTAACTTATATTCGATAATAGTGAATTATTCAACTTTTTACATTTACGTGTTTCTTTAGAGGGCATGCATCTATTAAATCATCAAAAAGTTAAATTTTTCAAAAATAATATACACTACAAATTCGTGAAACACTTTTACAATATTAACTGACTATAATTATTAACTCTTCGTTTCTAAAATCGTTTCTTATTTTCTTGTGAATGTGTTGCGAATGTGTTATGTCAGGAAAAATATTGCAAAACATGTTATTAAAAATGACATCTTTTTTCAGAGATGCTGTTATGAATATTTATTAGCAAAATCAGTCACTCACTCAATAATTTTCTGTATTTTTACTTTCATCTATCTTCAATAAAAGAAAGTATTGTAATCGAAATTTTTTTTGACTTCCAGTTTTCGACGGATTTACACGTTTTAGAGGTCAGGGATTCCAAAAAACATGTTTTTACAAAATGTCTATATGTCCGTGTGTCTGTGTGTCTGTGTGTGTAGTGTGTGTGTGTGTGTCTGTCTGAGTGTATGTCGCCATTCTACCATCAAAAATTGTATGAAGTTATGCATAGAATTGAACCAAATTTTTTGTGACTATTTTTGGCTGTGGCAAGCAGATCTTCCTTCAGTTTTGAAATATTCAGCCGGAAGGGAGCGCTGCAATCGCCATTTTTGTGCCATTTTCAATATTGTACCGACCAAAAGTATATGAAGTTATGCATCCAATTGAACCAAATTTTTTGTGTAAGTGTATGACTATGTCTATTTGGACCTCCCTGAATTTGAAAATAATCCGCCGGAAGGGGGTGCTGTAATCGCGATTTCTGTGCCATTTTCAATATTGTACCGACCAAAAGTACATGAAATTATGCATCGAATTGAACGAAATTTTTTGTGTAAGTGTACGGCTATGGCTAGTTGGATCGTCCTGAATCTGAAAAAAATCCGCCGGAAGGGGGCGCTGCAATACCGAATTTTATGCCATTTTCAATATTGCAACGCATAAAAGTGTATGAAGTTAGTTCTAGAACTGAACTAATTTTTTTGTATATGATTATTTTTTGGTAAGGCAAGTAGGTCCTCCCTTAATTAAAAAAAAAATATACCTATCATTCTATTGTTCATCGGCTCATGTAGAGACGGAAATAATTAATTGGTTGAAGCAGAAATTTAAGATGAAAACCAAAGTCCGTATGGTATTGAATTAAAATTATTAAAGCATTAAAATGAGTAACTATTTTTTTAAAAATTAAAATGTACGTATGAGATAGAAGAAAGTTTTGGGATTATCACATCCAACTAGTTTTTATAAAGCAAATTGTCTCTTCTTTCCTTTATAAAATTGTGTAATTTTAAACGCTCGAAATAGAAAGTGTTTTTGAAATATTTTAGATGTTCTGTTTCAAAGTGTTCTAATTTCTGTAGTATTTACAAAGTGTTGTTAATTTGGTGACTAGGTGATGTGTAGAATAACACTATTATAAGAAAATATTTTTATCAACACTATTTACAACACAATTAACAGCACTATTTTAAGAACATATTTCTGGAAAGCAACATATTTGCAACATATTGAGAACACAATAATATTTTCATTTGTAGTCATATAACTTTTCTTATGATGAAAACGTTTGTTATTTATTTTTTATTTATTTTTATTTATTTATTTATTATTATTTTTTTTTTTGGAGAATAGCAATTTTTTCAGAAATAATTTTAAAACACCAGACATTCACTTTTAACTTATTATCTTAATAAAAATAGCAACCATAAAAATAACAAGTTTTTATGCTCTTATATATTCCTTTTTTCCCTTTTACTTTTTTCAGTGCATATATTCAAGTTTCAGTTTTTAATATATTAATAACTTCTAGATTTTATCATATCTTTCAAACGAAAAATGACCGTAAAAGCCCTATTATATATTTTCTATATATTTGATATTTCTCTCCCGTGATTCATTTTATTTCACATTTTATAAAGTATATCATTTCTGTTTTCTAGAAGTAAAAAGACGTTTTCCCAGAAAGTAGCATTTTCATAAGAATGGTGATGGAGCAGCTGAAAGTAGTTGAAAAATGAAAATATTATCGATATAAAATTTCCATAGCTTTTTCGAAAGACCCATCCTTTTATTCAAAAAAATATCTGATTTCAAGTAGAAAATTGATATTGCCATGCATAGAGAAAAATCTTGTAAATTTTTTCATGGTTTTTTACAACACAATTCGTTTATATCTCTTTAGAAGTATAAATGCTAATAAACGGAATAAGGAATACACTCTAAAAACTAAATGTGCAAACTAGAAAAAATTACATACATATGAGCGTACATTTCTAAAATTACACACTTGTCATGGAAATTAAACATTTTTTGCAAAGCTTTACCTGTTTTTATGTGTATTTTAGCTCATAAAACTAAGTGTGTATTTTGTAATCACTTGAAAAACAGAAATAAATGTGTAAATGGTGAAAAATGCCTGGATTTACACGAGTTGGATGATAGTGATAATACGGATCGCTGTTCTATCTCCCAAAACATTCGGACATCTTTGTGTTGCTTCCACTATGGCGACTATCAAATGTAGAAGCGTTCTGAAGCTTGGAGACCATATTCATATACGAACAACATTTATTAACACGACACAATAACATACGGACACATTAACACAGAAGTTGTATACATTTACATGAATATTATTATTATTGTTCCACAAGAACAATACTTCTTCGCGACACACGAAGAGAGCTTTTTGACTTCCTCCAATCACACCTCGGCCACGACTGCCCGAACGCAGTTCTCTTTTTCGTCGAGGGCGTGCCACTTGGCAAGAGTCTATCTCTTATTTAGCGACGCCAACCACTGTATAAAAAGAAAAGGTCAAAGTTTGAATCGTGGAACCTTACAGTGATATTTACACATAAAGATGCATACACAAGTAAGTGTTTAAATTTTTAAAATCACCCACTTGTCATAAAAATTATCTATTTCGTACAAACAATTACCTCTTTTTATGTGTATTTAGTTTATGGCATTAAGTCTGTAAGTTGTCATCAACTCATAATCTTAGAAAGATGTGTAGATGTAGATAACACCTGAAATTACTCTAATCAGTATGTTACAAAGATTATAAGTGCGTGAATTTTAAAGCAAACGTTATGAAAAGAATGGGAAGCTTATAGATTATTCATTCAGGGCTATACTTTTTATTTCAGTAATCCCATTCCATAAATGACATGATGCCATTGCATTGCTGTAATAGTATGTATAAATAAAGAAATAAAAAATTTATTTATTTATTTGTTTATATAAAATGTTCTAGCGAATAATCCGGTCACGGTTAATGGAAAATCTACTGAATAGAAGTAGATGTGTAAAATTTTTAATAAAATGAAATAAATAAATAAATGACAAAAGAAATTATGTTTCTGAAATATCCACACATTAACACAAACATTAGATTTAATACAAACATTACCTTATCGAAAAATTTTTCATGATGATTTTACCTTGAATGATAGGAAAGAAAATCTTAACATTTTTTTTATATTGATCAATGTAAATGTTGAAACGTAACAGAGAAACGACAAAACTATTTTTTCCACATTTCACTCAAATATTTTCCAAAAAACTATTACAAACTTACAAGGTTTCCATTTCCCATTACAATAGGGTTTTTTATAATTTATTTTCCTTCCAAAACCAGAACTTCCGGATAAAAATGTTTTCTGATTCATAATGCATATTTCGCTACCAGAATGTTCCATAGATTAGCAAATTAGTGTTTTATGTAGTCATTTTCTTCGACTGAAATGGGATTTTGTAAAAGTAAAAAAAAATTAGTTGGATGATTCTGCGCCATAGGTCAGTAAATTTAAATGTAAGAAATTTAAATATATTTTTAGAATATGGCTGTTTCAGCAATTTACTGTTTCAAAGTGTTTTATATGTTATATAAAAGTAATTTTAATTACTGCTGTTTTGCAATTTTCGAATAATAATAATAATAATAACATTTAATACGATTTTCATTTTTTGTTTGTCAGCTACAGTGAGTTTTTATCTACTTTTTATCATTCGTTTTAATATATTTTATGAACATCAGTTCGATTTTATGTTTAATATTTAATACTTAAAGATTATTATTTTTTTACCTCACCGGATATCAAATTCTGAAGCTACTGAGCCCGAAGATTTTGTATGCAAGCATATTTATGTACAGTCACCTAAAATAAAAAACAAATGTCCCCTAATACTTCTGCAACAAATAATTGTAGATGAAAGTTACTAGCACTAGACGATTAAAAATTAAGTCTACATTAAAATGATATATGTAAAGTTTTTTTATGGGTCCATATACAAATTAGATGGGTCAATTTCTTTTTGAATGACAACACCCAATTTTGACAAAGTATTTTAAATCTTCATTTAAAACTATGAGTAGAAACAAAATTTCATATCATTTTTATAATACGTTCTTGAATAATAAACATACAAAATTCCTAGCTTCTAATGTTAATTTACATTTTCATGTTTTGATATATTTCCTGAAATTATAACCCGAATGTACAAATTTTTTTGTGTGTGGTTATACTAAAAAAAAAATAATAAACATAAAGCTATACATTTTTAGCTACAATAATTTTGTAAAATGATTTAGGAATTATGAAGCTCATATTGGAAAAAAAAAAGAATTGCAACCTATAAATTTTTGTTGAATTCATATTGTCCTGATTTATGCAAATCCAAAATTTAAATTTTTTCTTCCATTTAGTTTGCAAATTATGCTTAAAAATGAAAATGTGTTTTATGGGGCCGTCTATAATGTGCGGAAAGGTATGTAGTACAACTGAAGTAGATACACAAAAAATTATAATAAAATAAAATAAATATATATTAAAAAAGTTTCTGAAATATGCATAGATATAATACGTACATTAAACAAATACATCATTCAAAATTTTTTCATGATATTATCTTGTATAATAGCAAAATAAATCTCAACATTTTATATGTTGGTCTAAGTGAAAACTAAAATGCAATAGAAAAAAATATGAAACCATTTTTTCCCTGTCTCCTCTCATATATTTTGCAAGAAAACCACTACAAGCTTACAAGGACTCGGTTTCCCATTGCATTAGAATTTTTGTAATGGATCTTCCTGGAAAAACCAGAGCTTCCAGTGAAAAATGATTTCTGATTCATAATGTATATTCTGATTCTAGAAGGTTCTATAGATTAGCGAACTAGGTTTATATCTAGCTATTTTCTTCGACTGAAATGGGATTTTGAAAAAAATATGTATATTTTACAGATTCAAAAGCTATATGATATTAAATTTAAATTTAAGGAATTTAAATGTATTTTTAGGAGCTGGCTATTTCAACAGTTTAAATTTACGAAGTGTTTTATATTCTATAAATATATAAATGCTTTTATAAAGAAATTTCAGATTTTGATAAAAGCAGAATTTCAAATAGTGCAATTTTACAACTTTCAAAAAATAAACATTTAATGTGATTTACATTCTTTTCTTTCTTTACCAACCAAGTTTGTTACACCAAGTTTTTATCAACTTTTTTACTTTCTTCAATCTTTGCAAGAAGAAAGTATTGGATTCGTGAAAGTTTTGAAATTTCGGTTTTCGGCGGATTTACATGTTTTAGATGCCAGATATTTCATAAAACATGTTTTTACAAAATGTCTGCCTGTTAGTCTGTCAGTCAGTCAGTATATCTGTCTGTATGTGACATAAATTTTGAAAAGAGCTTTTAATTTTTTGACAAAAATTAAAAGCTCTATCTCAAGAACTAATGCACTGAATCTCACAAAATTTTAGATTCAGTTAGACTTTGATATAAATTTGACCTCATTAGTTTTTTGTGTATGTCACCCTACGGGTGGCGCTGCCGTGCTGCCTTTTTCACGATTTCCACACTAGCTGTATCTCAAGAATTAATAAAAGCATTTTTATAAAACTTCAGATTATGTTAGTCCTTAATATGGTTTTCATTATGCTTTGGTGTAAATCGCCCAACAGGTAGCGCTGCTATGCGGAATTATCCATGATTATCGCAAAAGCTCTATCTCAGGAACTAGCGAACGAATTTTCATCAAACTTCCGATTCAGTTAGTCTCTGATAACAATCACTATTTTTTTAGTTTTTAGAATAAATCGCTTTACAGGTGGTGCTGCTATACGGCATTATTCACGATTATCGCAATAGTTATATCTTAGGAAGTAATGCATGAATTTTCTTCAAACGTCAACTTCAGTTATTTCCTGATGTAAATTAGCATTCTTTAGTTTTTGGAGTAAATTTCTCATCAGGTGGCGCTTCTATCCAGTTTTTTCTTACGATTTTTGCCATGATTCTATCTGCAATATTTTTACTTGGATTTTCATCTAACTTCAAGTTGAGTTGAAATTTGAAATAAGTTGTTGCAAATTAGATTTTGGTGTAAAATACATAACCGGTTACGCTGCTATGTTTCCTTTTTCTGTAAGTATTAACGTATTAACGTATATGAGATAGAAAAATTCTTTGGGATTGCCACGTCCGACTAGTTTATCATTCGTTTAAAAAATTACGTTACTGTAGGTCAGAAATGTTTTTATTTATACTCAATATATTAAAGCTTAATTACTTTTTTGACTTGCACTGTGCTATGAAAATAGATAAAAATTATTTTGTAAAAATCTTTGCTAAAAGTTTAGAATATTTTCATACGTTTTCAGTAATATTTAAGGCGCATCACTAGGCACAGAAAAGGACACGGATGATAATCTATTGTCTATGGGGGCGTTCTTTTTAAATATTTCGCCCAAATTTTAACATTTTTACATGCTTTTTTGCACAAGATAGCTGAGGACGATCCATAACCGGCCTAGTTTTTACTTTTTCAGTTTGGGTTTGAGATTTTTTTCTATTACTTTAACTTTCAAAACCGGTTTAAACCGGTTCTGAAATTGAAACTATCGTAATATAAAAAATATGTAAGCAAAATCTTAAAAGTAAAAACTAGGACAGTTGTAAATTGTCCTCAGCTATCCGATGCAAAAAAAAAAAATTATGTAAAAATATTAAAATTTCATCGAGATATTTGAAAAGAACGCACCCATAAACTTTACATTATCATCCGGGACTTTTTCTGTGCCTAATGAAGAGCCTTAATTTAATTTTTTGCTATTTGTACTCCATAGTATTCCTAAACTACTCTTGTGTTAAGTCTTTGAAGTTATTCTGAATTTTTCGACATTATCTTTTATTACATAGCATTGCCTACACCATTTGATAGTAGAGGATTATCAGGAAATGAAATAACATTTTAAAATGGAACAGTAGATAATTCCTGGTATTAAAAGTTACCTTTTCAGGAAATTAAATTGTAAAATCAGGAATTTATTCAGTACTCGACCTCGCTTTAACACAAAATGCCCCTGACGTCTCATTGTGGAACGTTTAGACTAACAAAGAAGGTCTCCATACGGGCATACTCAGAAAATTCTGAAAAAAATATAGAATGTTCTTCTCATGTGGATATATATGATTGTGAAATTTTTTTGGCGGAACCTCGATAGAACTTTCCTAAAAAAATAATGAACATTTCTTTTATTTGGCGATTTATCCTCAGTTGGCGATAAAATAAAATTTCAAAAAATACTTTTTTATGTCAAATTCTTTTTAAGGTAAAAATGATTCATCTTGACCTTGTTTAAAGAAATTTTAATTATTTAACGTTAGTTTTGTCAGCTTTTATTTGTTTTAAATATATTTTTGTCACAATGTATTTAAAAGGAAAATTAACTGTGAAATTTTATGAATTAAAACATAATTTAAATTAATTAAAATTGTTTCAATCTCAAAATTAACTCCAATCTAATTGAGGTCTGTCAATTCAATTTTGTTGCTATGGAAATTAAAACTTCTCCGACATTGAAATGCATTACTGCAGCATTCTTTATCTGGCCATTATTTTGTTATAGCTTAAATATATGAACAAATACTTTTCAATGTTAAAGTATTTTTTATATAAGAAATTTTTTTAAAGAGGTAAAATTAAATAACTGCAGCAAAAGCAACAGAATCATGTAGTATAAAATACATCTATATGTCAAACTTTCTCAACTCTTTTCCCAAACATTGCTATTTGCTCTATTTGACATGTTTCTAAAGGGGAGAGAAAGTCCAAAGATCATTAGCCATGGTAACTGCTACGACAGGATTTTCATAATCCCTTTATTTAACGCGCACTTACATTGCATACATACGGTGCATATTTGGTGGCGTCCAGCATCGAACCCGAGTACTTCCAGCCTGGAGTTCGGTGCTATGACTACTAGGCTATCACGGCCACACGAAGCGAGTTTTAGTAATATCTATTAAAAAAGTAAAACTATTAACTCTATTCATTGCTAGCTTTTTTCTAGTAATTCTTACAGATTCATTGTAACCGAGTAAGATTACAAAAATTTTTTTAGTAATTACAAGGATCACTAAAATTCTTTTAGTAGATCGACCCTTTTTTTTACAGTGTATACTTTAGGCTAACATTTACAATCTTAAAAGTTTGAATGAAAGATTTGGACTTACGCTCTAAAAATTTTATTTTAAAACAAACTTCAATACTCATCAGCGTTCAATACAGATTTAAAAAAAAAAACTCGGCTCTCGTTAACTCGAACTCGTCGGGATCACAAGAAATGTTTGAATTATCCAGAGTTCGAATTATGGAACGTAAAAAAAAAAAAAAAAAAAAAAAAAAAAAAAAAAAAAAAAAAAAACATGTTTAAAGAGATACTACTAAAAAGAAATTAAGTTTATAGTATTTTTTAAATATATTTTGACTATTATAATTAGAATACGATTCAATATTAAATTAATACATGTAAATACATAAACTAATTAAGGGATTACGAACAAATACAAACGAAGATGGGGTCAGTGTTCCCAGATTAGGAATTTTGTCCCCATTTTGTGGAATTTTGAGTCTCCAGGGGAATATTTTGGGGACTATGAATTATATATTTGGGGAAAAACTTGGGGAATTGTTATCACAATTTCATTTTTCACTTTCAGATATTCGCCAATACTGGATCTGTCTCGAATTCGATTTTGGTTTGGAAAACGAAAAAAAAATACAGAAATAATACATATAAATCATTTTTATAGTCGCGTTCACCGTTTACATGGACTACATATTCATAATGATCTGTATTGAGCTATCCCCCATCTGAATTTTCAGATAAGTGATTCAGATTTTCCTGTCATCCCGGACAGAAACACATACACAGACATACATTTCATTTAATAATATAGATTTATAGTAAGAAAAATCAAAACAATTTTATAATTTTTCTTTTGTTGTTATTTTTAGCTTTGAATATACATGCAAAATTCTATTGAGATTAAATGTTTATTTTATTTTTATTTTTTTCATAAATAAAAAATCTTAAAAAAAAAAAGCTTGATTTGAGGGGAAAATTGAGTTTAAACGTGTTAAAAAAATTTTATAGCGGAAAATTGGAAATTGAGAACTTGCGTTTTTGAGTAAAAATTGCGATGAGGACTTTTTCTGAAAAAAGCCTTGATTTGAGGAAAATTTCAGAATTTTTGGGGAAAGTGGCTTTCGACAATCTGGCAACGCTCTATGTGGTGGAAGTGTCACTGATGGACAGACAGGGTAATAAAAAAAAGCGGATATCAAATCCATGAAACTATATATATACATGATCAGAACACATCTGACAAAAAAGAAAGAAAGAAAATTAGTTCATTAATTTGAAATCAGGGAGAAAGTAAGGAAAAATGAAAAATTCTAATCTCAATTAGTTCGTTTTGAATGAAGTCAAGAGAAAATGAGTTCGAGTAAATGAAAATTTTTAAGTTATTCTGCTTTAGAAAATTTCTGGACTTCAGTTCGAATTAAGCGAAGATTCGATTTATCCGATTTCGAATTAACGAGACCCGAATGTATATTAATCACACATAAATTATATTTACACGCAAAATGTCAAACTAATTTTAACGATTCTTCATCAGGGGATTTACATGACCTTAAAGGGGCTGGTTACTCAGCTGCGGAATTCTAGTTCGTAATGTTATGTCTATGGACGTTTGATGCATTCGCATATTTGAAATATCTCTCAAGGAAATTAATATTTTTAAATTATTTTATCTGTAGTTTCTTTTTAAAGGATGATCCTTTTTTTTATTCTGAAAATATTTCTAAAATCTGTGCTAATATTTATGTGTGAAAACCTGACGAACTGTAAGTAAAAGTTTAACATTTCATATAAAATTAAGCATATAGAGTCGAGTTTCTCTACATGGAAACTCCATACATCGAATTTCTCTATATAACGAATTTTTAGTAAGAACGGTCCCCTTTTCGCATGATTACATTAAAAACAGTATCTATATAGCGAAATATCTATCTCCATATAACGAATTTTTTCATGAATTGGTCATACGAAACAGTTTTAAAAAGCTTCGAAATCATATGGAATCAATTTTCCATCACTTAATTTTGATTTATCGTCAGTGCTGAGTTATATATATATATGTATATTACTTCTCTCCTTGTTCTTTAAATCCAACGAATTCATCTCACCTCCCACACACCTTTCCACATCTTTCTCAAAACAGTGTCAATTGGATTGATACAAATGTAAGAGAGGAATCAATGAGAGGCACATCAGACAGGCCTTGAAAAGGAGGAAAATGTTAACTACATTTTTTCATTCCTTGGTAAAATATTAGTATTTTTTGAGTGCGTAACAATTTTAAAATAAAAAAAAATTACAGATTTCTTCGTCTGAAATTAATGCATGTCTTCCTTATTTGATTTTCATTAAGCTTTCAAATAAATGTCTATTCTCTTTTTTGAATCAGCTTAAATAGTTAAGCAATAAAATGTTAGGTTAATATTTACTTTTAAACACTTCAAATTCTTAATTCAAAAGATCAAAAATAATATTTGTTCAAATTTCACACATTAAATACGATTTTTAACACCATTCTCTATACATCGAATATCTCTATATAACGAATTTTTTACTGGAACGGTGGATTTCGTTATATAGAGACTCGACTATATTTCAGAAAACTTTTGAAATCTATGAAAAACAGAGACATCTTTTAAGAACTTTACACAAAAAATAAAAGTCTAAAATATTAATTTCTTAAAAAGGAGTTTTAAATATACGAATGCATCAAACGTCCATAGATTTTACATTAAGGAGGAGAATTTAGAATTCGAGTGACCAGGAAAACGGTTTTCTGGTCTCCGTTTTTCACTTATGGAGAAAAACTTACTTTCTATCTGTTTTAGGAACATGACCTTATAAGGTCATGTAAATCCCCTGATGATGACTCGTTAGAATGAGTTTGAAACGCTGGGTGTAAATATGTTTTATGTTTGATTGATATTCTTTTTATCTATATTGCACGCTGTTGATTATTGAAGTTTGCTTTTAATTAATTATAAATTCGAGCTATTTTACATTCCATGTACCATTGAAATAATTAAAAATCCATAAAAACTGTATTTGAATATTAATCGAAAATGTTATAATAAATATTCGACTTTTTTACAAGACATTTCATCTGATGTATAAAAATTTAATTGTAGTATCACTTTTAAGTTTTTAATGTTTCTTTTATATTATGAAAGTTTACAAATGTATCTACATTCTTTCGCATAGAAAATAACACTTAATAAATATATATGAGAATACGTCATTTGATGACGTTGCAAGACTGATGACGTTTATCTTGGAGCAAACCTCTAAATGACGCAAGTAAAATTACCCAGATGTTTTATTTGCTTATTTTGGATCTCTCATCCCGGATAGTATTGATTACATTTAGATAACACCTACGCATTAAAATATGTATCACATAAAAATAGCATTTGTTAAGTATCATTTTTAAAATGGCTGTAATATAGCAGATAAGAAATTTAATATATCATGGGCATTGTTTGAGAGATATTTTAATGCTAAAATATCGCCATTGTATCGTACAATAAGAAGAAGACATTACTACTGATGAATTTATCCAATATATATATATATATATAAGTGTGTGTGTGCGTGTGTCTGTGTAATAATAATAGTAATAATAACAATAACAATAACAATAACAATAACAATAATAATAACAATAATAATAATAACAATGATAATGATAAAAGTGAAACCACAAATATAAATATATATAAATATCTAAAATAATAAATGAATAAATAGAAAAACAGCATTAACAAAAATTTAGAAGCCTTAATAAACTTTTCTACCAGAAATTGAACCGACTTCAAAAGCTACTGCAAAGTGAAAAATATTTTTTTTACAGAATATTATTAAGAAATTAAATTAAGAGCGTAGTATTTATCATGCGTATTATTATATTTATATAGATTAATTTGATTTTTTGAAGTCGGTGCCAGCCAAGCGAAGTTACATGTAATTTTCCAATAGACACGCATCCAAGTATCTACGAGTTTTTTTACGATTTAATACTTAGTTTAAAATTTAACTTTATTCTTTTCCGATTTGCATTGGATAATTAATTTTAATTTTGAACTTGGCTTGGCTGGCACCGACTTCAAAAAATCAAATTAATCTATATAAATATAATAATACGCATGATAAATACTACGCTCTTAATTTAATTTCTTAATAGTATTCTGTAAAAAAGTTATTTTTCACTTTGCAGTAGTTTTTGAAGTCGGTTCAATTTTTGGTAGAAAAGTTTATTTTTCTCTTTTTAGTTAAAAGTTAACGATTTTTTGAAGTCAGTTAATAAAAATTATAATACGGGAAAAATCACTCTAAACCATACACAGTATGACAGGAGTGGGGTTCGAAACCACGATCTCTTTCAAGAACCAGAAATCAAATCTGCTGTCCTACACCGCTCAGCCACCTGACTGCACTCCATTCGGCGACCTTAGTCATCGTCCATGTTACTTTTAGGTTGCGAGAAATCATTAATTTTATTAGTTTTTACTTAATTACTAAAAAAGTACTGAACCAATTTCAATGAAATGGAAGAAGTACCAATGGAAGAATAGCCTCTTTCATTTAACACAAAAAAACAAATTAATCGGTTGGATAGTTTCGGAGTAATCAGTGAACATACATAGAAAAAAATGCATTCGCGCCAAATTGATAACATCCTCTCCTTTTTTGAAGTCACTTAAAAAAATATCTAGCACGGAAAATTTTTTTGTATGCTTTACACATATGTCAGGAGTGAGGTTCGAACCGACACTCTCTTTCAAAACCAGAGATTAAATTTGGTGCCTTAGACCGCTCGACTGTCCGGACTTCATTCTCTTCAGAGAACTTCTTCAATGTCATGTTACTTTTCGCAAGTCTATTATATTTTTGAGACGGAAAAGATTATTGTATACCCATACGTCAGGAGTGGGGTTCGAACCCACGCGCCCTTTCGAAAACCAGACATTAAATCAAGTGCCTTAGACCGCTCGGCCATCCTGGCATCGGTAAATTTATTCGACATCCATATTACTACTGATTTGCGTGAAATCACTAATTTTATTAGTTTTTGCCTAATTACTAAAAAAGTACTGAACCAATTTTTATGAAACGGAAGTGGTACCAATTCGAGAGCAAGCTCTCTCATTTAACACCAAAATCAAGTTAATTGGTTGGATAGTTTCGGAGTAATCGGTAAATATATTTAAAAAAAAATACATACGCGTTGAATTGATAACCTCCTCTCCTTTTTGGAAGTCGGTTAAAAATATGAATAGCATACATATTCACCATATTCATCATACATATACTATATTGCCATTGATTATGGGACACTTGAGATTTTAGACATTTTACTAAATATCTAGAAAAATATATGAGGAATCATCTCGAAACTCTTAGTGTGTAAATATAATAGTATACGTCATACATCTCCGTGAAGATTTTTTACCGAAACGCCATAGGGGACCGTCAACAAATTAAAAAAGAATGAATATCTTTTGAATAACCCTGTCAAAACTAATGTAGCAAAAGCGCTCAAACTCTAGATTATGATTGAATGCCTTATTGTAATACACTGTGTCCATTTTTATGCAATTAGCATGCACGCTCGCAGAGTAATTAAAGTTTTTATAAAAATGGTCCCAAATTTTTCCAAGTTTTTCCATTATAATTTTCAGAGTTCTTAATATAAAATAATATTTTTTTCAGAAAATGTGACAAACAACATTGCACACAGTACCCTGTAATCAGAATTAAAAAATAATAAAAATTGTATGAAAAATGAGTAGGTTTACTATATAATTTTTTACTGCGCATGCGTCAAAGATATCAAAATTTCATTTGCATATTATGTTAGCTAAATGTATAGAGCAACTTTTGTAAAAGTCTCAAAATCATAGCTTGAAAATTCTGAAAGTAATCATCTATGGAAAAAGGACAAAATCCGTTGTTTCCAAAATGAAGCAAAAAAATGAGGGATTTTATCCAAATGCAATAGTACATCCCATATTGTGTATTCTATATTGACACTAATCAATGAATATATGGATACAACCCCTTTTCTTTTTGCTTCATTTTGAGAATAACGGATTTTCGACTTATTCAATTGACGATTATTGTCTGAATTTTCAAGTTATGATTTTGTGACTTTCACAAAAGTTGCTCTATACATATAGCTAACATAATATGCAAATGAAATTTTGATATCGTTGACGCATGCGCAGTAAAAAATTATTTAGTAAACCAACTCATGTTTTATACAATTTTCATTATTTTTTAATTCTGATTACAGGGTACTGAGCGCAATGTTGTTTGTCATATTTTCTGAAAAAAATAATATTTTATATTAAGAACTCTGAAAATTATAAGGAAAAAAACTTGGAAAAATTTGGAATCATTTTTATAAAAACCTTAATTACTCTGCGAGTATGCATGCTATTTGCATAAAAATGAACAAGGCTTATTCCAATAAGGCATTCAATCAAAATCTAGAGTTTGAGCACTTTTGCTACATTAGTTTTGACAGGGTTATTCAAAAGATATTCATTTTTTTTAATTTGTTGACGGTCCCCTTTGGAGTTTCGGGGAAAAATCTTCACGGAGATGTATGACTTTTACTATTATATTTATACACTAAGAGTTTCGAGATGATTCCTCATGTATTTTTCTAGATATTTAGTAAAATGTCTAAAATCGCAAGTGTCCCATAATCAATGGCAATATAGTGTATTCACCATGCTATGTTTGATTGTTCACATCAAAGAAATGTTATACTGTCAAATTTTGTAAGCAATATGCTTAAAAAGACAAAAGTAAGCATCTTTTAACTTACTGGAAGTTAAAAATAGTTGAAAGAATTGTGGAATAAAGAAATAAATCAATGAAAAAATGAAATAAAATAGAAATATATATAGTGTATTAATATATCGTATCACATGCATTTATATTTAGAATAAATTATTTTCATATTAAAAAATGTGTATAGAAACCACTTATATTTATTATATAACAACAAATATTACAACGAATATTGCAGAAAACTTACGAACATACGCAGATATTTTGTATAAACATGTTTTTCGGGATCTCTGACCCTCCTAAAACCTGTGAATCCGTCTCAAGCCGAACATAGGAAAAAAATTTCAATTACAATATTTTCTTCTTTAGAAAAAAGAAAATAAAAATCAAATTAAAATTAGCATAATAAGTAAGTATCATAATTATTTTCACATCTTAGTTTTTGAATTTTTTAGTTAAAATTACATTTCAATTACTAAAATTAGTTAAAAAATCAAATTTTTTGATTTGTATCACTTAAGATGTATAATTATCTGATGAATTATGCTTCAAAAAGTTGTCTTTCTTTACTTCGTTAGAAAAGTTATTCAAAAATCAATTAAGCATTTCGGGAGAATTTTCAGCGGATATTGGAAAGGATTGTAACTTTTGAAGGCAATTAATAAAATAAGTAAAATGAATTCTTGTGACATACAGATTTCAGCTCTGTTTCCTTGAATAAATAATACTTTATGATAAAAACTAAAGAGAAAATATTCTTTATTTCATGAAGAAAAAGGAATGAATGGTGCGAAATAGTGATTTTGTTTCAAAACCAAAAACAGTGAGGTCGGTAGAAATAAAGCAAAGACATAAAACAATCAATAAGCATACTTTTTATGTGAAAAATAATAGAGGTACATATTTGTAATATATCAGATCTGAAAAGTTAAACAATAATTTTAAAAATCATTTTAAATAATCTATGATAGTAAAGAAAGAATTTTGTAAGTGTGTGGACGATAGTCTGAAGATACCGCTTCACGTACAGCTGCAAAATGTTGGAGGAAGGTGCCTCTAAATATGAAACTTCGCAACCGAAAGCCCGATTTTTAATATTTTTAATTAGATCTTGTTATTTTTTATTTGAATTTTAGCTGATTTTGTATGTTTTGAGGCCATTTTTTCTACATTAGTGAAAATGCTATCGTTTTATTCCTTTAACTCAATATTGTAAATATTGTCTTCTTTTCAATAAAATTCATTCGGAATTCGTATAGCAATTTCTGAATTTTAAGTAAACTTTTTAATGTTTTTTTAGCGTTTTTTCACATAATATTTACAGAAAAGATTTTTCGCATAGTGTTTTCATTTTTAGTATTTGAATTTTTTCCTCAAACTGATATTATGTTTGATATAATGAATTCAAATATCAAATTATGAATTTTGCAGCACTTAAAATAATTATTTATCTGTAAGAATGGTTATGAAAAATTATTCTTTTCATACACCCATTAGAAAAATCATTTAAAAAGCAAAAACAATTTTGGGAGGATTTTCAGTAAAGATTAAAAAGAACTCAATCTTTTGGAAACAATCATTATAATAAATGAAGTAATTATACTATTAATTTAACACAATCAATATTGATTGGTAAATTTATCATACGAATTGAATTTTCGAACTAAGCGAAAAAATTCCCATGCCGAGAATCGAACCCAGTTCCTTGGCATACAAGACCAATGCTTAAGGGGCTATTTCAGTCAAATGAAAAGACCCATTCACTAATGCTAATCCTATGGAAGAAATTTATACAGATATCTCGGTTGCATTTCAGTATTTTTAAATGATTTTTTGGCTTTCGATATCTGAGATCGATCTGTATGCATGACGTTAGTTACTTTTTTCATTTTGTTTACAGTTATTTTTTACAAGGACGCTTTCATTTTTGGAACCGGTTTGGAAAGCGAAAGCAACCCCATAAAAAATATCTGCAACCAAAATCGAAAAACTAAAAAACGACCTCCATTCAGATAAATCTGAGTTATCCAATTCAAAAAGAATCATCTAAAAATAATGAAATGCAACCGAGATATTTTTATAAATTTCTCCCATAGGATTAGCATTAGCGAACGGGTCTTTTCATTTGATTGAAATAGCTCCTTAAACAAAAAAAAAAAAAAATTTTGATTATACCTATGATCTAAAATCATAGTTTTTAATAAAATAATGTGATAAAATAAAATTGTCATTTTTGGCCAGATTTCTGAAAATTGCCGCGTCAGTCAATACAGTGTTACAGTCTAATATTGCTTAGTGTTTGTATTAGGTATCTGTATATTTTCAAAAAGCCATTGTGGATTAAACCATCCAATTTTTAAATATTATTACAAAATATTATTTTTTTAATATTATTTGGTAGAGCAATTTAGCAACAGGTCGATTAACTGGGGGATAGTCGCTGGGCGCTTTACGCTCAGCTAACCATATTGACCGTAACATCTGGTCTGTTATTTAGACAGCTCGACAGCTCCATAGGTAAAATAACTCCATATAAAAATGGGTACGTAGATATACTATCAATTATAACAATCAGACTCATAAGTAAATTTATCATACGATTTGAATATATCGAAATGAGCATAAAATTGCCCATGCCGGGAATTAAACCCACATCCTTGGCTTACAGGGTTAATGCTTTACCGTTTAACCCTTTCCGGCGCACTACTCTTTAAAGTTGGAATTTAAAGGGAAAAAAATAGACAATCTATTTAGGCCAAGAGGAGTACAAGGGTATCGTTTTGTAAAGATTGCACTAACCATTTTAATTATACAACTGTTGCCGAAGTGGTAACCTCCCATAAGTAAAGCATTGATAAGCGCAGTGAGAAGAGCATTGCTGTGAAGCGCGTATTACAGTAAAACATTTTACCTATTATTTAAAAACAGTAGAGTTTGATCTCTGTGGTGCTGCCATCTAGAACTCGTAAGAAAGATTTAAAGTAGCCATTAGAGTAGTTTTTGAAATATTCACGGAGTTTTTGTGTCTCTAAACAGGGGGAATTATAGGTGTTGCCGACCCGGCAACACTGCGCGTTAAGGGGTTAAGCTAACTGGGCGACTTTTTTTAATGCATGTGTATTACAAAAAATCTATTACGTTTTATCATGAATTTTGGTCTATTAATGTCTTAATAATAACCCCTTAACTGTTCAATATTTTCAAAAAATAATTCAAAATACTGTCTATTTTTTCCATGTCTTTTACAGAATTTTTAATATTTTATCACCGGTTTTTTAAAACAGAAAATTTAGCCTAATCATATATAAAAATATTTTGATTAAATAATGCAAAATCTACAATAAAATGCTAATTGTGATTGGATTGGGATGTCCGTAAGTGGTACGGGCAAATCATGATCGACAAAAAGACGTTGTCCGTTCGGCGTATAGGTAAAACAGGAAAGCTCTAAAATTCAGGAAAACGTTATTTATACCATTTTCGTTTAACCTTAGACATAATATAAGCCGTCATTTTCCCGCCTACCATATCAATATGTTTCAGCTCAAACTAAAAATTTGATTATGAAATAAGTTAAAAGATACAAAGCTGAAAAACGTTAAATAATAAATCTAAACTGTTTTAAGGGTGTTCTTAAATCAAAAAGGGCAACTTTGTGACACATGCATTAATTTATTTTTGTTCGGAAATGCATGAAAGTAGCGGATGTTATTATTCAGAAAGTGTCTAATTGCACTCATTATTATTTTTTTAAAAACACAATAGATGTTTCATAACAAGCCTTCAAACTTGACACTTTTGAGCATATTTCCCGATGAAAGCAGAAAAACCGGTCGAAAAGGAAGAGAAAAACGGGTGATTGCGTCATCGAAATAGCTTAAAACTCGATAAATAATTTAATTATCATAAAATGGAAAAATAAGTTCAATTCGAAATCGCTTTCATAGTCAGGCATTAAAATTTTATAACTTTCTGTTAAAAAATGAATTTGTAAATGTGTCAAAACGTTTTTCGCTTGTTGAGCGGATCAGTTGAGAACACCCTTAAATCAAAATTCTGGTGAGAAATATTTTTATAAAACTTGATACAAATTTGCGGATGTTCTAGGTTAAACCATTATTTAAAACTTTTTTCTACTTTTTAGTAAAATGTTCGTAATATCTGTTGTCTTGCAATAGGTATATTTGTCCATCTGGCAATGGTGTAATTAGCCTACATATACACGTCTTACTATGAAATTATTGCATGGTATCAATTTTTACCATACCATCTTCGTTTTTAAATATGAGGTGTGAAGAATTTACAGTTATTTTTACAGCGATAATAATAATTTTCTTTTTATTTCAAATGACCTAATACTTTATTTTTCTTTTAATCACTTTTAGTACACAGATTGTTACCTTAATAATATTAAGCGATATCGTATTCTATAATGATTATCTCCTTATAGAACATCCATTTTATAATGATTTGTAACTATTGCTTTGATGAAATGAAAATAATGTAAATTTTGCTTTAGGGAAATGGTAAACTGAGTTTTTTAGTATATATTAAGAAAGAAGTCTGCTTCAAAATCATCAAACATTTTCTTTCTTTTCACTTAAAATCAAAGTTCTTTCGATTCAAGAGACGGGATAATATGAACTTACCAAGTTAACTGTAAAATCCTTGCCACTTTTGTAAATTCAAATGCAAAAACTTATGCTAAATCCTGTCTAGCTTAATTCAGCAGAACCAACTCAGAATAAATGTGATTGAGTATTGCAAAGTAACTGAAACACTCCAATAGAAATAGGATTTGTTTTTTCGTCTATGTAAAGGAAATGGAAAAAAAGTACAATGACTTTGCTTATATAGGACTTGTTTAATAGCATGGATTGTCTAAAAATTCCATTTAAAATTTATTGAGATGATATACGATAAAATTTCTGCACAATATAAATTAAAAAATAAAAATAAAAAATGCATGTGCGTTTTTTTTTTCTATTAAGTTTTATTCAACGATTTTTGGTCTATAATTGCTTTACTCAGTAAATTCAGAATGACAATTAAGAAGAATGTTATTTATTCCATTTTCGCTTAACACTACAACTGCCATGAACCGAAATTCCGACGAATACATTATGACTATCTTTCGGTTCAATCCAGGAATTTGATTATAAAATAAGTTTAAAAGGGATTTAAAAAAACATTGAATAATAAAGCTAAACAGTTTTAAATAGAAATTAATGTGAGAAATAATTTTATCATGCTTTACTCAAATTTACGGAATTCTAGTGTTAAACCATAATTTTTTCAGTATTTCCAAAAATGTTCAAGAATTCTCTTATCTTGCAGTCGCTTTGTCTCTACGTCTGGCAGTGGTGTAACTCGCGTACGTATACATGTATTTTATTAAATTTTTGTTTGTTATCAATGTTTAACATATCATATTCTTTTTAAAAAATAAGGTGCGTAGAATTCATAGATTTTTATCAGAAATACTCATATTTGCCTTCTCATTTAAAAGTGATCTAATCCTTTTTATTGCCTATAATAATTTTTAGTATAAATATTTTTACTTTAATAACAGTAAGTGATATCATATTCTATAACGATTTTCTTATTACAGAACATTTGTTTAAAACAGATTTGAAACTGATTTGAGAATATATAAATTTTGTCAAAACAAAAAATGATAATTTCGCATAAGTTGTCCTTTAAAATAAATTTTAAAAAACTATAGCTTTGCTGAGTAGAACATATTATAAATTGTGATTTAGGGAAAAGGTAAACTAAGTTTTTTTAGTATACATTAAGAAAGAAATTTCCTTCAAAATCATCAAACATTACTTTTTTTTTTCACTTAAAATTAAATTTATCTCAATTGAAGAGAAGGAATAAAACAGATTTGCCAAGTTAACTATAAAATCCCTGCCATTTTTATAAATTCAAATGCGAAAACTTATGCTAAATCAAGAGTAACTTTATTCAGCAAAACCATCTCCGAATAAATGTGACTGCTAAGTAAGTGAATCAATCTAAAAGAAATAGGATCTCTTTTTTCTTCTAAGTAAAGGAATTGAAAAAAAAAACGCCTTGACATTGAACATTTAGGGCCTGTTTAGCAGCATGGATTATCTAAAAATTCGATTTAAAATTCATTGAGGTGATATAGGTTAAAATTGCTATAAAATATAACAGTTTGAATAAATAATAAAAAAAAAACAAGTGCGATAAATAAAATCTATAGAGTTATATCACGATTTTTGGTTTATTAATGGCATATTCATTAACCCCTTAACTGTTCAAAAATTTTGAAAAAAAATCGAAATAATGTCTATTTTTTCCACGTCTTTTACAGAATTTTTATTCTTTTATCACCTGTTTTTTTTTTAAAAAAGGACATTTAGCCCAATCGAAGCGGAAATATATTCAGATTAAATAATTCAAAATCTACAATAAAATTTTACTGGTGAGAATAATAAATTATGATTGGAATAGGAATGTCCGTACGTGGTAAAGGTTAGAGACAGCAGGATTCCTAATGATAGGACTTAGAATAAAATCTGCAAATCCTGAACCTTCAGATTTGTCCCTAAAGAGTGATATTTCCCTCTTCTAAAATGTTGTATTGTGTTGCCACCTATTAACAGAAAATTAAAGCCATTGCGCTTATAGTTATTTAAGACTATTGCTATATTGAATACTGTGGCAGATAAAACTGAAATAAATTATCAAAGGTGTTTTAGTATAAAATGTTATAAAGCTAATATTGTTCTTGATTCAACTATTTCTTGATTTTATGTAATAATTATATTCTGATGTCGCCAAATCACAAGCACATTTTCGTATAAAATAAGCTGAACATGCAAATTTATTACTTCACATTTATCATATAAATCACATTTTAAATTGAAATAATTAGCATAAGAAATTTGAGAACTATATGTATTACAACAAGTTTGAGATTAGTAGGGTTTTCTTAGTGACTGATGAAAACTCTTACTTTAATTTAAGGCATTTAAATTATTTATAGAGCTAATAATGTTCTCTATTTAAGCTATTCTTGAATTTTTATAGTTATTACATTGCGGCATTTTCAAGCCATAGCTAAACTTCTATTTCGAAATCAATCTATGATAAATATACTATAATAAATAATATGCTAATTTATTATTGTATATTTATCATATATTGAATTGGAATAACCGGCATAAGTAGGTTGGAACTCTCCTCACATAAAAAACTTTTATTACAACACATTCCAAGAGTGCAAACATACAAATATTCCCAGAAACTTTTTTCGTACCAATTGATGAAATTTCTTAGAAGTTTTAATCAGTGTAAATAAATATTAAGTAACTGGTTTCATTTTAGAAGCAATCTTAAACACAATATAATAACGAGAAGCTGGTTATTGCATTTTAAATAACCCGCATTATCAGGTCAAAAACGATAATTTTCCTAAGCATATGAGAAAAAAATATCCCTCTTTAGGGATAAATCCCAAAGCTTTGCAAATTCTACTCTAAGTCCTAACATTAGGAATCCTGCTGTCGCTAGACGCTAGTGGCAAATCATGATTGACAAAAGCACATTGTCCGTTCGACGAACAGCGTAGAGGTAAAATTCAGGAAAACGTTATTTACACCATTTTTTTAACCTTACACCTAATGTGAGCCGTCATTTTGACGCCTACAATATCAATACGTTTCAGTTCAAACCAGAAATTTGAAATAAGATTAAAAGGTGCAATGGGAAAGAATAACGTTAAATAATAAAGTTAAATTATTCTAAATCAAAATTCTGGTGCGAAATGCTTTTATAAAACTTGATAAGAATTCGCGGTTGTTCTAGTTTTAAACCATTTTTAACTTTTTTCAACATATTTAATTAAATGTTTATGATATCTCTTGTCTCCCATTCGGTTTATCTGTCCGTCTGGCAATGGGATAATTATGTTATCTAATGTTATCAATTTTTACCATACTATATTCGTTTTTAAAAATAAAGTTTAAAAAATTCAATTGATTTTTTTTTTTTTTTTTTTTACAGTGGTATCCATAATTGTCCGTTTATTTAAAAGTGACCTAATCCATTATTTTTACTATAATTACTTTTGGTACACATATTGTTACCGTAATGATATTAAGTAATATCTTATTCTATAATGATTATCTCCTTATAGAACATTCGTTTAAAAAAGGTTTGTAACTGACTACAGAAATTAAAAATTTTGTCAAAAAATATACAAAAGTCGAAAAAATTTACCTTTAAAATAAATTTCTGAAAACTATTGCTTTGCTAAATAGTAAATAGTATAAATTTTGCTTTAGAGAAATGGTAAACTGGGTGTTTTAGTATACATTAAGAAAGAAGTTTCCTTCAATATCATCAAATGTTATCTTTTTTCACTTAAAGTTATTTCGATTCAAGAGCCGGAATAAAATGGACTTGCCAAGTAAACTGTAAAATCTCTGCCACTTTTGCAAATTCAAATGCGAAAACGTATGCTAAATCAAGTCTAACTTAATTCTGCAGAACCAACTCAGAATAAATGTGATTGAGTATTGCAAAGTAAATCAAACATTCTAAAAGAAATAGGATTTGTTTTTTTCTTCTATGTAAAGGAAATGAAAAAAAAATACTGTGACTTTGCTTATATAAAATTTGTTTAATAGCATGAATTGTGTAAATATTAGATTTAAAATTTATTGAGGTGATATAGAATAAAATTTCTGTAAAATTTAAAATTAAAAAAAAATTATAAAAAAGCATTTGCGTTAATTTTTTTGTATTAAGTTTTATTTAAAAAATTTTTGGTCTATTAATGCCTTACTCAGTAAATTCAGATTGACATTTAAAAAAATGTTATTTATACCATTTTCGCTTAATACTAGAACTGCCGCCAGCCTTCATTCCGACGGCTTCCATTGGAATATCTTTCGGTTCAATCCAGAAACTCGAATATAAGATAGGTTTAAGAGATACAAAGAAAAAAAATGTTGAATAATAAAGCTAAACAGGTTTAAATCTAAATTCATGTGTGAAATATTTTTATCATACTTGACTCAAATTTCAAGATGTTCTAGCGTTAAACTGTCGTTTTTATCTTTTTAGAACATTTTTGAAAAATGTTCAAGAATTCTCTTGTCTTGAAGTCGCTTTGTCTGTACGTCTGGCAATGGTGTAACTCTCGTACGCATACACACTTTTAATTAAATTATTGTTTGTTATCAATGTTTAACATACCATATTCGTTTTTAAAAAATAAGATGTGTAGAATTCGTAGATCGTTTTCAAAGATACTCATATTTGTCTTCTTATTTAAAAGTGATCTAATCCTTTTTATTTCCTATAATAATTTCTAGTATATATACATTTTTATTTTAATAACAGTAAGTAATATCATATTCTATAATGCTTTTCTCATTACAGAACATTGGTTTAAAAAAGATTTTAATCTGATTTCAGAAATTATAAATTATGTCAGAACAAAAAATCCTAAAGTCGGTAAAATTATCCCTTAAAATAAAAATTAAAAAATTTCTACTTTGCTGAATAGAAAATTTACTTAGGAAAAGAGCAAACTAAATTTTCTTTAGTACACATTAAGAAAGAAATTTCCTTCAAAACCGTGAAAAGTTTTCTTTTTACACATAAAATTAATGCTTTTTTGATTGAAGAGACTGAATAAAATAGATTTGTCCTGTTAACTTTGAAATCCCTGCCACTTTTGTAAATTCAAATGGGAAACCTTACGCTGAGTCAAGCCAAACTTCCCTCACAGCATGCATAGTCACAGTGACGTCACAATGACGTCAATGTGAGTCACTCTGGTCGCATCACATCTGTGACCAAAATGCCACCACTCAGTGACGTCGCATTGTGACTTAGATGTGACTTTTTAAAAAATCCTTAGAAAATTTAAAAAATTCTTCAAAATATGTTATTTACTTTAAAAAACATGTATCTGGCAATTTAACTACCGTCGCTTTTTTCACAGTTCCGTCACAATGTTAATATCAAAGTAGTCACAAATGACACATTTTTCACAAATTTGTCACATTGTAATAGCACTAAAATAGCACTAAAACGGCCATAACGACTTCACATTTCAGTCACTGTGACTTCACATCGACGTCACGTGGCATCACATTGACGATCGATGGTCACAAAGTCACAATGTGACTTCACAACGACGTCGCAGTGATGTCACCATGCCTTACGGGTTAATTCTGCTGAACCAACTCGAAATAAATATGACCGGGTATTGCAAAGTAAATGAATTGCTATTAGATACATGCGATTTATTTTTCTTCGCAGTAAAAGAAGTGATATAATACACTTGACTTAGCAGGTATATGAATTCTTTAACAGTATGGATTATCTAAAAGTACAATTTCGAATTTATTCAAACAATATCACCTGAAATTGTCATAAAACATAATACTTAAAAAATATATGATACAAATTTATAATCATTATATATTTTTTCCATTAATTTTTATCTAGTTATTCTGGACTATTATTGCTTTTCTCATTAATTTCCAAATCACTCCCAAGGAAAACTTAATTTATACAGTTTTTCTTAAACGATCCTATTAAACATTTGCAGCACATTTGAAAAGTGTTCATTATTCGGTTCGTCTGGCAATCACTTTGTCTGTCCGTCTGGCAGTGGTATCTTTCAGATACATATACTCGTATTATTATAAAATTGATATATGTTATTAATACTTACCATACCAAATTTGTTTTTGAAAATGGGTTGTGTTTAGCATTTTTAGCTTCTTTAATTCTTTTACAGTCACACTCAAAAGGGCTTTTTTGAGTAAGTGTTTTTGGTCTTTTTGTCTAGTTTAGTCACTTTTAATAATAGTTTTATTTTGAATGACAATAAAGGATTTTTTACGTATCAGTATGTAGCGTTGTATCGTTTTCCTTAACTCGCATATACCCGTAAGGCATGGTGATGTCACTGCGACGTCGTTGGGAAGTCACATTGTGAATTTGTGACCATCGATTTTCTATGTGAAATAAGTGACTAAAATGTGAAGTCGTCATGGCCGTTTTAAAGCTCGTTTGTGACGTCACATTGTGACCACTTTGTGAAGTCACGGAGTACCAAATTTGTGAAAAATGTGTCATTTGTGACTACTTTGACATTAACATTCTGACTAAACTGTGACAAAAGCGACGATATTTAAATTGCCAGAACCATGTTTTTAGATGTAGATAACAAGTTTTGAAGAATATTTGTAATTTTTTTAAGATTTTTAAGAAAGTCATATCTCATTCAATATGTGACGTCACTGAGTGGTGGCATTTTGGTCACAGAAGTGATGTGACCAAAGTGACTCACCGTGACGTCACTGTGACGTCACTGTGATAATGCATGCTATTAGTGATCATATGGATTCTCCTTTGTTAATTTTATTATACATGACAATTAGATTACCGTATTGTTTACACAAACATATTATAAGATGTCCTGAAATAGTAGCGACAAAGTAATGTTCTACCTGTTTCTCGGCTTAGTTTTAGTTTTAGTTTTTTTTATAACAAATATAGTGTTAGATACAGCAAGTTATTAACTCTGTATACAAGAAAGCATTTTACAGATATGCATTCATAAAATGTACTGGCGTGATCTATTGGCCAATACACTGTTAAAACTAATGGTGACACATTGCTCCTTTTAGGGGTAAAAAGCTTGTCTCACTGGTGACACCCCTAAATGCGTGCTATGAGGCATGCTATGCGACCATGCTATGAGACCATGCATGCTATGAGGGTATGTACTCGTTTTATTATGAAATTGAATTGTGTTATTAATATTTAACAACCAAAATCGGTTTTTGAAATGAGATGCGTAGCATTTTTAGTTCGTTTACAATGGTACTCAAAAGGTCTTTTTTTAAGTGTTTTTAAGGCTTTTTGTTCAATGTAGTCAATTTTAGCATACATAGTTTTATTTTAATGACAATAAATGGATTTCTTATGTATATGTATGTCATGAAACGACAACGATGTTCTATAATAATGTACAAGCTCCAGTGGAACACCATGTTTGATGCACAACATTCTAGTACTCACTAAGAATCAACAGCGGGACGAGCTGAGCAGTTGCTCCGGCAATTTGACAAGCAGTGGATTGGTTTATTTGGGTATTTCCCAATAAGAAAGTTAAATCAATGGGTCTTTAAATTCCGAAAACCCTAAAAGGGGAATCCCACACTCGCTCGAAAAAATAGCCCCTCCTCTCTCAGCGTCAGTCAATTTAAAAATCCAACCAGGATTAACCCCGAGGCTACGCGTCATAAATCATCACCTCTGATTGGCAAACGAGGCGTGGCCCTCCGGTAGGAACTCGATCTTGTCTCGCAAACAGACCAGCCCGTGGATCAGGTGATGTTAAATAAAAAATAAAATTAAAATCCCGAGAATATTCTAAAAAAGAAAAAGGTTACGAAATAACTTTCCACACTTTTCAAGAAACAAGCAATAAATTATTAATAAGTGAAATAAAATAAGAAAAAGAATTTTAGCTGTTAAAAGATTAATACATTACGAAACTAAGATTAAAATTATGTTCCACAAATTTAGAATTAAAAGCTCAAAGAGAACAAAATGGCGCAAATTTTTAATTTTATTACATGTATGTAGCGTTGTATAGTTCTTCGTCAAAATGGTGAAATCTGTAACTATAATGTATTGATTTCATAGTACAAAGTTTGGATGATGAGAGATCGTAAAAATTTTTGCAAGTGGACACATCCAATCAACTTATATACTTTTGCTGATCATCGTGGTAGTGATCGGGAAGCTCTCAATAAGGAGAACAGTTACTACTTCACTGTAAAACAAGTTGGAAATTGCACGTGAACGTATCAAATGAGGTGCGTTCGTACGATAACGAAGTTTTAAAAATATTCAGATCTTGATGTTATAGTAAATAGTACTTAGGATACAGTATAGTAGTCTAAATCTTTTTTGTGTTCCTGTAAATATGCAGGAAGTAATTTTTATTACACCTCAGCAACGTATATCTTATTCATAAATCGGGAAATAGATGAATATAATTAAAACACGCCCCAAACAATGTTTCCCCGTATAGCATTATGTAGTGGAATACTTTTGTGTGGCCCTGTAAGTTAATAATAAAAATTATTTGCATCACATATTGCACGGAATGCATATTTTAGTATATATTTCATAGATTCATGCCAATTCTATTATGTTCGAATGAGTATAACATCATAAAAATGCATTCGAAACTTTTTTCCCATTGACCGCATTGTAGTGGAATAATTTTGATTGTCCCTATAAATAATCTATGCACTCGACTTTCATAACATTTGAAATGAATCGACAAAATTACGTAATAATTATATGTTTTTCAAACGATTAAAATGCATTTGAAACATTTTTCCCCATTGACCGTAATGTAACGAAATCCTTTTGATTGTCCCTGTAATTGATCTATGCATCCGATTTTCATAACATTTGAAATGACTCGACAGAATTACGCAATAATTATATGTTTTAAATTTCAAACGATTAAAATGCATTTGAAACATTTTCCCCCATTGACCGTAATGTAACGGAATCCTTTTGATTGTCCCTGTAACTGATCTATTCATCCGATTTTCATAAAATTTGAAATTACTCGACAAAATTATGTTATAATTATGTATTTTAAATTTCAAACAATTCGGTTGGGTAGTTTTTGCGTTGTTATATGCGGATAGACAGACAGACAGACGGACAGGCAGATGGACAGACAGACAGACAGACGGACAGACGGACGGACTGAGCGACAACAATAGGTGCTACGTATTTACATAATTACGAACGCACGTAAAAACAGACGACTTTACGGAAATACTACGGGTACTCTGAACGCCAGTATAATTTACTGTTTTTTAACGGAAAAGTTAAGGTAAATTTCAGGAAAATACAGAAAATTTTCTGGAAATTGCGAAAATTATTCCGTTGAAAAACAGTAAATTGTACTGGCATCTACAACTACTTGGCAGTCACATCATTACTTCAATGATTACAACATGTGTGATTTAAGATAATGGCTGCACCCAGAAAAAGGAATTGATTAAAAATATAAAACATATTTTTTGAGTACATTTTGGTTGTTTTAAACGAATTTTTTAGTTAAAAAAATCGGTTTTGTTGCTCAAACAAAAGTATATTGTTAACACTCTTATAAAATCTTAACAAAATTTCATCAATTTTATTTGAGTCTCACTAAAGTATTGTATTTTCAATTTGTAATTCCAACAAAATTGTAGGATAATAAAACCTTTTCAAATTGAGACGGATATATGACGTTTACTTTATTATGCATTTCAGATGAAAATTGAGGACGAAAAATTGAAAAAAACAACAACAACATTTTTTTTGTTTATTTAAACAAAATTTCCATTGATCCATATTAAAATGAAACGATTTGGTGGACCAAACAAACTTTTGTTGATTCAACAAAACATTTTTCTGGGTGTTGAAATTCTGGTAACTACCCTAGAAAATTCACAGTCAATGTGAAGTTTGAAGTATTATAATTCGTCAAACATGACTTAAAAACAATTCCTACTCAATGAGAAATTCATTTGAATGAATCAAGATGAAACTTCAGAAATTACATCCAGAGATCAGATCTGAATTCTTTGTGGCTCGAAAACTCCGATTTCAATGACATTTATTGAGATGTTAGAATAATCATTTTAAACATGCAAAACATTAAGAAAAAATTTAGAACCTAAAACTAAATCATTTGTTGATTAATAGTACTTGTTTTTTTACAACTAGAATAACAACAAGTAGGAAATTGCACGTGAAACGAGCAAATGAGGTGCGTTCGTACGATAACGAAGTTTTAAAATATTCAGATCTTGCTGATATAGTAGAGCGTACTTTGGATGCAGTATAGTGTTCGAAATCTTTGTGTTCCTGTAAATATGCAGGGAGTAATTTTTATTATACTTCATTAACGTATATCTTATTTATAAAATGTGAAGTAGTTTAATATAATTAAAACACGCCCCAAACAATGTTTCCCCGTATAACATTATTTAGTGGAATACATTTGTGTGGCCCTGTAATTTAATAATAAATATTCTTTGCATCACAGATTGTACAGAATGTATATTTTAGTACATACTTCATAGATTCTTGTCAATTTTATTAAGTTCGAATAAGTGTAACACCATTAAAATGTGTTTGAAACTTTTTTCCCCATTGACCGTAATGTAACGGAATCCTTTTGATTGTCCCTGTAATTAATCTATGCATCCGATTTTCATAACATTTGAAATGACTCGACAAAATTATGTAATAAATATACGTTTTAAATTTCAAACGATTAAAATGCATTTGAAACTTTTTCCCCCCCATACCGTTATGGAACGGAATCCTTTTGATTGTCCCTGTAATTGATCTATCCATCCGATTTTCATAAAATTTGAAATGACTCGACAAAATTATGTAATAATTATGTATTTAAAATTTCAAGCTATTCGGTTGGGTAGTTTTAGTATTATTATTTATTATATATATATATATATATATATATATTAGTTTATTTTATTATATTAGTATATATATATTAATAAGTTAGTATATATATATATTAGTATATAAGTATAATATATTAGTAATAGGGTAGTTTTGGGTAGTATAGACAGACGGACGGACTGAGCGACAACAATAGGTGCTACGTATATACCTAATTACGAACGCACCTAAAAATGGACTTACTTTCCATAAATACATAATAAAAAAATTAAAGTATAAAAATTTTTTAGAAAAATATATTTTCGAATTTCTCCAATTTTTTTTAAAACATTTGACAAAATTTATTAAGTTATTTTTTGCAATATTAACCTGACGTTTTTGAATTGATAAACAAAACTTTCGTATGCGAAATTAGCCCAATATCATCGTCTGTTGAGAATTCCAATGATAAATTTGTATTAATTGGTGTATTGGGAACTAGGAACACTATTAAAAAAATTCGGACGATTTTACGGAAGTATTACTGGTAATCTGGACGCCAGTACAATTTACTTTTTTTAAAGGAAAAATTTCCGTAAATTTTGGAAAATATTCCTTTTTTTTTGGAGTTGCAATCAATTCAATATTCAATCCACCAAAATTAAGATGTTTACTTAATAAGCAATTGGATCCTATAGGACATGATGATTTTGCTGGAGTTTATGAAATACCTTATATTACTGAAAATGGTGAGTTAAATTATTACATAGGCATGACTGGGAGAAAGTTTGGAATTAGAAAAGGGGAGCGCGAATCTGATATTAAATTTGGACGTACTAACACTGCCTTATCAAGAATATATTTAAATGAGGAGATAAAAATATTGTTTAGTCAAAGTAAATTATGTTTCATATCAAATTGTAATCGTAAATCTATTATAAGAGAGTCCATTGAAATTTATACGCATAAAAATCTGGTTTGCAATGACACCGTTCTTTTATTACTCCTAAGTTATGGTTAGAATTAATGAATAAATTCCTCGTGAGAGATTGAATGGGAGGAACCATGTTGGAAATTCTTTTAGATCATGGTCTATTTTTAATTTAATTTTTTACAATAGAGCGTGTGTTTTTTGGTTTTTTATATCTCATTGTCGCGTGTCATTTGTATTGACCGTGAAATATTTCGATTTTTTTTTTTTTTTTTTAATATTTTAGATCATAGTCTATATTTTAATTTAATTTTTTGCAACAGAGCGCGTGTTTTTTGTTATTTATATCTCATTGTCGCGTGTCATTTGTATTGACCAAGAAATAGTTTAAACTTTTGTTTTATTTATATTATGATTATGGAACTTATTTGACGGTTCCGAAACATGTCAATGTATTTTATCTTTATTATAACACCTTTCTTAAGTAAAGTTAAAATTTTTATTAAAATGTTTATATAAAAGGTGAATGTTTTAAAATCTGATGATTTAAAAAATCAATTGGATTTAATTAACTTTTTACCATGTAATTTTATTATTATTATTATTATTATTATTATTATTATTATTATTATTATTATTATTATTATTTGTCAAAATTATAAAATCGCCATTAAGTGTTCTTAAAAATAGTCTTAAAAAAGAATTACTTTGTTGAATAGAAAATAATGTAGATTTCTCCTTAGAAAATGTTAAACTAAATTTTCTCTAAGTATTCATTAAGAAAGAAATTCCCTTCAAAATATATGGCTTTTCCCTTCAAATGTTAAATTTTTTAAATTAAAATTAAGGTTATTTCGATTCAAGAGACCAAATGGAACGGATTTATCAAGTTAACTGTGAAATCTTTGGTACTTTTAAAAATTCGAATGAGAAAAAATATGCTAATATAAATCTAACTTAGTTCTGAAGCAACTTGAAATGAATGTGATTGGGTATTTCAAAGTAAATGAATCACTCTAAAAGATATAGCATTTATTTTTGGTTCTCAGCAACGGAACTAAAATAAAATACCTTGTCTTTGCAGATATCGAATTAACATAATAGAATGGAATATCTAAAAGTTCGATTTTAATTTTCGATTTTAACGAAATTCATATGTAGTTTATATATGTGTGTATATCATTAAAGTGTGTATCACTCATAGCTTGTTTACAAGGGTACTCATTAGGTACGTTATTTAAACTTGATCTAAACCTTTTTATGCAGTATATTAACTTTTAGTATACATATATTTATTTTAACAGTAATAAGTGGCATTTTATTCTATAATGATTTTCTTTATTAAAGAATCTTCATTTAAAAAGAAGAACTGAGTTTGATGAAAAAAAATTAGAAATTATGTTATAAAAACACTAAAATCGCTAATAAGTGTCCTTGAAAATAATCTTAAAAAGAAAAATTATTCGATGAATAGAAAATAATGCAGATTTCTCATTGGGAAAATGGTAATCTAATTTTCTTTAAGTATACATTAGGAAAAAAATCCCCATCAAAATATATGGCTTTTCCCTTCAAAAATTTTTTCATGTAAAATTAAGGTTATTTCGATTCAAGGGACGAAATAAAATAGATTTGTCAAGCTAACTGTGAAATCGTCGGCACTTTTAAAAATTCGAATGGGAAAAAATATGCTAACACAAGTCTAACTTAATTCTGCAGAATTGACTTCAAATAAATGTGGTTAGGTATTGCAAAATAAATGAAACATTCTAAAAAAATAGCATTTATTTTTGCTTTTCCGAGAAAAGGAACTCAATACCCTGACTTAGCAGATATCGAATTAGTATAATAGCATTTATTATCGAAAAGTTCAATTCTAATTTTCCATCTTAACAAAAATCAGTCATTTTATATGATATAAGCAAAAACTGCCATAAAATATAAATGTAAAAAAAATTATAAAAAATGCACGTGGATTATATATTTTTTCAAGTGATTTTTATCCAATTATTCTAGACTATTAAAGACATTCTTTTGATATTTAGAATCACTTTCAAAGAAAACTTCATTTATATCATTTTCGCTTACATTATAATTTTTAACACTTTTAACATTTTTGAAAAGAGCTCATAAATTCTCTTTGTTTGGCCGACTGGCCATGTTCTAACCAGTGTTCTCGCTGTCGCTCGCCATTACGCCAAATTTCGACTAAATTCTTTATTTGGCCAGTAAACGAGCGATTAGATTCGCCAAGTTGCTAATGCTCAATTTTTGCTTTTTTTTCTTTTCTTTTTAGTTTTTCATACATATTTTTAGTGTATATATTTTTAATATATTTGTAGAGATTAATAACAATCGTTGTCGCAGTTATAAAAATTTAGGTTATTTTAGAACATGCTGAAAAAAATAGGGTACATTAAAGGATTAAACATAATTTATTTTGTGTTAATTTGCGAATTTATTTTGCTAATATATTTTTCATTTGGTGAATGTTTTTTATTTTTTATTAGGCAAATTACTAACGTTGGTCAAATGTCAGCGAGAACACTGGTTCTAACTCACATATAGTGATACTCGCAATACCATGTAATTCATATATGATATTAATTTTCATTAAGACATATTGATTATTGAATTTATAAAGTGTAGTATTTACAGCTCGTTTACAGGGGTACTCATAATGTTACCATATTTAAAGATGTTCTAAACTTATTATATAATATATTCACTACTAGTATAAATGATTTCATTTTAATAATATTTATTGATATCTTGTTCTATGATGATTTTCTTATTATAGAACCTTCGTTTAAAAAAGATCTAAGGCTGATTAGAAAAATTAGAAATTGTGTTTATAAAAAATACTAAAATCGCTAATAAGTGTTCTTCAAAATATTCTTAAAACAAGAATTACTTCCTTGGACAGATAATAATATAGATTTCTCTTTGGAAAATGTTAAAATATGTTTCTTCATGTATACATAAAGAAAGAAATTCCATTCAAAACTATATCTTTTCCTAACAAATGTTACCTTTTTTCACTCAAAATTAAGGTTATTTTGGTACAGGAAGCTAAAGAAAAAAGATCTGCCCAGTTAACTGTGAAATCTTTGCCACTTTCAAAATTTAAAATGTGAAAACTTGGGCTACGTCAAGTCTAACCGATTTCTACAGAACAAACTCAAAATAAATGTGATTGGGTATTGCAAAGTAAGCGATCACTACAAAAGAAATACGATTTATTTTTGCTTCTAAGTAAAGGAAATGAAATAAAATACCTTGACTTTGCAGATATACGATTTATTTAATAGCATGGATTATATGAAAATACAATTTTAAATATATTTAAGTGACATAAAATAAAATTACCATAAAAAATTAAAAAACGCATGTGGGTTACCTTTTTTTCCTATTATGTTTTATCTAGTTATTTTTTATTATTAATTTCTCACACATTAAATTCAGAATAACTCTCAAGATAAACGTATTATTTTCGCTATTAAACCATAATTTTAACGTTAAAGAACATATTTGAAAAAATATGTTTAATGATTCCTGTTTGTCAAGCCGTTCGTTTGCCTGTCCGTCTGGCTGTCGTAAATAAAGAATGAAATAAAATATCTTGACTTCACAGATATAGCGATTCTTTAATAACATCTATTATCAAAAATACGATTTTAAATTTATTTAAATGATATTAGATGAAATTGCTATATATATAAGCAGCTCCTTGGGTATATATGCCTTATAAAAATCTTTTATTTTTAACCTATTTGCATGAATCTTGCTGTGCATAAGTTTTCGAACATGGACACGGTTTTTATAAACTTTATAAAAACATCAGACAACTGTTTATCTTTTTTTCTTACTACCTTCCATATTTTAACATTATAGAAATTTCTTTTTATATATTTTTTTTAATTTATCCATCATGAAGAAAAACACATTTTCATAATAAGTCATTATCATAACAACCATTGCATTAATGACGAAAAAAAAAATACATTTTTCCAATTAAGATGGCAACATGATTTAAACATCATTTTAAGCAGAAAATAATAGAAAAAGAACCTAAAACAAACTGAAATTATTAAATAAAAATTAATAAAAATCAATAAAAGTATTTCAAAAAAAGTTTGAAGATTTTTTTTGCCACGGATTCCCTTAAGTCATGTTCACTATTGAAATTAAAATGTGCAGCAGTTATAAGTCATTTACAGGGGTACTCATAAGATCATATTATTTAAAGGTGTTCTAAAAATATTTATTTACTATAATCACTTTTAGTATACAGATTTTTATTTTAATAATAACAAGCGACATCTTATTCTGTAATGATTTTCGTATTATGCTATTTTCGTTAAAAAATGAGTCTGATTAAAAAAAATACATGTATAATATTTATTATAAAAATGCCAAAATCGCTAATAAGTGTTCTTTAAAATAATCTTAAAAAAATATTTTGTTGAATAGACAATAATGAAGATAGCTCCTTAAAAATAGTTTTTTTTTTTTTTTTTTTTTTTTTTTTTTTTTTTTTTTTGTAAGTACCGGGTGATTATAATTAAAGTTACGATTTCAAAAATCGATAACTTTAAAAGTATTGGTCAGAAAGACTTGCTATTTTAGTAAAATAATCGTGATTCGATGTAATTTCGTTTGGTGAAGGAAAAAAACGGTTCCAAAATGTCCAAATGGATGGCGATGTCAGAGTAATGTCAGGGAAAAGACCAAAAATGTGCGTTAAACACAGGAATGCTGTTAGCCAAACGGAAATAATAGAATTTATTTATTTACTAAATATTTATTAGGAAAAAGACAAGAGTACGTGGTTACAATAGCAAAAACAATAATGACAAAAAAATTAACTTTATTGAATAAACACCTTGCAGATGATTAAAGTATAAATTGTACAATATGATCTTCGTCTTGATCCGCTACAAGTTGTAACGCATACACCGCAACAAATCGCAAGCGTTTATACTGATGCAGTGGGTGTGGTGTGTAATGCTTGCCTTCAGTTTGGCTACATTCTGAATCCGTTCATAGCAAACAGCATTTTTCAGGTACCCCCGAAGCCAGAAATCACACGACTTTAACCTCCTGACCTCTGAGAATAAGGACAAAATTGTAATGTTGTTTTCTCCGTAATTTTTTTAAATGTTTAAAAAAAAAAAGTTTTTATCAAAATGATATATTTATTTTTGTTTCATATAGATACATAAGCATCTAGAAATTAAATCATAACTTCATTTCTTAAAACTGAATTATATCTATAGAATTATGTTAATTTAAATAATGCTAGTATTGCAGTGAAACTTGCAGCTTAGTGAACGAAAAAATCAGTTCGCGGAATTCAGAAGGTGTCAGGGGAACATGGCGGCCACATTGTTGAAAATGGCGGCTTATGATCCCATCGTTTCTGAAATTAGCACTCAGTAGATGCTCCACAGGAGTAACAATATGCAGGGTTCGTCATTTTGCATGGATATTGTATTGTGCGATCCACACTCTGTTCCTTGGCCATATTTTATCCACTTTCATGTGATCAACAAGATTAGCAAGTAGCAACTTATGCACATGAGTTATCTTGCACGGATAAACAGCGCAAAATGTTCCGCATAACGTTACGCGCCGTGCTGTTTGGGCACACCCATCATTCAGCCAGTTTCTCATGCACTGCTGATTTTAGCATCATTGTTAGTCTAATCTTACAATGCTGTAGCCACATCTTCCACTGCAGCAACCAAAATTAGTTTAATTCCTCTGCTCATTTTAATGTCAAATGAACCGGTTTCTTTGAATCTAGCAATTATTTCTTACAGAACATTTGTGGTATTGGGCCCCATTTTATAGATTTTAATCTCCGAAACTTCCAAACAGCTGTAAGCGCACAGTTATCGTTGTTATAAAAAAGCTTCAAAAGCAGTGCGTGAATCTTTATAATCAGAGTCATAATGAATAATTCAGGCAAAGAGCTGGTGTTCTGCATTTTTATGGCAGCTATGTCTGCGGTGTGCCTGTCATGTATTAGTAATTTGCATATCTCCAGGCATTGTGAGCCATGACAGCGCCATCTAGTGGGATATTTTGTAATTTTTTTTCAACAAACAAAATTTCATTGTCTCACGATTGTTTTGCTAAAATACCATGTTAGTCTGACGAGTAGTTTAAAAAAACTATCAATTTTTGAAATCATAACTTTAATGATAATAACTCAAGAAATAAATTACCTTTAGAATATATTCCTTTTCCCATCAATTTTTTTTAACTTAAAATTAAAGTTATTCCGATTCAAATAGCAGAATAAAATAGATTTGCGAAGTTAACTGTGAAATCTCTGCCACTTTTAAAAATTCAAAAGGGAAAACTTACGCTAACTCAAGTCTAACTTAATTCTAGAGAAGCAACTCGGAATAAATATAATTTGGTATTGCAAAGTAACTGATTCACTATAAAATAAATCGATTTATTTTTGCTTCTAAGTAAGGAAAATTAAATAAAATATTTTGACTTTGCAGATATAGGATTTCTTTTTAGCATGGATTATTTAAAAATTGGATTTAAAATTTATTCAAATGATGTAAGCAGAAATTGTTATAAAATATAATTTAAAAAATATCAGTAAAATGTATGTTTTTTACATTTTTTAAAAAAGTAATTTTTTGTCTACATATTGGGTTATTAATTACATTCTCATTATACTCAGAATCACTCTCAAGGAAAAAAAAATATACTATAATTTTTAACAGTTTTCGACAATTTTGAAAAGAATCAGTGAATCCTATTTGTGAAGCCGTCAAGCTGCTGTATACTTAGAATAAAATATAATATCTTGACATTGGAGATACAGGAAGTCTTTAATAGCATGGATTATTTAAAAATTCAATTAAAATTTTTAAAGGATATTAACTTTAATTGCTATTTATATCTATGAAAGCCGCTATTTTTCCGTCTTTTCCTTATAAAAATCTTTAATTTTAACCAATTTGCATGAATATTGCAGTACACATGTTTTCAAACATGGACAAAGTCATTCTCAATTTTTTTTAAAAATCATCAGACAAATAACTATTTACCACTTTTTCTTTCCATTTTCATATTTTAATATTATAGAAATATAGCTTTTTAAATTTTTGCAATTCAATCATTTTTTTTTCGTGTTTCGACATATCTAAAAAATTGCTCAATAATTGAAACTAGTCGTTGGGGGCCACCATAATACTTACCCATCATTAATATGCATAATATAACATATGGAAATAAAACATGTGTAAACTATCTAGAAAATACATTGCAATTCCAATATAAAATTTAAAATGTATATTTAAATTTTTTTAACGCAAACTTGTACTTTATTAAGGAATTGCTGATCAATCAATTTCGACAAATTATATAAAACGCCAAACTACTCAAGTAGTACCGAGTTGCATAAAAGAAACATTCTTATAGCTCTAAAAATGATAATCATATTAATTAACAGTTTACTGCGTCGGATGAAGCGTCTCATTTTCAATTAAAATATATCTTTCAATTGAAATTTGAATGAATACCTCTCATTAGAACGAATTTTCCGAGATTCCGAAAAAAAAATTCCGGATAATTGAGGTTACTGATATTAAATAGGCTTCGTCCCATTCATACATACTAAATAAATACAAAATTTCAAGACTCTGCCTCAATTTATTCGGGAGATAGAGCGTTTACAGATATACAGACAGACAGTCAGACGGACGACAATTTAATTTTTAAATATATTTTTCGGAATCCCCAGCATCTGAAACGTGTAAATCCGACAAAAAAAAATCTATTTTCAAAACGATTGTAAAACTTACCATATTTGCATTACTATGTATAATGGGCAAGTAAAAATAATAACTCGGTTATTACGTACGGAAAACTTAACTAAGCATTTGTTAAGATGATGTAGTACCAAAGGTGAATGTTTCTGAAGTTAAAAAAATATTTTAATGTAGTCGTTTGAATATAAAAAAACAATTTTGGGAAAAGATAGTAATAATAAAATCGTTTGCTAGCTATCTCATCACTTTCCAATAATGTTTCATTCTGAGAAGAAACTCTATCTTCTGAAACTAATTCTTGTTATTATCGAACATAAAGTGAGAGTTTTATTTTTCAGACAAGCAAACAAAAATAACAGTAAATTCTAAGTAATTTACATTTATTTATTGCATTTTTCTACCGTTGTCAAGGAAATAGTATACGTCTGTCAGAGTTGATAAAAAAACAATCACTCCGATTTAAAAAGGTGTACTTTACTGTAATTACGTCAAAATAATGTATTTTTTTTTAATACAAACGGTTGCTATGTTTTATTTCCTTTTTTGGCATGCTATATCATTAATAGCAGCATTCAATTGAATATTTCAATATTTTAAATGCAATTGGAGTACTTTGCTATTTATATTATTGCAATTACATAATATAGGATTTTTCAAAGATTTATATAAAATGAAAATGACATTTAACAAACATTTCTAAAAGTTAGGTCCTTCTCTATTAAAAGAAAGTTTTAAGATAGACATCAGGACTGAAAGTTTCTGGAATTTGATGTCATATTTAATTTTCAAGTGTACAGAAAAAGTTTAAGTAAGCATACAGCTTTCTGTAAAATTACATTTTTTAAATTTTTTAATTTTTTACAGTGCAGAATCATCACATTACACATATAGATACATAAACGATAAAAATAGTAATGTTGTTAGAAACACGTATAAATTTATAATATAAACAGAAATGCAGGAAATTTTCTTGTTCAAAATACAGTAGGTATAGATTACCTAAGAATTTACAGGATTTACTATTAAAAAAAGTCATGAATGTGTTAAAATAGCCAGCATAATATACTTTTTAAAATAATGGCATCAATTTTAGAGTATTTTTACAGTTATTTCACACATGAAACAAAAAAGTCATATTTATTCAAAGTATATGAAGAAAAAAAAATGTATAACTTAAGTTCTAGAGAATTCATAGAATTTCAAACAAGTACCTACATTAAATCTTAATCTTTTGTATAAGACATGCCGTTACTACAAGCTTCTCCGGTTTTCAGTCAAAAAAAGTTTTCTCTCAGCAGAAAATTAGAACAAATTTCATTTTAAAAATGCCATTTCATTCATTTTTGAACGGATTTAAATGTATAAATTTCATGCTATTTTCGTGGTACTATTTCTAAAACTACTTTAAGTACGTATTTGATTACTGCTGATAGATTCGGAAAAACTGCCAACAGACATTTCTTTTTCTCATACGGAAAAAATACCTCTAATTTCGCATTTTACTTTTGCGAAATTGTGTATAGTTTCTATTGTCCTGTCCATATAATTGTATAAAACTTAGATATAGATGAAATTTTAAAAGGATTGCTGAATATTCTACGTTTGAAAAGAGCCTTTTTTCCATTACTTATTGTATGAGAGATAGAAATATGAAGAAAAGTCATTAGCTGTTTCATCTAAGCTTTTTACTTTCTTCTATCCTTACAAGAAAAAAGTATTGGATTCATGAAAATTTTCGAAAGCCAGTTTTTAAGCGATTTACACGTTTTAGGGATCAGAGAACCAGAGTGTTTACAAAATGTCTATCTGTGAGTTTGTAAGTTTTTAAGTCTGTCTGATTTCATATATGTGACAAAAATTTTGTGGACCCTCTATCTCCAGAACTAAAGCATGGAAATTCACAAAACATTAGATTCTGTTAGACTTTCATATATATTAGCTCCGATTAGCTTTTGGTGTATATCACTCAACAGGTGGTGTTGCTGTGATGTATTATTCACTATATCCATATCTCAAGAACTAGTGCCTGGACTTTAAAAAAAACTTTAGATTTCGTTAGTACTTGTTATAACACGGTTCTTTTGACGTTTTGGTGCAAATTTCTGAACAGGTGGCACTGCCATGGTGCATTAATCGTGATTATTGCAATAGATCTTTCTAAAAAACTAAGGCATAGAGTTTTACAAAACTTTAGATTCTGTAAGACCTTGAAAAAACTAGATCTGATCAGTTCTTGGTGATTATTGCTCAACAGGCGGATTTCCTATGCTGCATCAATTACAATTTTCAATATAGCCATATTTCAAGAACAACTGCATGGATTTTCATAAAACTTTATATATTGTTAGTACTTGATATAGCATGAGGTTGATTACATTTTGGGGCAAATCGCTCAAAATGTGGCACTGCTATGGTATATTTTTTTTGATTATCTCAATAGCTTTGTCTCAATAACTAATGCACGAAATTTCTAAAACTTCAGATTCAGTTAGTCTCTGATATAAATCAATGATGTTGTTTAGTTTTCTTGTGTAAATTTCCCTGCAGAGGGAACTGCTTTGCTGAATTTTTCACAATTTCGCAATAAATGTATCTCAAGCATGGATTTTCAACAATTTTCAGATTCAGTTAGTACCTAAAATAAAAACTGATTCCAGATTAGTTTTTGGTGTACATCACCCAACATGTGGCGCTGTTATGCAGATTTTTTTAAAGATTTTGCAATAGCTCTACCTCAAAAACTAATGCATAGATTTTCATCAAACTTCAGATTCAGTAATAAGTTGATATAAGATTTTGTTTTAAACTACCTAATCGGTGGCACTGCTATGCTGCATTTTTCAGAAAGTGTTAACAAGTATAAGATAAAAGAAAGTTTTCGTGTTGCCACATCTGACTAGTTCCAATAGACTGCATGACAGTTTAATATAGGAGAGACTGGTGAGGGCTGACCCACTTTTTTATGAAGTAATTTTTTATTTTGTAAATAATGAAGAACCTAGAATAAATTTTATATATCATTTTATTTGATATACAATCCATTGTTAAAAAAATAGCTAAATAAGCGCAACGTATAAGAATCTTTAAAAAAAATTGTTTTTAATCATGATAAAATAATATGTCAATGTTCAACACATATGGGAGGTTTCACGTACATTATTTTATTTCGAAATATCACTTAAGAGAAATAAAATCATTTCAAAAAAATCAAAATAATTTTATACAACATTCTTTAATTATTAAAAAAGTATTTTTGAATATATCATGCCTTAAGAAATTTATTTAGACAAATTTGCAAGTCACGGGAAAAAAAATTCGTTTTAAACAGGATTTTGTTTTACCAGGCATAACTATACAGCAGGGAAAAAATCTAAAAATTATCTAAAGAAATCTCCATTTTCTTCAGAAATTTTGCAGGTTTAGCTTTATCTTTAAAAAATCTGCAGGATATTTTAAAATAATCTTATAAATATCTGAAGATTGGGTCAAATACTTACACATTTCCTACAGATTTTTAAACCAAATTTCTGCAGATTTTCTGCAGACTTTTTTTAATGGGGATTAGTTGTCATTAGGATGTGTTGCCTTTTCATCTCACTGTATTCATATCAGTAGATTTTGTATACATGTATTTTTAAAGTTTTTCGACCAATGCTATGTTGAATTGGAGCTGCAAGTGTACTTTTGGGAACACAAGTCTAAGTGCGTTAATATGGGAAATATTGTATATCTCCGTGTATAAGCCGTGTATACGACTTTTCACTGAAAAAATCATCCAAAAGCGGAAACTCGCACATTAGCCGATATTAACAAATTGTGATTAAAATTTTAGCGAATTCAGCACTTTTTCGTAGAAAGATGTCAGGAAAAAATGCGTTAAAAATTATTGATTTCTCCTATTTGGGTGTGCTACCAAATCTGTTTGAGTCCTGATTACTCTGTTAGGACATGTTTGTTCTTAAAAACGTTATATGCTATTTTTTGGCTTGAATTACCGCAAGAAATGATCGTTTGATTTTTCAAAATAATGTTACATGAATAATTCGATGGATGGAACTAGAGACACTGGCGTTTATTGAAGAAAACTGCGATTGTGATTATGGTGAATTTGACATTGTCTATATTCATATGAATGAAAGAAAGTTTTTCAAAAATATTTGCTACTTATATTATTACAAAATTAATTGTTCCAAGCTAAATCAAGATTAATTTCTTTCCATTTTGAAGGCCAATAAATTACAGCTTGCTGCTGCGATCAAGTTTTACATCATAATAATATTTAAGAACAAACATCTAAATTAACAATTCTTTAGTCCAGCAGTTCCCAAACTTTCTTTGTACGCGACCCAGCATTGAACGAAAAAAAGTTTCGCGACCCACCTTTCAGAAAAAAAAATCGTTACCCATCCAAGATAAAGTTGTATATCAGTGAAGCAATTTTTGTACGATCTCTATACGTTTGGCTGATCCTATCCTACGAAAAATGCTAATTTTCGTACGAAAGATACATGATCAATAAAAACAAGAATCAAGTAATATCAATGTGTATAAGTGAATAGTAATTAAAACAATGCACAAATTACAAAGGTAGTGAAAAATACGTTTAATTATTATGAAAATGCAGTTTTGTTATCAGTGAGATTGCTGCTACTAGTGTTTACCAACGTAGGAACATATATTAACACGCAGTTTGCCTCAGTACTTGTCTTTCAAAAACTGTAAAGTAGAAAAAGCATGTTCTCATATGCATGAAGTGTTGAATTTCATAAAGGACCTTAAAGCTAATTTAAATATTTCTGGATATTCTGTTCGTATATTAATCTGGAAGAAAATTGAAAAAAATCCTTTTAAATATTATTTCTTATTGGAATTGTTATATCTTTTTTTATAATGAAATAAAAGATATATTTTGATGACAAACCTCTTTTGTTCCGCGACACACCAGTGAGTCGCGACCCATAGATTGGGAACCGCTGGTCTAGTCGATCACATAATCTCGGCGCCTGCAGTCTACTGGAAAGAAGCCGACAAAAGAAATTTCGAAATATATCACAGATATCATCCGAAAAACAGATTTTACAGGTACAGAGTACTGATTAATGCCTTGTAAAAGTTATTTCAAAATTTATTTTTTGAAGTACATTTAATAATAATTAGCAATATATACTTTTTAATGTTTCTTTAAATTTAGAAAAATAAATTGTTTTCTGAGTTTCAAATAATAAAGGAACATTTTTATTTTATTTTTAGGTGGCTTTGGAAGCGGTTATCGAGTATTTTCGTACCTGAATATTGTACCTTTTCGTAGTTTAATAAACTTTTTTTTCTTTTTGCTTTTACAGTGAAGAATACATTTAGCAATATATTTTTTTAATGTTTCTTTAAATTTAGAAAAATAAATTGTTTTCTGAGTTTCAAATAATAAAGGAATTTTTTTTTGAGTGACTTGGAAGCGGTGCTCGAGTATTTTCGTACGTGAATATTGTAAAATTTTCGTAGTTTAAGAAACTTTTTTTTTCTTTTTTCTTTTACAGTGACCCTTTGGCAAGACACGTATATGCTACGCACGCACCTGACTGTTGTAGCAAACAATTTCCAAAATTATTTTTTAAATTGCATTTAATAATATTTATCAATATATTTTTTTAACTTTTCTTTAAACTTAGAAAAAAATTGTTTTCTGAGTTACAAATAATAAAGGGACATTTTTTTGGAATTTTGGTTGGCTTGGAAGTGGTTATCGAGTATTTTCGTACGTGAATATTGTAAATTCTCCTAGTTAATTTTTTTTCTTTTACAGTGGCCATTTGACAAGACACTCGTATATGTTATGAACGCACCTGACTGTTTTAGCAAAAAATTTCCAAATTTACATGATTTGAACCTAGATCCACATGTAATCATAGATCACGGAAAAAAATTTCCTATCCTCGTGCTAGAAGGATGTGCTCTTGCAATTGAAGAAGAAACATTTTTTCTTACGTAACGCGTTATGTTATCTTTTTTATGTCTTTAAGACTTTATTTTTCTAAGCATTATGAAGCAAAGATTTACAAATTCTTTTTTTTTTCTTTTGAAATTGTAAAGCTATTTGCTAGAAAATCTCGATTGAATATATACTTTAAAATTTTTGAGCATGAAAAACTTATATCTCTGCATAAAAAATGTTAATTTTAAAACTGAAATAAAAATGTTATTCAAATTTATTCATCAGCAATAAATAAGCAAATCCATAGCATTTCTAACTTGAATGCCAATCCACAATTTAACAGGTTTATATTGCAATCGACTATTCTAGTATTTGCCTGATTTCTAATTAAATTACACTGTCAATATCTCACTTTGTGGGAATAGTAGTACAGGTATAAATCTACATACAAATGTCTATGTTATAACTCCTTGATAAATCCTTCTAATTGCACTTATAAAAAAGAAAAAAAGACTTCAAATATCACAAAACTAAATATCTGGATGTTAACAGCGCACATAAAAATGAACAGATTTTTTTTAAATTATATAAACACTGTAAATATATAAGAGATAAAACCCAGTTAAATTTATGACATTGATTTCACAAACTATTCACGCTAATTTTATTTCAAAGATTAATCTAAAAATAAAGTAACCGACAAAAAATAAATAAATAAATAAATAAATACATAAATAAATAAACAAATAAAATAAAATAAAATAAAATACTAATGTGAATATTCAAGGATTCTGAGCACCTTATGTGGCACGTATATAGGTCGCTCGTCTCCAAGGGGTTACTTAAGAGTAGAATGACCGTAAGCTGTCATTTTGATTGCGACCATATGAATATATTTCGGTTCAAATCAGAAATTTTATTATAAAAAAATTATAAAAAATACAAAGACGGAAAACGTTAAATAAACAAATGTAAATTTTAACTCAAAATTCTGGTGTGAAATATTTTTATAAAACTTGGCTAAAATTTCCGGCTTTTCAAGTGTTAAAAACTACCAGGAAAAACGTGGCATGGACAATGTCGTGTTCCAGATTTGCGATATACCTTCGAGGCGTGCTTAGCACAATGTCAGGTTTAAACATTAATCAGGGGTTTTATTTTAGCCACAAAATGAAAACAAAAGATTATACGTTGGATTTACTTTTATGAAGTTCAACGAAGTCATGAAGATTTCATTCAATAATATTTTCAAAGACTATAATTTTAAACTTATAAATTATTTCTATATTTAAAATAATAATAATATTATTATTATTTTTATCATGATCAAAACGTAGCTTACGTAATAACATAGTCATATTGATATGCCTAGACTTTTAGAGATACGTTAATATTCCTGGACTAATCATAAACAAATATTAAATGAAATTTCAATTTACCAATTTTCGGTAATGCAAATTTTAAAACTTCTGAACATCGCACATTTTCAGTTTTTACACCGTCGTATAAAGAAAAAAAATACTTTTAAATGTAACTTGTTTTAAACCTGTATTTAAATTTGTTTTTAAGTTATTATACATTTTTTTATAGTTTTTTATATTTTTTGTCATCGTGTCCACAGAGTTATTACATTTTTGGACATTAAACGTGGACCAATCAGGAAACGAATAAAATAAAAAACAGAGATATTTGATTTCTAGACATTAATCATGGACCAATCAGCAAACGAATAAAATAAAATAAGTTGCGGAATTCAATCAAATAAAAGATTCAGATTTCCCAATTCTCGACCGAGAACAACAATTATTTTTTCAAATATTTAAAAAATATCAGTTACATTAATTAAGGAGAAAATCTGTATCAATGTGCCGCAGTTCCCCCTATCTATTTCATAAAATGTGAAATAGTTTAATATAATTAAAACGCCCCTCAAACAATGTTTTCCCCATATACCATTACGTATTGGTATACTTTTGTATGGACTCTTAAATTAATAACATATATTCTTTGCAACCCAGTTTGTACAGAATGTATTTTAGTACGTACTTCATAGATTCATATCGATTTCATTATGTTCGGAAGAGTGTAAAGTCATTAAAATGCACTAGAAATTTTTTTCCCATTGGCCGTAATGTAATGTATCATTGATTATATCTGTAATTAAACTATACATCCAATTTTCATAAAATTTGAAGTGACTTTACAAAATTATGCAACAATCATATAATTTAAATTTCAAATTATTCAGTTGAGTAGTTTTTGCTCTGTTATATGCGGACAGACGAACACACATATGAACGGACTAAACAACGACTGTAGTTGCTACGTATTTACATAATTACGAACGCACCTAAAAGAACCCAACTTACCTCTAATGAATTCATAAAATCTGTTATATACTACATCATCGAATTAGAGTTAATGAAATATATAATAAAAATGCATAAGTTGAAATTTCAAATATGGCTCTATCAAACCATACCTAAGCGTATAAGTACTGTAAATTAAAAAATAATAGTCCCCTTATATTATTTTTATATAAACAGTTCTTTAAACAAAACTGTTATAATCTATACTACGTTAACTTTATTTGAAATATAAATTTTTAATACAATGATAGTTAATTTTTATTGTATTTATAGGAAGTTTAAACGTTAATTTTGACACTAAATTTAAAAATTGACAAAAGAACTATTAATTTTAAAGAGCTGTTTAAGTGATGTACTTAATGAAAATTTTCAAAGAGCAAGTCCTTATAAGCTCGAAACTTTTCCGAAGTAATCAAGTGAATATAATTAAATGTTAGGTTAAAGGGAATTATTATGTTATGTACTTTAAGGTGTGAAGAGAGTGTTAATATGTGATAAACCACATTTAAAATAAAATTTTGCATTAGTTATCTCATTAAAATTTCGAGAAATAAACTATTTTTCCTATAAATATGCAAATAAAGCGAATAGCCTTACGTGAACAACGAGAATTTATCTATATGTATATAAAATATATATATTCAGTATATGCCCATTAATGAGATTTTAGATGTATTGTTACATATCTAAAAAAATACATGATGAATTATTCTAAAAATCCAGGTGTATAAAGAGAATAGTACAGGTCAGATATTTCCACGAATATTTTCTCCCGAAATCCCATAGAAGACTGTCAACATATTGAAAAACAATGAAGAGCTTTTGGATAACACGGTCAAAACTGCAGATTATGATTAAGTGGCTTATTCTAAAAGCCTGTTCATTTTTATAATTATAGCATGTATTTTCGTAGAGAAATTAAAGTTTTTTTTTTATAAAAACATACCCGAATTTTGTAAATTTCTTGCTTATAAATTGTAAAGATCTTAATGTAAAAAAATTTCCTTTTCAAAAAATATGACAAATGTCATTGCACATAATATTCTGTAACTAAAAAATAATAAAAATTGTTTGAAAATGAGCAGGTTTACTAAATAATGATTCACTGCGCATGCTTAACCGCAATCAAAATATAATTTGCATAATGTGTTAGCTAAATGTATAGAGCAACGTTTGTGAAAGTTTCAAAAACATACTTCGAAAATTCTGAAAATTAGCATCGATAGAATGAGCTAAAAATCCGTTGTTCCCAAAAGGAAGAAAAAAGATGAGTGACTGTATCCAAATACAGTTCTACGTGCATTATTGTGTATGCTACATTGACACTAACCAATAGATATATCGATACAGCCCCCATCTTTTTCCTTCAGTTTGGAAATAACGTATTTTGAGCTTATTCTATCGGCGAAAATTTTCAGAATTTTCAAGCTATGATTTTCTGACGTTCACAAAAGTTGCTCTTAACACATTATATATTGTTACGAATTTTGTAAATAGTTAGTGTTTGTACTGTAAAATAATGTAAATAATCTTATTAAGCTCCATTCCTCTACTAATATTAGATTTTGTTACATTGTCTCTGTTATCAAGCAAACTTGTCTATTATTTTCAGTGAATGTCTATGGCAGCTTTGCGAAATATTAGAGATATCGCCAAGTTGGCGTCACTTTTGGCGACTAATTTTGGTCGCCAAGTTGGCGACAAACTTGGCGATTGTTGGCGATGACAACCCTTCTCTCTCTATGGTAACCCCCCTTTAGATATGCTGATACATTGAATGTTTTTCCTTGGTTTCTGGATTTTTCTAGAAGGTTGTAGAAATTTCCGGCGCGTGCTACGAGCCTATATAAGGAGAGCAATGCGAAATGTTGTTGTTATTTATTTACCAGTCAGTCATTGAGTAAACTTCTAGGGTATTGTTTAAGCAAGTTTGCTTGAGCTTTATTTACGTTATTTTGAATGTGATTTTAGTGTTGAGACGTTATATAAAGGGTCTCTGGGACCTATATCTGCACTTGTACGATAGATTTGAACAGTTATTTTTGAATATCTAGTAATATTTGTGAGTTTCCAAGACTCTGTTGTTCTGAAGATCTGTAAATAAATTATTTTCTACTTTTCTAAGAGAAAAATGTTTGAAGTTGTCTAACCATAAGATCGAAAGAAACCTATATACGCTGCAACATTTGGTGTCAGAAATCGGAATCTTATAGCGAAAACAAGAGCAATGGACGGACAACTCAAAGAACTATTAGATGCTATCAATGGCATAAAAACAGAATTGACGAATAAAATTGACAGAGGACAAGAAGAGTTGTTGGAAGAGTTGACAAACAAAATTGATAAAGGCCAAGAAGAGTTGGCGAAAAAATGAATAAAGGCCAAGAAGAGTTGGCGGAAAAAATGAATAAAGGCCAAGAAGAGTTGGCGGAAAAAATGAATAAAGGCCAAGAAGAGTTGGCGGAAAAAATGAATAAAGGCCAAGAAGAGTTGACTGAAAAGATTAATAAAGGCCAAGAAGAAATGAAGAAAACTTTAGAAGAAAAGTTCTCGTCGGTAGAGAGAAGAATAGGCTCGGTAGAAGAGAAAATAGAGGAAGTAGAAGAGAAAATTCAGAATGAAGTTAGTAATGTTGAAGAGAAAATGGAAAGGAAAAAGTCGGAAGTAGAAGAGAAAATTCAGAATGAAGTTAGTAACGTTGAAGAGAAAATAAGTGAAGTAGATGAAAAGCTAAATAAAAAAGTACAAGATCTTGAGAAGAAGCTTTCAGCGTCCAGTGGTAATTATGAAGAATTTAGGAATCCGCCTGCTTCTCCTGTGCAAGTTAAGCTGTCGACATACGACGGAAAGAGTTCCTGGCAAGTTTACAAAACCCAATTTACCATTGTAGCCGAAGCGAACAAATGGAGTGACGAGGTGAAAGCTTGTCAACTGGCAGCATCTTTGAGAGGAGAAGCCGTCGACGTGCTGCAAACATTGCCCGATATGACGCAACTCGATTTTGAGACTCTAAGTTGAGCACTTGAAATGAGATTCGGTGAAAAATTCTTCAAAGATTATACGAGAATACAAATGAAGAGCCGCCATCAAAAATCGAGTGAAACCCTTAAAGAGTTTGCCTCAGAAATAGAACGCCTGGCAAATTTAGCATTCATCGACTGCCCAACAAATATACGGGAAATGCTCTCATTGCAGTACTTTGTAGACGGAATAAAAGATCCAGAAGTGCAGAGAGCGGTACGAATGGCAGATGTGCAGGATTTAAAGGCTGCATTACTATATGCCTTAAAGTTGGAAGCAGCTACACAAGCCAGCCGAAGAGATCGTCATTCAGTCCGAGGGGCAACGACGAACAAAAGCTCAGACACTGAAATCGACGTCTTGAAAGAAATTAGGAAATTAAATCAAGAGCTTGAAGCCTTAAAATATGGAAGAACAAGCTCAAGGAGACAGAATCTCACGTGCTGGGGATGCGGTGATACAGGACATCTCCGAAGAAATTGCCCCAAAATCCACGAACGTGAGATAAATTCAAACAGTCAGCAGAGAAACTACATTTTGGCAATCTCGCGGGGCGGAGGTTGCCAGAAAATGAAAAGCCCCACCTGAAGATCCTCCAGATATCAAAAATAAGTGGCGGTGATAATGAATTATATGTGATAGGCTTTATTAACGGAATTCAGTGCCGTATGGTTGTCGATACAGGAGCCAATGTGACAATAATAAGAGAAGATTTGGATCGAAAATTGAAATCTAAACTCATCTGGACTCCACCCTGCGTTACCCTGCAAACTGTGACGTGCGACAAGATAGTCATATATGGAAAGACCAATTTAACCATCAACTTTGGAGGAAAGAAATATTATCATACGGCATATGTGGCTGACATAACAGATCCTTGCATAATCGGGCTAGATTTTCTGAAGAAGTTTGGCTTCAAACTTGGTTTCAAAAATAATAAAATGCTCTCTAAATTTGAAGAAATAAGCCTTTTTGGATTAAACAACGAAATTGAATGTAAACAAGCAGTAATAGCCAAAGAAGACATCAATCTAGATCCAAGAACAGAATTTTTAGTTCCAGCTGTAATTAAAAATGAAACTAATTACCGATTTGGCCATATAGATTATCCAGAAGACAATAGTACACAAGCAGGAGTATTGGTGGCTTCTTCTGTAGTAGTCCTCTCGAAAAAGACCATTCCAGTCAGAATTGCCAACATCAGTGATAAGACGAGGACTATCAAGAAAGGAGAGGTGATAGCATCATGTGCTCCTGTGACGTGCATAAGTCAAAATTCCAGTCACTCTGAGAAATCTTCAGATAATTTAGTCAAGAATTTGTTACAAAATACAGACTTAGATCCAAAACAGATGGACGCTGCGGAAAATTTAATTAGGGAATTCCAAAGTTTATTCTCCCAAACATCTGAAGACTTTGGACTAACCAAAATGGCACAACACCGAATTGATACTGGAGATCACTCACCTATTAAACAACACCCTAAACGATTACCTTTTGCCAAGCAAGAAGAGGTGCAAAATTTAATTAAGGATATGGAAGAAAATGACGTCATCGAACCAACGACAAGTCCATGGGCGTCTCCCATTGTATTAGTAAGAAAGAAGGATGGTTCAACAAGATTTTGTGTAGACTACCGCCGACTGAATGACGTCACGAAAAAGGATAGTTACCCTCTACCAAGGATCGACGACACTCTCGACACACTTGCGGACAACACTTGGTTCTCGACTCTGGATCTGAAGAGTGGTTACTGGCAGTTAGAGATCCATCCGGACGACCGCGAGAAGACTGCCTTTACAACGTGACAAGGATTATGGCAGTTCAAGGTAATGCCTTTTGGTCTGTGTAACGCACCTGCAACTTTCGAACGGCTTATGGAAACGGTTTTCCGGGGGCTGTCATATGAAGCATGTCTTGTTTATTTAGATGATATCATAATCATAGGAAAATCTTTTGATGAACATCTGAACAACCTCAGGCGGGTGCTTCAAAAATTAAAGGAAGCTAATTTGAAGTTAAGCCCTTCGAAGTGCAGTTTGTTTCGAAATGAAGTCGCCTACCTTGGACACATCATTTCAGCGGAAGGAGATAGGACTGATCCAGAGAAGATATCGGCTGTGAAAAATTGGAATCGTCCAGGAGATGTTCACCAGCTTCGGAGCTTTCTAGGATTATGCACCTATTACAGAAAATTTGTCAAAGGCTTCTCGATGATTGCAAGACAACTTCATAAATTAACAGAAGCCAATCAAAAATTTATGTGGACACAGGAATGTGACGCTTCTTTCGAAAAGCTTAAGGAGGCCTTAACATCCACTCCAATTCTGTCATATCCTCAAATCGATAAACAGTTTATACTTGATACGGATGCAGGTAACGAAAGCATTGGCGCTGTACTGTCCCAGGAAATCGACGGCCAGGAGCGTGTTATTGCCTATTTCAGCAAGTGCTTATCAAAGGCAGAGCGAAACTACTGCGTAACAAGAAAAGAGCTTCTTGCTGTAGTGAAAGCCATAGACCATTTTAATCACTATCTTTACGGTCGAAAATTCCTGATCCGAACTGATCATGCTTCTCTAACTTGGCTATTGAATTTTAAGAACCCTGAAGAATTCTTAAAATTTCAGAGAGCCAGGAAGGCCAGAGAGCCAGGTGGATACAAAGCTTCAAGAGTACGATATGGAGATACGCCATCGAAAAGGCTCATCACATGGAAATGCGGATGCTCTCTCAAGAAGACCCTGCTCAGAGAATTGTAGATAATGCTACCGGGTTGAGAAGAAATTTAATGTCAAAGGTCCTATAGTAAGACAAGTTACAACTGGGTCTACATCATCGCAAGATCCGTGGAGTGACGAGAGCCTGCGTAAAGATCAACTTGCTGATCCTGAAATTAAGCCAATTCTAGAGCTGAAAGAGGAGTCCAACAGGAAACCCAGCTGGCAAGACATGGCCCATTACCATCCTACGTCTAAACGTTATTGGGCTCTCTGGGATTCCCTACATTTGAAGAACGGTATCTTGTATCGAAAATGGGAGTCTGACGATGGAAAGACATGTAGATGGCAACTGCTACTTCCTAAGTCGAGAATTTCTATGGTCCTTCAAGAACTTCATGGTAGTCCTACAGGAGGTCATTTTGGTGTAATGAAGACCCTGCAAAAGGTTCGAGAGCGTTTCTACTGGAATAATGTTCGCAGTGATGTGGAGAAGTGGTGTCGAACTTGTGACACCTGTGTAGCACGTAAAGGTCCAAAGAGGCGCACCCGTGGACGATTGCAGCGTTATAATGTAGGAGTTCCTTTCGAACGAATTGCTCTAAACATCCTGGGTCCTCTTCCTAGAACATATGATGGCAATAAGTTCATCCTCGTTGTCATGGACTACTTCACTAAGAGGCCTGAAGCCTACGACATTCCTAATCAAGAGGCGGTAACCGCAGCGGATATACTGGTTCAACACTGGGTTTCCAGATACGGAGTTCCTCTTCAAATCCATTCTGATCATGGAAGAAACTTTGATTCGGCTGTGTTTAAGGAAATGTGTGGACTACTCGGCATGGACAAAACTCGAACTACACCTCTACATCCGCAATCGGACGGCATGGTAGAGCGGTTAAATCGTACCATCCAAAATAGTCTCTCCCTCCTCGTGTCGAAAAATCAACAGGACTAGGAGAAGAAATTACCTCTGTTACTGCTTGCCTACAGGAGTGCTGCACATGAGGCTACTGGTTATTCCCCTTCTCAAATGCTCTTTGGTCGTGATCTTCGTCTACATGTGGATCTTTTGTTTGGCCGTCCTCCTGATGCTCCTTTATCGCCCGAGGAGTACGTGGATGAACTCCAGGCACGGATTGAGGAGATTCATCGTCTAGCGAGGAACCGAATCGGACTGGCATCGGAAAAGATGAAGACACGGTACGATACAAAGGCAACTGGACATGAGTTCAACGAATGTGACAAAGTTTGGTTGTGGAATCCCATACGCCGTAAGGGACTGTAGCCAAAATTACAAAGAAACTGGGACGGTCCTTACACAGTCGTCAACAGGCTGAATGACGTCGTCGTACGCATACAAAAATCGCCACACGCCAAACCCAAGGTCGTACACTATAACCTGCTAGCCCCTTATTTTGGCCAAAGTGATTAGAAATTCAAAACTGGAATTTCAGACCATGGTCATGAAAGTCACTTTTTGTAAATATGTAAATAGTAATTAGTTCTTATTTATGTAAATTTTATTATTATTGTTATTATTTATTTATTTATTTATTTGTTTGTTTATTTATTTTAAGTGTTTTCCTCTAACTCAAGGATTGCACTGCCCGGGACGTGCAGTCTTTGAGGAGGGGGTAGTGTTACGAATTTTGTAAATAGTTAGTGTTTGTACTGTAAAATAATGTAAATAATCTTATTAAGCTCCATTCCTCTACTAATATTAGTTTTTGTTACATTGTCTCTGTTATCAAGCAAACTTGTCTAAAATTTTCAGTAAATGTCTATGGCAGCTTTGCGAAATATTAGAGATATCGCCAAGTTGGCGTCTAATTTTGGTTTTTGGTTTGTTGGCGACTAATTTTGGTCGCCAAATTTGGCGATATATCGCCAAGTTGGCGACAAACTTGGCGATTGTTGGCGATGGTAACCCTTCCCTCTCTATGGTAACCCCCCTTTAGATATGCTGATACATTGAATGTTTTTCCTTGGTTTCTGGATTTTTCTAGAGGGTTGTAGAAATTTCCGGCGCATGCTACGAGCCTATATAAGGAGAGCAATGCGAGATGTTGTTGTTATTTATTTACCAGTCAGTCATTGAGTGAACTTCTAGGGTATTGTTTAAGCATGTTTGCTTGAGCTTTATTTACGTTATTTTGAATGCTATTTTAGTGTTGAGACGTTGTATAAAGGGTCTCTGGGACCTGTATCTGCACTTGTACGATAGATTTAAACAGTTAATTTTTGAATATCTAGTAATATTTGTGAGTTTCGAGGACTTTGTTGTTCTGGAGATCTGTAAATAAATTCTTTTCTACTTTTCTAAGAGAAAAAAGTTTGAAGTTGTCTAACCATAAGATCGAAAGAACCCTATATACGCGGCAACAATATTGATTGCTTTCACGCATGTGCAGTGAGACATTTTTCAATAAACCTGCTCATTTTTGGTACAATTTTTATTCTTTTTTAATTTTGATTCCAGGGTAGTATGTACAATGATGTTTGTCATAGATTGAGAAAAGATCATTTTTTTTTCTTTAAGAACTCTATAAATTATAAACACGAAACCTGACAAAACTTAGGACTGTTTTTATAAAATCTTTAATTTCTCTACAAGTATACATGCTATCCTCTCAAAAATCAACACGACTTATTACAGTATACCACTTAATGGTAATCTGCAATTTGAACGCTTTTGCTACATTAGTATTCAAAGAGTTATCCAAAAGATCTACCTTGTTTTTCAGTTTGTTGACGGTCCCCTATGGGATTTCGGAAAAAAACTTCGCGAATGATTGACCCATACTATTTTGTTTACACACCAAGAGTTTCAGAATAATTCCTCATGTATTTTTCCAAAAATTTTAACAAAACGTCTAAAACCGCAAGTTTCCAGTCATTAATGGCAATTTAGTGTGCATATGAAAGTAGAAAAATACTACACAGGTACACGTTATAGAGTGCTTGTCCTATTAGAAGAGAGTAATGTACCTTGGACATATGTGTACCTCGGACCTATGCTAATTCTAGCTTTACTTGTTTTTGATCAGTAAACAAGAACATTTGCATATTAAATATTTGCCACCAGAGGTCTCATTTAAATTCTTACATTTCTGTTTAGAAGCTCAATTAATTGTACAATTTTTAAAAATGGAAATTTACCTTTCAAAAGTAATTTTTTTAGATATTTCTATTTTATTTTTATACTAAAACATATCTATTTTTTTAATGAGGATTGTGCATAATAAAGTAATGCTCTGGCTACTACACCATGTGCTTTAAATTAAGTTAGGCCTAACCTTAACATAATGATTGATAGTTTTGTTTTTGAGTGTCGTGTGGTGTACCTTGGACCTAATAAAAGTGGTGCACATTGGACTGGGTGTACCTGCACTAGATACCCACTCCCACAATCCCACTAGATACTGTCTAATGGATGTGAACGACAGCTCAAGAAGTTAACATTTAGAAATAACTTATCTAATTACAATCTTGGCTAAAAATAGATGTAATACTAAGATAAATATGTTTTAATGTCTTTTTTGATTATTGTAAGTGTAAATGTTCTGAAGTTTTGTGTCTATTTAGACTTTCTTATTTTTTAAGCCTAATAATCAATGAAATGTATCAAAAATATATACATGTAGGTTCTTCATTAATAAATGTTGATTTTATTCGCTAAAAAGAAGTTTTTTTTTTTTTTTTTTTTTTTAGCAATGGGATCAAGGTACACCACTAGTTTGTGTACCTCGGCCCTATTTTCATTTTATTTTTAATTGAAAAATTTTCAAGGAAATTATTTATATAAAAATTTAAGACGAATATATTTAGTATATCACATCATAAAATTTTATAAAACTATTTCTTTTTTTAGTTGTGGCATTTTTTTATATTAAAAATTAACCCTCTCGTGCATAAATTATTTTTCATTATTTTGCATTATTCACAAAAAATCTTTTTTATGATAAATGAAAGACCCACTCTAAAATAATTTTATCATTGTGCTGCATGCTAGCTATTATCTTTCCACAAATCAGATCTCCATAAATGAATGCTCAGTTTTTTTTTTTTACTTAATAATGCAATAATTATCTGTCATCATATGAGGCCCGTATTCATGAGAGGGTTAAAAAATCAAAATCGGACCGAGGTACAACGCCTTCCCCTAATGATTAAAAGGCGTGAATCACATAAGGTGCAATTATAAATATCCCCATACATTGAGAATATTGTATATCTGTTTATTTTATTTCCAATGCCTTCACAATTAATACAGTTAGATTTTTTAGTATTTATGTATGGTTTACATTATAATTCAAGCAACTATTAAAATAAATCCAAACGGGTGATTCCCAACCTATACTAGCCTATAACAATTTCCGTGTGTTAAATCCCGTAAAAAAAAAAAAAAAAAAAAAAAAAAAAAAAAACTGCATAATTCTATATTACATAGATTTTTAAACAATGATATTTAAAACTTCCATCTTAATACAGTATTAACCATTTGAAAAATAATTGTTGCTTTTGGCAGAGAATGGACATTTTTATGTCCGTATTTTTGATGCATTTTATTTTTTTATGATCGGACCAGGAACATTAATGTTTATGTATATAGGTACGTAATATATGGCATTGTTATTACGCAAGGCTACGTTTTGATCATTATAAAAATATATCTTTATTGATTTTTATTAACTCAATGGAAAAAAATCAGTTTTTTTTCTGTTTTGGGCTATTACTGCATTGGCATTTACTACATTGGGCAATTATTATATGTTTACATGTTTCATAAAGTTTACATATTACAATGCTCATTGCAGCACACTAAATACCCAGTATATAACCACTGCAGTGTTAATAATATGTATATTTTTAAATTAACAAAACCGTACTAATAACCTTATGCTTGGGACATTCGATGACATGATATTTTGAAGATTGACACGCGTACAGCATGATTGAATACGTAGCACATATAGTTGTCGTTCAGTCCGTCTGTCTGCATATAACAAAGCAGAAATACCCAACCGAATCGTCTGATATTTAAAAAGTATAATTATTACATAATTTTGTCGATTCATTTCAAATTTTATGAAAATCGGATGCATAGATCAATTATAGGGACATTAGATTGTGGTTTTGGAAGATGAATATTTAGAATTTTTCTCCGCATTTTTTATATCATAATTTTTAATCCAAGAGCCGACCGCATAAAACCCTAGGTCATCGAGCGTAAGATAAAATTCCTTTTTTTTATGGAAGAGTGGCAATAGAGGAATCTAATGATCCTTATCTGCCGGAAACTAAGTGGTGTATAAGCCAAAAATTAATACCATTTCATTAATACCACCAAAAATTAATACCAAAAATTAATATCATACCAAGGTACACCACTAGTTTGTGTACCTCGGCTCTATTTTCATTTTATTTTTAATTAAAAATTTTTCAAGAAAATTATTTATATAAAAATTTAAGACGAATATATGTAGTATATCACATCATAAAATTTTATAAAACCTTTTCTTTTTTTAGTTGTGGCAATTTTTTTACATTAAAAATTAAAAAGTCAAAATCGGACCGAGGTACAACGCCTTCCCCTAATGATTAAAAGGCGTGAATCACATAAGATGCAATTAAAAATATTCCCATCTCGTAGTCCCATCTCGTAGTCCCATCCCATACTCGTAGGCTTAGCATTATGTGTGCCGTACAATCAAATGTATGAAAACATGGAAAACTGGGTGCAGGAAAGCATAATGCTAAGCATACGAATCGACCACTATAGTGGTATGAATTTTGGTTTATGCACCACTTCGCTTCCGACAGACACGGATTATTAGATTCCTCTATTACTACTCTTCCAAGAAATAAAGATTTTTTTCATGTGCTCGATGATTTAGGGTTTTATTCGGTCTGCTCTTGGACTATTTTATCATTTGTTTACATAAGTGTGTTTTTGGGCCTCCGTGGCTGAGTGGTTAAGACATCACGCCGTTGATCGTGAGGTTGTGGGTTCGAATCCCACTGGCTCCATTGCACACACTCTTTGTGTGGAGCTCCTGGTTGTACTTCTCTTGTGTTGTAATATTTCCTTGTGTACTATCTCGTCCCTGTATATTGACGATGGCTTATAAGCAGGCTTCATGTCGAGCACACAAGTCAGATGTATGTTGTTTAATAAACAAACAAACAAACGTGTTTTTTTTTTTTAATCTAAAGCAATATAAAATTCTTTAGCATGGGGGGGAGGTCGTTTTATCGCAAGTACGCGTATATTCTGCAACTGAAAACAAACAGAGAAAAAAAATGAAAATAAAATAAAATTACAATCCGTATAATTTTGAACCTCACTGTACAGGAACACATAAATTGCATCATAAATATGATCACTGTATTTCATGTATACTAAGGAAAATCGATTGCTTTTGTTAAGATATGGTGGGAGGTATTGGTTTGGGTACGACATTTTGACCATACGAGATCTGAAATTCTGATCTCTAATGAAATTGCTTCGCAACAAGGGCGTCTGAGAGCTGAATTTATACTGCATCTTAATTAATTTGAATTTTAGAAGATAAGGTTTCTTTAAGAAAAAAATTATACTTTTATCTTTTATATTATACTTTTATATTTATACTTTTATCTATCATACTTTTATCTTTCTATACTTTTATCGCAAATTTCGTCAAGGAGCGGATTTTATATATCGCTTTAGTAAATTAAAACAACTCTTTAAAAATGAAAAAAAAATCTTTCAATTTATAATATTATTTCTTATTTTTATTGTTATGTTTTTAGATTAATGCGTGAAAGGAATGTATTTTAAATGTATGTTATACATGTATCTTAAATGTATATAATATATGTAATTTAAATATATATGCTTTAATTGACGTTTAGGTATGTATAGTTATTTTAATTTAAGTATATAAAAGGTTAACATTTTCTAGTGAAATAAATGCTCATTTTAAGGTGTCATTTCAGAGAACATAATATTTTGGGGTTTACCTGCAGCCATTTAACATACAAGAAACAAAAAACGTAAACTAATAATAACATATTGCTCAGTGGTGCACAAAAGTTTTGTGCACCACTGAGCAATGTGTTATTATTAGTTAAATTTTTTGGTGCAACTATCCTATATATATTTATAAAAAAACGTAAAATTAAAAACTTTTAAGGAAATTTAAACACAAAATGCCCATTCATTCATTCCTTTGTTTAAAAAAGTTTTACATATATACTTTTAAAAATACAAAACTAAAAGCATGCGTTAAAATCTCATTCTTCCTAAACTTAGATTAGTTTCGAAAAATTACCATTTTCAAACTGACATTTTCTGTACTTTAAATCCTTTTAAGAATGTTTAATGACTTGTTATTGTAATGCATAAAATTAGAGTTTAAGTTTTAAAGTCAGGCTTTGATGGACATTTCCAAACCGTTGGCTATTTATATAAATTTTACACATTTTATTAAACAAAGAGAACATTTGTAATGTAAAAATAAATTACTTAGGATTGGAAATGCTATTACAACATGTATAGTTTTTTGAAATTACATTTAATGTAACCTACGGAATTGTTTTTTCTTATTTTAATAAGTTTAAAGTTTAAAATTGTTAAAATGAAAATAAAATAAAATAATTATACGTAGAATTATCAACCTCGTGGTACAAGAACGGGAAAACACATTAATCGCGTCAAAATTAAAATCACTATGTTTCATGCATGTACTAAAGAAAATCGTTTGCTTTTATTAACTTATTCTTTGTGGGTATTCAATTTGGGCCTTTTTTCATACAATTCAAGAACAAAATTTCTGATTGAGAATTAAATTGCTAGACAAGAAGAGCGTTTAAGAACTCAGCTTACACTGTGTCTCAACAAACCGGAAATTTAAAATGCTAAGGGTTCCTTTAAGAAAAAAAAATATACTTAACAAGGCGCAAAATTCCGTCATTAGTATATTTTATATTTAACTTCAGTAAATTAGAAACAATACTTTGATGATGAAAAAAAAGATCTTTTAATTTATATATTTATTTATTTTTGTTATTATTATTTTTTCAGATTAATCAGTAAAAAACATGAATTTTAATTGTTTGTAATTATTTAAATGCATGTGTTTTAATTGACGTCTAAGTATGGTTAAGTATTTTAAATTAAATATGTGAAATGTTAAGATTTTCATATGAAATGGGTGAAATAGTCTGACATCAATAAAAAAAAAATCCGAGTTTACCTGCATCCATTTAACATATAAATAACAAAAGAAAAAAAACTAAAACTAACAATTGTTAAGGAAATTTAAAAGCAAAATGACCATTTATCATCACTTTGTTTTAAAATGTTTTATGTATACGCTTTTAAAAATACAAAAATATAAGCATATGTTAAAATCACATTCTTCTTAAACTTTGATTAGTTTCAAAAAATTAACATATTCAAACTGACATTTTCTGCACTTTAAGACCTTTTAAGAATGTTTAATGCCTTGTTCGTGTCATGCTTAAAATTATAGTTTTAAGTTTTAAAGTCAGGCTTTTCTGGACATTTCCGAGCCGTTGGCTATTTATGTAAATTTTACACTAATTATTAAATAAAGAGAAATTTTTTTAGAAAAATTAATTTGTTAGAATTTAAAAAACTTTTACAATATGCATATTTTCTTGAAATTATATTTATTATATCCTAAGCAACGATTTTCTTTTTCTTTTAATAAATTTATAACAAAGTTGAGAGTTGTTAATTATTATTAAAAAAAAGTACAGTCAATGACGGTAACTTCGCGCCAAATCAAGGTAAATTTGCTACACCTTTACGAAATTTTTCATCCATTTTTCCATGGTGGAATTTTGGCGAATTTATATTCAATGAACTGCCAAACTCACACGAGTGCTGCTATCTATATTATCTGACCGAAACTTTTCCATTAACTCAAATGGTATAGCAGATTCAATCTTTTTTCTCACTTGGCCCAAAGTTACCCTGATGGTCAAAATTACCCTGATTGACTATAATAAAATTATAACCTAAACATAGAAATAAATAATTTAATTTTTATTTAAGTAAATGGTACTAAATTAACCAAAACTTTTTTATTTTTAAAATTATTTGAAATTATTTAATCTTTTTAAATTTTGTAAATTCCATAATAAATGTAATAATATTACACAAGAGCTAGATTATATATTTTACAACAAATGGAATGTTATAAAAATATATATGATAATCATAATCACTTTTAATGAAACAAGTTAAGCTAGAAGACACTATAAATGTGGTAAAATTGTCTTATTCAGAATGACATAATTCAATGTCTAATGAATTACTGAAAATTTTGAAAGAGAGACTATGCAATTTTAAGAATAATAGTAGAAACTAGTTCACCATCCAAATCCACTGTAGAAACTAGTTCACCATCCAAATCCAATTTCACTTCATTATTATTATTATTTAGATTAATGTGTGAAAGTTGTGTATTTAAAATGTGTGAAATACATTTAATTTTAAGTATTTATATGAGCATTTTAAATACAATGTGTTTTAATTGAGCGCTAAGTATGAGTAGGTATTTTAAATTAAATAAGTGGAAGGTTAATATTTTTTCATGAAATAAATGCAATAGTTTTGATTTCATTAAAAACAATAATATAGGATTTATTTACGCCAATTAACATACAAAAAACAAAAAATCTAAAAGTCAAATCTTTTAAGGAAATTTAAAACCAAAATGTCCCTTCATTTATCACTCAGATTAAAAAAGTTTTATGTGTATACTTTTAAAAATAACAAAGTAAAGTCACGCGTTAAAATCTCATTCTTCTTAAACTTACAATTGTTTTGAAGAATTAGCATATTCAAACTGACATTTTCTGTGCTTTAAAATCTTTTAAGAATGTTTAACGACTCGTTCCTGTCATACTTAAAATTATAGTTTTAAGTTTTAAAGTCAAGCTTTGATTGGCATTTCCAAGCCGTTGACTACTTATGTAAATTATACACTATTTATTAGATAAAGAGAATTTTTTTTTACAAAAAAACAATTTCTTGTGTTTAGGAAAGCTGTTATAATGTGCACAGTTTTGAAATTACATTTAATTTATCTTACTCGACAATTTCTTTTTATTTTAACAAATTTTAAGTTTAAATTTGTTAATTATTATTAAAACGGCAATAAAATAATGACTTGAACATATAAATAAATAATTTAATTTTTATTTAAATAAATTGTATAAAATTAAACATTTTTTAAATTTTTAAAAAAATATTTAATGTTTTTTAATCTTGATAAATCTTGTAAATTCCATAATAAATATAATAATATTATAGAGGAAGTAGACTATTTCTTTTACAATATCATGAATATTATAAAAAATTTATGATAATCATAATTACCTTTAATGAACAAGTTAAGCTAGAAAATGCAATAAATGTGATAAAATATCTCTATTCATGTTGACGTAATCCAGTGTCGTTTGAGTTACCGAAAAATTGGAAAGATTTGCTATTTAATTTTTGTAACAATATTTAAGACTAATTCACGTTTAACAATACCAGTTTCACTTGATTATTAATATTTTTTAGATTAATGATTAAAAGGTATGTATTTAAAATGCATGTAACATGTGCGTTTTCAATGTGTATAATATATGCATTTTAAGTGCACGTGTTATAAATTGAACGTTAGTTATGGTTAGGTATTTTAAATTAAGAAAATATTCATATTTTTTATGAAATGAATGCAATAGATCCGATTTTAATAAAAACAATATTTTGGAGTTTATTTGCGAACGTTTTACAAATAAAAAGCACGAAACAAAAAAGCTAAAACTAAAAACTTTAAGGAAATTTAATAGCAAAATTCCCATTCATTCAGAACACAATTTAAGTTGCTTTATGCGTATACTTTAAAAAATAACAAATTAAAAGCTCATGATAAAATCTCATTCTTCTTAAATTTAGATTAGTTTCTTAAAAATAACATATTCAAACTGACATTTTCTGCAAATCAGGATCTTTTAAGAATGTTTAACAAATTGTTCGTGTCATACTTAAAATTACAGTTTTAAGTTTTAAAGTCAGGTTTTGATGGATATTTCCTAGCCGTTGGATACTTATGCAAATTTTACAAAATTTTTTTGAATAAAGATAACTTTTTTTATATAAAAATAACGTTTCTAGGACTGGAAAAGCAGTTGCAATATGCATAGATATCCAGAAATTGCATTTAATGTAACCTATGCATCAATTTACTTTTAATTTAATAAGTTTTAAGTTTAAAATTGTTAGTTAATAATAAAAAAATATGGCCTTAGCATGCAAATAAGTAACTTATTTTTTTTTTTTAATCGTGCTTTTATGAATTTATGGAAGAGGGAGTAGTATTCAATTTGGACAGCTTTATTATTAATCTAGAACTGAATTTCGGATCTAGCAACACATTGTTTGACAACAAAGGCACTTGATAACCGACTTTATATTACATCTTATTTTAACTGATAATTTAAAAGCCTAAGGATTATTTTAAGAGCAAAATTTATACTTAAAACAAAAGGGCAAATAAAAAACAACATTTTGATGATAAAAAAAATACTTTAATTTATAATATTATTTTTTTTTGTTTTGTTATTATACAGTGTGTCCACTCTCAACATTAGCCAATGGCTAATTTCTAAACCGGTAGTCAAAGTCATATAGCTCCAAAACAAAAATGCTTTAAAAAAGGTAAAGAAATGTTTTTAAGCGATTTAAGTCAAAAACAATTCTTGTTATAAAAAATACGAAAATTAAATTATTATACGGTCTCCCGATACTATAAGTGAAATTTTTAAAATTTTTACTATTACTCAAACAGGTAAGGCAAAAAAAAGTCCATTTACTCTGTGATTAAAACTAACCGAGTAATAGCTGTCTAAAGTTGAAGAATTTATTTTGCTGCAAAATAGAGGTCAGTCACACATTTACTCGAAATAAATATAAACGTCAGATATAAAACTCAACATTAAACACTGGGCGTAAAATAATTTTTACAAAATTATTTTTAAATTTATCTTGATGTTTTCATATTAAAGCAAAATATACAATTTGTACTAAAAATATAAGTAAAATAATAACAGAAATTTTGGTAAATTAAATTATGAAAAGCAACAGTCACAATCTAACAGTTACAGAATAAAAAGCTTCATTTCTTTACAAAATAAAACATATGTAAAAATACAACTGAGAATGTGAATTTCAAAACTCACCTTATCGCTTTTGTTTTCTATTTTAGTTTTTATTAATCAGCACTAATGCAACATTCAAATCTCAAATTTTTAATGAAAACCGATGGACATATTTAAAGGTTTTTTTGCTATTTTTTGAAATTTGATTTTCTTGATAAAGAGAACTTTGAAACTCACGTCTTCAATTATTTTAACCAATAGAGGAGTTAATTAATAAAAAAAATTATTAATTAACTTGTTAATTAATAAAAATTAACAGTACCGCAAAACTTATACGACGACAGCACCTTCAGTTAATTCGCTTTAAAATTTTTTCTTACCTTATTTAAAATATTTTTTGTAACTGGAACTATATATCTGTGACAAATAGTTTAGGAATTTGCCATTGGACATCTTTGGAAATGGACGCCCTTTATAATACTTTAAGTATTTAGTATATGTTCCATCAGGGCTTAGTCCAACTTATCCGTTTTCTGTTGCAGATAAATGGTTTAAGTCATGAAATTTAAAGTTTCATAACTCGGTCAATTTTAATGTTAGATTAATGAAACCTTTTTTTTATTGCTTGTTAGATTGATAGAAAAAGTTTACTAAATATAGGATCGAGGGATCGTATAAATATTTATTTTTCGTATTTTTTTAATAAAAGTTTTTTTTAAATTATTTAAATCACTTAAAAACAATTCTTTATCCATTTTAAATCATTTTTTTCAATTGCAAATATATGTCTTTAACTAACGGTTTAGAAATTAACCATTAGCCACTGTTGAGAGTGACACACTGTATATTATTTAGGTTAATACGTAAACGGCATGTATTTTAAATGCAAGCGTTAAATATATGTTAAATCTTATATAAATAGGTTTGTTTTAAATGAAAACTAAGTACGATTAGATATTTTAAATTAAGTATGTGTAATATTACTATTTTCTTATGAAATTAATGCAATAGGTCTGATTTAAAAAAAAATAATATTTCGGTGTCTACCTGTGGCCGTTTAACATACAAATAACAAAAAATCTAAAATTAAAGCTGTAAAAGGAATTTAGAAGCAAAATGTCCAATCATTAATCATTCAGTTTTAAAAGTGTTATATGCATACTTTTAAAAATAACAAATTAAAAGCACAGGTTAAAATCTCATTCCTCCTAAACTTAGATTAGTTTCGAAAAATTAGCATATTCAAACTGACATTTTCTGTACTTTAAAACCTTTTAACAATGTTTAACGACTTGTTCGTGTCATGCTTAAAATTACATTTTTAAGTTTTAAAGTCAGGATTTGATGGACATTTCCAAGCCGTTGGCTACTCATGTAAATTTTCCACTATTTATTTAATAAACGGAAATTTTTTTTTAGAAATTTTTTTTTATATAAAATTATTACTTGTGATTGGAAAAGCTGTTCTAATATGCATATTTTCTTGAAATTGCATTTAATTACTTAACAATTTATTTTTTATTTTAATATGATTTAAGTTTAAAATTGTTTATTATTATTAAAAAAAATAAAATAATAATTTAAACATATAAATAAATTATTTTTTATTTAAATAAATAGTGTACAAAAACTCAGACTTTTTTATATAATTTTTTTTAAATTATTAAATCTTTATAAAATTTAGAAATTCCAAAATAAATTTTAAAATATTATACAGGAAGTAGACATTATCTTTTTTCATTGTCATGATAATTATAAAAAGATGTCGGATAATCATAATTACTTTAATTAAACAATTTAAGCTAGGAAAAGCTATAGATATGATAAAATATTGTTACGGATTTTGTAAATAGTGTTTGTACTGTAAAATAATGTAAATAATCTTATTAAGCTCCATTCCTTTACTAATATTAATTTTTGTTACATTGTCTCTGTTATCAAGCAAACTTGTCTAATATTTTTCAGTGTATGTCTATGGCAGATTGGCGAAATATTAAAGATATCGCCAAGTTAGCGTCACTTTTGACGACTAATTTTGGTAGCCAAATTTGGTGATATATCACCAAGTTGGCGACAAATGGTGATTGTTGGCGATGGTAACCCTTCCCTCTCTATGGTAACCTTATATAGATATACTGCTACATTGAATGTTTTCGTTGTGATGGTTTTCTGGATTTTTCGAGAAGGTTGTAGAAATTTCCAGCGCATGCGGCGAGACTATATATAGGAGAGCCGATACGATCTGTTGTTGTTATTACTTATCAGTCAGTCATTGAGTGAACTTCTAGGCGATTGTTTAAGCAAGTTTGCTTGAGTTTTATCTACGTTATTTTGAATGTGATTTAGTGTTGAGACGTTGTATAAAGAGTCTCTGGGACCTATATCTGTACTTGCACGATATATTTGAACAGTTATTTTTGAATATCTAGTAATATTTGTGAGTTTCGAAGACTCTGTTGTTCTTAAAATCTGTAAATAAGTTATTTTCTACTTTTCTAAGAGACAAGAGTTTGAAGTTGTCTAACCATAAGATCAAAAGAACCCTATATACACAACACTATCTTTATTCAGACTGGCTTGATTCAATTTCTTTGGAGTTACATGAAATTTGGAATAAGATGCTACGCAATTTTAGTACCAATAGTAAAAACTAATTCATACTCAGAAACATCCATAATCATTTCATTTTATGTTTCCACTGATTTGCATTATGTATGAAGTCTCAATAAATTATTTTCCAAGCTCTTGTTTTTAAATTTAGCGAAAACATTTCTATCATGAATTATTTTGAAAATGTCGCTGTTTGTGCGATGAAAAGTACATCAGTCTGGATCTGAGTAAAGGTCCCGTAAAGCATGGTGACGTCACTGCAACGTCGTTGTGAAGTCACATTGTGACTTTGTGACCATTGATTGTCGATGTGACGTCATGTTATGTCGATGTGAAGTCACAGTGACTAAAATGTGAAGTCGTTATGGCCGTTTTAGAGCTCTTTTGAAACGTTTCACCAAGTGGTCGCAATGTGACAAATTTGTGAAAAATGTGTGATTTGTAACTAAATTGACATTAACATTGTGACGAAACTGTGACAAAAGCGACGATATTTAAATTGCTAGAAACATGTTTTTTAAAGTAAATAACATACTTTAAAGGATATTTATAAATTTCTAAAGATTTTTAAGAAAGTGACATCTCAGTCGCAATGTGACGTCACTGAGTGGTGGTATTTTGGTCACAGATGTGATGTGACCAATGTGACTCACAGTGACGTCACTGTGACCATGCATGCTATTAGGGGTGGTTAGCATTTCCCCCTTAACATGATATTTTAAATGTTAAAGGTATAACAAGTTGGAAATAGCACGACAAGCATAGCAAATGAGATGCGTACGTACTATAACAAAGTTTTGAAAATACTCAGATCGTGGTGTAATCGTATACAGTACTTCAAATACAGTATTGTAGCCGAAATTTTCGGTGTGCATTGCAAATGCTATCTGTTTTCTATTATAGAGGAAGTAACTTGTAATAAACTTCAGCAACGTATATCAATTTCATAAAATGTGAAATACAGTCGGCTCTCGTTAATTTGAACTTGTCGGGAACACAAGAAATGTTCGAATTATGGAAAATATGAAATGAAAACATGCTTAATATGGTACTAGTACAAAGAAATTAATGTTATAGTGTTTTTAAATTTATTTCGTCTGTTATCATTAGAATATGACTTAATATTAAATTATAATGTATAAATACATAAACTAATTAAAAAATTAGAAAAAAGCACAATCGAAGTGAAATTTAAAGCGTCATTGATGGACAGACGGCGTACTAAGAAAGTGGATATCAAATGCATTGAATTATATGTATACTCGTTAGGAACAATTTTCACATAAATAAAAAAAAGAAAGTTATTCAAATGATCTTAAATCCGTGAGAAATGAAAAGAAAAATTAAAAATCGTAATTCTCGTTAGTTCGAATTAAACGAAGTCATCAGAAAATGAGTTCGAATTAATGAAAAATTTTAACGTTATTTTGCCATTGAAAATTTCGGGACTCCATGTTTAGTTCGAATTAAGCGAAGATTCGAATTATCGAATTTCGAATTAACGAGAGCCGACTATAGTTTAATGTATTTAAAACGCGTCCCAAACAACGTTTGCAGCTATACCATTATATAATAAATACTTTTGTGTGGAACTTCAAACGAATAACAGATATTCTTTGCATAACAAATTCTACAGAATGTATATTGTAGTACATGCTTCATAGATGCATATTAATTGTATTATTTGGAAAGGGTGTAACATCATTAAAATACACTTGAAAATATTTATTTCTCATTGGTCGTAATCTATCGGAATACTTTCGCTGTAAAACAAATCCGTTACATTTATGATAAAATCCGCTGGCAGCAAAGTTGCCAGCAGTTTTTGCCGTAAATTTAACTTTTTTTTTACAGTGTTTGGTTGTCCCTGTAATTAAAATACATCGGATTTTCATAAAAACTGAAATGACTCGGCAAAATTATGCAGCAATTATGTATTTTAAATTTCAAACGATTCCGTTGGGTAGTTTTTGCTCTGTCATATACGGATAACATAACATATTAGTATGGGTAGTTTTTGCTCTGTTATATACGGATAACTTAACATAATACAGTAGAACCCCGCTAATTCGGACCCCGATAATCCGGATCTCCGGATAATTCGGATCGATTTGGTCATTTTTTTTTTCAAGTTTGAGAAGCGATTGGCTAATTTCCGTAACATTAACTCGTTTCATCGTCGTATTCTAAGTAAAAAAAACTTTTTCTGACATGTTTTCGGAATAATTAAGCAAAGTAAACATTATTACTGTCTGCAAATATTCAATAAGTGTAACATAAAGGTGATATTCTGTTAGTATGTTATATTTTATTTCATTTTTTTTTCTAATTCTCCGGATAATCCGGGTTTTCGATAATCCGGATTGGGTCCGGTCCCAATTAATCCGAATTATCGGTGTTTTACTGTAATAAGATTGGACTTAACGACAACTGGAAGTGTTACGTAATTACATAACTATGAACGCACCAAAAAAGAGACGCTGAAATCTCATGAAAAATATTAACAATTCTTATATTAAAACTGTATAATTTGTAAACTTTTTTAACAGCATAAAAATAGGTTAGTTATGTTACACTAGAATAAGAATAATTTACTAATTAACAATATGCATATTTTCTTGAAATTACATTTAATATATCAAATGCAGCAGTTTTGTTCAGTAAATTTTAAGTTTAAATTTTTTAATTACTATTAAAAAGCTTATAAAATATGACCTAAATATACAAATATTTTTTAAATTTAAATAAATAGTATGAAATCAATCGAAAAAGGTCTATTTCTAAACTATTTAAAATTATTAAATATTAATATATTGTATGTATTCCATAATAAGTATTGAAATGTTGCAGAGGAACAAAATAATTTTTTTATAGAAATAACAAGAGTATTTTAAAAGTAACAAGTATATAAAAAAAAACAATGCTGAGAACTGAGAGAAAAAATTAATTATTCATAAATTAAAGCTGCGTAATTCATACACTTTTGAAATAGCATAAGAATAGTCTGTTTCTATTCATTATATAATCCAAACATAATTAAACTTTGCCACCAGCGGCAGAGAGGTTTTACTCTCGAAACTGATAATCGGGATGTGCTGTGTTCGAACCGAATCGCGTTCGTCGGCTTAATCGTCCGGAATTTTCCGTGGTTTTCTTCGAACCTTGGATTTCCTTGCATAAATATGGGTTAGGTTCCCTTAGAAAGACTCTCATGGAAGGCATCCTCATCATTAGGACCTATATCTCTCGTGTTGATAATTAGATGTTAAACATAACCAATCATAATTAAATATTATTGTTCTAACTGAACTATTATTTATTTACTTACGACCATTTTATCCAACAAAATTTTAGCAAAAAATAAAAATAATGGCTTTGAAATGAAAAAATTAATTCATTTTTTATTTCATTTCATTTCATTTTATATTTACTTCGTTTTATCTTTACATAAATAGTATATATACATCTTTTGGATTTATAATAATTTTTTATGAAATTGCATTGAAAACTCCAGTTGCTTAAAGAGTTAAAACTTATCTCACATTATATAAATAAGTAAGAACTTAAAATCCTTGCCAAATTTCGTTTTAAAAATTCTCCTTTATATTGTTATCTTAAGTAACTCTCTTAAAAAATACCGAAAAAAAATAGAATTTCATCTTTAAATGCCCATAGCAATTTTAATGAAAGCGCTTTTAATAAAAAAAAAATATCCCATTCCACACTTCTATCTAGAAACCAATAACATCATACGGAAAAGAATATTTTTTCCAATACATACAAAATACATTTTAGAATGGAATGAAACCTTTTCTGTTTTAAAATACAACTATCTAAAAACGGGTTTAAAACATAATGTCACTATTTTTTTAGACATCCAGTGATAGAAAATGAAATACAATGCATGTTTCATCCGTTTAGTTTCTTTGGGAATGTAAATGTCGTTTAAAAAGATACTTTATTTTTGTTTAAAACGTCTCCAGCCTTCAGAGTCATACATTTTTCAGTTTCGCTAAGTAAAAGTGCTCTTTTTTGCTACAGGATTTTTCAATAGTCGTAAATTTGATTTATAGACACGTTAAAAAAGGCTTTATGAACTACAGGAGGCGTAAACGTCTGTTCATATTTTTAAAAAATTTATAAAAATTAGCATGTTATCGTATAAAAGTGTTGTTTCAACGACATGACTAACAAGGAAGTTCTCCATACTGGGCATACTCAGATTTTTTTGAAAAAAATACTAATTAACTACTCATGTATGTAATAAAGGAGCCGTTAACTTTAGCGGCGGAATTGAAGTAGAAAACATGTAAAAAAATAAAATACTTTCTAATATTTGGCGTGAAAAGACGAAAGTGTCACACGATTTGGCAAGCAGCACTTTTTTCCGCTAAAAGGAAAAGATTTTAATGCTACTAAAAACTTTTGGATTTTTTGAATCGATGTAAATGGTATTTAATGAATTTAAATATAAACAATAAGAGCGTTTAATACATTATATATATATATATATATATATATATATATATAGATTATTTGTTGCTGTAGTTATTTAATTTGCCTCTGGAAAAAATATTTTCATATATAACAAATTCTTATTCAGTAAAATTATTTTCATACCTTTAAGTGTATTCAAAAATAAAAGCCTGATGTTTCCATAGCAACAAAATCGAATTGACAATGCTCAACTGGACTTTGAACTTGAAACAATTTTAATAAATTTAAATTTGAATTTCGTTTTAAATCTCAATTTTGAGGGTTAAATGTCAATATAAATACATAAAAATATCAATATAACGAAATTACATTTAAAACAAACTAAAGCTGACAAAACCAAAGATATTTAATTTATCTAAATACGTTAAACATGAAACTTTTTTCCTTTAAAATGCAATTGACATAAAAAAAACATTTTTCGAAACTGTTTTTCATCGCCAACCGCTGATAATTCGCCAAATAATGAAATTTTCTTTACTTTTTTATGGACAGGGTACGGAGGTTCCGCCGAAATTTTTTTACAAACGTATATAAACTCATGAAAAGAACATTCTGTAATTTTTTCAGATTTTTTGGAGTATGCCCCTATGGAGATCTTCCTTGTAAGATAAGTCTGATTTATGCTACAATAGAAAACGTTTGTGAGCAATTAGACGGAAAATTCTAATTTTTTAGGGGGGAGGGGAAGGAGCTGAGGAGGGTGAAAAATAAAATTAATTGAGTAGTTAATAAAACATACGAATAGAAAATTTGATACTTTTTATGTTATATAGATAAACCCTCATATGAAGGCGTTGTAAATTACTGTTCGCAAAGTTTAGTACTATTATCAAATATTTAAAGCGACAATGTTACGTCAGTTACATTACATAGTACGCATTTGATCTGTAGACACGTTAAAAAAGTTTACATGAACTAGAGGATGCCGTATCAATTTGCTCATATTTTAAAAATTCACAAAAATTAACACGTTGCCGTCTAGACTTGCTTCCACTGTATGACTCATCAAATATTGGTTTGTGCTACAACAGAAAACTATATTAAGCAATTAAAAATAAAAGTCTTATTTTTGGGGGGAAAGGGAAGAAATAAAATTAATTACATAGATAATTTAAAGATATGATTAGAAAATTTTATATTTCTATGCTATATAGAAAAATCCCAATTTGAAGACATATTAAATTACTGTTCGCAAACGAAGTTTGGTACTATTATTGCATATTTTAAAGCGATAAAGTTACGTCAGTTACATTACACAGTACACATTTAATTTATAGGCACGTTAAAAAATTCTACGTGAACTACAGGATACCGTAAAAATCGTTTATATTTTAAAAAACACATAAAAATTGATATGTTGTCGTATAAAAATATTGTTTCCACGATATGGCTCATCGAATATTGATTTGTGCTACAATAGAAAACGATAGTGAGCAATTAAACAACAAATTAAACTCTTTTTTTTTGGGGGGGGGGAGAACTAAAATTAATTACATAAATAATTTAAAGATATAATTAGAAAATTTCATATCTTTATGCTATAAAATTCTAATATTAAGCTATAGTAAATTACTGTTTACAAACAAAGATTGGTACTATTATCGCATTTTAGCTGATAATGTTAAGTCAGTTACACATGGAAACGACATTTGTTTCATTTTTATTGCTCAAAAATTAATTTAAAAGGAAAGTAATAATGTAATTTGTCACTTTTTAGAGTTGTTAAGACCATAAAATCTCTTCATTTAACTAGATATTTTTGACAGTTTTTACATTTTAATGAAGAGAAAAAATATGTTTGTCTATTATATGTTAATAATTTATAGAATTTTGAAATGCAATTTTTGGATTATAATAGAAATTAAAATAATCTGGAGTTATTTGTGTATTAAGACCCCAATAAAAAATATATTAAACCGTAATTTTTTTTTTATAGTTTTATCAGTAAATTAAATACACAGTTTAGAAAACACTTTCCACTCGTCAAGTGTTATGACAGTTACGGTCAAGTGTTATGACAGTTACGATTGAATTAACTTAACTAATAAGAATGTATTTATTAAAATACAACACATTGCTCAGTGGTGCACAAAACAAGAATTTTAATATACACTTGTACAATTAAAATAAAATAAAACTATCAACGTTTCGCGCCGTCTTCTGCAGGCGTCTTCAGGAAAATACGATAATGGAAGGTTTGCATCTTTATCGAGAGATAATATTTCTAATAAATTAAAATCTAAATGAATTAAAAGTTTTAAAAAGTTGCCACTTACACGTGAGTAAAAATTAAAATATTGCAACGAAATAAAAAATTTAAGATTTTATGATGTTATGCCATATTTTTGGTATATTGTAGGATAAATTATCATTATATGGTTTATTTTCTCGTGCAATGATTTCGATAGATTCTCTTTTTTTACCTTGAACTGCGTTATTGCACGGAACTATTAAGACGGCAACTCTTGTTCGCCAAGTAGAAGCGAGAAAGAGCAGTATTCTGTTTATATTGTTTAATATCTCTACGATGCTCTTTAATTCTAATTAAAAGTTTCCGCGTAGTCATGCCGATGTAGACTTTTTTAACATTATTAGATAAAGTGATGGGGATTTCATAAATACCAGATTTTTGATCTATTGGAATTTTGTCGATCTTATCTGTAACGATGTCAATGAGATATGGAGGTGGAATGGCGACAAGTTTTATGTTATCTTTTTGTGCGATCTTTTTTACTTTTTCAAATATGTAAGGGATATAATGAAATTTTCTGTAAACAAGATGCAAACTTAGTATTTCCGTTATCATATTTTCCTGAAGACGCCCGCAGAAGACGTCGCGAAACGTTGATATTTTTATTTTATTTTAATTGCACAAGTGTATATTAAAATTCTTGTTTTGTGCACCACTGAGCAATGTGTTGTATTTTAATAAATACATACTTATTTGTTAAACTTTATGGTGCAACTGTCCTGTATATATTTATGAATTGACTTAGTTCAAGAAATACACAACCAAGATCGGATATCAAAAATTTATAAAACAAATAACGATATATTGCATTGAAAATTTTTTAATGTTGCTCTATCTTGCTCCGAGCTACTTTTTCTCATTCCGAAAAAAAAATCATTGCGAGGTAGGTTTAGCACCATAAAAGAGGTGAATAAAACTTTCAATCTAATCTGCAGAATACTTGAATGATGCCTTCGTAGGGTTAAAAAAAGGTCTGAAAGAAATTAATAGATGTAGATACTGACTATATAGAAAAACATTTGAAGTTGAAAAATTAAAATAATTTCTGTATGAACTATTTTCTAGTATTAACAAAAATTTTACATTTATAACAGTTAATATTGGAGCACATTTATGGAAACAAAAACGAGATCATGTATTTGATCACTGATATTATCAGTATATGACGCGATTAAAATTCAGTAAATTTTGTTTAATTTTAATAACCAATTTTTTCCAGTACACGTTTTATGCTTTGTGTACAATTTACGGAATCTAATTAAACTCACATACACAAAAAACTAGTCGTTGGGGGCCACCGTAATACTTACCCATCATGGATATGTATATGAAAATAAAACATGTGAAACTATTTATACAATGCATTGCAATTCATAAACAAAATTTAAATATTGTTAATATACATAGTAATGCTATATTAAAGAACTGCTGATGTACCAATTTCGACAAATTATATAAAACACCAAACTACTCAAGTAGTACCGAACTGCGTAAAATAAACATCCTTATAATTCCAAAAATAATAATTCTATTAACTAACAATTAACTGCGTCGGATTAAGCGTCTCATTTTCAATTAAAATATACTTATGAATTGAAATTTGAACGAAATACAGGGTCATGAAAAATCGAAGAATGTGGAAAACAAGATTACAAATATCTCGGCAACTAATAATCCGATCGACTTCGTTCTATATGCAAAATATGTGTTATTTTATTGCCTTTTACGTCCATTCCTTAGAACAAAAAAGTTGAAAATTTTTATATACATTTCATCAGAACGAATTTTTCGAGAGTCCGAAAAAAATAGTTCCGGATAATCGAGGTTGCTCATATTAAATAGGGTTCGTCCCATTTTTACATACTAACTACATACAAAATTTCAAGTCTCTATCTCAATTTGTGCGGGAGATAGAGCGTTTACAGACAGACAGACAGAAGGACGGCAAATTTTTTTTTCTAAAAATATGTTTTTCGGAATCTCCTTTATCTAAAACGTGTAAATCCGTCAAAAAAAAAATTTCGATTTTCAAAACGATTGCAAGACTTACCCTATACTACGTATGATGGGTAAGTAATAATGACGTTTAACAATTTTAATATCAATTTAAACTTCTTCTACAACGCTTTAAGTAATGTAAATAAAATATATTATTCCGTAGTTTTCCAGCCAAATCACATAGATATAAATAGGTTTCCTGTAAACATACAAAACAGTTTTTAGGTGCGTTCGTAATTATGTAAATACGTAGCACCTATAGTGGTCGTTCAATCCGTCCGTTTGTCCGTCTGTCCGTCCGTCTGCCCGGCCGTCTGTCCGCATATAACACAGCAAAAACTACCCAACCGAATCGGTTGAAATTTAAAATACATAATTATTACATAATTTTGTCGAGTCATTTCAAATCTTATGAAAATCGGATTCATAGATCAATTACAGGGGCAATCAAAAATATTCCATTACATTACGTTCAATGGGGAAAAAAGTTTCAAATGCATTTTAATCGTTTGAAATTTAAAATACATAATTATTACATAATTTTGTCGAGTTATTTCAAATTTTTTGATAATCGGGTGCATAGATCAATTACAGGGGCAATCAAAATTATTCAATTACATTATGGTCAATGGGGAAAAAATTTCAAATGTATTTTATACGTTTGAAATTTAAAATACATAATTATTACATAATTTTGTCGAGTTATTTCAAATTTTATGAAAATCATATCTATAGATCAATTACAGGGACAATCAAAACTATTCCGTTACATTACGGTCAATGGGGAAAAAGTTTCAAATGTATTTTATGCGTTTGAAATTTAAAATACATAATTATTACATAATTTTGTCGAGTTATTTCAAATTTTATGAAAATCAGATGCATAGATCAATTACAGGGACAATCAAAAGTATTCCGTTACATTGCGGTCAATGGGAAAAATGTTTCAAATGCATTTTAATGGTGTTACATTTATTCGAACGTAATAAAATTGGTATGCATCTATAAAGTGCATATCATAATATACATTTTACATAATTTGTGGTGCAAAGAAAATTTTTTATTGATTTACAAGGCCACACAAAAGTATTCCATTACATAATGGTATAGGGAGAACATTGTTTGATGAGCGTTTTAACTGTAATTCACTATTTAAAATTTTAAGAGATTGATATATGAGAGTAATATTTTTAAAATTTCGTTATCGTACGAACGCACCTCATTTGCTACGTTTTACGTGCAATTTCCAACTTGTTTTAATTGAATTAGCTTGTATTCTGTTTTGAAATAGAACTATATAAAAACTGATTTAAAAAAGTAATATCGCTATTATTCTAGTCACTCTGTAATAGAAAACAAAATAAGTAGCATGCTCTATTCCTTTAGTTGTTCAAGGACCATAAAAGTTGATTTTCTTAAAAAGCTTTATTTTATTATAAACATTCTAGATTTCACAAATATTTCGCATTAGTTTACTTGGAATCTAAATTGTACTTTTCGCTGGCTTTCTTTCAAATATTTGCAATTCTGATTTAATAACTTTATTTTAAAGTTCACAAAGAATATATATATTACATTTAGATGTTAACTTCTGAATTTTATAGTTTTATTTCAAAACATATTATTTTTTAAAAATTACATTCTTTTTGAAAAATGCATGTCATTTGAAATGTATAACTCTGGATACATACTATATAGAGAAGCTTTTGAAATTAAAAAATTAAAATACTTTCTGTATTCATTAAAATTTTACATTTATAACAGTTAATATTGGAACACATTTATGGAAACAAAAACGAGATCATGTATTTGATCACTGATATTATCAGTAGGGGAGAGTGGGGATACTTGAGCATAGGGGATACTTGAGCCACCCCTATTATCTCTACAGTTGGTTAATTTTTCTTTCTAAAACTGCCAATATGTTAACACATTTATAGTTCTGAGCATGTAAAAAAGAAATCACACATCTTGGTACCATTTTGAAAGTATAGTGATCAATAGTTGTCTTTTCCCTATCTGAAGTAAATTTTTGGGTACATGGTTTTTTTGTTTTTTTTTTGTAATCAAAGATTTGTTTAAAGTTGCAACTATATACATAAATTTAATAAGCATAATTTCAATTGTATTTTGAATCTAAAATAGTTCTAATAGCTGCATGCTTTATTTAGTAAAACTCTGGGAAACAAAACTAGTGGTAGTGGGGATACTTGAGCCAGTGAGAGTGGGGATACTTGAGCCATGTCTCAACCCTCCCCACTAGAAAATAAACATAGGAGAAACAAACAAAAAATGAAATTCCTTCCTTATATTCACTAATAGATTTTATTCTGGATAAAAGAGAGAATAATTTTTCATTTTATTTTATTTTTCTTTAAAAAAAATAACGACTTAAAAATGTTTAAAAATGTAAATTTTTTAAATGAAAATATCCATTTTAATTTTCAATTTGACTAGCAAAATAGCCTGTCTAGATAAATGTAAACATAGTTTTCAATTTAACTTTTATTAAATTAAAATAACTTTTTAAAACTGTTTTACAGGCTATAATCTCTAATACTTTAATTAGTTAGGTCCAACATATTAAAATATTTATTTTTTAATATAACATATTAAGATTAATATCTTATATTGAAATCGTAATCTCTGTTGCTGTAATTTTTTTAACTAAGAAAATTGAAGAAAAATTGGTAAAAAGAGCGCACAAAAAACAAGAAAAGCAACAAAAATCCCAGTTCAAACTTACCTGCATGGAGCCAAAGAATAAGACAAAATCTTTTCCTGTGAAATCAAAAAAGTGTTTGAAATAGTAGAATGATACATCTGGCTTAAATTCCGACAGCTACTAAATTAAAAGCATGAGTTCGACATTATCATTATAGGAAAATTCTGCCAATGATGGTGATGATGTGAAAAGAAAACCTTCTATTGATGGTTGGTTACTAATAAAATATGCCAGAAAGAAAACTAAAAATAATTGTTGGATAAGCACTTAATATTTTAAAAATGAAATTTGCCCGAAGAATAGCAGATTCCAAATTTAAATGGCTCTGAACTGAGGGAGTTTCTACCGTCGTTATAATTCAAGTTGAAATTATCATTTGACAACCAGTTCTAACGACAAAAAATGATCGTATTACTAACTTTGTTTTCTCAATTGGTTTGGAAGGACTTTTTGTTACATAATTTATCATTCTGTAAAATGTTTGTGCAAAAATAAAGCGAAAAAAATTACTTTTGTAGGTATTTTTCCGTAGTGGCTCAAGTATCCCTTCACGATGGCTCAAGTATCCCTCCCATGGAGATACTTGAGCCACCATGTAAAACAAAAAATAAACATTTTTTATACATAGAAAAATAGTTCAAAATTAATTGAAAGTGGTTTTCAGTTGAAGAAAAAATATAAAATTTTCATTTTCAATATTTTATTTTATTATAAGAAATTATAAAAAATTTAAAAAAATTAAAATTCAAAAAATGGCTCAAGTATCCCCATCTTCCCCTATATGACGCGATTAAAATTCAGAACATTTTGTTGAATTTTAATAACCAATTTTTTCCAGTACACGTTTTATGCTTTGTGTGCAATTTACGGAATCTAATTAAACTCACATACATAAAAAATAATGACGTTTAACATTTTTAATATCAATTTAAACTTCTTCTACAACGCTTTAAGTAATGTAAATAAAATATATTATTCCGTAGTTTTCCAGCCAAATCACATAGATATAAATAGGTTTCCTATAAACATACAAAACATTTTTTTAACTGAATCAGTTTGCAGTCTGTTTTCAAATAGAACTATATAAAAACTGATTTAAAAAAGTAATATCGCTATAATTCTAGTCACTCTGTAATAGAAAACAAAATAAGTAGCATGGTCTATTCCTTTAGTTGTTCAAGGACCATAAAAGTTGATTTTCTAAAGTGCTTTATTTTTATTATAAACATTCTAGATTTCACAAATATTTCGCATTAGTTTACTTGGAATCTAAATTGTAATTTTCTCTGGATTTCTTCCAAATATTTGCAATTCTCATTTATTAACTTTATTTTAAAGTTCACAAAGAATATATATGAGGGTCCCAGAAGCCAAGGGGTATAAGTGACAAAATTGAAAAAATTGAGTTAAGTGCACAGGGTATCTGGAAATATGCTTTTTTCATTTCAGGTAAAGAAATATAGGTCATTTTCTTATTATTTGCTGAGTAATAGAGATAAACCACTTTTTTCGAAAAACAAACAAGATTGATTAATTATACATTTAAAGAAAATTGTACTCTATTTTTTTAACACTTATTGAAATGAGAGTTCAAAGATTAGAATGCAACAAGCAGCTGTTTCCTACTTCAATTTAGTCAATTGTTATTGATGTTCCAATTTAACATCAATAATCTTTAAACTCAATTTACTCCAAATCGACCTTTTGTCACTTGTACCCCTTGGCTTCTGGGCTCCTCATATATATTACATTTAGAGGTTAACTTCCAAATTTTATAGTTTTATTTCAAAACATATTATTTTTAAAAAAATTACATTCTTTTTGAAGAATGCATGTCTTTTGAAATGTATAACTCTGGATACATACTATATAAAGAAGCTTTTGAAATAAAAAAAATAATAAATTTCTATGTCAATTATTTCCTAGTAAAGATTAAAATTTTACGTTTATAACGGTTTATATTGCATTACATTCATGGAATATAAATAACAAATTAAATATATAGAATATGTATTTAATTTGTTATAGAATATGTATTTCTCAGTTTTCATCACATTTTGATGATCGCTATTTTCAGTATGTGATGCGTTGAAAATTCAGTACATTTTACTGAATTTTGATAACCAGTTTTCTCCAGTGCACGTTGCATGCCTTGTGCACTGTGAAATAGTTATGTAACGTTACTCCATAAAATTGGTGGCAGCTACTGCCCCCAAAATATAGAGTAATTTTTTTTCACTTATTTTACGATGTGATTTAAGCATACATTAATGGTGTAATATTACAATTTTACTCCGGATATATTGGTTAAACTACTCCATAAGTTTGGAGGCAGCAAGATTACCACCAATTTTATGGTGTAACGTTACACAAATGTTTTACAGTGCGTACAATTCACGGAATCAAATTAAACTCTTACACACACAAAATGAATAACGTTTAACATTTTTATGATTTGGGTCAACTACTTTTACAGTACTTTATATAATGTAAACAAATTTTAATTTTCCGTAAATTCTAGCTATATCACATTGATATAAATAGGTTTTTTGTAAGCACACAAAACAATTTTTTTAAAACTAAATCAATCTGCATTCTGTTTTCAAATAGAACTACATAAAAACTGATTGAAAAAATTAATGTAGCTATTATTCTAGTCACTGTGTGACAGAAAACAAAATAACTGGCATGCTTTATTCCTTTATTTGTTCAGAGACCAAAAAAGTTATTTTCCAAAGTAGTTTATTTTTGTTATAAACATACCGAGATTTCACAAATGTTTCGCATTTCTTGTTCGTATTCGAAGTTGTAATTTTCGCTGGAGTTCTTCCAAGTACTTTCAATTGTCATTTATTAACTTGATTTAAAAGTGTATATGAAAAATTTCAAACGTTATACGTAGAATTTAAATTTCGAATTTTGTAGTTTTACTTCAAAAGATATTATTTAAAGAAAGTTAAATTCGTTTTGAAAAATGCATGATACACTAAAATGTATAACTCTGGATACACACTATATTGAGAAACCTTTGAAAAAATATAATGATAAGTTTCTATATCAACTATATTCTAGTTATAATTAATCTTTACGCTTATACCGGTTCATATTGGAATACATTCATGCAATCAAAAACCATAACATGTATTTCTGAATTTTCAGTATATTTTGATCACTCCAATTTTCAGTATGTGACGCAATTAAAATTCAATACATTTTATTGAAATTTGATAACGAATTTTTCCCATTGTATGTTTTATGCCTTGTGTACAATTTACAGAATCTAATTAAACTAACTAAAAAAAGTTAGACATTTCACATTTTTATGGCTTGTTTAAACTTTTTCTACGGCGCTTCATATAACGTAAAGGTATTTTATTATTCAGTAGTTTTTAGCTTCTAAATCACATAGATATAAATAGTTTTTGTGTAAAAATACAAAACATTTGTTTTAACTGAATCAGTTTGCGTTCTGTTTTCAAATAGAACTATATAAAAACAGATTGAATAAAACAACATCGCTATTATTCTAGTCATTCTGTAATCGAAAAAAATAAGTGGCATGCTTTATTTTTTTAGCTGCACAAGAAACATAAATGTTGATTTTCTAAAGTATTTTATTCTTGTTATAAACATACCAAGATTTCACAAATATTTCGCATTCTTTGTTTGGATTCGAAATTGCAATTCTTGCTGGAGTTCTTCCAAACACTATGAATTGATATTTATTAACTTTATTTAAAATTTAGAAGAAAATATTCTAACGTTCCATCTAAAACTTAAATTTTAAATTTTACACTTTTACTACAAAAGATGTTATTTAAAGAGAGTTATTTTTTTAAAAGCAGGTATAAGTAGGATCAATCAATGTATACAATAAATTTTTTTAATTCATAGGTAAAATCTCATAAATTACTTACGATAATGTACTTACGATATGTAAATACTATTCTATTCCTAAAGTTTCGGGTTGTTAAAAATTTTTCCATCCTTAGGGATAGAACCCGGAGACGTTATCATGATGTTATTTGTTCAATATCTAAGTTCTCACTTTCAAAATAACTGCTGACTGACATAAGGCACGTTTTTCAAAGTAGATGTATGAAAATTGAAAGAGCGACATCTAGTGCATAAAATTCGATTTAATTATTTATTGAAACGCAAATACAGTTTGTGAGAAAGTGTCCCTTTGTAATAAAGGCACTCTGGTGTTTTGTGAGATCGCGACGTCAAAGTTCTAACATGTGTGGCGCAAAAGCGACACCTATCCTTTATGCAACTCTAATTTTTCGGAATGTGTGTGGCGCCCTCGATCTACAGTTAACTGCGGTTATAAGTTTTATGCAAATTTCTAGCTCCGTCTTCAGTTTGCAAAGTATAAAAGCTGTAACTAGTGTGTGGTGTGTGATGTGTAACGCGGTGAGCCGGGAGAGCCTCCAGCAAGGAATAGCAGAGCTGCCGTGTGAAGATAGAGAGACTCCGCAATCGAGTTGGGTAAGAGTTAGTTCAGCATTAAGATTGTTTGAGAATAAAGATATTTGTGCAGCCACGGGCTGTTTATTTACAGGTTAGATTAAAAGTAGACCGCAACCTAAAGAGAAGAGCTGGGTTAGTGCTGTGAGCCAGACTTAGTCGAAAATGTGAGTATGAGCTACAGTTTAATCTCATAGTAGTGTGATTAATTTGTCAGAAATACTGAATTTTGCACCACTCTCCGTTTCCATAACTACAGTAAATAAAAGTTCTGCATTTTAACTTTACTTAGACTATGTCCTCATTCGAACGACACGTCACAAGTTTTGAGAAATTCGTCTAGGCACTTAAAATAAAATAAGATACAATATTGATTCAGATCTGTTTATCGCCTTTTATTATTTCTAGCGATTCACAGATCTTGGCTTTGTGGAGGCTCCTTTGTGGAATAATAACTCTTGCACTGTCAAAATCGATTGGTTTTGTTGATGCCAAAACCGTTTTTATAAATTTACACAGAGAAACTCAATTCGAAAGTCAATGCTTTCTTTTTAAACTGAAAATGTAAATATTTTACATATAAGATCGGGTTAGCTTCTCCAGATCTCGCTGGGGATAGACAAGTTTTTAAATATCCGAAACTGTTTGAGCGTAATTGTTTAATTTTATTGTATAATTTACGTAATTTTATAAATTATTTTTTAAAAAATTACATTCACCGATTGAACATAGTAATACTTGGTTCTTTTAAGTACAGTAGAATAAGTCTTCTTTTTGTTTTACACATTAATTTAAACTGCTACTAAGCGAAGTCAAAAGCTGTGCGTACCGTAAAGAATTAAAAATTAATGATAATAAATGAATATTACTGCGAAAATAAGTTTTGAATTTTTCGTCTTTGTTGTTGAAATTGCATTTCAATTTACATTACGACATGTTTATTCAATGTAGATGTTTACTGACAACGGCTTGATCAACAATTGATTGTTCTGTCAAAATAATGTTACGTTTATGTGTTTTCTTCGTCCAATAATTATTGCTAGTTTTGCCTTCGCGTTCTGTGTGGTCAATGTAGGATGAACCTTCTTTAATTTCCCTCAACCCCTTCTGCGCATCTAGAGATCTGCACTAGCCGGGGCATCAGCCCGAAGGCCAGGTTTGGGTCGATTCCCAATAATGACATTCGGGCCGGGCCGAATTTTTTTGCTGAAGTATCGGTTCGGACCTAACTTTTTTTTTCCGTACGAAGCCGAGACTGATTTCCTTCTTCCTAGTTTTTACGGACCAAAATAATCAGTTCCTATTGAATCTTCCTTTATGAAAATCCTTTTCTAGACTCTTTATAAATCAGTAATATTTGGCTTTGTCCAAAAATTTTTCAAAAAAGGCATATACTTTTAAGCCGTCATTATTCTACAATTAAACATTAAAATTTATTTCTTTTAAAGAATCGTAGATTACTAGGCGTTTTAAAATAGAATTAAACACATAAAAAAAACATGATTATGAAGGACTTTTCTTTTAAACTGAAAACTGCAATTTTCTTTTAAAATGGTCCTCCATGCAAAATGAATACAACAGTACGCGAGAAAAAAAAATATATTAAACATTTACATCTGTTAAGAAGGGAACGTAATTTTTTCGTTCCAAAACGATTCCGTCTTAGGAAATTTTACTTTTACCATATACCATTTTTTAGATTTTTTGTCTCCATTACATGGAATATGGATTAATAATACTAATGATAACTGAAACATTTGCATACAACAAACAAAGATTTATTTGAAAGCGTAAATATCGCAGCCTACGGCACTTAAATGGAGAGTAAAAACATGGAAAAAGAAGAGTAATATAATTTTTTGGGTAAACTGAGTTTTAACCCATTTCTTGGCGTTTTTTTTTTTTTTTTTTTTTTTTTTTTTTTTTTTTTTTTTTTTTTTTTTTTTTGAAGCGCGATGACTGCGCTATGCCTTGCTTTCTTTTCCATTTAGGTGCTGCTCTTCTTGACAGCCCTTGGAGGTTCGGAGAGACTTCGCTTTTCGTCTTGCGCATGCTCCGTTCGTTCTTTCTTTTCTAGTTTTCTTATTGGACGAGAGAGGAGAAACATTTAAAAGTTTGAAGTCTCGCGCCTTGAAATTAATTAAATTTCTTGTGTCTCATTAGAGGCCGTTGGATTTCGAAGAGTAACATCGAGTGAGTAAACTTTTTGGGGAGATTATACGAGTGATTTTTTTAATTAGAAACCTTTGTTTTGTATTTAAAAGGAAGTATTTTCTACATTTCTATTGTTTTTTGAATGTAGAGACTGTGCTTTGTAGTTAAAAGTAAGTGTTTTAAGCCTTGCTTTAGTATTTTATATGTTTTGAATCTTAATGTTATTTAGTTTCATATTAAATATAAAAGAAAAACATTATTTGACTTTAAAGCTTAGTATATTTCTTTAGAAAATCTATTATTAATTTCTTTTTTACTTAAAAAAAGGCTGGTTTTGTTTTTTTTTAAAAAGGTATGTGTACAATTTCTTTGTTTCTTGAACGGAATTGTTTTACATGTCTTGATGTTATACATGTTTTAAGGAAATTTATAGCTGGGGAGTTCAGGGGGGGGGCGGAGCCTCCCTGAGAAAGAATTTTTGATCTTCTAAAAACTTTGTATTGCGTAGTTTCTCCTGGACTTAAATCCCGCTCCGGGAGACAAAACGCAAAAGCACGCCAACGTGGCGATATTTTGGAAACGCACCAAGAAGGGGGTTAAAACTCAGTCACGCCAATTTTTTTTTTTTTTTTTTTTGGTCAGAACTCTTCCGTAAGAGTAAAGATCAATGTTCTGTAGAAATTCACTCGAGCCAGGCCGGGTTCGGGCCGAATTTTAAACTTTTTTCCGGACAGGGCCGAAAATTTAACTTTCGGGCCGGGTTCGGGTCTGGAAATTTCAGCCCGTGCAGACCTCTAACGCATACTTAAAAAAAAAACGCATTTTCTCCATAAGCTTTTAGTTTGTAAGTAATGACTTTCATCAACGCCTTTCTTTAAATTAAAGAAGTAATAACAAAACTTCCATAAATGGTTAACATTTGGAACAAAACTATCCATTTTAAAACAAAAAAAAAACTATGTTACTTACGCATAAATCCAAAATAATATACAACGTTTCTAAGATATGTACAGAGTTATTTCAAAAGCATGATATTAGTACTTTCGCACATTATAAATAAGAGAACATATGTCCTTTATTAGAAAAACAGAAGTCACCTTTGTATTTAGTGTGCCGAAACTCAAGCCTTTGTAAAGCTTTCCATTTTCATTTTAATTGTGATATTCTGCATGGAAGTGCATTTTTTATATATCACTGAAGCAAATTGATCATCTTTCGTGTTATATTTATCTATATCACGATCGTTTTCTTTTAGTTTTTCCTCTGTGTTAACTTGAACGAAAACCTAAAATATATATTTTTACGAAATCATTTACGTATTCCATGTTTTATTTTTACTTCTTGACGAACAGTGAAACAATTTATAAGTTCTCTATACTGGGAACAATTTCCAAACTTATATTCCAATCTCTTTTATAGTTCGAACTCTATTGCAGAATATGAGCTCTCTGCAAAACAAGCTAATCCAATCCTATTATTGATAGCATACGCAGTAGAAAGTTGTAAATATATAGTGGAAAAGGTCCAAATATCTGCTACCATTTTTGTTTTCGATGTAGATTATACAATTATCAAAATTAGTAAAATAAAACTGATATTTATTACAAAATGAAAAAAAGAAACTGTCTCTTCTCGTTAACACATTTTAGTTAACAGAAAAGTATGACATCTTACAGTTAATATGCATTTTGATTTGCTTTTAGGTAGATTTCGTAAGAAATACTACCTATTGCAATCGCACCAGTTTATCTATCTATCTATCTATCTATCTATATATATATATATATATATATATATATCTCACTTTTTTATGGACACGATAACTTCTATAATTCTTCACCAATCTCCACCAAACTTGGACATAAAATCAATGGGGATAAAATCTTGGATGCGTTCGTTAATGGGCAAAATCGGACCAAGGGGGTCGGAATAGGGGGCGTTTTTGTGAAAACCGAAAAAACGCCATAACTTCTTAATTAAAGTAGATATCGAATCGGTTTAAAGTTTATATTACTTCTTAAAAATGGGCCAAAAGTATATATATGACAGATTTTTGATAAATTTAGAAGTGGGCTCAAGGGGCGAAAAAAACAGGGATTTTGAGAGAAAAAAATTCATAACTTCGTCAATTTTCAAGATATCAAGTCCAACTAAATTTTTTATAAATGTTCTTAAAATTATCTAAAACTTTTGCATTTACAAGGTTTTGATAGGACCAACTTTTACCGATGAAAAAAATTAAAAACGAAAAGAAAAAGGGCGCTGAAAAAAGAGAAAAATCCATAACTCCGTCAATTTTTAAGATATCAAATCTGATTAAATTTATTTTACATCTTCTCAAAAATATCTACAACTTTTATATTGACAAGTTTTTCATAGGACCAATTCGTATAGCAAAAAGAAATTAAACAAAAATAGGAGTTGGAGAAAAAAAACCTCAAATCCAAACGGCTTATATTCTGACTCATTTTTAAATTCATTTTTGATTTTAAACGCATCCAAATGGTAGATCCTCTTATTTAAAAACTGTATAAAGTGACACATTGGTCAATTTTCTGATAAAGACAGAATCAATTTTAAAAAAAAGGTACCAAAAAGGGTATTTTGAACAGAATTTCCGAAAGTCATCGGGACTGAAAATTGAAGGAAGTATTCAAATAAGAAATCGCGTTTTTTTCTGACTCGTTTTTAAATCCATTTTTGCTCTCAAATGCATCCAATTTACAGATCCTTTTATTTAGGAACTATATAATGTGATGCATTGATCGTTTTTTTTGATAAAGACAGAATATATTTTGAAAAAGGCTACCAAAAAGGGTATTTTGAACAGAATTTCCCGAAGTCTTCGAGATTTGAAAATTTAAGGAAGTTTTCACATAGCAAATTGCGTTTTTTATGACTCGTTTTAAAATCCATTTACGCTCTCAAATGCATCCAATTTACAGATCCTCTTATTTAGAAACTATATACTGTGACGCATTGGCCAGTTTTTTGATAAAGATAGAATATATTTTTAAAAATGCTGTCAAAGTGAGTATTTCGCACAAAATTTTCCGAAGCAAGCATGATTAAAGAATTAAGGATGTATTCGAACAACAAATCGGTTATTTTATGACTCATTTTTAAATTCAATTTTTTTCTCAAATGCTTTCAACTGACAGTTTTTTGTTATTTAGGAACTGTATAATGTACTGTTTTGGTCGATTTTTTAATAAATTTAGAATCTATTTCAAAATATGTTGTCATAATGGGCATTTGAGCTGAATTTTTCTTAAGATGATTCTGATAAAACCAGTTTTTGCAGGAAAATGAAATTAAAAACTTTTCATAAACGGCCAAATGAAGTTATTAAACTGGGTTTATCTCTAATCATATATATTTTTTTGTTGAAATGAGCACACTTCGAAATCTACCTCCGCCTATAGGCCCAGCCGACAGGGATTTTTTTATTTGCACTGAGCAATTAATTCACAAAGGTTATTACTGTGCCTGTAGTAACTTTACATTAATGTAGCAAACAAACAATAAGATAGTTTTATAAACACGTCATGGTTGAAAAATATTTAACATGTAATAAAATGTCATTAATTGTGCCAAAGTTTCCGAATTGATTTAATTCAAAAACAGATTTTTCATTATTCTGTTGTGTAAAAAATGAAATTGTGCGATACTTAGAACTCATGTATGCTCAAAAAATATAGTTACAACTGTTTTTGGCAGGCATCTAAAAGATGCATGCAGTAAACGGCACTAAAAATCCATAGTGAAACAAATAGGATTCCGTTGATCAAGACAAATGTGTAATACATAAATATTCTTTTCGACTAAATTTGTAAATTCTGTAGTACACTACGATAAGGTGACAAAGCATGTTGTATTCCATTTCGTTTGCAGTGAAATTACTTTTTTCAAATAGATAAATATCGCTTTTGTGTAGCATACAAAACATTTTTAAAGATGAACACAGACACTTCTGTTTTCATACAGTAATATAAAAACTGATTTAAATGATAATGGTGTTATTTTTCTAGTCACGCAGTAACGGAAACTGAAATACGCAATATATCTTGTCCCTTTTTATGTCGTAGAAATGTTAAAGTTGATTTTTCAAAGTAGTCTGCTCTTGTTAAAAATAACTCCCGTTAATACAGATATTTTCGATTTTTATCACTATTCTGAGTGTATAGTTATATCCGGTAGGTTGCTCATAATTAAACCTAATTGTGATTTACTGATTTTGCTATAAGATTCACTAGTAACATGTGATATACATCCATAATTTCAATTATGATTTTTGTATCTTCTTTTGGAAATTTATATTTTAGAAGTATTATTCAAAAGAAAACTGCTTTATCCTTTAAGTTATTTTATATAAATTTGAAAACTAACACAAAAAATATATATATTAATTACATAATAATATTTAAATTATTAAAACGGAATTTATAAACAATTATTCAAATCTTCACAGTCGAAAATTGTAATGTTAGAATTTAAGAAATAAAAAAAGTAAAAATCAAAGTACAATTACAAACATATTCTGAAAAATCACATATTTTAATCAATTGGACTTAATTTGTTAGTCAATTTATATTCAACATAAAGTGAAAAAAATATATTTTTTTGTCTTTAACACATTTAAATTTAGCGCAAAAATAGGGCATCTTATAGTTGATATTTTTTTTTTTTAACTATTATTATTTTTATTTGTATTAAGCAAATAATTGCCAAATGTTATAACTTTGGGTATAACAATATTACATTAATGTATTAAACAAACAGTAAAATAGTTTAATATGAAAGTCATGCCTGAATATTATTTAAAATGTATAAAATGTCACAAAATTGTGCTACATGTTTTCAAAATGATTTTATTCAAAAACACAATTTTTCTTTATTCAATTGTATAAAAATTTAAAATTTGTGTTATTTAGAATTAATGCATGCTTAAAAAATATAGTTACAAATACCTGCAGAAAGCATCTAAAATATGCCCGTGAATTTCAGCCAATGACATTAAAAGTCAGTAGTAAAACATATAAAACGCGGGAAAAAAAACGAGAAATAAATAAGTATTTTTCCCAACTCAATTTCTAACTTTTCATAGTACATTGCGATAAGGCGAAAAAGCATGTTATACCATTTCTTTTGTAGTGGAATTACTTTCAACAATATATATTAAAATAGTTTTTGTGAAACATACAAAACATTTATAAAGATGAATACAGGTATTTCTATTTTAAAATACAACCATATAAAATCTGATTTAAATGATAAAGGTGTTATTTTTCTTGTCACTCAGTAACGAAAACTCAAACACGCAATATATTCTGTGCCTTTTTATGTCATAGAAATTTAAGTGTCGATTTTTGAAAGTACTTTATTTTTAGTAACAATATTTTGCATCCTTACAGATAATTCATGTTTAAGAATCGTTAAAAAATACTATTTCTGTCAAAGGATCGCAAGGAAAATGCAATTTCCATCAAAGGATTGCAACAAAAAATGATATTTCTTTCAAAGGATTGCTGCAAAAAATAGCATTTCCGTCAAAGGACGTGATTTATGAGAAGGATTACGAAGAAGATGCGATACTTGTTAAATTATTGTGAAAAAATGCGAATTTCTTCAAAGGATATTGTAAAGTATACGATTTTAATCGAAAAATCGTGTAAGATACGCGAGTTTTTGCGAAAGATCGTGTAATATGAGTGAATTTCTTTGAAAAAAAATAAATTCGTCAAAGAAGCGCTAAAAAGATGCGAATTCCGATGAAGAAATGTGAAAAAAAATGCAAATATGACAAACAATCATGAAAAATTGCAATTTTTGTCAAATGATCCTGGAAAATTGATTGAATTTTATTAAAAAAATCGTGTAAAATATGTGAATTTTCGAAAAAGATCATAAAAAATACGCCAATTCCATAAAAAAACGCGAATTTTTTCAAATGATTGTGGAAAACACTCGAATTTTGGTGAAAATCTTGAAAAATATGCAAATTTTACCAAAATATCGTGAGAAAGATCTCGAGAGAAAAGTCCGTTAGGCCGCAAAAGTTCAGCTCTTTCTTTGCTGTGCTTGTACCAACCATTTCTGTATAACATATGGTAAAAGTTTGGGGAAACTTTTGTATGAATTGGGGGGAATATTGTGAGTAAATCATTTTCTGTACCCTTGGCCAATCCGGGCCAGACGTATTTTTTCATACTGTTCCGTTCATTTCATTCTGTTGGATAGTTTTTGCACTGTTATATGCAAACAGACTGATAGACAGACTAATCTACGTCTATAGGTGCTACGTATATATAAGATTATGAAAAAAACCTAAAAATTAAAGTACAATTTCGAATATATTGTGATTAACTTATGATTTGACCAACTGAACAAAATTTGATACTTAACTTATATTTAAACATAAACTTAACAAGTGATTTACACATTCTAATTTAACTCGAAAGTATGGTATATTTTGGTTAGTTTGTTTTTTGGTTTTGTTTTATAATTTGCACTGCGTTAATTGTCATTTCATATAATTCTGCCACTAATAATTTTAAATTATTGTCGCAAACTAACAGCAAGATAGTTTTAAAAGGAAGTGATGCACGAAACGTATTTAAAATGCAATAAAATGTCATTAAATTACGCTACAGTTTTCAAAATGATTTTATTTAAAAACACTTGGTTTTTTTTTATTCCATTATGTAAAAAATGAAATTGCGTCATACCTAGAATGATGTGTTATACGTGTTTTTAAAAGCATTTTAAAGATGTTTACTAATTTCAGCCAATGAAATAAATAAACGGTCGTGAAAGAAATAAAGACTGAAGGATAAAGACAAAAAGTGCAAAAATTAAATATTCTTTTTGACTGAATTTTTGATTTTTCATAGTGCATTATGGTATAGTGACAACGCATGTTATTCAATTTCTTTTGTATTGAAATTATTTTCTTCAAATAGATAAAATTTGGTTTCTTTTTGCAGAAGATACAAAACATTTTTAAAGATGAATACAAACATTTCTATTTGAAAATACAACTATATACAAACTAATTTAAATGATAATGGTGCTATTTTTCTCACGACTTTGTAACAATAACTGAAAGACGCACTATGTTTTGTCATTTTGTATGTTGTAGAAAAGTAAAAGTTGAATTTCCAAAATGTTTCATTCTTGTTAAAAATATTTCGCGTCTTTACATGTATTTTCTGTTTTATAACTTTTACTGTATAGTAGCATTCGCTAGGATCTTGAAAGAACCTTATTTGTAATTTATTGATTTTGCTAAAAACTGTAATCGAAACATGTCACATGTCACATCGAGCATTTAAATTCTGTATCTTAATTCTAATTTTGTTAGATTATAATGTAATTTGCTATGTAAAAGAAAGTACTTTATTACATTTCAGTTACTTTTGAAGCATCATTTTCTTATGAAACTATCTGTACGTTTATTTCGTACAATAATACAAAGTTATTAGTGCTATTTTGATTAATACGATGAATAAGATAATAGTGCAAATTAAATACCTAAACAAAGGATCAGATTAACAATAACATACTTTATTTATGCTATTATATATTTATTTTATTAATTTTACAGACTTTAATTTTAATTAATTTTACAATGATTTACAATTTTTAATTTAACTCGAAAGTATAGTATATTTTAGTTAAATCATTTTTTGTTTTTATTTTATAATATGCACTGAGTGATTAGTTGCCATGTCATATAACGTTTCCTCTAAAATCTTTAAATTATTGTCACAAACTAACAGCAAGCAAGTTTTAAAAGGAACTGATGCATGAAAAATATTTAAAAAGCAATAAAATGTTACTTAATTTTTCTACAGTTTTCGAAGTGATTTTATTCAAAAATTTACTACTAATTTTTTTTATTATTACTATTTTTTATTTTACTATTATTATTATGTAAAAAACGAAATTGCGTCATACCTAGAATGATGTATACTCGTAAAACATAGTTACACATGTTTTTAAAAGCATCTTAAAGATTTTTACTAATTTTATCCAATGAAATTAATAAACGGTCGTGAAAGAAATAAAGACTGGAGGATAAAGACAAAAAGTACAAAAATTAAATATTCTTTTTGACTGAATTTTTGATTTTTCATAGTGCATTACGGTATGGTGACAACGCATGTTTTTCAATTTCTTTTGTATTGAAATTATTTTCTTCAAATAGATAAAATTTGTTTTTTGCAGAAGATACAAAACATTTTTAAAGATGAATACGCACACTTCTATTTGAAAATACAGCTATATAAAAACTAATTTAAAAGATAATGTTACTTTTTTGTTCGTCGCTCAGTAACAAAAACTGAAATATGCAATGCATTTTCTCCCTTTTTATGTCGAAGAAAAGCAAATGTTCATTTTCCAAAGTGCTTTTTTTTGTTAAAAATATATCGCTTCTTTACACATATTTTTCTGTTTTATCACTTTTACTGTAAAGTAACATTTGCTAGGATCTTCAAGGAATATTACTTTTAATTTATTGATTTTGTTAAACATTTCACTCGAAATGTGTTCGCTCGAGCAGTTCAACTTTGTATTTTGATTCTAATTTTGTCAGATTAAATCGTAAATTTGTTATGTAAAAAAAGTATTTTATTACATTTCAGATGTTTTTTAAGCATCACTTTCACATAAAAGTATCTCAACATTTGTTTGGTATAATAATGTAAAATTATTAAACTGAAATATGCAATATATTTTTCCCTTTTTATGTTGTTGAAAAATAAGTTTTTTTTGTTAAATGCTTTATTCTTGTTAAAATTATCTCGTATCTGTACACGTATTTTCTATCTTTATCACTTTTACCGTATACGAGGTGGAACCCATCGAAATTCGATGAAAAAAAAATCTTTAAGAGAGAACTGTTTCATTGATTTATAATAAATTTACAAAATTAGTTACAGTAAAATATACATCTTATATTGGTTAGTCTAACTCTCAAACAAATATTATTTTAAGCTAAAACTAACAAATTACTATAAAATTCAATACAAATTATTAAACGAAATAAAGTCGAAATTCACCGGACTTTATAACAGACGATATTTTTAAAATAGTAGTATAAGCATTTTAATTTCTTTCTTTTTTTTAATTTTAAGAGAAAATGGGGTTATTCTGTTGCCACAATTCCAAAATTGGTACCAAAAATTAGAATAAAATACATATCTCAAAAATAAGTTGAGAAACAGCATTGAAACAAATTCCATTGAAAAGTAATTTTTTTCTCTATACGACGATGTAAAAATTTTAAATATACGATGTTCAGTTGGGTATAATTTTCAGTATCAAAATTGAAACTTTGAAATCTCATGAGAAGGTGTTGCGCATTTTTATTAATATTTTTGTTCATCAGTTTTAAGAGAAAATGGAATGATCCTGTTGCCACAATTATAAAATTGGTACTAAAAACTATAAAAAAATTAATATCTCAAAAATAAATTGAGATACAGCTATCAAACAAATTACATTTAAAAGTGCATTTTTTTCTGTATACGACTGTGTAAAAATTTAAAATGTATGATTTTTAGAAGTATAAAATTTGCAGTAGCAAAGATTGAAAAACCGATATTGCAAGGGAATGCATTCGCAAAATGACTTATGCGTTACGCACAGATACGTTTGGTATTTATAATATAGACTAGCATTCGCTATGATATTCAAATAATCTCACTTGTAATTTATTGATTTTTTAAAATACTTTACTCAAAACATATGACATGTTACATCGAGCAGTTCAATTTTGTATCTTGATTCTAATTTTGTTAATTTGTTATATTGTAAATTAAAGAAAAGAAAGTACTTTATTACATTTCAGTTACTTTTCTAGCATCATTTTTAAGGAACTATCTCAGCATTTATTTGGTACAAAAATGTAAAGTTGTTAGAGTTATTTCGATTAATGATTAATTGTTCTATGCAAATTAAATACCTAAACCAAGAATCACAATGTACCATATTTATGCTATTATGTATTTATTTTATTAATTATGTTATATATCTTCTATGTTACTTTGTATTTGTTTAAAAATAACGCAAAAATATATTTTAGTTAAACAATATATTTTTTAAAAATAAAAAAGAATTTAAAATCCATTCTCTACATATACGTGGAGAAGAGTATCTTATTGTTTGAAATTTAGTTTTTTTATTTTTTTTATCAAAAATGAAAATTTAAATATAATTTCAAAAATATCCTGATGAAGCATATGAATTAACCAATTTAACTTAATTTGATACTCAACTTGTAATCAACATACAATGAAACTTTAATTTAGTGCAAAAATAGGACATCTTATGGTTAGTACGCTCTTTGATTGACTTTATTATTAGTATTATTATTTTCAATAAGCAATTAATTTCCAAATAGTTATACTTTTGCCTATAGTAACTTTATATTAATGTAGCAAACAAACGCAAGATAGTTTAATAAAAAGTCAAGCTTTAAAATTGTTTAAAATGAAATAGAATTTCATTAAATTGTGCTACTGTTTTCAAAATGACTTAATTACAAAACATATTTTTCTTTATTTCATTATGAAATTGAATAAAACATTTTTAAAGATGCATACAGGTACTTCTATTTTAATATAAATTTAGCGTATAATCCAGCAATTAAAAAAAAATAAGGATGCGCGTAATGCGTCAAATATGATGGCTCTAAAAATAAGAAAAAATGATAGCTCTAAAAATAATAAAAAAGTATCATATAGGAAATTAGATTTCTGCATGTACCATAATAATTTTTTATTTAAATATATATGTATTTATTTATGAATTTAAAAACTTGCATTATCTAATAACCTCAAAATTTCGCCATTTTCTTCTGTTATAACTTAAGACACTTTACTGAATTCTATTTCATCTTCAGCATCACTGTCATCTAGATCCATCAATGAATCATCTTCGATTCTATCTAGATTTTTAGATTTACTATATCTTTTAAATGCCTTTTAAGGGAGACTCGAACCCCATTTTCGGCCAAAAATTATCAAAAGTTCAAAAATTTTTTTATCTCAGAAAACGATTAAATAAGGTGGTCTGGTGTAATAACTCCAGGCGGGGTAATAACGCCAAGTGCTAATATTATGCATAATTATGGAATAATCTGGTAAATGACACCCATGTGCTCTGCGCAGAAGGGTTTTGAGTCATATAAATCGCAAAAAACAGCTTCAAGTTAATTGGTTTCATTTTTAGGTCTTATTGTTTTTACAAGCAGCTAAAATTAACGCTTGATCTAAAATTTGCGAGATACATTTTGTGATGTGAAGACTATTTTTTTCATCCGGAAATATTTTGTTAATTACATAAATTTGTAGTACATTTCATGGACTTTCAAAATTTTGTTGAAGATTTTGGATATCTTTTCGAGATAATTTGTAATTTAAAATGTACAGCGCAATTTCTATAACGAGGTAATAACGCCAATCTTTGGCATTAATACCCCGCTTGATTCCCTACAGTGGCCGAGCTACATCCTATATACTGATTCAAATAAGCACAGTTAAAACTGTGCAATGTTTCTAATAATTCTATTTAATCGGTCCTTTTTAAGCGAAAAGAAGCTCACGGTCTGATATTCTTTTGCCTCATCCTCCCTCCCACACCACACATTTCTTTTTCTTACACTTTCACTAAAATTTGAACATTTTCAATATCTTAGAATGCAATATGTCAATTTCTAAGTTTGTAGAGTTTGTATTTTTAGAATTGGGCAATCTACATGCAATTATTCCATCTTATTTCATAGTTTTGTTTGCATGGCGTTATTACGCATATAGGTGGGTAATAACGGCAAATAGCATTGGTCAAGAAATCACCCCATTACACTTTATGAATGCATATCTGTTAAATTATTTTTTTATATAGATAGTCAATGAGTTGCTGTATCAAATCATTTATTTGTTTGACAAATACAATCTAAAACTGAGCCGTGAAAATTGGTAGAACCTTAACGTGGCGTTATTACCCCAGGGTACCTTACATATTTGCGAATATCCATGCAAAATTTCAGGTCTCGGGGACACTTGGAACAGGTAGCAAATGAGCTTTTTTAATTGTATTAACTAGAGTTTAAAGGACTAGCTACCATTTAAAATGTGTTTTACTGAAAATGACTTTTTTCATATTTAGCCTATGTTCGAAGTACTAAGGCTCAGTGGTAAAATGATTTAGAAACAAAGTGTTTATGTTTTTAGAATCTTAAAAAAATTTCCAACAAAAGTAAGGAGATATATATTTTTTAACCATTTCTGAAAATTTTACATAAATTGGTAAACATGAAAATTATAATGAATTTAAGGAAATTTACCATGCGTAATTTTTTTTTTTAGCTGATTAAAATAGAAAATTAAAAATATCCCTCCCTAGGTCTTTTCCATATACTATAACACTATTTAAGAAATTTTAATAATATCAAAATATTGAAAATTGAATGAGGAGTAGTAATTTTAAAAAGTGTATTTTTCGACAAAAAAAAATCATACAAATCCCCATAAAAAATATACTTTTTAATAAAAAGTGAATTTTTTTGCTAATTATTCCTTACAAAAATATTCTTGAATAGTACACCAAAATTCATTACTTTAAAATCAATAATAAAAATTTTGGTTTTTCTTACGGGTCTCCCTTAATTTAGGTCAGGTTTAATTTTATTTCATGAATTTATGATATACTCACACGCTATTTTTAGGCTGGCATGACGCGTTTGGCATCTTTTTTAAGTGCTTTCATAATTATGTATATACGTACACTGTTAAAAGTGCAGGTGACAAACCGGCGCCATTTGGAACCCTAGAGTGCCATAGGGGCTTGGATATGGGGTTGCAGTGCCGACAGGTCTCTTACTGGGTGATTGGAGCTAAATAAGGTGTCATACACTTCGTATTGGCAGCAATGTGGCACCTCATCGGGTGAGTGGAACCATGCGCATGCGCTGTGACGTGTGTCTTTCTGTTTTCTGTGACGGCAAGTAAAATCTATGGCTATTTGTGAATGAAGGTGAGCTCGATGGTCGAGCAATTAAAACGCTGAGCTTGTAATCAGACGTTGTGAGTTCGAATCCTTCGACTGCTAAAAGTCGGTTTGTATATTTTTTAAGTTTTTATTATTGGACACTCTGGATTAAGGGTGCTATCTTTTCACCCTAATTAAAGGTATCATTCTGGCTCCTTTAGGGGTGTCACCAGTGAGACAAGCCTTTCACCCCTAAAAGGTGCAATGTGTCACCATTAGTTTTAACAGTGTAGCAATTATAGTCTTCGTTCAGTCCGTCCGGCTGTCCATCTAGCCGCATATAACAGAGTAAAAACTGCACAACCATACCGTTTGAATATATTATTGTTGCATAATCTGCTCAAGTGTTGGCTCGATTTTACGAAAATTGGATGTATAGTTTGATTACAAAGATCACTCAAAGTATTCCCATATATTACGGTCAATGGAAGAAAATAGTTTCAAGTGCATTTTAATGATGTGACACTCTTTCGAAAGTAATAAAATTGATATGTATCTATGAATTATATACTAAAATGTACATTCTGAACAATCTGAGGTGCAAATAATTTTTAGTATTACTATACAGGGCCACACGAAACCCTAGTAGCAAAAAAATACTGGTCCAACGTTGCGCCAATATTTCATCTATTTGAAATATTGCCAATATAACGTCAATATTGCTCTAATATTGGGATGTTTACATTTTGCCCTTATTTAGCCAATATTTGCAGCCAATATTGGGGTTTCATTGGAAATATTTCCAATGAAATTTCAATATTTAACCGATATTGGCGTTTTCTAGGCAATATTTCCAATGAAACCACAATATTGGCAAAATATTGGCTGCAAATATTGGCTAATTAAAAACAAAATGTAAACATCCCAATAAAGGAGCAATATTTCATGCCAATATTGTGCCAATTTGCCAATATTGCTCCAAGATGTAGCCAATATTGGTCCAATATTGTTTGGCTACTGGGGAAGTATTTCATTACATAATGGTATAGGGAGAAACATTAATTGGAGCGCATTTTAATATTAAACTATTTCACATTTTATGAAATTGATGTATGTTTCTGAACTTTACTGCCGGTTAAGTGCTTTATAATAGAAAGCAGATAGTATTTACAGGGATATACAAAAGATTTGGGATATTCTACTGTATCCCAAGTACTGTATATTATTACACAAAGATCCGAATATTTAAAAAATTTGCTTACAGTAGGGATGCACCCTTTTGCTGCGGTTGAAATACAATTTATAACTTGTTTTAAAGTTAGTTACCTCCTAACATCCCTGTATTGCTTGTCTCTTCAGTACACTGTTGTTGGAAAGTCTATGAAAATCTTTGGAGAGAAATATTTCAAAATATGAAAGCAGTACACTTATGCTTACATTTCAGGTTTCTTTGTAAAGAAAGGGTGCACGTTATACAGCGAATATACCTAAAAATAGAAAATTACAGTCGCAAATTGTATGTGCGCGTTATACTCCGCTGTGCGTTATGCGTAGGATTTTACCGTATAAACAAACTGACTTAATCCGTGGCACTCCATTGTCTCCGCAGCGTAGGACATCATCTTTTCTCTAAAATTTGTTTTTGGCACTAGTAATAAAGGAAAAAAATTTTTTCCTTGTTTAATCAGAGAATTTTTACTTTCTTGTATCTTTACAAGAAGAAAGTATTGGATTCATGAAAATTTTCGACTTCCGGTTTTCCACGGATTTATATGTTTTAGAAGATCCTGAACACGTTTTCACTATTTTTAGAAAATGTCTGTCTGTGAGTGTGTCAGTCTGTCTGTCTGTCTGTATGTGACAAAAAAATTGTTGGCGCTCTATCTCAAGAACTAATGCTCGAAATTTCAAAAACTTTTATATTCAGTTAGACCTTAATAAGAATTAGTGCTTATTGGTTTTTGGTGTAAATTGGCCTGCAGGTGGCGCTGCTATACTACGTTTTTCATGATTTTAATGATTTCTATATCTCAAGAACTAATGCACAGAAATTCACCAATCTTCAGATTCCGTGAGACCTTGATATACATAGACGCTGATTAAGTTTTGGTGTAAATTGGCTTGCAGGTGGCGCTGCTATGTCACGTCTTTCATAATTTTCATGATAGCTATATCTCAAGAACTAATGCACAGAATTTCACTAAACTTCAGATTCCGCAATACCTTGAGATACATTGCCAATGATAAGGTTTTGGTGTGAACTGCCCAATAGGTGGCGCTGCTATGCAACATTTTTTTATATAATTATTTTTTGGTAAGGCAAATAGATCCTCCCTGGATTAAAAAAAAATCTGCCTATCATTCTATTATTCATCGGCTCGTGTAGAGACGGAAATTCGTTTTTACCCCGATTAATTGATTGAAGCAGAAATTTAAGATAAAAACCAAAGTTCGTAAGGTATTGAATTAAAATGATTAAAATATTAAAATGAGTAACTATTTTTTAAAAATATTAAAATGTACATATGAGATGGAAGAAAGTTTTGGGATTGGCACATCCAACTAGTTGAAATTGTCTTCTTCAAGAAAAGTTCTTTAAAAAAAAGTGGTACTAATCGAATAAAATTTGTGTGAGAAGCACTGGAGTCCGAAGGGTTAAATGATAAGAGTGCTATTTTTCTACTCATTGAGTAAGTAACGGGAACTGAAATTAGCAATACATTTTGTCCCTTTTTATTTCGTAGAAATGAAAAAGTAGATTTTCCAAAGTACTTTATTGTGTTAAAATGTCTCGGGTCTTTACACATATTTTCGTTTTATATCAGTTTTACTGGGTGCATATTTGTATCCACTAGGATCTTCCGAAATAACCCTAACTGTGATTTATTTATTCCGTTAAAATTTTCACTGGAAACATGTTATCAGTACTTCTATTTTAAAATACAACATATAAAATCAGACTTAAATGATAATGGTGCTATTTTTCTAGTCACTCAATAACGAAAGCTGAAATTCTCAATATATTTTGTACTTTTTGTATGTTTCGAAATATAAAAGTCGATTTTTCGAAGTACTTTATTCTTATCTACAATATCTCACGTGTTTACATGTATTTTCTGTTTTTGTCACTTTTACTGGGAATATAATTGTGTCAACTAGGTTGTTTTAAAATAATCCTAACTGTGATTTACTGCTTTTGTAAAAAAACTTTCATGGATTTTTTTTATGTTACATGGAAAATTCTAATGTCACCATATTTTCTAATTTTGTTATATTATATTTTAAAATTTTTATTTAAAAACAAGTAAATATATTTTGAAACTCTAGAAAACCGTCAAAGTGACAATGCAGCAAAAGCTACAGATTTCTTTACAGTGTAGCCTGTGCATTTAATTCAGTGTTTCAGATGCGTTCATAATTATGTAATTGCGTAACACCTATAGTCGTCGTTCAGTCTGTCCGTCTGTGAGATTTCTCCCATATAACAGAGCAAAAACTACCCAATCGACTTGTTTGAAATTTAAAATATATAATTGTTGCATAATTTTGTTTTTTACATTTTAATGATTTTTTATGCATTTTAATAATGCTACACTCTTTCGAACATAATAAAATTGATATGCATCTATGCAGTATGTACTACAATATACATTCTGTACAATCTGCGGTGCAAAGAATATTTGTTATTAATTTACAGATCCACGCAAAAGTATTCCGTTACATAAAAGTATACGGAAAACGTTGTTTGCAGCGCGTTTTAATTTTATTAAAATAACACATTTTATGAAATTGATACGCGCTTCTGAGATTCAGTACAAATCACTTCCCGCATAATAGAAAACTGATAGTATTTACAGGTAAAGTACAAAAGATTTCGTATACTATACTTTATCCGAAATACTGTACACTGTAAAAAAAAAACGTCGATCTACTAAAAAAATTTTAGTGATCCTTGTAATTACTAAAACATTTTTAGTAATCGGTTTACTCGGTTACAAGGAATCTGTAAGAATTACTAGAAAAAAGTTAGCAACGAATAGAGTTAATAGTTTTACATTTTTAATAGCTATTACTAAAACTCACTTGGTGTGACCGTGATAGCCTAGTGGTCATAGCACCGAACTCCAGACTGAAAGTACCTGGGTTCGAGGCTGGCCGCCACCAAATATGCACCGAATGTATGCAATGTAAGTACTTGTTAAATAAAGGGATTATAAAAATCCTGTCGTAGCAGTTACCATGGGCAATGATCTCTGAACTTTCCCTCCCCTTTAGAAACATGTCAAAATAGAGCAGGTAACAATATTTGGTGCTGCCATCTACTGCGGCTTTACCAAAAATCTTCCATTTCAGAAGTCTGCATTTTTAACCACTGGATGCAGTTCGAAGGAGGCTCCTGCCCTTCGGGTACACGTAATGGTTACTAAAAATAATTTTGGAGCTATTACTAAAATTTGCTTGGTGGTCATGCTAAAAAGTTTTAAGTTAGTTATACAAAAAATTCTTTTGTTCAGTTTACTATTAAAAGTTTACTTTTAAAAGAAATGTTTGTTTCACTTGCAAAAAAAAGTTTGTAATGGTTACTAAAAAATTCTATGGAATACAAATTTACTAAAAAATTTTTAGTAACCTCTTGATTTTTTTTTTACAGTGTGTATTATTACACAAGATTTGAATATTTAAAAAATTATATATACGTTATAGTGCAAACGTACCTCATTTGCTACGTTTTACGTGCAATTTCGGACTTGTTCAATATTGTTTCAGATAACTCTCGGCTTCTGGCGTTACACTTATATTATTAAAAACTGTCTTGCATGAAAATTTTAACAATGCTCTTAGTTTAGTAAATTTCAACTACCGTATTTACTTGTGTATAAAATACACTTAAAAAAATAGGGACAAACTCCTAGATGCGCATTATACGCGGAATAATTTTTTTACTGCTGGATGTAGTCACACGATATACATATGAATCAAGAAATGTATTCAAAGAAGACATAATCACTCGGAAAATCTTATTTAATTGAAATACCACTGCATCTTTATTTCACAACTTTCACTTTTTTTTTATACATTGACAGTATATAAACGCTAATTAGCAATTCTCACTGTCGTCACACACTCCCTACCCAAAGTCTAAAAATGTATTATCGCCTTGTTTTTGATTTCATGTAATGTTTGTTTCAACTTTCTTTACTGAAATTCATTTACACTGTTAAAAATAAAGCTGACGAACCGGTTGCATTTGACGCCCAGGGATGAAAAGGTTAAATCACTTGGTACCAGCGGGTTTGAAAATGTGTTTCGGGTACCATTGGGTATTTCACGCTAATTAGGGGGCTGCGCAATGCATACCGTTGGAAGATTTTCACCCCTTAGTCATTTGCTTATGCTCTGTAGCGTGTATCCTTTCACTTCAACTCGCTGTTACTCGTGGATCAACACAGCAATTTCTTCCTACGATGACTATCATCGCTATACGCTATCCCAATTTTATTTAGAACTTCGGATGGCTAACTTTTGGCGAGCTTTTTTATATAAAGCAACCTTTGAATTTCAGGACATTTCAGGAAGAGTTTGAAGGTGAGTTTGATGGCCGAGTGGATAGGGCGCTGAGCTTATAATCAGACGTTCTGCGTTCGAATCCATCGAGGGCCGAAAGTCGGTTAGTATATTTTTTAATTTTTTATCATTGGGCACTCTGGATTAAGGGTGCCATCTTTTCACTCTAATTAAAGGTGCTATTTTGGCTCCTTTAGGGGTGTCACCAGTGAGACAAGCCTTTCACCCTTAAAAAGTGCAATGTGTTACCATTAGTTTTAACAGTGTAGTCATTCTCTAATTTGTATATCAAATTTACGGTGCGCGTTATATACAAGATTTTAAAAAAATAGCCATTTTTTTCTTGTTAAGTACGGAGTGCGCGTTATACACGAGTAAATACGGTATATTTTATTTACTTTATAAAACTCGGCCTAGGTTGTGGACCTGAAGCCTTTCTGCTCGTAAATCTTATCCCCACCTGTATGTCATTTCACTGGCGCCCATGCTTAACTTTAAACTTAAATGACATTTGACACTTCTCTTCACTTACCATATATAAATGGCAACAGATTTTTAATTCTTTTCACTTGAAAAGAACATTCTCTGCGAAACATAAATATTTATAAGCTAAGAAATTGCAAAGACACTTTCAAATGTAAATGAACTTCATTTCAAAAGAATATCTTTAGTTACGTATTCTGGCTTAATAGCTCACATTCTGAAAGATCTGATACTTTAAAAAAGTTACGGAATTTGCACATTTTGAAATGAAAAAACTTGAAGATTTTTAAATTTTCTTGAAATCTAAGTGAAATTCTGAACTTTAAGTTTGTAATGGTTTGTAAAAAACCGCTGTATATAATTTCCTTTTATTATTTAACATAAAACAAGTAAAATACTTGAAAATTTTGCATTCCTTTAACTCCCTGACCTCCGAGTAAAAGAAAAAAAAATGCAATCTTTTTTTTTCTCTGCAATTAGTTTTAAATGTTAATAAAAGAGGGATTTTCTATCATTGTATAATTTTTTTTGTTACGTATATAATTATAAGCCTCTTGAGTATCAATCATATCTTAATTACCATAACTGGATTATGTTTGTAGAATTAATATTAATTTAAATAAAGGTTCAACTGCAGTGAAACCAGCAGCCTAGTGAACTGATATATCCGGTCACGGTAGTGGTAAGGTTAAAGGCTTTGTAATGTTTTAATTCACGTGAACACATTATTTAATTTATTGCTCAAGTTTTAAATTCATTCTGCATATATTTGAAGTTTAAATAAAATAAATTTAGTACTCGACATACCCTTGAACAGTTTATAAAAACGACCGAAAATAGTAAGGCTAATAGTCCTTTTAAATCTACAATATAATAATTGTGTTTCAAACATCACATATGTACTTAATACTGTAATCAGCATATAATGCATAAAACGTAATATGTGTTATTCCACTTTAAAATGTAGCTTTAATAATATATGTTATATCTTATTACATGATTTTTTTTAATTTTTAATTAATGGATTAAATTGTCTGAAGAATATGTGTGAGACATATAGTTTTTTGGCATTTTTTAGATTTCCTGTTATTATTTAATATAAAACAAGTTACAAATTCACATTCGTTTAAATAAATGTGCAATATTTTAATTAACGTAGGGATATTAATTGATATATTCTTCAAGTTTTAAATTCATACTGAATAAATTTGAACTTTAAATAAAATACTTGTAGTACTCGAAATACCCTTGAATAGTAATTTAAAATAGAAATTTAATAGTAATGATCTTTTTAAATCTCCAATATAATAATTGTGTTTCAAACATCTATTATGTACTTAATACTGTAATCAACATATAATACATAAAATGTAATGTGTGTTATGCCACTTTAAAATACAGCTTTAATAATAAATTTTATATCTTGCTACATGATTTTTTTTATTTTTAACTAATGGATTAAATTAACTGAAGAACCTGTGTGAGGCGTATAGTTTTTTGCATGTTTTAGATTTAAATACATTTTACCGTTTACATATAAATGAACTGTTCTCCATACTTATTTTTTAAACTTAAATGACATTTCGTCACATGAGAATAATAAGGTTCTATCTGTGTTTTTGAAAAAAAATTACTTATCGATATAAAAATTTTCTATTTGTATCTATGAAGGCATTTCTGGATTAAAATAATGTCATAACATAATCGTTATGCCATATGTAAAGTATGTGTAACATCATTTAGATGCAAAAATGGCTTCATAGATACAAATACTAGAGCCTTTCTATATCGGTAAGCTATTTTTTTCAAAAACACAGATAGAACTTTATTATTCTCAGGTGACGATTTGACACTTCTGTTCACATACCATGTATAAATATCAACAGATTTTTAATTCTTTTCACTTCAAAAGAACATTCTCTGCGAAACATAAATATTTATAAGCTAAAAAATTGCAAAGAAACTTTCAAATGTAAATGAACTTCATTTCAAAAGAATATCTTTAGTCACGTATTCTTTGGCTTAATAGCTCACATTCTGAAAGATCTGATACTTTGAAAATGTTACGGGATTTGCACGTTTGAAATGAACGAACTTAAATATTTTTAAATTTTCTTGAAATCTAACTGAAATTCTGAACTTTGTAATGATTCATAAAGGCAAATGGTAAATGGTAAGTTTGTAATGATTTGTAAAAATTCGCAGTACATCATTTCCTGTTATTATTTAATATAAGACAAGTAACAAATTCACATTCCTTTAAATAAATTTACAATATTTTAATTATGTTAGGGATATTACTTAATGTATTCTTTATGTTTTAAATTCATACTGTATAAATTTGAACTTAAAAAAATACCTTTTATTACTCGAAATACCCTTGAATAGTAACTAAAAAAATGGGTAAGTGTGATCGCAGATCGCACTGACAAGGGCACCACCAAACATGGTGCTCACAGATTTTGATGATTTCAAAGTATGTTGTAGGGGTCACACCACTAATTATTCAGCTGAAAGGGTTTTTTCAAATGGGCCTTAGTTTTTGAGAAATGGGGGGGTCAAAGTTTAGCTCTCATTTCAAATAGCCGTTCGTATTACAGACAGATTGTGGCTGGGTGGCGCTGCGGTAACGTTTGACACTCCAGACCCGGAGTTGGCGGGTTCAACCCCAAGTTAGAGCTTCTTTTTTTTTCCTTTCTTTATATACTTTCTTACACGTTGCATATTTAAAGCAGAATCGGGAGTTCTACAAGCTTTGAACTTATAACTATTTTCTTATGGGGATAGTTTATTTTTTCAATTTTTACTTTTCGATTTTTTCGGAATGAAATATAAGGTATAAATACATCTATATATATATATTGCTAAGTAAAAAAAATAATACCTTTGTAAATTCATTTAATTCATGTTCTTTATTCAATATCAGTTCATCTGCTTCAATAATTTGTCGATCATCTAATATTTTTTATATTGAATTATGAAATTCTTCAGCCATAGCAATAGAAGCACAGGAAATATCATGCGGTAGAGAATTTGTAAGCAGATTAACATTTTGTAACAACGTCTCGCAATATTTTAATGCATTCGTAATTTCACCTTCATACCAATATTTCAAATCTTTTATTTGTCTGCAAAAGAAGCTAAATGACATTAGTAAAAAGAATTTCTATTTTTGCGTGATTTACCGAGCAAATAAAAGCAGACGAATAAAATAAACACATATGTATTTTTTTTATGTATCGTAAATTTTATCTTATTGAAATCATTAGCAGACGATTTTTCCGATCTAGTTTACTTTTAGGTAGATTTCGTATGAAATACTACCTATTGCATTGTCTCCCATGTTGGAATTTCTGAAAAATTTTTGCGGATCTACACGAATCATGACTCCTAGACCCCAAAACTACCATCAGTAAAAAAGTTTATATATCTATCTATCTATCTATCTATCTATCTATCTATCTATCTATCTATCTATCGGTGTATATCACTTTCTTCTAGACACGATAACTTCCATAATTATGCTCAGATCTTCATCAAACTTTTACATAAAATCAAAGGGCATAAAATCTCAGTTAAGTTCGTTAATGGGCAAAATCGGACCAAGGAGGTGAAAGTTAGGAGGGTTTTTGTGAAAACAGAAAAAACGCGATAACTTTTTAATTAAAATAGATATCGAATCAGTTTAAAGTTTATATTACTTCTAAAAAATGAGGAAAAAGTTTATGCGTGACAGATTTTTGATAAAGTTAAAAGTGGGCTCAAGGGGCGAAAAAAACATGGTTTTTGGGAGAAAAAAATCATAACTTCGTCAATTCTCAAGATATCAAATCCAACTAAATTTTATATAAATGTACTCAATATTATCTAAAACTTTTGTATTTACAAGTTTTTGATAGGACCAATTTTTACCGATGAAAAAAATTAAAAACGAAAAGAAAAAGGGGGGAGGAAAAAGAAAAAAACCATAACTTACTCAATTCTTAAGCAATTAAATCTAATTAAATTTATTTTGCATCTTCACAATAATATCTACAATTTTTATATTGACAAGTTTTTCATAGAACCAATTCTTATAGCAAAAATAAATTAAACAAAAATAGGAGTTGGAGAAAAAACCTCAAATCCAAACTGCTTATATTCTGACTCATTTTAAAATTCATTTTTGATTTTAAACGCATCCAAATGACAGATCCTATTATTTAGCAACTATATAATGCGACGTATTGGCCAATTTTTTGATAAAGGCAGAATATATTTTTAAAAAGGCTGCCAAAAAAGGTATTTTGAACAGATTTCCCGAAGTTTTCATCATTAAAAAATTCATTAAGTATAACAAATTGCGTTTTTTATGCGTCATTTTTAAATTCATTTTTGTTCTCAAACCCATCCAATTTACAGGTCCTATTATTTAGGAACTATATAACTTGACGTATTGGGCGGTTTTTTGATAAAGGCAGAATATATATTTTAAAAGGCTGCCAAAAAGGGTATTTTGAACAGAATTTCACGAAGTTATCGTGATTAAAATTTGCGGAAATTTAAGAAATTGCGTTTTTACCGAGTCATTTTTAAATCTTTTTTTGTTCTCAAACGCATCCAATTTACAGGTTCTCTTATTTAGGAACTATATAATGTGACGGAGTGGCCAGTTTTTTGATAAAGGCAGAATATATTTAAAAAAAGGCTGCCAAAATGGGCACTTCGCACAAAATTTCCCAAAGCGACATGATTAATGAACTGTGGGTATTCAAATAACAAATTGGTTATTTTATGACTCATTTTTAAATCCAATTTTGCTCTGACACACATTCAATTGACAGTTTTTTGTTACTTAGGAACTATATAATGTGCGTATTCGTCGATTTTTTGATAAAGGGTGAATATATATATTTTAAAAGCTGTCAAAATAAGCACTTCACAAAAAAATTTCCCAAAGCGATCATGATAAAAGAATTGAGGTTGTATTCAAATAACAAATTGTTTATTTTATGACTCATTTTTAAATTCAATTTTGCTCTCAAACGCATTCAATTGACAGTTATTTGTTATTTAGGAACTGTGTAATGTGCCGTATTGGTCAGAGTTTTGATAAAGGCTAAATATATATTTAAAAAAAATCTGTCAAAGTAGGCACTTCGCACAAAATTTCTCAAAGCGATCTTGATTAAAGAATTGTGGATGTATTAAAATAATAAATTGGTTATTTTATGACTCATTTTTAAATTCAATTTTGCTGTCAAACGAATTTAATTAACAGTTTTTTGTTATTTAGGAACTATATAATGAGCATATTGTTCTATTTTTTAAATAAAGTAAGAATATAATTCAAAATATATTGCCAAAATGGGCATTTGAGTAAAAATAGGCTTTTTTTTTTTTTTTTTTTTTTTTTTTTTTTTTGAGATGAAAACTTTTCGAAATCTACCTCCGCCTATAGGCCATGCCGAAAGGGATTTTTTTTATGAATAGTGTTTTAGTTTGTTAAAATAAAAATGTATATATAATTTTTTAATGTAATCTGTCATTTCTTATTTGTGCAAACGATAAATAATGTTTAGGTTGAACATTAGAGATGAATGTGTTTAAAGATCAGTAAAAATTTGGATAATATTTTAGCACAGCTGCATTAATATTTTATTGCACTTTATTGCACATTTTATTGCACGAAGATATGCATTATTTGAATTAACTAATCCTATAAGTGTTTGAGAAATTGCACCTGAAAATTATTTTATATAATTTATACAAAAAAGGATAAATTTTCATTTAAAAAATTCCACAAAAAAAGGCGATAGAAAAAAGAAAAAATATTATTTCAGAATTGTGCTTCATAAAAAAAGAAATTACATAATAATTAATAAAAAGGAGTTCTAGGCATAAATTAGTTTTGCAGTTTTGTCAATAAAAATATTAGTTTAAAAATTGCACAAAAAATATATTTTTATGAAATAAATTCGAAAATATAAATTTAAATTATTAAGAAAATATTAAAAAGTTCAAAGCTTGTAGAATTCCCAATTCTGCTTTAAATATGCAACGTGTAAAAAAGTATATAAAGAAAGGAAAAAAAAAAAAAGCTCTAACTTGGGGTTGAACCCGCCAACTCCGGGTCTGGAGTCTCGAACGTTACCGCAGAGCCACCCAGCCACAATCTATTTGCAATACAAACGGCTATTTGAAATGAGCGCTAAACTTTGACCCCCAATTTCTCAAAAACTAAGGCCCATTTGAAAAAACCCTTTCAGCTAAATAATTAGTGGTGTGACCCCTATAACATACTTTGAAATCATCAAAATCTGTGAGCACCATGTTTGGTGGTGCCCTTGTGAGTATTTCGTCTAATAACTCATTAGACAAAACAGGTCACCAGATTGGGCTAGTAATATAAATGAATGAGAATTTAATAAATAAAAGCAATATTTCTCTTCGCGTGTCAAAATAGATGATAAATATGATGTAATTTGATGAAATTAAAAAACAAATAAACACGTTTTTAACGTGATTTATTTAATCCATTAATTTATGTTATATACATAAAAAATTTTATCTATTTAAACTTGCGTGCAGCAGTCAGAAGTAAAGAAACAACAGCAACAAAAAAACTGATGATTTTTAAAAAATTTAATTAAAATAAAAATATTTTTCAAAATTTTAGGATTCGATGTGGGACAAGAAGTACTCAGTTAAAAGTACACAAAATTTGAACTCCGTGACTTTATATAGTTTTTTGTGCACAGACTCTCTGACAGACAGACAGACAAAAAAACTGAGACAAATAGGGTTTCATCAGATGAACGAAACCCTAAAAACGAGCGAAAAGGGTAATGCTAATAGTCCTTTTAAATATTTAATATAATAATTCTCTTACAAATATCGCATATGTATTTAATAATACAATAATTATATAATACATAAAAGACAATTTATGTTATACCACATAAAAATATAGCTTTAATGATAAATTTTATGTCTTGCTATGTATTTTTTAAACAATAGTTTATTTATCTGAGGAACATGTGTGAGATATACAGTTTTCTGGCACGTTTTGTATTTAAATACACTTTATCGTTTTCGTAGATGGCTTTTCTTAATACAATTTTTTTTCAATTTAGAACATATTTGTTTTTAAATAAAGTTGTAGATAATCTCATTGGGAGAATAGATAATTAACATTTCCAATGTAGTAAACTGTGTACTAGACTCATATATTTCTGGGAAGAATTTTTTACCAACACCTTTATTTTACTACCGAAATTTTACAGACTGTAAAGGGTTAATAGAAAAATAGATTTATTTCTCACATTCATATTACGTCGACATAACAATTATGTTTCAAAAGAACGAGACTCCATTCATTAAAATCCAAATAAAAAAGTGGCAATAAAACTTTGGTGTATCTTTCCATTTTGAGGTTCCAGTGATCCGTTTGAGACGTTTAAAAAAATGGCTTTTGTATGTATAGACCATATGGTCAATACTGACCGGTCTCTTGCTATTTTAGATATTTTGCTAAATATCTCGAAGAAATACTCGAGGAATAATTCTGAAACTCTACTCGCTGTAGTATGCTCTGCTTTGCTCTTAACAGCATATTATCTGGGATTTTTTTAAACCAAAAACCCATAAGAATCTGTAAACAAATTAAAAAAACAAATATCTTTCATATCTTAAAAATTCTGAAACTGATCGCAATAGAATAAGCTCGAAATCCGTTGTTAACAAAAGAAAGGAAAAATATGACGGTTCCCGTAAAGCATGGTGACGTCACTGCAACGTCGTTGTGAAGTCACATTGTGACTTTGTGACCATCGATTGTCGATGTGACGTCACGTGACGTATGTGAAGTCACAGTGACTAAAATGTGAGGTCGTTATGGCCGTTTTAGAGCTTTTTTGTGACGTCACATTGTGACCACTTTGTGACGTCACAATGTGACCAATTTGTGAATAGTGTGTCATTTGTGACTACTTTGACATTAACATTCTGACGAACTGTGAAAATTTTTTTAGAAAGTCACATCTTAGTTACAATGTGACGTCACTGAGGGGTGGCATTTTCGTCACAGATGTGATGTGACCAAAGTGACCCACAGTGACGTCACTGTGAAGTCATTGTGACCTTGCATGCTATTACGGTTGTAAGTATAATATACAGGGTGATTCCAATTTTTTTTTACAATAAAAGAGGGGTGATAGTACACATCAAGACAGACAATATTAAATAGGAGACCAGGGGTCCCAAACGTTTTCCAAAGGAGATAGCCGCCATTAAAGTTTAGGGATCAAAATTTCAAATAAACATAAAAAACGGAAAAATCGGTCGATTGATTTGCGGTTTTCACTAAAATTATTCTTTATGTCAGCATTTTCTTGAAATTAAATTATAAAGATAAATTTTTAAAAATGCCGATAGAGGGCGCTTTAGACTTTGGAGCAACGAACAACTATTTTTTGACGGTATTTTTTACATCTCATTAAATGTTTTCGTAAGCTTAGACCCAAACTTAAATTTTGAGCTCAAAGTTTGAATAGTGGGGAGTGCTTAAGTAGCACCAACTGAGCTGAGTTCAGAGGGTTCAAATTTCAAATGATTATAAAAAACGGAAAAAATGGTCGATTGATTTGCGGTTTTCATTAAAACTATTCTTTATGTAGGTATTTTCGTGAAAATAAATTATAAAGATAAATTTCAAAAAATGCCGATAGAGGGCGCTTTAGACTTTGGAGTAACGAACAACTCTTTTTTGGCGTTATTTTTTGCATCTTATTAAATGCTTTCGTAAGCTTAGACTTCAACTTAAATTTTGAGCTCAAAATCTGAATAGTTGGGAGTGGTTAAGTAGACAAACTGAACTGTGTTCAGAGGGTTCAAATTTCAAATGATTATAAAAAACACAAATATTGGTCGATTCGTTTGCGTTTTTCGCTAAAACTAATTTTTAAATCAGCATTTTCTGGAAAATATATTTTAAAGATAAATTTTACAAAATGCCGATAGAGGGCGTCTTAGGCTTTGCAGTAGCGTACAACTATTTTTAACCGTTTTTTTTTAATCTCATTAAATGCTTTCAAATGCATAGACTTAAATTTATGGCTCAAATTCTGAATCGTTGGGAGGGGTTAAGAAGCGCAAACTGAAGTGTTATCAGGAGTTTAAATTTAACCCTCCCTCTCCTCGAACACAATTCAATTTTTCGCGACTTAAACGATCCCAACGATTCAGAATTTGAGCCTAAAATTTAAGTCTATGCATTAGAAAGCATTTAATGAGATTAAAAAGATAACGGTTAAAAATAGTTGTACGCTACTCTAAAGCCTAAGGCGCCCTCTATCCGCATTTTGTGAAGTTTATTTTTAAAATTTATTTTCAAGAAAATGCTGATTTAAAAATTAGTTTTAGCGAAAACCGCTAACGAATCGACCAATTTTTGTGTTTTTTATAATCATTTGAAATTTGAACCCTCTGAACACAGTTCAGTATGTCTACTTAACCACTCCCAACTATTCAGATTTTGAGCTCAAAATTTAAGTTTTAGTCTAAGCTTACGAAAGCATTTAATAAGATGCAAAAAATAACGCCAAAAAAGAGTTGTTCGTTACTCCAAAGTCTAAAGCGCCCTCTATCGGCATTTTTTAAAATTTATCTTTATAACTTATTTTCACGAAAATGCCTACATAAAGAATAGTTTTAGTGAAATCCGCAAATCAATGAACCAATTTTTCCGTTCCAATTAATCACTCGAAATTTAATCCCTCTGAACACAGCTCAGTTTGTGCTACTTAAGCACTCTCCACTATTCAGATTTTGAGCTCAAAATTTAAGTTTGAGCCTAAGCTTACGAAAACATTTAATGAAATGTAAAAAATACCGGCAAAAAACATTTGTTCGTTGCTCCACAATTTAAAGCGCCCTCTATCGGCATTTTTTTAAATTTATCTTTATAATTTAATTACAATAAAATGCCGACATAAAGAATAATTTTAGTGAAAACCGCAAATCAATCGACCGATTTTTCCTTTTTTTATGTTTATTTGAATTTTTGGACCCTAAACTTTAATGGCGGTTATCTCCTTTGGAAAACGTTTGGGACTCCTGGTCTCCTACTTAATATTGTTTGTCTTGATGTGTACTATCACCCCTCTTTTATTGTAAAAAAAATTTAGAATCACCCTGTATATAATACACTATTGCACGTACAATATGTATTGCACATGTAACATTTGGATACAGTCCCTCATCTTTTTGCTTCCTTTTGGGAACAAACGATTTCGAGAATATTCTGTCGCGGTCGCTGTTACAATTTTCGTAATTGGTATACAAGTTCTACATATAAAATAAACTAATGGTATAAAAACAAGTTCCAATTTAATTTTGCCGGTCACTTTTTAAGATTTTTTTTCTTCTGCGGATGTACTGAAAACAGAAATTAGACCCTTAGACCGTACACAATTAAGGCATTACGGTAAACCTAAATGTTATTATTTTACGTAGGGGCAATACTGCGTAATTAAAAAATAAAGCTGCTGGTGATTTATCCCAAATGCTAACTGTACTTTTATAAATATTCAAAACGAACTTCTAATTTTCGCATTTGATTAAAGAACTGTTTTTATTTGTTCTACAGATATGAATGCAAGTGGAAGCAGAGGCTTCAAAATGATTTGAATTTCCTAAAGACTATATCAATACTTGATGAAAGTTGGGAGCATTATTTTGATACCGTTATCAAGTTTGCAAAAAGTGTATGGAAACACACTGATTCTCGGCCTCCGAAAAAAATCCGACATACCAGATCTACTGGAAAAGTCATGATAATTATTTAATTTAATTTATATTTTTTATGGTACTGATGTTATATATTCACAAGGTGTGTTGCCAAAATTACCGTGAAACATTTATATTATGTTTCAGTTTTTAAATTTTTGCGACAACACATATGGAGAAAGCGTTATGTACTTGTAAGGCATTTAATCACGAAAACACTCCCCTGCCCTGTCGCTACTTCAGTTCAGCAAAATCGTAATAAATGCGATATTAAAATCATGCCGAAAATCCCTTACAGTCCAGATCACGCGTCATGCGATTTCTGCCTGTTTGCAACAATGAAGGAGAAGCTCCGTGAAAGAAAATTTAATATAGATTCTGAATTAATTTAAGCAGTGCAGGGTTCTTTGATGCAATTTCCAGAAAAAAGAATCTGTGCTTGTATTAAAAAGTGGGTTGAACGATGGGAAGTTGCATATCATCGGAAGGAAGGTATTTTGAAAATAAAATAAATAAAAGATGTACTTTTTACTGTAAATATATTTCTTAAGCTTTTATAATTTAACTCTCAATTTTTATGGAATGTATTTCAAAAACCGATGATATGAAAATGTTTAAAAAATACATGGCCTTATTTTTGAGCAGTCGCATTATAATCATTATAATTAACTTTTGATATTTATATATTTGAAATTACTGTATTATTACCTTTTTTATTATTAGTTCTGTTACAGGCCAAACCCGATTTTAGGCCAAACTAGATTGGCCTAGGCCAAACCGGTCTATCCTAACGCCCATCGGATAAACTTGTTTTTCCTAGGCCAAACCGGTCTATCCTAACGCCCATCGGATAAACTAGTTTTTCCTAGGCCAAACAAGTCTATCCTAAGGCCCATCGGATAAACTAGTTTTTCCTAGGCCAAACCGGTTTATCCTAACGCCCATCGGATAAACTAGTTTTTCCTAGGCCAAACAAGTCTATCCTAAGGCCCATAGGACAAACTAGATTTTCCTAGGCCAAACTAGTTTGGCCTAACTTTTATAGGATAAATTGGTTTAGACTGCTGTTTATCGGTCTGAACTAGTTTATCCTAGGCCAATTCAATTTGGCGTGATTTTATTGAATTCAATGACCGCCTCAACGACAACATTCTTGTTTGTCCTAGGCTGATCTAGTTTATCCTAGGCCAATGTAGTTTTACGTATTTTTAGCTCACGGGCATCAAAGCCAGATAAATAATGGGCTCACAGGTTCTGTATGTATGTATGTATGCATGTATGTACACATGTATGTACGTATGTGCGTAACGCGATAACTCTTGATAGAAATAATGTAATTTGACATGTTTTTAACTCATAAGCCTACCAAAGCCTAAAAACTAATGTTCCTGTAGGTTCTGTATCTATGTATGTACGTAAGTACGTAATGCAATTATTCTTGATAGAAATAATCGATTTGCATGAAACTTTCAATATAGGTTTATTCTTATAAATAGCTTTTTTGATTACTTTTGGAGGTCATTGGAGAAGAATAAGTGGGGGAGGGGGACGAGAGGCTGATTCGCCCTTTTCCTTAATTCAAATAAATGGGTTACCATGCATTATTAGCATATTTCATTCAAATTTTAGATATAGGAGCATTCTCTTGAGGGGCCTCCATGATTAGTTGTGAGTGTTCATTGTTTAAGTATAAAGGGAGGGGGGATAGGAGTAACGCCCCATGATTTATGTTAATGCTTTTTTCACGCAGAATTTACTGATTTGCTTTAAATTTTAGAAATAAATTCATTCTGGTAAAGCGCTTCCCTAATTAGTTTTGGGGGTTAATCGAATAAAAACAACGAGAATATCGGGGAAATACCGCCTAATTTTGGCAAATGTGTTTTTCATGCAGAATTAACCGATTTGCTGCAAATCTTGGATTTGTTCATTCTAATGAAGCGCTTCACTGACTAATTTTGGTGGTTCTTCGGTTAAGTATAAGGGGGAAATTTACAATTTATTTCTTTCCTTAAATTAGATAAATTGGTTATAATCAAAATTATCCAAATTGATTAAAATTTTGAACATGAATTCATTTTATCAGGCGTTTCTTTAATTAATTTGAGTTTTTCTTTTGTTTAAGTATAATGGGGTAGTGGACGTTTTATCGCCTTCCTTAAATTAGATAAATAGGTTTTTATGCAAATTTATCCGATTTGCCGTAAGTTTTGAATATAGTTTTTTAAGGCGAATCCCTGAATTGTTTTGAGGGTTTAATGATTAAGTATAAAGGGAGGAATGGGGGATTACCCTCCTTAAAGCAGATGAATTGTTTTTTGAGCAGAATTATCTGATTTGCTTCAAATTTTGGATAATTGTTTAATTTTATAAAGCGTATCTGTGATTAGTTTTGGGGATTCAGTGGTTAAGTATAATTGGAGGAAATAGGAAAAAGTAATCAAATTTACTTTATTTTTCGAGGGTGTCATTCTTTTTAAAAAAAATAAGGCTGTAATACACAATTAGTGTAAACAGCCTGTGAATGTAAAGCCATCACTTTAATTGGGCGATATTCTTTTTAATATTGATCCCGACTACTGCTCCATAGTTAACCTTGTGCAAAGTGGTTTTGTTATCACCCTTATATAATGTATTTTATTCAAAGGGTATTTTATAAAAAAGGGGGCCCCGCCTGACCGAGCCGCCAGGCCTCTAAATTATGTTGTGTTACCTACATTGCCCTTTCTTTTAGAATTGTGGATTTTTGTTGTTTAAGTCTAAAATTTAGACTTAAGCAATAAACATCCACAACTAATCACGGAGGCGCCTGGTCACAATGATCCTATATCTAAAATTTAAAATGAAAACTGATAATTCTGCATGATAAATCCATTTTTCTAAATTAAAGGTGGAAGATTACCCTCCCGTTCGCCCCCCTTTATTCCTATCCAATGAATTCCCAAAATTAATCAGAAAAGTACCTTATCAGAATGAACCTACATCCAAAATTTCAACGAAATCGGATATCTCTATCAAGAGTTATCGCGTTACGTACATACGTACATACATGTGTACATACATGCTTACATACATACATACAGAACCTGTGAGCCCATTATTTCTCTGGCTTTGACGCCCGTGAGCTAAAAACACGTAAAACTACATTGGCCTAGGATAAACTAGATCAGCCTAGGACAAACAAGAATGTGGGCGTTGAGGCGGTCATTGAATTCAATAAAATCACGCCAAATTGAATTGGCCTAGGATAAACTAGTTCAGACCAATAAACAGCAATCTAAACTAGTTTATCCTATAAAAGTTAGGCCAAACTAGTTTGGCTTAGGAAAATCTAGTTTGTCCTATGGGCCTTAGGATAGACTTGTTTGGCCTAGGAAAAACTAGTTTATCCGATGGGCGTTAGGATAAACCGGTTTGGCCTAGGAAAAACTAGTTTATCCGATGAGCGTTAGGATAGACCGGTTTGGCCTAGGAAAAACTAGTTTATCCGATGGGCGTTAGGATAGACCGGTTTGGCCTAGTCCAATCTAGTTTGGCCTAAAATCGGGTTTGGCCTGTAACAGTTCTAAATATTTATGCATGGAGATTATCTTTTAAAAATTCATGAAAGTTCAATAATTTTAGTTATAGATTTTAAAATATTTTATTTCATTAACATTTTTCTAACTGTTTAAGATATAAGAATAAAAATTTATCAATATTTCGAATTAAAGATATTTGTAGCTTAAAGGTATTTGTAATTAACTTCAGGTTGTTACTCTTACTTAATATTAATCTTATTGTTACTATCATCGCTAGAAATCAACATTACAGTTGAACAACTTTTTTTTCTAATCTTAGTATATTCTTGTCAATAATGATTTCATTATATAAAATGAAAAGAAAAATAACACAATATTTAGTTCGTAAAAAAACCCCACTAATATATTTCTTAATTATTTACTTTCTACTTGTACTTCTTTAAAAAAATGTTTTAAAGAAATAACAACTAATATATCTTTCAAAACTTAGTAAAGTAGTAAAATTATAATTTTAGATACAGAACAGCGATAAAAATGCTCGACATAAAAAAAAAAGTCTATATAAGTTAAGAAATTGATTAAAACAAAAGATTTTACGTCCAATAAAATATATAATCCGTATCTGTATATACTTCTGATGAAACTTTCCATAAGAAAATATTTATGATCCTATAAACTTTTAGGAATTTCGCTGATGTGAGTAAAATTTTTATTGCAAACTATGAAATTAATTGGATAATATTATAGAGGGATTAAATTAAAATATTTAAAGTATGATTGATGAATTAAAAAATTGGAGTATTACAAATGAAATATAGTATAAAATTCATTAATGATGTAGCAAAGTTATTTCTAGTTTTAAGAATTTGAAGAGATGATAATAAATATAAATTAACTTCTACCAATATTAAAAATTTTCCTGATATATTGAATTTTGGGAGAATGTATAGTACCAATTATCGCTTAACATAAATTATTTAATCTAAATAATTAATTTCCATGTACTTTGGTTATAGCTGAAAAAAATGAATATTATAAGATGAATATAAGATTTAATTGCTGTTAACGGATATTACATAGTTGTTCAGAAGTCTCTTTACATAACATTGTACTACAATCTCACACATGTGTTGATTTAAAAGTACCATATATTGAGAAGTTTAACTTTTCAACTTTTTTCTTTTATAAATAAACTGTATATTGTTTATGTGTTGTTAGTATGTAATACAACACGATAGTTCTGTACAGTAGAGCTCAGGTGCATCATTAATGTTAAAGTCCAAAGTTTGCCTCTTAATAACTTTGGACCCAATCATTGGATCGCGACAAAATTCAAAAGACGAAATGTCCTATTCTAGGCCTCAAAGTTTACTAAATTTCATCCAGATCCATCAATTAGCTATGGAGATCGAGAACCCCTGTGTTGTCATTTTTTTCTTCATGAAACAAGATAAAAGGACAAATAACTCGATTAAAATCCGAACCAGAAAACATTCAGCAACACGCAATAGCTTGTACAAAAGTTTTTCATTCAGGTATGTGCTTTTTGAAGGTCCTATCAAAAATATCTAATATTAAGGAAACGGCACAGATTTAAAATTTATATAACGGTATACCTTCCATAATTAATCACTATAGAAATCTCTCCTTTTTAATTGCTAATTCAAACATTTCTTTCGAGTTGCCATCAACTAAAAAACGGCACAATAATTTAAAAAGAAATGATAACATGTTTTCTATTTTCTAAATTATGAATAACAATTAAAATTATCCTGATAGATTTTTTGCATATTTGAAATTGGCGTCATTCGACACAGAAAATACATATTTTCTATAAACATATCTATAAACTGTAACTAAATATGTATGCCAAAAATATTGCACTTTTATTTGAAAGTTTTCGAATTCAAAACAGTTATTATAATACAGATATTTCAGTTACAAAGGGATAATTTAGAAAAATACTTCAGTGTACAGGGTGCTCCAAAAGTCAGGACGAACTTTAAAAACGAATCAAGATACAAAGATACGGTTTGCACCAAACGGATGGAAAAGAAACCAAGCTTTGTGTGGCTACGAAAAAATAGCTCTATTGGCAACCAACAGATGGCGCTTTCGGATTTCTGAATTGCAAGCGCGACAGGCACTCCAAACTGTCACTTTTATGCAAGATGGAGCACCACCTCATATTGCTCTGACTGTGTAACGCCTGCTACGCTCAATATTTAGGAGAGGAATCCATTATCTGTCGCTACTTTAATCATGCATGGCCTCCACGATCTCCCTATTTGACACCCTGGGACTTTTGGCAGTGAGAATTAATGAAGTCAAAAATGTACCGCGACCAATCGGCATCACTAACAGCACTGAAAGATGCCATCCGCCAAAATGTGTCTGCCATAACGCAAGAAATGTTATTGTATGCTGTGAACGGTGAGGTGCCTCGTCTCACATCTGTACTTCTGAATATTGGACCGCACATTGAACATTTACTGTAATACTAATTAACTGTAACTAAGCTGACTTGTAAAATGTGAAAATTTTTTTCATTTGTAAATCATCTTTTGTTGCATTAAATCACTATAGCGCCATCTGTTGGTGGCCAACAGAACTTTATTTTTTCGTTGCCACACAAAATGCTTTTTTTTTTTTACATCCGTTTGGTGCAAACCGTATCTTTGTATCTTAATTTGTTTTCGAATTATTCATTTTTAAAGTTCGTCCTGACTTTTGGATCACCCGGTATAAATAAATAGCGATTTATAAATGGAACAATGAAAATCTGCGTAGATACCTATGGACAAAGGAAAATCAGTATAGATACCGCGAAGCTGTAGGGGGACTACCATAGGGTAGGGGACGGTTCTATCACCAAATGTCACGAAGTTTTTCGCCAGTTTTGCGATGGATCGCCAAATCTGGCGATCAAAATTACTTGCCAAAAATGACGCCAACTTGGCGTTTTTTTCCGGTATTTTTCCAAACTATGTCTACTAAAAACTTTAAATTAATACAAATATTAGTTCATATTTGTTAGTTAAAATTGGTTGATCAAGTTCCTGAAAAGAACTGAAAAATATGCGAAATCGTATGAAAAACTGGTGAAATCAGGGAGAAAAATAGAACTCGATCTAAAAAATGTTACAATACAAATTGGCAAACATTTAAAAAAGCCCGTAGAAAAGAAATGGAATTAAATTATATGTGAATAAAATTACCTAAATTTTCCTTAGCTGAAAATGTGGACTGAGCTTTACTGGTGCCTTATATCCAGAATTATACTATTATCCTCTCAAAATGACTGCTAGAAAAACAAGTTAACAGAATGCATAGTTGTGTTGTCTAAATTCAGCCAAGATCCACAACGCAAAACGAATATAAAGCATGAAATAATAATTAAAGTATAACATTAATAACATTAAATTGATGAAGAATTGATATAGATATATTCTTTTGAACACAAATATTTAGTATATTATGGAATCATATACATTTAAGGTTGAGGATTTACTTGGAGCTTTGATTTACCACTTATCAAAAATTGAACGAAGGAAATTTCGTCCACACTTTGTACAGAACGGACCGTTCGCGTTCCTTATTACATCAGTCTGTAACCTGTAGTTATGAATCCAAATTTTAAACTGGTTATGAATGATTGGAATATAGAGTACGTTAAAATTGCTTTCTTTCCCCTGATTGTTTTCAAGACACCAGTAAAGCTCAGTCCACATTTTGAGATAACAAAAATTTGGATATTTTCATGACAATTACAGATAATCTGATTCCATTTCATTTCTATGCACTTTTTTAAATTCAAAATATTTGCCATTTTTTACTTTTTTCTCTGGTTTCACCAATTTTTTATACAATGTATATGCATCGGTCTCATAGTGCTACAGCTCTGCAGGTAAGTCGTGTCGCTGACGGTTAAATGTCGAAAAACTTTATTATAAAATTTGTAATAAACATATTTTCACATTTATGGCAGCATTCACAAAACAAGGATGTTTTTTACTTTTGTAATTGAATTTTTTTCTCATCGTTTTTGAGTCAGCAATTTGAGTCTAAATTTAGCGACCAGAGAATACAGGTATCAGTTATATTTGTTGGCGCAGAGTCAGATTAAAGTTACCGTGCTTTCATAGCTGTAACTCTTTCTATTCGCAGGTTTTATCAAAAACTTGCAAGTTTATCGTACACTAGCGTTTTATTTATTTTTTAACATGAATTTTTTTAGCCTTATATATTGTTCTATTTTATAATTTTTACTTTTTAAAGTATATTTTACATTCAATTGCAAAGAAAAAAAATTCAAATTTTAAATACCTTATTAGGCATAAAATATGAAATTTTCACTGATAAACGGTTAATGCTTTTTTTTCTCAATATTATAAACGGACTATTTTTTTTTTTGGGGGGGGGGCAGAAATTGTGTATGATTGATATCAAAATAGTCCGTAAATCCTTGCGTGCATAATATCTGAAGAAAGCATAAGCATAGATTGATTGATGCGAAATTTAATATAGATAAAAAAAACCCGTACACGTGTTTTTACAATGCTCTCACTTTTAATTATTTACTACAGTAAGTTTTTTAGTTATGACTACTTTTATTCATTAAAAAAAATTAAAAAACTTTTTTTTTTTGGAAAAAAGTTTGCATAGTTAATGAAACATTTTTTCCTAAGATCTTTTCTCAGATCATTTTAAAAATGCATATATTCCTACTATATATCATTTTTCATAACACTCCATACATATTTGTTCATGATATCATGCGGGCAATGACAGGTTATGTAAAAAAGTTGCTTTTTCTAATTTAAAAAATACACACATTTTTTAAAAATCTAGTCAGTTACTATTGGTAGTATGTTAAAAACCATTTATTTAATTATTAGTTAAAATTTCATGTATATACATAAAATAATTTTTGAAGAGACATTACTTCGAAATTGGACTATTTTTTTCTTTTTAAGATTTTCATCACGTTTAAAAGATACATTATCAATTATATAGGTCAAACGATTAAAAAAATTAATTGTAATGCATTTTACAACCATCTTCAAAATTAGAAATTGAGAAAACTTTAAATCTTTAATTCATGTCATTATAGCATTCAATGAATGTCAATTACAAAGGGCTAAATTATTATTAACGACACATGTTCCGACTCTTGTCATTTCAACCGATGTTCATAACATAATCGAATGTAATAAATGCCTATGACGTTTCATATTATGCAAATTCGTCAAATTAAAACAATTGATTAAGTTATAATGTATTTTAAAGATTCATTTAAGTAAAATGTGAACTTGCAGCATTACATTCAATAAAATTGTATTAGAACTCTTTTTATGATAAGAATACTTTGCAGGCTCTTTTTTAAAGGAAATCTAGGTAGTTTTAAATAAAAAACGTTATTTTGCTAATGCTAAAAACGTCGTTAAATTTTTGACAAGTGACGGGATACGTATAGGACAGAAAAACAGTAATTCAGCATTTTAACATAACATAAGTAACAAAAAAATACGAAAAATTTGCAGTAATATCTACTTATATTTTAACAATGTTTAAGCATCTATAGGAAATTCCAATTTCAGGTAAAAATTTATTATAGATCATTACATTTAAAATACTTTACATTACAATGCAAGAAAAAAACAGGTTAAAATATTTTTTTTTATAAATATGTTAAAAATATCTCTCAAAATGCTGAAAATTGTTAACTTAAAATTGAAAAAACAACAAAACTGTAATTTAACACATTACAATGACTGTTTGGAAAATGAAATTTTCAAAGACTAAAATTTTAAAGACTTATAAATAAATTCGGTACTTAAATTAATAATAATAATAATCATCACTTTTATGATGATCATAATGAGTCATACATTATGTAGGCCATGTATTAAATAATAATATTCTTATATTCAATGATTGAAAAACAAGTAGTTTATAGATATACAACTTTAACTGTTTAAAATGTGCATTTTCATTTAATAGTATTAATCAGACCGACATCGGAACGCCTCATATTCGTACGACATGGATTAAACATTAATATTCCTGGACCATTCGTCGTGGCAACAGATTTGTTCCATTTTTGGACATTAAGCATGGACTAGTCAGAAAGCGAATAAAATAAAAAACAGAAGTTTTCCATTTTGAATATTAAACATAGACCAGTGAGAAAACGAATAAAATAAAATAAGCTGCAGAATTCAACCAATAAAAAGATCCGGATATACTTCAGATTTCCTAGTTTTCTACCAAGGACAAGAACTGAATAGTTAAAAAAATAGTTAAATAGTATTTATATTTGTGACATCCACACTCATTCTTCAATAATGGAATATTTTAAAAGCAAGGGAAATTATTTTTAAAGCTTTCTTTTATAGCGGCTTTTTGGTATTTTCTTGACGGGTTTTGCCAAGCGTAGCTCATAAGGGAAGAACCCTTAGCATTAAAATATACTAGCCGCCTTTGGTGACCAGTTTGGTCTCTCTTGAATGTATACTAAGCATTAAATCATATTCCTTTTATTCATAACTTATTTTAACTGTTCAATTTTTTGCCAAATTAGAAGATTCTGCTGGAGAAATAGGCGTAGATGTCATATACGCACCACATTGGCGCGATTGCAACAAAATGGCAATTATACGTGTCTCACATGGTAACCCGGCTATTGTTATTTATTTATTAATAAACTGTTTGTTTGCTTTTATTTTCGTTTTTTAAATGATATAAAATGTTTTATTCTATAATTATTAACTAAACATTTTTTAAATTTTTATTTCTTTTTTTAAATAACAGAAATTAGTTTTAAAAATATGCATGTAACTGGTATATGAAAAAAAGTTTTCGCCAAATTATTTTTAAAGATTCAATGTGGCAATAACGCTCCAATGTGGTGCATATATGACATCTGAGCTGATAAATCAAGAACTCAGTATTTTTACGCTTTTTCGGCGCAGATAATAAATCGCCAAATATTGTACCCGTGGCATTTTTTCGTATTTCATTAATTATTTAAAATTAAATAGTATAATCCTTCACTCATTTCATCTATAATAGACAACTTTAATTTGAAACTAAAAAAATAAAATTCATGATTATTATATTTTTAAGAAAAAAAAAGATGATATTTTGAAGTTCTATAATTGCAGCGAAGGAACAAAACATACATAAATCCAATATACAACTTAAATTTGAAACTAAAAAAATAAAATTAATGATTATTATATTATTAAGAAAAAAAAAAGATGATATTTTGAAGTTCTATAATTGCAGCGAAGGAACAAAACATACATAAATCCAATTTACAACAGTCTAAATCTTACCAAAGGACTTTTGCACAATAACCCATAAGATGTGTTTCATTTGGATGTTGTCATTAAACAATTAACAAATATTCGATGTTTTTGTGCCACGCATGCTAACGTAATATATATATAGATTCTAAAAGGTTTTAAAAATAACTTTTTAGCGTAAGACTTAATTTAAATTGTCAATTTTCTAATGGTCAATGTTAATCGAGTTATACACTCACTGTACATATTACACTCAACAACACAAACATTCAAAAATTGTACGTCAAGCGTGGCAAATGAGGTGCGTTCATATTATAATTAGTTTTATAAATATTCAGATTCTAATACAATAGTTCTTGCACTCTTTAAAAAAATTCATGAATGCAAAATTTATTACGATTATATATATTAAATGCAGTAGTACGGAAATAATACGAACTCCTTTTAAATATGACGTAATCATTATGGCAATCTAGAACCATTACCTATCATGGGATATCAGTGAATTTATTATATATGATAAGATTTAATAAAAAAGAAAAATCTTTTATTAATATCTTTTTAATTTTTGATTCAATTTTTAGAAAATTTTTAATTACACGTCAAAATTCTGCAATGAATATATATATTAAAATGCAGACCATTTAAGGGGGCTCAGGGGTTGATCGATACGGAAAAACATGAAAACAGAGCTCTCGCTTCGAATCCATATAAAAACAGAAGTGTTCAACGTAATTATTTGAAATTTTCTGATATTTTAAATGTATGTTTGTAGTCTTATAAAATTATAAAATGAAGTATTTCAATGTAATACAATAAGAAATATAGCAAAATTTATGTAACACAATTTTCGAAAAAAAATTATGTGTTATATCACCAACACCAAGATATCTTAACGTTGAATTGACATAAGAACCAAATTTTTACTTTAAAATGATCCGGAAACTTTACTCTACAGAATGAATTAAGAATATAACTATTACTCAAAAACAACATTATTAAAAAAAATTTGAAAATAAATAAAACTTCTGAAAAATACTTTTTTTCATTAAAAATACTCAAAATATTAAGCTATCTAAACTATATTAATTCATTCTGTAGATAATAATGTTATACGTATGCAAAAAAAAAAAAAAAAAAAAAAAAAAAAAAAAAAAAAAAAGCCATTCCATCAAATAGTTTTTTTTTTATTCTTGGTGTTAGTCGTCAAAAATTTAAGTTTTGAGAAAACGCGACTTAAAGTTGAAATTATATGGGTGCGTCTGTGAAAGTGTTGATACATAAATGCTTATAACTCCGTTAAAAATGCAAATATTTTTATGCGGTTTTTTGCATTGAGTTCAAAATTAATTGAATAATAAAACTAGATCATTAAAAAAATCAATTTTTTGAAAAGTTTTCAACCCCTGAGCCCCCTTAATGTGGCAGACTGACAGACAGACCGAAGAATAGATCAGAAGACAACAGTATATAAAAAGCATTCATTAATTAAGAACGCACCTAAATATTTCAGTGATAGATGACAATGCATAAATCAAACTTTTCTCCTATGAAACTTATATTTACTACTTCGAAAATTACATAAATATACAACTTTTAATTAATGAACTACATGGCACTTAGCAATTATGGAATTATATTTAATTATCTTTCAACGCCATCTGAGAAGTGGAAACTAATATTTAGCCTTTTGTGGTTCACTGAATAGGAAAATTTTCAAAACATGCCGTGCCAAGTTAATTAATTACAGAATGTAGATTGATATACTCATATGTTATATTCGTAATTATATGTAGTGTTATGTTTCTTGCATATGATGCAAAACAAACAAACATGAACGGCAAACATGCACAACATAGCTTACTAAAATAATAATTATACGGTTACCTCCTGGAATAATAAGTAAACAGTGATCCACATTTATGTTTATGACAAGAAGATTTATCCCTCTGTTGCCTCATGTTTTACAGATAATGAAAACAAAATAATTGGTTATAATTATTATATTATTCCTGATGTATTTGACATTTTTAAAAAATATTATTTTCAGTTTTTCTAAATATCGTATACATTCAAATAAATAAAAAAAGACAATATTTATTATCAAATTTCATTATTTAAAGACTCAAATATGAGTCGACGGTTAAAAACTTTTAAAATCTGCTTCAATTAATAATGTTGACGTAGACATAAAATTGTTGTAGCAATCCATTCAATCCTATAAAAGTGGCCGAGAGGTTCTGTCCTCTCAACTGGTAGACGGCAGGTGCTGGGTTCAAACCCAATCGCGGCTGTCGGCCTAACCGTTCGGAGTTTTCGTGGTTTTCTTCGAATCTTGCGTAAATACGGGTTAGGTTCCCTTAGAAAGACCCCCACGAAGGGCACATCCCCCCCTGGGCCTATATCCCATAGTGTAGATAATCGGCCGACAAAAAATACACCAAATACACCAATCCTATAAAATTTTAGACTTTTGTTTTTCATTTCAAACTTATAAATTAAATTGAAATAAATTGACGATATTTCTTAGAAAATTTTATTTTTAAAATAGTCAAATAAGTAAAACAATATCGAGGTGGTATGGTAACACATCCCACGCATTTTGTTAGCACATCCGCTGTAATTCTTTGAAGTATGCGTATTCTAAGTTGGTCAACTACAGTTGTTAATTGTCAAACAAACAAATACTATTTAGATAATTCCACAGAAAAAAGAAAAAAATCCGTGCCATTTCGGTATCGTTTGCGTTTTGGAAGGGTTCACTGTGAACACTTATAACTATGTTTAATTTAAACTTTCAACTGTTACTTTTCCTTTCCGTTTAGGAACTGGGTTGTATTTGTTTTTACTTTCTTTTAATTGCCCTGTAAAATTGGGATATTTATTTATAATCCCCCTGTGTAATTGTTTAATATATACAATGTAAAACCACTCAAAAACATTTCCAAAAATACGTATAAGGAAAAGAAAATTTATTTTAATAAGCAGCTCACTAAAGTTTGAACAGAGATTGGTGTCTGGGATTTCCACAGTTAAAAATACGCTTTCAGGAGTCATGGAAAATTTGGTATAGACTATTGTGTGTTTTCGGTCTTACATTTGGCATCTTTTGTTTCTTCCACGAATTACATATTTCAAGGAGAATTTTTTATGATTATTAGGTTTGTTACCTTTTATTGTTAATTTACAGTCTCTTTCTATTGCTGTCTTAACTTTTTCCATTTCTATGGTTTTCATAATTAATTTTAATTCTTTTGGGTTAATTTTTGAACGTATGTTTGATATCGTGTTGCATCCATGTAATATATGTCATATAAAAAATCCCTTCGCGATATTCATCTAAATTAATCTAATTTTCTGCTATATTCACTATTTTCCTATTTCTTAATAATATCTATTATTTATTTCTACTTCGGTTTCATTTTGATATTCAAACGTGTATATTAATAATTATTTCATTCAAAATCTTAATCCAAAATTTAGCCCCTTCAAAAACTTTATTAACTATTCAATCATTATCCAATCCTATTCTGAGAGTCAGTAGTTTTTATTTTCGAATGTTTTAAAGGCCATTTTGCTCATTTTATTTACAATATTAAAGAACGAATCTTTTTAATGAACCTTTTTCGACGTCAGACTTTTTACTTTGAAAATCTTACGTCAGAAGATATGGTATTCATTGATCACAGACAACTCCCCTCTCGCGTCAATATTAATTCCATGAATCTTATTTCCCGCTTTTTTTCGACCCCAGACATTTTATTCCGAAATGCTTACGTTAGAAGATATGGTATTCTTTCACCATAGACAACTTTCCTCTCGCGTCATTAGCATAGCTGCCATCACCTTTCACTGTCTCGTTCGCATATTCACAGTATCCGCAAAGAAACTTTTCGAGACTGTTGAATTCTGATAGGGATTGGCCAACGCGTTTTCACGTAACTTGGCGATAATTATACTTGGCGAGCGATAGATGCTTCCGTCGAGGAGTTTGATTTCCTTCCGAACCGAGTACGAAGTAACTTTTCTCTTGCAGCATTGCATTGGATGGAACGTGTCTTACTGAAAGCTGTACTCTTTGAAAGTTTTTAAAAACACAAATTTTTACTTTGTACTCTGCTCCGAAGGAAATTAAACTCGACGGAAGCGTCTATCGCTACGCCAAGTATAATTATCGCCAAGTTACATGAAAATGCGTCGGCCAATCCCTATCAGAATTCAACCCTCCCGAAGAGTTTCTTTGCGGATACTGTGAATATGCGTTTCGTTCGTTTAGATATTATGTCGATATCAGTCATCCTCCTCCAGACTCCCAAAAAGCAGACGCAATGACGTTTTTATTTACAAGTACTTCAAATATGTAGCTTGGTGTGCACAATTTTGTAGAGTTCTAATTTTGCTATCTAAAAGTGTTATTACACGTAAAAATTTCATGCGACAAAAATCGCTTGCGTTTTTTCATTTTCTAAGCATTTCATTGGCTGTTCGAGAAAAAGTTTTTCTATCATCCGGATTTTCAAGCGTCTGATTTGCTGTTACGGGCGACTCCCTTGGTATCAGGCGTCATAGACACGCCGACAAAAAAATAGTTGCTTGCTTTCCGAGCGACTCCTCGAGAGCCACAGGATAACATGGATACGCTTGCAATTGGCAGCGACTTTCAGCCTTCGTGTAATAGCACTTAAAGATTTATCGATTCATGCACAAGCCTGAAAGTTTCACGAACATTTTTATTCGCGTTTGTAATGACCGAAAGGTGGCGTTGTATAGACCTGATAATCGTTTGTTTACGTAGTGCTGTTTGTTCCATGTTGTAGCATAGCGAAACCCGTTTAAAGAGCTATTTAAAGTGCAGTTTTTTATCTTCTTTATTTAATTATGGGAGATAAATTACAAATATCGACAATTTTAGAATTTCTAGATGCTGGAAAATCTAGTAATTGCTTTAGAGAAGCTGAAGCAATTATTGATTCAAAGAGATTAGTAATGTGCGGCATTAAAGAATGCAAAGAAGAAGAAATAGAGATTGAAGGCTCGTGTTTACAAACAAGCCAAACAAAAGGAAATCCCCATATTATTTCAGGTTTGCTAGTAAATGAAAACAAAAATTTGAAAATAAAAATTTTTTCTTGCTCTTGCAAAGCTGGGGCAAGCGAATCATACAAACATTGTGTTGCTGTCATGTTATTTTGCCATGAGTACGTCAAATGTAATTTTTTATATTATAGATCTAAACTTTGTGTATAAAATTTTGATTTTAGATAATTTTAATACAAAGAACCCAACGTTGCATGCGTTATAGAACTGTTTATTTTTTTATTTATTATAGAACTTTTTTTATTTATCGGCCTTTTAAACACTGATTTCAGCGGAAGATGCTCACGGTATCAGTTCTATCCTTTCAGACTTTGTCCGCGAGAGGGCGTCTATTTTATTCCAAACGCGAATAATGCGGGACTTGCTTTAATTTTTGTCATGTGTGATGAATAAAAGCATTAGAATTATAACTGGCTTTGTTTGTTAAAGGAAAAAATCGCCGGATTATTGAATATATTGCTTGCTACACTCATATGCCGAGAACCGACAGCGCAAAAACCTAAGGTATCGAACACAAGAAAAAAACATTTAATTTGGGGAAGAGTAAAATAAATCTAATGATCCATGTCTGCGGGAAGTGAAGTTGTGCATAAGCTAAAATTTAATACCACTAGAAGTTGATCCGTAGGTTTATCTTTGTGTTTGCCGTACGATCAAAGGTATAAAATGATTGTACAGCAAACACCTACGAGTATGTTCCTAGTGCTATTAATTTTTTGTTTATGCACCGCGTTGTTTTCCGGCAGATATGGATCATTAGATTCCTTTTTTACTATTCTTTCATAAAACAAAGGTTTATATTTTCTTTTGCTCGATACTTTAGATTTTTTTGCTATCTGCTCGTAGACTATCCTGTCACGCCCTGATCGTATAGAACAGAAATACGACTGCAATATAACAGATACTTTGATGCTCACTTTGTGCTCTCACTGGGAATTTCAACAATTTCACTCAAGTTGATTGAATTTGTCGACTGCAAAATAACACCACCTTTTTACAATCTGATATGTTTTCATAAAAACAATTCATCCGTACACAACCTTTTACGAGTCCGACATTATAATAGTTCAGTCCTCACGTATGTCTTTCAAGGGATCAATCACCATTTCCAACTTTTCATATACAATTTTAAGATAATTGTTTTTAATACATATGGAGCATTTTATCTTTTGAGTATTTTTGATATGTTGTAAAGTTTTTAATAATTGTAATTTGTGTTAAATGACAACAATAATCGACAAAATAACATACATTTACTATGAGTTATACCTTTTAAGTGCCTCTGAAGATTTCATAATATATTCATAGTCTGTGTTTTTGTATGTTTACTCTCCTTCGTATAATTTTTGTATCTTTTACTTTTATTTTAAAACCCGCACGCTTTCATTATAATCAGTCCTATACATTAATAACATCCAATTTTATAAATTATTCCCACTTGCATCATATGAAAATTGTATTAAATTTTAAATTTATTACGAACCTCATTTCATATTCAAACATAGCAGCCTAATACATTTCATAAACTGAAAATAGCGTAACTACTTTTTCTCTCAAAATCGTATACACATAAAATATGAAACGGTATCTTATAAATATTAAAATAAATGCGGCGTCTTTACAACCTTTTCAATTTCTTTATATTTTTAGAAGCTCATAAAGCAGCAGAAACGCTTACTGAATGAAAATGTACAGGTTCTAAAATTATTTTAACCGCCACTTGTTTTTTAAAAAGAATCTATGAGATTGTAGAATTTTATATTGAGAATTTATGTATAGTAATATAATATAAATTTAAGGTCGGTTTCTACATATGTATATTATAAAGGACAAACACATCTTTGCGTAACGTTAACGTTATTTTACTTCACGTACAAATTGCAGATTTTCAATTTTCGCTTCTGTGATTTTTACGTAGACATTCTACGTAGTAGAGGTCAATCTTGCAATCGTTTTGAAAATCGATTTTTTTTTTTTTTTTTTTTTTTTGACGGATGACACTGGAAATTCCGATGAAATTGCTATGTCGATTCATCCCTCTGGAAAGTTATTGAACCGGTTAAGAGCCCACAATAGTCACAAAAAAAGTACACAAAAAGACCCGGATGACCATGTAAAGTCTAAGGGAGCGTTCTTTTCTAATATCTCGCTCAAATTTTAATATTTTTGCATGATTGTTTTGCACAAGATAGCTGAGGGCAATCCACAACCGGGCTAGTTTTTACTTTTTCGATTTTGGCTATATATTTTTTATATTACGATAGTTTCAGTTTCAGAACCGGTTTAAACCGGTTTCGAAAGTTAAAGTAATTTTTTAAAGAAAATCTGAAACAAAAATTGAAAAAGTAAAAACTAGCCCGGTTGTGGATTGCCCTCAGCTATCTTGTGCAAAAAAATCATGCAAAAATATTAAAATTTGAGCGAGATATTAGAAAAGAACGCTCCCATAGACTTTACATGGTCATCCGGGTCTTTTTGTGTACTTTTTTTGTGACTATTGTGGGCTCTTAACCGGTTCAATAACTTTCCAGAGGGATGAATCGACATAGCAATTTCATCGGAATTTCCAGTGTCATCCGTCAAAAAAAAAAAAAAAAAAAAAAAAAAAAAAAAAAAAAAAAAAAAAATCGATTTTCAAAACGATTGCAAGATTGACCTCTACTACGTAGAATGTCTACGTAAAAATCACAGAAGCGAAAATTGAAAATCTGCAATTTGTACGTGAAGTAAAATAACGTTAACGTTACGCAAAGATGTGTTTGTCCTTTATAATATACATATGTAGAAACCGACCTTAAATTTATATTATATTACTATACATAAATTCTCAATATAAAATTCTACAATCTCATAGATTCTTTTTAAAAAACAAGTGGCGGTTAAAATAATTTTAGAACCTGTACATTTTCATTCAGTAAGCGTTTCTGCTGCTTTATGAGCTTCTAAAAATATAAAGAAATTGAAAAGGTTGTAAAGACGCCGCATTTATTTTAATATTTATAAGATACCGTTTCATATTTTATGTGTATACGATTTTGAGAGAAAAAGTAGTTACGCTATTTTCAGTTTATGAAATGTATTAGGCTGCTATGTTTGAATATGAAATGAGGTTCGTAATAAATTTAAAATTTAATACAATTTTCATATGATGCAAGTGGAAATAATTTATAAAATTGGATGTTATTAATGTATAGGACTGATTATAATGAAAGCGTGCGGGTTTTAAAATAAAAGTAAAAGATACAAAAATTATAGTCATCTGGGTCTTTTTGAGTAATTTTTCTGTGACTATTGTGGGCTCTTAAGAAGTTCTTTACCCTTCTCAGGCTTTTACAATATTTAATTTTGTCCGATGCCAGTCCTATCAGTAGTTTTTGGTGCAAGGCATGGTTACAGCGCATATACCGGTATTTAAACATTCTACTAAAAATGAAGTTTTTTAGTAGAAATGACGTTATAAAAGAGCGACAACCTGAGTTACAAGAAAGTTTTGATAACAGTAACCCAATCCTTCCCAACTTTCCGCTGAACACGTTCCTCAAAGCATGCATGGTCACAGTGACGTTACAGTGACGTCACTGTGAGTTACTTTGGTCACATCACATCTGTGACCAAAATGCCACCACTCAGTGCCGTCACATTGTGACTAAGATGTGACTTTCTAACATGACTTCTGACTTTTTAGAAAATTACAAATATTCTTCAAAACATGTTATTTACTTTAAAAAACATGTTTCTGGCAATTTAAATATCGTCGCTTTTGTCACAGTTTCGTCACAATGTTAATGTCAAAGTAGTCACAAATGCCACATTTTTCACAAATTTGTCACACCGTGACTTCACAAAGTTTCCCCAGTGTTGACGTTACAAACGAGCTCTAAAACGGCCATAACGACTTCACATTTTAGTCACTGTGACTTCAGATCGACGTCACGTGACGTCACACCGACAATCGATGCTCACAAAGTCACAATGTAACTTCACAACGACGTCGCAGTGACGTCACCATGCCTTACGGGGTGTCTCGTTCCTTTTTAGTAGAAATTCAATCTTGTCGGAACTTATTGCTTGTGTCTGTTTTCGGCTTTCGTGTAAAAAAAATTGATATGCAGAGAAATGTGTATTATTTTATGTTTAACAATTTTGCGATGGATCCTGATTCAACAAGTAATAAAGCAAAAATTTAATATTTTTTTGTTTATTTGTAAATTTAATATTTAATATTTTATGTTATTTTGTAAATTTAATATTTTATGATTATGAAGTTGAGTTGCTGTTTTTGGAAAGTACCGTCATATTGGAACAGCTGTGTTAGCGTTCGGCAACATAAACTTGGCGACTTTTTTCGTCCCAAAAAGCCGTTTCCGAAAATGATCGCCAAACTGAAACTGCGTGAGAAACCCGTTTTCAAATACAGCGATCACTTTGAAAACTCCTGAAAAAATGCATTTTTGTAAATATAAAAAAATGAATAATTTACACTTGAACCCCCCCCCCCCTTTTTTTTCAGGAGAAAAAATTTAGAATGTTTAAGTGATCGCCATATTTAAAAACGAATTTCATTGCTGATTCAGAATTGCGAACATTTTGGAAACGGCTTTTTAGCACGAATAAGCACAAAATAAAAACAAAAAATAGTACTTGTGTTTTATAAATTTCTTTTTAGTTGTGAAAGAGCAAAAAGAGGGTTACAACAAAGAAAAAAAATACATATAAATAAAACGAGCGAAGTAATTTAAATTCCAAAGATAATTAAAAAATTTCTATATACAGGGTGCATGTAAAATTTACAAAAATTCCTGACGCAGAATTGCGATAATTTTCAAAACGATTTTTTGCACGAATAAACAGAGAAGAAAATAAAAATAATAACAAAAATAGTACTTACATTTTCTAGATTTCTTGAAATTTTCAAATTGTTAAAGAAAAGAAGGAGAGTTAAAACAACAAAATATTTACATATAAATAAAACAAGCGAAATAATTTAAATTCCAAAGAAAACAATTTAAAAGGTATCTATATACAAGGTGCAAGTGAAAATTGCAAAAATAAAAACACACAATTACAAAAAAGATAATTAAAAATTTTAAACCAAAACATCGATCTTAGCTGCAATACCAATGCCTGAGATCGACGCGTAGTTGCCGACCAAATCAGTCTCATGTCCGACCCGTAGTTTTGACATTTTACTGACAAGGAAGGTCTCCATACTGGGCATACTCAGATTTTTTTGAAAAAAATACTATTTAAATTACTCATGTATGTAATAAATGATTAGTGAAAATTAGCGGCGGAATTGCATAAGAAAACTTGTAAAAAAATAAAATACTTTCGGATATTTGGCGTGAAAAGACGAAAGTGTCACACTATTTGGCGAGCAGCCCTTTTCCCTGCCAAAAGCAAACGATGTTAATTCATCTGAAAACTTTTGGATTTTTAGAATTCGTGTAAATGGTATTTCCTGAATTTAAACATAAACAATGAGAGAGTTTAATATATTATTTACATACATATATATTAAATTGCATATATATATACATATTTTTTGTTGCTGAAGTTTATTTAATTTACTTCTATAGAAATATTTTAATATGTAAAAAATTCTTATTCAATAAAATTATTTTCATACTTTTAAGCGTATTCAAAACTAAAAGAAAGATGTTTCTATAGCAACAAAATCGAATTGACAATGCTCAGCTGAACTTTGAGCTTGAAACAATTTTAATGAATTTAAATTTGAATTTCGTTTTAAATCTCAAATTTTGATGGTTAAATTTGAATATAAATGCATATAAATATCAAAGTAACGAAATTATAATTAAAAACAAACTAAAGTGAGAAAGCAAAAGCTCTTTAATTTATTTAAACACGTTGAACATGAAACTTTTTTCTTTGAAATGCCTTTGACATAAGAAAACATTTTTTGAATTTGCTTTTTATCGCCAACCGATGATAAATCGCCAAATAACGAAATTTTCATTATTTTTTTACGGATAAGGTAAGGAGGTTCCTCCGAAAATTTTTTATAAACGTATACATCCTCATGAGAAGAACATTCTGTAATTTTTTCAGATTTTTCGGAGTATGCCCATATGGAGACCTTCCTTGTGAGTTAAAAATGAATCTTCCTAAAAATAAAAAAGAACTCCATGCACCGGATAAAAAAAAATGCCTATTAGGCAAAGGATATAACTAAAAGCTATATTAAGGATACATCTAAAGGATATTCTTTGTATCGGCTTTTTTTTACACCCTTCCTTGCGATGGAAGTTGAAGGGAAATTATCTGCAATAATCGATGAAACAAATAAAAAAATCCAGCAAAATTAACTAAAAAAATTCTAAAACAAACCAGCTAAAGTCCTCAGTGTCGGTGAAAGTAAGAGCTACTTCAATGAACGGAAAAGAGACAACGGAAAGCACCGTTGCGGATTTCAAAGTTTGAATTTCAATATCTTAATTGCGCAAAAGACAATAGCGCAGAACCGTAATCAAATTACGTCACCAGTGCAAAGAGAAAAACTCCCTCTTACCTCCGCGAAATTGCTCCTAGGGTTGCCAAAAATTGGGTATTGGCGTAATATTTCTCAAGGTTACCAAAATTAGGAATTTATCCCCAAACTTGGCGAGATTTTTTTTCCATTAATTTTTGCCGAACGCTAACACATCTTAGCCGTCATATTAAACTAAAATTATTTATAAAATATTTTATTTTAGAGAGTGTTGGTTGAACTATCAGATTTCACCCGTGAAAATTTCTAATTGAATCAAAAGTTTGAAACCTTGAGTTGTAAACAATCAAAGAAACTGGCGAAGATGTATATTATGTCTTCGTACTTTGAGAGTTTTACCAAATTAAAAGAAATGACATTATATATATATATATATATATATATATATATATATATATATATATATATATATATATATATATATATATATCGTAAATAGCATTCTAAATGAAAATATTTTTATTGTAGGTTCACGGTGCCTCGAGAGTATGGATTGTCATCCATAAATATTTGTTTGATAGAATGCAGAGTTTTGATTTGTCCAATTTTGAAGATTAATTAAATTTACTAAAAGGTTAAACTATTTCGAGTGAAGGTTACACATAAGACCAAATTGACGAATATGTATTAGATACTGCTAACTCATATGTAGATTTGTGTCAGTGCACTGCAAAAAGAAAAAAAAAGTTGTCGATTTTACTATATAGTAGTGGTAGCTCTGGCGCCAATATTATAGTGAAAAATAAGCAGTAAAATATAATAATATAAACGAATTAAACCGTTTATTATTGCTTAACTGTATATTACTTACTAATTTTACGGTTTATTACTGTTAATTTCACGGTTTTAAATTGGTGCATGAGCTGCCAATATTATACTGTGTAATCAACATTTTTTCTGAATGTGGCATTCAAGGACTGTAAGAATGCATAAAATATTAATTCATGGTGCAATTATCATTAAAACGCATTATTACCCATAGTCCTGGAAAAATATCTTTCATTCTCTTAAATCGTGAAATAAGAACTTAAGACAAACTTAAACAAAGAAAAATAAGATATACCTTGGATTTAAACGAAACTATTCCTACTTTACGCACACATCACATAAACATAAACCATATACAATATTTTCAATGCTACACTAATTCACGAAATATAACCTATCGCATTTCTGAAAAACAAATTTCGGTGACGAACCCGGGATTTCCTTTAATACTAGAATGACAATGAGGGGCCATTTTGGCCCCGACCAAATTGGTAAAGTTTGGTTTGTATAAAAAATTTCTTTATAAAATAAATTTAAATTATACAAAGGAAAACAGTTATTTAAATAACTTAAGCAATTTTAAATAAAAAATCTGGTATTAAATATTTTTATAATGCTTGAGTAAAAATTCCCTTCTTTCTAGTGTTAAACATTCCACACGCTACCGTCTCTGCCGCAACGTGTTCTTTTTCTGTTCGAAAAATTCTGTCTTCGCGAGAGTCCAATGTTAGGGACAAGGTCACTGTTTAGCGAGCGCCAGCAACTGTGTTTTGGAAATATTAAAGTTAGTACGATCTTTCCTGGCAGCTTTTAGAAGAGGTCGCAGAAGCGCATAATAAGCATAAGGCTACACCGCAATGAATTCTCGCTAAAGATCTAGAGAGAAAAATACAAGAAAGATTTTTTAATCATTTGGTTTTAACATCATATATAACTAGCATGAGAAAAGAAAAATGAAGGAGGGTGAAATCCTTTTCGCCTTTGAAGACCAATGTTCGTGACGATTCTTAAGAGAGTGACGAAAATGAACATTAGTTTCTAAAAATAAAATTTGTGCTTCATATTAACAAATAGACTTTATAAATATAATAAATGTATTTTTTCTTTCAATTGTATCTTTTAGAATAGATATATATACGTAAAATAAAATAATTTTGCCCACGCTAAAAAGCATAATAACCCGTATGCGTAGCCCTTAAAATAAACTGCGTGGAACTCTACTATTCAAACAATACTACAAAATTTAATTCTTTAAATGTGCATCGATGCTGAAATCTAAAATTACATCGCTGCGACATTTGCGGATATTTTCAAATTTAAGTGTAAACATTGCGTTATTACAACGACTAGACAATCATTGATTTTGGATTTCAAGAAACATCCTGCAGATGTCGCCGCGATTGACTTTTTAGATTTCAGATACGTTGCGCATTTAAAAGAGTCAATATTTTCGAAATTTCTATGTATTATTGGGATAGATGAATTCCACACTATTTTAGCAAGCCCAAGTATAGCGGCACAGGAGAGGTTAACATGGATTTCAAGTGACATCATTTTTTATATGGCCGAATCCATGTCGATTCAGGCAGGGGGGTTACCTTCGTCTCAGAAGTTCTTTGATTGAACATATGTTAAAATTCAGGAAAAAATAAAATTCCCGTAATTTTTGGTTTTCCCCAAAAAAATTTCTGGACCGAGATACAGGGTGCCAAAGATGGCATCCCCAGCACCTTTTCCCGTTTGCGATTTTCGAATAAAAGTTTAAAGTGCTTTATCTCTGAAACGATGCAAGATATTTCGTTGCAGTTTATTTTATTTTAGAGATAATATGTTTCTGCTTAAAAAGACATACTCTATTTTGAAATATGTATTTAATTATTTTTACAGCAGCCTTCTAAAAAAACTTTTTTTAATCAAAAATAATTTTTTTCTCAAAAATGCCAATCTTAAAAATTTTGATTTTTTTACTGTTAGTCAATACCATTGAGTACTACCTTTACTGTGAAGGAGAACTTCCACTTTTGAGTTTAACAAGTTTTAGAATCATTTCAAGAATTTAGAGAATTTTACAGGAACTGCATGTCAAAAGTTCCAGTAAAAGTCTCTCAATTTTTGTTTATTTGTATCATATGTAGCCTATTACATATCCTAAACAAGTTAGAAATAACATGTCAAACATGGTAAATGAGGTACATTCATACTATGACTAATTTTATAGATATTTAGATCTTGGCACAATAAATATTTCACTCTTGTGAAAACTGGCATGAATACAAAATTTATTATGTTTCTATATTTTAAATTCAGTAATACGGAAGTAATATGAATACATCGTAAAAAGAACATAATCACCAGGGCAACCTAGAATCATTACCTATCATGGGATATGTTTGAGTTAATTATGTGTGATAGGATTTAACAGGATGAATAAAATATTTATGATCTTTATTTCAAAGTTTTAATTTGACTTCCATAACATTTGACAACCTTTTTCACAACATTTGCTGCCTTTTTTTTTTTTTTTTTTTTTTTTTTTTTTGAAGGTAACATTTTTCTGTTCAAAATGATACATTCAATTTTGAAAAAATGTATTCATATTTTCTGGTGCAGCCTTTTGATTTTTTTTTTAATTAAAAGAAATCAAAAATCCTAATCCTAAATTTACTTATTTATTTTATTTGACAAGTTATCGAAATACATGTAAAATTTTGCCATATATTTTACCAGTTCCTGTATGACAAACACATACTGGTCTCAAGAAATCAAAATCTTAGTCTTGTTTGGCATAGAATTTTATTTCTTAATAAGTATTAGAAACTGACAGCTTTAAAAATAGCTTGCAAAAGAAAAAAAACATACACTAAAGTTTAAAAAATATATGTATAAGTTTCACAACATATTACTTGCAGTGTACTCTGCTTAGAACTGAAATTAGAAATTCATACACTTTATAATTTGTTGAACAGTATCTATATCTTCCTTTTATATTTAGTGATGCCTTCCTGTTTAACTAATAGGGTCTGGGGCTTCCTTATTCCTTAAAACATTGTGAATAGGAAGTGAACACTGGTGGTAATGTTACTGTCTAGCAGGTGGAAATCTATATCCAACAGCCGATCCATGTGGGAGCATAAAGTTAACGACAATTTCATAAACAACTGATTTCATTTACCTTTGCAATCCATCACTCACAGTAATATACACAAGCAACAAAAATTCCTTTTTATAAATTGTGAATCTGAATATTTTGCAATTGTTTCAGAGATCTTGGTTGGACAAATGAAATTTCTTCTTGCTTGCTGTTCAAAGTTTGTGCAATTTAGATACTATGATATTAATAGATGAATATACCCATCATGATTTAATAGATGATTGTTCATTCTATTAAATTCTATCATACATAATTAAATATCACATGATAGGTAATTATTCTAGGCTGCCCTGGTGATTACGTTATTTTTAAGATGGATTTATATTACTTCCTTATTACTGAATTTAATATATAGAAACATAATAATTTTTGTATTCATGCCAGTTTTTATAAGAGTGTAATACTTATTGGACCAAGATCTAAATATTTATAAAACTAGTCATAGTATAAATGCACCTCATTTACCATGTTCGACGTGTGATTTCTAATTTGTTTAAGATATGTAATAGGCTACATATGATACAAATAAACAAAAATTGAGAGACTCTTATTGGAACTTTTGACGTGCAGTTCCTGTAAAATTCTCTACATTCTTGAAATGATTCTAAAACTTGTTAAACTCAAAAGTGGAAGTTCTCCTTTACAGTGAAGGTAGTACTCAATGGTATTGACTAACAGTAAAAAAATCAAAATTTTTAAAATTGGCATTTTTGAGAAAAAAATTATTTTTGATTAAAAAAATTTTTTTTAGAAGGCTGCTGTAAAAATAATTAAATACATATTTCAAAATAGAGTAGTATATGTTTTTAAGCAGAAAAATATTACCTTTAAAATAAAATAAACTGCAACAAGAGAGAGCACTTTAAACTTTTTTTCGAAAATCGCAAATGGGAAAAGGTGCTCGGGATGCCATCTTTGGCACCCTGTATCTCGGTCTAGAAATTTTTTTGGGGAAAACCAAAAATTACGGGAATTTTATTTTTTCCTGAATTTTAACATATGTTAAATCAAAGAACTTCTGAGACTATGAAGGTAAGATTTTTACTTTGGCTGCCTGAATTGACATGGACTATGCCATATTCAATCTATTGGAATTTCCTTGCTCTAAATTTTTAGCATTAAAATGATTATACGTTATTGAAGCAATAATCTTCGGAAAAAAACACTTAAGAAGAAATAATGTAGACAAAACAAATTAGTATAATAGGCAAAGATATTTTTATTAAGACAAAATCTTGAAATATTACTTAAAAGAGAAATCTAATAAATATGTTTAAAAAAATCTATAGTATATTCTTTGAGGCTTGAGAAGTTTTAGTTGAAAAATTATTACTATGTAAAATGATTTTTTTTAAACATTTCTGTCACGAATTTTATATTGTTTGTCTAGTAAATTAGTTTTTGGTTTTTTATCATCCCTAATAAAATTTTTAAGTTTATTAAAATCATTCATTACTTCTTTGTCAATGTCCATTGCTATTGGCGAAAGTATTTCGATATCATTATCGGATATTTTAACCGTCTCCTCAGAAGGCTGAGACTGTGTTTTGTTATGCATATCTTTAATGTTCTTTTCCCTGTCAGCAGTATCAAAATCCGAATAATCATCTGTGACTTGAGCATCTGGTAGATTTTTTTGAGTATTTTCATTGTTTGCTACTGTTGTGCTTGAAAATTTTCCATCATTGGAATTTAAAAAGTTTTTCCATTCAAATGGTGAACGTTTATTTCTAGAATTATAATATAAATCTGCATAAGTATCGGGTGTTTGATACCAATTTTTTGGTTGTTGAATTTCAGATTTTGTTACCATTTGTTGATATGGATACAATCTAACGTTATATGCATTGCTTGGCATCAAATTACCACCCTGCGCGAAACTCTCTCCTCTATATTGAGGTATCTGATATGGATTCTGTGCTTTTGGATAATTAGCTTGATTATACCAGTCATTCTTAAAATCCTTATTTGATTGATACAATCCGAAATTATATGGATTATTGTCCATCAAGTTATTGCCATATGATGACTTCTCTTTTCTAATTAGAGGTATCGGTTTCTTTTGCTGATGTGGATTTTCAGAATGTTTAATAGTTTTATTATCATTAAGAATGTTAGTAGTACTTTCTACGGAATCAAAATCATTTTTTTCATCTCTAAAGTAATGTACACCCCCATACTTGTTTTTGCTTATCTTTGAATTATTAGAATCTGATGGATTTATTTCCATATTTCCATTTGCAGAATTTGAGATGGTGGAATCTTTTCGATCTTTTAAATTCAAAGAGGTTTCCTGACCTAATGATAAACGTTTATTTCTATAATTATAATACAAATCTGCATAAGTATCGGGAGTTTCATACCCATTTATTGGTTTTTGGAAATCAAGTTTATTTACTTTTTGTTCATATGGAATCAGTCTAAAATTATATGGATCATTCTGCATCAAGATATCACCATACGTTGAAGCTTCTATTCTGTATTGAGGCACTTGTTTCTCAATCTGATATGGATTTTGAGCTTTTGGGAAATTAGCTTGACCATACCTGTTGTTCTTGTAATAATTGTTCAATGAATATAATCCAAAATTATATGGGTCATTTTGCATCAATTGATTATCATACGCAGATTTCCTTTTTCTACTTTTTCCATTTACAGCCATATGGTTCTTTAACATATACGAATTTTCTGGCTTTCTTGGAACTTCCGCGTTTTTTGATAAATCCTTATTTATTTTTTTGTCGGCTAAATCGTGTTCTTTGGTAAATGAAAGCAGCTTTCGAACTTTGTTTACGCTGAGATTTGAATCTTTAGCAGTAGAATTTTTAGAATGATCATTACCAGAATTATAACGTTTGTTATTCAAATCTTGACCATTATCAACTGCATTTTCTGCTAAAGTTTCAGTTGCAAAGAAATCCCCTCTAGTTGAAATCACATTTCTTTCATCGTCAGCAACACTTAAATTTGAATAATCATATGTGACAGTATCATCGGTTTCGATAGTTTTATATCCTGGATTATTGATATTTGGAACTTTATAATTTTTAATGTTCGAGAACTTTTCCTGGTCTATATCGGACCGTTTATTCCTATAATTATAATATAGATCTGCATACGTATCTGGAGTTTGGTATCTATTTAGTGGTTTTTGAAAATCAAATGTAGTTACCCTTTGTTCATATGGATTATATCTCAAATTATTATATGGATCATTTGGCATAAAAACATCGCCATACGCAGAACTCTCTGCCCTATATTGAGGTATTTGTTTCTCAATCTGATATGCATTTTGTACTTTGGGGAAATTAGATTGACTGTACCTGTCGTCCGTGAAATCATTATTTATTCGATACAATCCGAAATTATAAGGGTTATTTTCCATCAAGAGATCACCATAGGCAGATTTCTCCCTTCTATTTAGAGGTGTAGTTTCTCTCTGGTGAAGTGTTTCTGCTGATTTTTCAGAATTTATTTTCCCGTTCAATATGTCCTTGGTTCTTTCTGTGGAATCTAGATCATCTTTTTCTTCTGTTAAGAATTCTGTTTCTTGATTTTTCCCTTTGTTTAATTTTGAATCGTTAGCATTTGAAGGATGTGTTTCGATATTTTCGTATGCAGTGGAATCTTTCGCATTTTTAAAATTCAAAGAATTTTCTTGACCTAACGATAAACGTTTGTTTCTGTAATTATAGTATAAATCAGCATAAGTATCTGGTGTTTGGTAACTATTTATTGGTTTTTGAAAATCAAATTTAGTTAACCTTTGTTCATACGGATTCAATCTAAAACTATATGGATTATTTTTTATCAAGACATCGCTATAAGTAGAAGTGTCTATTCTGTAATGTGGTGCCTGCTTCTGATTCTGATATGGATTTTCAGCTTTTGGAAAATTATCTTGACCATACCTGTCATTTCTATAATAATTGTTCAATGGATACAATCCAAAATTATACGGATCATTTTGTGTCAGCTGATCACCGTATGGGGATTTCTTTCTCCTTTTTAAAAGTATATGTTTCTCTTTGGTTTCCTTCTTTGGTGAATTTTCTGCTCGTTTATAAATTTTCGTCTCTTTTAATTCATTTTTGTTTCTATTTTTGGAAAATAAATTACCATTTTCTTCTTCGAAGGAAAGAAGTTTTCGATTTTTCCCTTTGCTAAAGTTTGAATCGTTAACAGCATCAAAATCATCCATATCCGAGTTATAGTTTTGCTGAATATTAGATCCTTCTTCGTCTTCAAGTGTATTTTCTGATGACGTTTCAGTTGTAGGATGAACGCTAGTTGAAATCACATCTCTTTCGTTGCCGTTAAGGCTTAAATTCGAATAATCAAATGTACCGTCAGCATCGGTTTTTACATCTCCGTATGCTAAAGTTGCGATACTTGAGTCTTTCTTATTTTTCATATCAAAAAAGTTTTCCAGCTCTAAATCTGAACGCTTATTTCTATAATTATAATATAAATCTGCATAAGTATCGGGAGTTTGATAACTATTTATCGGTTTTTTAAAATCAAATTTAGTTACCATTTGTTCATATGGATTCAATCTGTAATTATATAAATCATTTGACATCAAGATATCATTGTATGCAGCATTCTCTCCTCTATACTGAGGTACTTGTTTATCACTCTTATATGTATTTTGATAATTAGCTTGACTATATCTATCATTCCTGAAATCATTATTCGATGGATACAAACCGAAATTATATGGATTATTGTCCATCAAGAGATTTCCATACGGAGATTTCTCACTTCTATTTATAGATGTTGGTTTCTTTAGCAGGTGTGGTAGTTTTGCCTTCTTAGATATCTTTTTGCTATTGAAAAAGTTTTTGGTAGTTTGTATGGAATTTAAATCATCTTTATCTTCCGTGAAGGAAAGAAGTTCTTGATCTTTGCTTTTATTATTTTTTGAATTGGTGAAATATGATGGATCTGATTCGATATTTTCATATGCATATGTTTTGGTGGTGGAATCGTTTCCATTTTTTAAGTTCAAATTGTTTCTCTGACGAAACGGTAAACGTTTCTTTCTATAGTTATAATATAAATCAGCATAAGTATCGGGAGTTTGATACTGGTTAAATGGAAGTCTTGAAGTCTCTGTTCTGTATTGAGGTACCTGTTTAACATTTACATACGGATTTTGAGGTTTTGCAAAATTCGTTTGACCATACCTGTCATTTTTGTAATAATTGTTCAATGCATACAATCCAAAATTATATGGATCATTTTGCATCAACATACTCCCATATGGTGATTTCTTTCTTTTATTTAAACGTTTGTTTTTCTTTAACTTATGCTGTTTTTCTGATGCTTGTGAAGATTTTTTGCGTTTAAATTTATTTTTGCTTCTTTTTTTAGTGTCTGAATCCCCTTTTTCTTTTGTGAAGGAAAGCAGTTTTCGAACGTTATTTGGCCTAAGACTTGAATCTTTCTCAGTCGAAATTTCATAAAAATCTGTATCTGTATTGTAATATTGTTCACTATTAGAATCTGAGGCATAACCAAGTGTATTTTCTAAAGAAGTTTCAGTTACAATGTCATCATTAGTGGAAATCATGTTTTTGTCGTCGTCAACAACATCTAGATTCAAACTGTCAAATGTGACGAGCCTATCTGGTCGATCGGTTTCTACATTTTTATCTGTTGAAGTTATGGTTTTTGAACTACCTTTATTTTTGAAGCTCAAAATCTTTTCCTGTCCGAAATCGGAGCGCTTATTTCTATAATTATAATATAAATCTGCATATGTATCTGGAGTTTGATATTTATTTATTTGTTTTTGAAAATCATATTTAGATTTCGTTTGTTCATATGGATTAATTCTGAAATTATATGGATCATTTTGCATCAAGACATTACGATATCCAGATCTATCCTCTGTGTATTGTGGTAGTTGTTTATCAATCTGATATATGTTTTGGCTTTTTGGATAATTAGCTTGATTAAACCTATCATTCCTGAAATCATTATTTAATGGATATAATCCGAAGTTATATGGATTATTTTCACTCAAGAGATTACCATATAAAGATTCTTCTCTTTTATTTAAAAGTCCCTTTTTCTTTAACTGATGTGGTTTCTCTGTAATTTTCGCTAATGTCGTGTCGTTAGATTTGTTATTTGTACTTTCTTTTGAATCTAAATCACTTTTATAATCTGGGAAGGTATTTACTTCTTCAAGTTCATTTTTGCTAAAATTTGAATCCATATTATCAGACGGTTCTGTTTCAATATTTTCATATATAGTTGCAGATGTTATGGTGGTCCAATCATTTCCATTTTTAAAGTTCAAAGCTTCTTCTTGACCTGATTGCAAACGTTTCTTTCTATAGTTATAATATAAATCAGCATAAGTGTCAGGAGTTTGATACAAATTTATTGGCTTTTGATAATCAACAGTTGTTGCTCTTCGTTCATATGGAACCAATCTGAAATTATATGGATCGTTTGGCATCAAGACATTCCCATAAGTAGAAGTGTCTGTTCTATATTGAGGTGCTTGTTTCTCATACTGATATGGAACTTGACCTTTTGGAAAAGAAGCTTGACCATACTGGTAATTCCTGTAATAATTGTTCGATGAATACGATCCAAAATTATATGGATAATTTGGCATCAACAGATTATCATACGGAGATTTCTTCCTTCTATGCAAAGGCATGTGTTTTTTCAACTTATGGGTTTTTTCTACTTTCTTTGGAATTTTCGTGCTATTTAGGATTTTTTTGTTTCCCTTTTTAGTGACTAAATCAACTTTGTCTTCTGTGAAGGAAAGAAGTTTACGCATTTTGTTAGTGCTAAGATTTGAATCTTGAGCAGTAGAAGTTTTATAAAAATCCACATCAGTACTGTGCTGTTGCTCATTATTAAAACCTTGTCCATAATCAAGCGTATTTTCTTGTCCAGTTTTAGTTTCAGAGTAATCCCCAGTTGAAATCCCACGTTTATCTTCGTTAGCATAACTTAAATTTGAAAAATCGTGTGTAAAATAACCATCTGATATATTAAAGTTTTCATTTGCTGAAGTAATGACACTTGATTCTTTTTTATTTTTTATATTTAAAAAGTTTTCTTCATCTAAATCCGAACGTTTATTTCTATAGTTATAATACAAATTTGCATAAGTATCGGGTGTTTGATATATATTTATTGGTTGTTGAAAATCGTACTTATTTACTATTTGTTCATATGGATTCCATCTGAAATTATATGGATCATTTTGCATCAAGACATTACCATGCGCAGAGCTCTCTTCTTTCTTTTGAGGTATCTGTTTATCAATCTCATATGGATTTTGTACTTTTGGAAAATTAGCTTGACGATACCTGTCATTCGTAAAGTCATTATTCAATTGATACAATCCAAAATTATACGGATTATTATCCATTAAAATATCGTCATATGAAGATTTTTCCTTTCTATTGAGAGGTATTTGTTTCTCTATTTTATGAGGGTTTGCGTTTTTCGATTTCTTATCTATTTTTCGCAAAGGCGTAGGTAGTGTTTTGTTGACTATATCTTCATCAGTATCTTCATTAAAACTTACGTCCGTATAATCAAATGTGACGCGAGATTCTGCTGAATCTGTTTCTGTTTGTTCATATTCAGAAGTTGTGACTTTTGATTCACTTCCTTTTTCTACGTTCAGAAAGTTATTTTCGTCAGAAGGTAAACGTTTATTTCTATAATTATAATATAAATCTGCATATGTATCGGGTGTTTGATACTTATTTATTTGGTTTCGAAAATCATATTCATTTGCCATTTGTCCCTGTGAATTCCATCTATACGGATCCTTTGGAATCGACATATCCCCATACGCAGGTATCTGTCCCCTATTATGAGCTGTTTGTTTCTGTGTTTGATCTGGTAAATTTGGAATATTAGCTTGATTATACCAGTTATATCTAAAATCATTCGCCATCGGAACTAATCTGAAGTTGTATGGATCATTTTCACTCAAGAGGTCATCATATGCAGATTTCTCCATTCTATGTTGCGGTATTTTTTTCTGTATTTGATATCGTTTTTCAGAGTTCGGAAATTTAGCTTCATTAAAATCACCATTTCTCAAATCCCTTTGAAGGGGAACCAATCTGAAATTATATGGTTCATTTTGCATCAAGCGATCACCATACGTAGAAGTCTCTCGCATATATAGAGGTATCTGTTTTTCGATTTGTATGTTTTCGGTTTCTTTGACCTTGTTTATAGATCTTATTTCTTTGGCAAAACTTTTGTTTTCAGAAAGCCGATCTCCATGTCGCATTGGAATTTTACCTGCAGTAATTCTTTGATAATCTTTAAATTGTGGGAGTTCTGCTTGATCTTTGTTACCGGAACCAGTATATTCGTTAAATGGTCTATCTGATGCCATTATGTCAATTAAATTTTCTGCAGGAGGAATATCTATTTGTAATCCTGGTTCCATACCTTCTGGATTGTAAATTTTTTTAACCGAAATTTTTTTCTGGGGAAGATTATTAGACTTTAGTTTTGCTTGCGTTTGACGAAAGTAATCATTTTGCTTTTGAGCCGAATTAGGTATGACTTCATTTCGTGAAATGTAATTTGAATCAAAAGCATGGCGATTGTTTAAAAATAGATTTTCCTTATCGTTTTGCAAATGACGTTTTTTGGAGCTGCCCTGACTTTCAGTAGCATTTATGACTCGAACCATTTTATTAACCCTGTTGTTAATTCGCTTTCGGTTATACATCGTAAGTTTCTTTTTGCCGGTGGGAGTTTCAAACTTTTCAGGCCGCAAAAACTCTACAAACCCAGTAGGTGCTGGTTTGATATGCATTCTTTCAGCATATTTCTCTAGATTTGTATTAGATTTATTCATCCTCTCGTAAGGAATATTGTTTTTATCTTTAATTGAGTTGTTAGATAGCTTCATTTTCAAAAGCTGAAGTTCCGCCAGTGGGTCATTGCTGAATTCATCAGATATATTTCTATTGAAATTCGAGTTCAATGTCCCACTTTTATAAGGAATTATCTTTTCATTAACATTTATTGATTCGTTCAACTGCTTTAAAGAATCCTTGTTAATATAATACGTTTGTTTGTTAACTGCTATATTTTTATTTTCTAACACTTTTGTTTTGTCATCAAAGTCCGTTGATTTATCTTTTGATATAAGGCCGGACCGTTCTTTCAAAGCTTTTACAGGAATCTCATATTCTGAATCAAGTATTTCATTGTCGTCATAGGCGTTCGCATAACTGTTCTGATAGGGAGCTGTATTTTGCTCCATATTTTGAGCTCTTTCATTTTGGTAAAGTGCATCTTTATCCTGTTTGTTTTGATAGTCGAACATATTCTTATTGTTTCCATACAAGTTCTTTCGAGAGATCCACTCGGGTTTTACCTGTGCATTACGGCGGTTTCGTAGGCCTCTGTTTCCAAATTCTTTGAAGTGATCATCTTTTGAGTCATTAAATGGTAACTTAGCAAGTGATTGCCTTTGATCAAGAATATGGGTTCCGTTAATCGATTTATTTCTGTTGGTATCCCTAACATCAATCACAACTAGTGGTTCGATATCAACTTCTGAATCAATATCCGAGACTTTTTCTTCATTGCTTTTGCTATATTTATCATAATTTTCTGTTTCTTTCTGTATTGCTTCAACAACGCTACTAAGTTCAATCATTTGTGAATCTAACCCATTATTCGAATCTTCCAAATATTTTGAGTGTTTCATGAAATCCGTACTAGAATTGTTGAATTTCTCGAAAACAGGCTTGGAATTCATCAGAAGAGTAGAATTTTCATTTGGAACAGCAGTGAGTTTATATTCATTTTGAGCACCAGATTGATTAGTTTGAGAAATAACAGAATTTTTGTCCGAACCAAGTAATGTAAGTATTCCTTCCCTATCATTTTCTCGCGCAGAAAAATTATCCGCATTTGCAGGACCTGTGAAATTCCAGAACAAAGAACTTGCTTCAGGTTTTGTAATATTTTCCTATTTTAAAGAAAAAAATATAATAGAATTATGAGATACAAAACGAAATATAAAATAAAAAATCTCTGTTTTGAAGTAATAAAACTTTTGCAAAATACGTAGTGGGCCTTTATTTGTAGAAAAATGACAAATCACTAAATGCTGTTTCAATCGCTACATTACAATTACATATTTTTCTGCCGAAATGACCGCAATACATTTTTGTAATCAGTTTTAACATCGATAGTTTTGGTATATATGAATATAGTATATATACAGGGTGATTCCAATTTTTTTTTACAATAAAAGAGGGGTGATAGTACACATCAAGACAAACAATATTAAAAAGGAGACCAAGGGTGCAAAACGTTTTCCAAAGGAGATAGCCGCCATTAGACTTTAGGGACCAAAATTTCAAATAAACATAAAAAATGGAAAAATCGTTCGATTGATTTGCGGTTTTCACTAAAATTAACCTTTATGTCGGCATTTTCTTGAAATCAAATTATAAAGATAGATTTCAAAAAATGCCGATAGAGGGCGCTTTAGACTTTGGAGTAACGAACAACTATTTTTGGCCGGTATTTTATGCATTTCATTATATGTTTTCGTAAGCTTAGAGTCAAACTTAAATTTTGAGCTCAAAATCGGAAAGTGGGAGTGGTTAAGTAGCACAAACTGAACTGCGTTCAGAGGGTTCAAATTTCAAATGGTTATAAAAAAACGCAAAAATTGGTTCATGGATTTGCGGTTTTTACTAAAACTATTCTTTATCTCGGTATTTTCTTAAAAATAAATTATAAAGATAAATTTCAAAAAATGTCGATAGAGGGCGCTTTAGACTTTGGAGTAACGAACAATTATTTTTTGCCGTTATTTTTTGCATATCATTAAATGTTTTCGGAAGCTTAGACTTAAACTTAAATTTTAAGCTCAAAATCTGAATAGTAGGGAGTAGTTAAGTAGCACAAAATGAACTGTGTTTAAGAGGGGGGGTTCAAATTTAAAATAATTATAGAAAATGGAAAAATTTGTCGATTTGTTTGCGGTTTAAAATAAAACTATTCTTTAAGTCAGTATCTTCTTGAAAATAAATTTTAAAGATAAATTTAAAAAAATTCCATTAGAGGGCGCCTTAAACTTCAGAGTAACCAATAACTAATTTTAACCATTATTTTTTTTGTTCTAATTAAATGCTTGCAAAAAATTATTAAGTGTTTTCGGAAGCTTAGATTTAAACTTAAATTTTGAGCTCAAAATCTGAATAATTAGGAGTAATTAAGTAGCAAAAATTGAAGTGTCTTCAGGAGTTGAAATTTAACAATCCCCCCTCCACGAACACAATTCAATTTTTCGCTACTTAAACACTCCCAACGATTCAGAATTTGAGCCTAAAACTTAATTTTATGCATTTGAAAGCATTTAATGAGATTAAAAAATAGCAGTTAAAAATAGTTGTACGCTACTCCAAAGTCTAAGGCGCCCTCTATCGGCATTTTGTGAAATTTATCTTTAAAACTTATTTTCAAGAAAATGCTCATTTAAAAAATAGTTTTAGCGAAAACCTCAAACGAATCGATCAATTTTTCCGTTTTTTATAATCATTTGAAATTTGAACCCTCTGAACACAGTTCAGTTTGTCTACTTAACCATTCCCAACTATTCAGATTTTGAGCTCAAAATTTAAGTTTAAGTCTAAGCTTACGAAAGCATTTAATAAGATGCAAAAAAAAAAAAACGCCAAAAAAGAGTTGTTCGTTACTCCAAAGTCTAAAGCGCCCTCTATCGGCATTTTTTGAAAATTATCTTTATAATTTATTTTTCAGAAAATACCGACATAAAGAATAGTTTTAGTAAAAACTGCAAATCAATGAAACAATTTTTCCGGTTTTTTTTAATCATTTGAAATTTGAACCCTCTGAACACAGTTCAGTTTGTGCTACTTAACAACTCCCACTTTCAGATTTTGAGCTCAAAATTTAAGTTTGACTCTAAGCTTACGAAAACATTTAATGAGATGCAAAAAATACCGGCAAGAAATAGTTGTTCGTTACTCCAAAGTCTAAAGCGCCCTCTATCGGCATTTTTTGAAATTTATCTATATTATTTAATTTCAAGAAAATGCCGACATAAAGAATAATTTTAGTGAAAACCGCAAATCAATCGAACGATTTTTCCATTTTTTATGTTTATTTGAAATTTTGGTCCTTAACCTTTAATGGCGGCTATCTCCTTTGGAAAACGTTTTGGACCCTTGGTCTCCTATTTAATATTGTTTGTCTTGATGTGTACTATCACCCCTCTTTTATTGTAAAAAAAATTTGGAATCACCCTGTATATATATATACAGGGTGATTCAGCTCGTCAGTGACAAACTTTAAGGATCGATAAAGCACACCTAGACGAACATTTTTGAATAGGGAATGTAGGGTCCCTGACGCGATGGTAAGGCGCTAGGCGCTTTCGAAAATTTGGGTGCCGAAATTCGAAACGTCATAAAAACTAGGGAAATGGTTAGATTTTCTTGCTTGTTGCGTCGAAATGATTCTGTTTGTTTAGACTTTCTTCAGTACCAATTTGATAAGCGTATCTCTTAAAACATGGATAGGGGGCGCTGCAGACTTTGGAGAGCTAGACAACAACTTTAAGCCCGTTATTTTGATAATTTAACACATGCTCGCCAAAGTTTATACTCTAACTTAAAGTTTGAACCCAAAAGTAGAGCCCTGCAAAAAGCGTAAGAGCCGGAATAAAATGCCAAAGTACAGGGTGGTCGAAACTCGAAGGCTCCTAAGAGATAAACAAACAGATTTCTTGACTTATGGCATGCATTTTCATGATTCTGTTTGCTGGGGCTCTCTGAAACTCAGTTGAACGGTACAAAAAGAAACATCGATAGGGGGCGCTTTGGGCAAAAAACATAATTCGTTGACATTTCGGACGCTAACTGGAAACGGGGCGCTACGATCAGTTAGTAATAATGAAAACACATTTTCTACCTCTGCTCAACACTTCTGAATAAATTTAGACCAAAAACATCAATGATACTGGAAATTTATTTACAAAAAATAACACTACAGAAGATGCTCGAAATTTCGACCTTGGGCCATGATGCAGGCTTCGCACCTCCGTCGCATTGAGGAGTGTGTGTTTCCAACAATGCCAGGAGTATCTCTGATCTGCCCTGCAGCTGCCACAATGCGCGCCACAAGTTCTTCAGCACTGCTGACAGGTGTATGGTATACCTCGGCCTTCAGGTAACCCCAAAGGAAGAAATCCAAGCAGGTGAGGTCTGGTGATCGGGCAGGCCAGTGAACTGGACCCCCACGCCCGATCCACCGCTGGCCATACCTTGCGTTTAGATGGAGACGCACGTCGTTCGTGTAATGGGCCGGAGCTCCATCGTGCTGGAACCACATCTGGCGACGCGAACCTTCGGGTACGTGCGCCTCCTCCAGAAGCTGCGGCAGCACTTGATCCAGGAAAATCAGGTAATTTCCACCTGTCAGCCGTTCAGGTAACAAATAAGGGCCAATGAGGCAATCCCCCAGAATGCCGGCCCACACATTTACTGAGAAACGCTCCTGGGCTGCTCGGCTTCTGGTTTCATGTGGATTTTCATCACACCACACATGACTGTTGTGGGCGTTCCACATTCCCTCCCGGCTGAAGGTGGACTCGTCCGTAAACAAAATGCTGTTTACAAAACGGGGATCCCTGGATCTCATCGCCAAGTACCATCTTGAGAATTCCACTCGAGGGCCAAAATCCTGCTCTCTGAGCAACTGCACCCGCTGGATGTGGTAGGGGTGCAGATTCCGGGAACGTAAGATGCGCCACGCAGTTGCTTGCGAAATGCCAACATGTCTGGCGATATCTCTCGTGCTAAGACCTGGGTTGTCCTCAACCAGGTTAAGCACAGCCTCTTCGTTGTCGGGGGTGCTCACTGATCGCTCCCGTTCAGGCCTGCCTCCGTCGAAAGATCCCGTTGTGGACAACCTCTGGTGTACTCGAGCGAAGAAGGCATGGCAGGGGATTTGCCTGTTGGGGTAACGCTCGGCGTACAACCGCTGAGCGGCTCGTCCATTACAACCAGCAGCGCCATACGCCAAATGCATGTCAGCCAATTCAGAGTTTGTGTACCGTTCCATCCTACTACCGATCTGCAGACAAGTAACCCGAAGCTTAAGTAGGTACCGCACGTTCAAAAGACGTGTCTGCGCATACAAATACGTCATCTCGCGTTGTCGTCTACGCATTACGTATCTTTTGCATATCGATATGGTACGATATCTTTTGCATAAATCAGCAAAAAGCACCTTATGTAAATTTTATTGCGCGCATTGTGCATGATTGAAACCAGCTATGTTTGTTAAAAAAAACAAACAAACTGCAGTTTTAATAGCTTCTTATGATAAGTAAATTACTCTCTTGTTTTGTTTCTAACTGATCGTAGCGCCCCGTTTCCAGTTAGCGTCCGAAATGTCAACGAATTATGTTTTTTGCCCAAAGCGCCCCCTATCGATGTTTCTTTTTGTACCGTTCAACTGAGTTTCAGAGAGCCCCAGCAAACAGAATCATGAAAATGCATGCCATAAGTCAAGAAATCTGTTTGTTTATCTCTTTGGAGCCTTCGAGTTTCGACCACCCTGTACTTTGACATTTTATTCCGGCTCTTACGCTTTTTGCAGGGCTCTACTTTTGGGTTCAAACTTTAAGTTAGAGTATAAACTTTGGCGAGCATGTGTTAAATTATCAAAATAACGGGCTTAAAGTTGTTGTCTAGCTCTCCAAAGTCTGCAGCGCCCCCTATCCATGTTTTAAGAGATACGCTTATCAAATTGGTACTGAAGAAAGTCTAAACAAACAGAATCATTTCGAAGCAACAAGCAAGAAAATCTAACCATTTCCCTAGTTTTTATGACGTTTCGAATTTCGGCACCCAAATTTTCGAAAGCGCCTAGCGCCTTACCATCGCGTCAGGGACCCTACATTCCCTATTCAAAAATGTTCGTCTAGGTGTGCTCTATCGATCCTTAAAGTTTGTCACCGACGAGCTGAATCACCCTGTATATATATACCGGGTGTCCAGTAAATGACTGAAGCATTTTGAATGTAAATAACAAAAAAACTGTTTAAGATAAAAATGCGCGGCTTGCTGTATTGTTATTAGAATATAAATAAATTTTAAAATATGCACTTTCTTAATGCAATATAATAATATTTAAAATAATATCTCAGTCTCAAGACTGAGGAGGTGAAGTATAATACAGATGGTTCAATCATAAATATTATTTTAAATCACTTTCCAACCAACGTACCCTATTTCTGAAGCTGATTCGAGAGTCGATTCAACATATAGATTCAAATTCGACAATATATAGATTCAGATTCATCCGAAAATCTCATATTTATGAAAATTAGAGTCATGTCTCTAATCAAACAGCCTGTTACCGCCAGTGCGATATTTTTCCGAAATTTGAACTATATTAACAAAGTACATGTTTAAAAAATTATTGATTTTCTAATAACAATACCGCAAACCGCGCATTATTATCTCAAACCGTTTATTTGTTATTTAAGTTCAAAATGGGTGAGTTATTTACTGGACACTCGGTATATACACACACATATATATATATCATATATATTATAAAGCAGAAGTTCTGAAACTTCCAAACGAGTGTTTTCAAAAACCACCCGATGGATTTTTTTGCCGATTGTATCATTCGATAGGAAATATTTTTCCAAAGGTTTATGATTCAAATTTACAGGGATAACTCTGATTTTTAATAGTAAATTTCGTATTTTTCGGATATTTTTGACAAAAGGGTTGCCAGTAGCCGTTTTTGGCGAAAATTATAATTGCTAAAAGAATTAAAATGGCTATATCTATTAGAAATATTACAAATATCTTGCAAATAATAGCAGAAAATAACTACTGATAATATTAATCATAATAAAGAAAGACCACTTAAATGAGGCGTAATATTATAAAAATATATTTATCTTGAAAATGAAAAAAAAATATTTGTAATACTTAAAAAATAAATTAACACGAAATATAACAATTGGTTCAACTTTTGGCGACTTATCCCTGGTGTTAGAATAAAAACATGAATTTCAGAAATTGATTAAATGAATTTTGAATGATAGTTATTTCCCTTTTTATTATTTTCTTTCTCTTTTTTATCGAATTTCCATATAATATAACTTACAGCAGAAAAAAGCAGATCTGATTGTAAAAGACACTGTAAGTTGTGAGTTACTATTCGTTTCTATACCATTTTCATCTTGCTTTCGTCGCCAAAGAATGTGTTTTTAAGCCGAAAATGCACTACTGATTTAATGCCTGACTTAGGTTCTTAATGGTCGCAGTAATATTTTTTTTTTTTTTTCCAAGTGAAGATAATTTTTAGAGTATATTTTAATATTTAATCGTAAATTATATAGATTATGAGTATAACTCTTTTATTTCTTTTTGCAAATATTTTCATTGTTAATTTAATTTTTCTTGCGCCATTTCGTCAATTTCACTTACAGGAAAAATTTCAGTTTTAAAATTTAAAAACTGAAGAAGGAAAGATTACCCCATCGATTAAAAATCTACCCCCAAATTCCGAGATTAAATATCAATAATGGATGATCGTAAATGTCACATTCACTTGACATTAAGCATAATATAAATACTAATTATGTCATCAAGTGATTTTTATTTCTACTTTTATATATGTTCTGCTAATTGGTTCTTCGTTATTTAAATGAAAATTTATGCTAATCTATATAATCTGGCTAATAGTTTGGCGATTTGTATAATTTGGCGAAATTGGTCGACGGTATAATCAAGTAGTACTGAAGGAAAATTTTTGCAATTCAAAGTAAATTTATGCAATTATGCGTTATTACTATAGATAAATTCAACATTTTGAAATGAAAAATTCCCGCTAAATAAAATTTACAAGTCTTTTTTAACTGACCATTTCCTCTTCAATATTTCTTCAATCAAACTTTCGCTATTCTCTTTCGCGCAGGCTAACAAAAATGTATTTTAAATATTTTACTAGATAAAACGTAAATAACATTTTTCTATTTTTTTTTTTTTTAAATATTTTTTAAATCTAATTTTACCATTATGTGTCTTACAGGACAAAATAGCAGAATTACTTTTAAAAATGGTTTTATCTCTTAATTGTATGTTATTTGTTTATTTGGGTGTTTGAATTTACTTTTGTCATCAAACAATGCGATTTTATACCAAGAAGGCATAAGCCGGAGCGATGTTCTCAATTACTAAATTCTCTCACTCTCTTTTAAATGTGTGAGAGCATTTTTAGGATATTTTTTATGTTTAATTGTAAATATATAAATAGCAGTTATAGCAAAATAAAATGCGTATAATGTTTAAATTTTAATATAAATGTCTTCCTCATCCAAAATGTAAAATAATTTAATTGCAACTTTTTAAAGTTTTGGCGCAGATGTCATATACGCACCACATTAGCACGATTGCAACAAAATGGCGATTTTATGCCACACATGGTAAACCGACTATGGTTGTTTATTTATTAATAAACTATTTATTAACTTTCATTTTGTTTTTTTTTTTTAATAATATAAATCATTTTGTTCTATAGCTATTAATTAAACTTTTTTACTTATTTATTTTTTTCAAATAATACAAAATAATTAAAAAATATTTATGAAATTGGTAATTAAAAACCAAGTTCTCCAAATTGGCGCCAGAAAAAAATTGCGCCAATGTGGTGCATACATGACATCTGTGTCAAAGTTTTTTCTTATACATAAGTAGGGAAAATGCAGTATAAATACCGATTAAAGTTTTTTCCAAATGGAAATTTGTCACGGATTTGGTCATATACTCATCGAGGTATCTCACTGGCGCCAAAATGGCATTATTTGCTTCATATGGTAACCCAGCTATAGTTGTTTATCTGATGATAAGTTGTTTATTTACTTTCATTTTTTTCTTATTTGAAATGATATTTGTTGTTTTGTTCTACAGTTACTTTTTATTTATTGTTAACTAGCATACGCAGCCCGCTTCGCCGGGCTTAATTTGAAAGTTTATTTAATAATTTATGTGTATGGTACGCTTCTCTCTCAGCTGGCGACGGATCCCCCGGTGACTCTACGCTTCTCTCTCAGCTGGCGACGGATCCCCCGGTGACTCTCCCCGGACCATCGGCACTCCACGTGCGTCGGGTGAGCGTCAGAACAAACTTTCAGCATATACATATGGGTGGTTGTACTTGAATGCACAGACCTGCGCGTTTTTTTCTATCTTGCTTTTATACCTCTGGACCGAGTTGGCGCATTGCCAAGATTTGCTTCCTCTGGACCGAGTTGGCGCATTGCCAAGATTTGCTTCCTCTGGACCGAGTTGGCGCATTGCCAAGATTTGCTTTCCCCTGTGCCTCAATTAATTAATTAATTATCCTCAGAATTCCTTTTATTTATAGAGATTGCTGTTTAAAATGATAGAAAATAATAAAATATACATGAATTTCTTTGGTATTCTAAAACGAGGATTTTGCCACATTGTAGTTGTAAGATAATCGTGCTAAACCTATTGCGTATATGATGTCTGTGTAGGAATCTTTTGTGAAATATGAAAAGTGTAAATTGGCTACTACTTGATTATCATGTCAACCAATTTCGCCAAATCGTTCGCCAAATTATACAAATTTACATAATTTTATCTTAAATAACTAAAGAGAAAATGCTTAAATACGAAAGAGCAAATAATTTTGTTTTCATTTTTCAGGAGGAAATTTTGCAAATAAAGTAATTGTTGTAGTGAGAATTTTAATATGTTTTTTTTTTTTTTTTTTTTTTTTATTGTTGGCAACTTTTTGTAACGAAAAATGTTTATTTTTTTTTTCCTGCTATTGTTTTGTAAGAGCTGGTTTTGTGAAAGCCATGTTAAGATGGTATTCAAATTTTTGAACCCTTCCCAATTACCACCCCCTTGGGCCGATTTTGCTCATTTGCAATTCCCACTGAGATATTAACCATCTCATTGTACTTGACGAGTTTGAGGATGATTATTGCATAATTGTGCCTTTTATCGCGCGGACAAGATTTAATATACATAAACTTTTTAGGTGGGAGTAGCTTTGGGTTCCTGGCTTCACATAATGAAAAGTTGTGAAGAAATTTTCAAAAGTTGTACCATGGTAACGACTGTAATAATTAATTTTTCTTCTGATAAGGGAAAATTTTAAATCCTGTTGCCATAATGGTCTCATTTCGCTTCCAAATGTGCACTGTTAGTAATAAACTAAAATAGTTACTCCTAAATAGCTGGTTTTTGCGCAACGTTTAAGATAATTTAATATCACAATGGTGTCTAAATCGTTTTCAGCAATTAGCAAGGTGCTGCTGGAGGTCCAAATTATTTAAAATACAAATTTAAATTCAACAGTTCGTTTCTTCCACGGTTGATTTTGAAATATTGACCAGCGCAGCGGGCATAGCCTGCTAGTATATATATATATATAGTATTAAAAAATGCTCTGACGAGCACCAAAAAAGGTTAATATGTTTTTAAGTATGAAAAAGGGTTTGACAAGTGCTTCTGTTAATTACTTAGCATGAGGAAGGACAAGGGATCCCTTCTTGGCTACAACTCACTTCAATGCCAACTTTGAAAATATCATATTTGCGCTTTTTCTGTGAAAACAAATCAGTCGCAGTTACTATAAAAATGTATAATGTAAAGACGTAACCAGTAAAGATGCAGATTAATTAGACATAAATATAAGGGAAGGCGACATAATGCCAGATACCTAGTTCCTGCAGGTATCACATTCATGCACTGCCACCAAGCATGCCCTAAGTGTATAATTGCACAGAAAATTGATTTGTAGTATAGTGCAGAGTGAACACTGCAGTTAACAGCAGGGATGTAGTGCAGGCTATACGCCGTATACCTTCTGGACTTTTTAATAGAACACAATATACCTTCTGTTTTTCAAGAAAGCTTTTAGTATACACATTCTAGAATATCCCTCCGCATATATCTTATGTTATTTTTACGACTACACCCCTGGTTAACATCTAAAGCACGGTGAAAAATTCTACTAAAGAATCGCAAATTTCTTTTATATGAAAAAAGCGCAAATATGATTTCTTCAAAGTTGGCATTGAAGTGAGTTGTAGCCAAGAAGGGATCCCTTGTCCTTCCTCATGCTCAGTAATTAACAGAAGCACTTGTCAAACCCTTTTTCATATTTAAAAACATATTAACCTTTTTTGGTGCTCGTCAGAGCATTTTTTAATATTAGTCATTTAAATTTTTGATAAAAAACTGAAGATTTTCTAATATCTTAAAAAGAAAAATAATTGCTGCTGTCAAAATTTAAAAAATGATACCAGCATAAAATTTTTATGTATCAAAATAATTAAAAAATCATTGCATTGCCATAAAAAAGGCATGATATGAAAGATAAACCATGGATTCGAACGAAAAAAGTACAGAACTTTATTAAAAGAATTAAAAGCTATACCAGTTAAATACATTCAAGGTAATTTCTCGAATGAATCCTTCACAACAAGAAAAATTCTAGAAATTGAATAACAATTAACATAAGAATATTCCCGAAAGACTAATAATTTAACACAAAAGCATTTCTAAACAAAACGAATTTACACCCATAGGGATTTTAACTCTCTACCCGCTGCTGAGCAGCCAAATGCCTTACCTCGAGAGTCCTAGTTTAACACCAGAGATGCTGCAAATTTTGCTATAGTACCTATATAAATACCAGTATAAGTCTTGTGACTGTCATCAACAGCTCCGGTCTGATTGTTTTATTTTTTATATGCCCGGCGGCTATTTTCCTACTTTTATTTTAGCTACCCAAAACAATCGCCAAATAAGTTTCCTTCACCATAATTTCATTTTAAATATAAAGCTGTCATTAGCTTTATTTAAAATACATAACTTTCATTAAAAAACACATAAATTAAAAATACATATATGAAATGTATTTAACTTGCACGTTTTTCTTTCATTTTATTAAAAATACTATAAGTAAATAAATAAAGGAACTTTTTCAGTAGTTGTACATAACGAAAAGTTCTTGGCGGGAAAAGAAGTTTGGCAACGTATATTCTGGCAACCTATTTACTATTTCATATACACAAGCATTTTTTTTCTGATGCGATAATAATGTATTTAAGGTACTACTTAATTATCCCGTCGACCAAAGAACGATAGACAAACTGTAAGGTTATATGCCAATAATGGATGAACATTAATGTTACACTTTCTTGACAATAAATCCGCTACACTTGTTTGTTAAATGATCAAATGATTTTAAATTCGATGATTTATTTATATTTTTATGAATGTTTTACTAATTTATTTGTTCTTTTGTTATTTAATATAAATTTTATGTCAATAAGCGAATAGCTCTTGATATTGAGAAAAATATAATATATATTATTAAAATTATTTTATGGTTATATCCGCCGACATTATTTGGCTAAATAAAAAGCACTTACCTCCTTACAAATTTCCGCTAACATTAATATTTTTGGTACCACCGCTGTAGAAGTTGAGCTAATGCGCCAACAAAGAGCGATCTTGTTGTTCGTGCCTTTTTAATGTTTCTTTTTTTTCTGCTCATTTTGACGTCATTGTAAGTACTTTAGTACTTTTTTAGCCTATTTTTGACGCCATTTTTTGTGCGCGGGCGAACAAGATTGCTCTTTATTGGCACATTAGCTCAACTTCTGCTGCGGTGGCGTTAACACGTAAGTACCATATTTTTTTAATGCTCCTTAATAAATTCTAATATTACATTTAAAATACTTCAATGTTATTCACATATGCAATATCTTACAAATATATCTTTATGGTTTGATTTAATAAATTCTACATTAAAATATGAAAACTTGTATTAGTATTCTTTTGTCCGAAATCAGCTGAATAAATCAAATTTTGCATTTGGTACGTCTCGAAGTCATAAGTAAACGTCATCATTAAAGCAATCCTTTTCGTTAATGACTTTTTTTTTTAACCTAAATTCATTAATTTTCTAAACTTAATTTTTTTTAATGGCAACATTTTTCCTTTTGAATAATTTGGCGATTTCTATAAATGGGTGAAATTGGTCGACCTGATAATCAAGTAGCACCGTACGTAATATAAATAAAATAGGTATGCATTTTTGGCACAGATGTCATTTACGCACCACGTTGGCGATTTTTTTTTGACGCCAATGTCATATGCGCATCGGAGTATTTAACTGAATCCAGAGTGTCGTTATTTTGCTTGATATGGCAACCCGGATGTTCTTCATTTATTAATAAATATTTTTTTCTTTTTTTAAATCTATAAATTATTTTGTTCTATAGTTATTAAACAAATCTTTTTTTATTTATTGTTATTACCTTTTAAAAAATACATATGTAACTGGTATTCCAAAACGAGATTTTCGCCAAATTGGCTTTAGAAAAAATTAACGCCAATGTGATTCCTATATGATTTTTAAGCCGAATTTTAATATAGGAACAGAAATAATTCGTACGAAAACAAAAATTAAAGTTCACCAGGTTTGTTTTCAGAGTTATTTATATATTTTACATACCCTCCCTTTTTGAAGCCAAAGTAGCACCAAACTTTGGCAAACAGATGTATATTAATCAGACGTTCATAAAATAAGTAATAATTTAACTGACCTAGAATCATTCAACGTACCTTCAAAAAAAGCTGACACATTCTCACGTCCGAATCATCATGGAACGCCCGACTCACCGCTCTTATGTTGCGTCAAACCGGATTTCTTACCGGTACGCCCTTACCTTACGTCTCAAAGGCTCAAATAAATGTTTATAAAAATTTAAAACAATATTTTTACGCTTATCTTTTAACACTAGAACCGCGGGACTTTCGGTATACCTAGAACCGCGGAGCGGGTCAATTTGACCCGAGATGGAAAATAATCTATAAATATGCGCAAATACTTAATTTGGTTACTTAAAATATTATATTTTCGTCAAATAATGAATATTTTTTAGTATTTACATTATATTTTACGACAAAGTGAGCAGAAATTACCTATTTTTCCAAAAATTCTATTATTCAAAATTAAATTTCATTAACTATGGTGAAAATATATTGAACAATTAAACATATATTTTGAACATAAATGAACTTGGACTTAATAAACATTAATAAAAAATAGATTATCCCATTCAAATAAGTTTAGATGCAAAATCTAAGAATAATTTTAAAAAATATAAAAATTTAAAATTAATTACTATTTTTACTGATTTATCTAATCCAACTTATTATATGCATTGCTTGAAAAACATGCTTAAAGATTTGCATATTTACCAGAAACGTGTGGGTGCATTATTTTTTGAACAATTAATTATGTTTAGTTTTATTTTCATTTTTTAAATTGTGATAACAAACTCTTTTACGCTTACTTTGTGTTTTTCATCATTTTTAATGCTTCTTATGCCCAAATAAAAAGGGGTTTTTTTGGAGGGGGGTGGAAGAAATAACAAACTGTTCTTATACGTCTTGATGCGTACTAACAGATAACAAACATATACTAATGTACTAATAGATAACTAATTTTCCGGTTACAGTTTTGCATAAAACCCAAGCAATGTTAGTAGCAAATTATAAAATATCATAAATTGCATTCACCGGCCTCCTAAAGCCCTAGGCCTTCCTGTCATCTGGGAAATTACACAACTACACTGAATTTAGTTGCGTTGCAATAAACTAGTGCATTTAACATTTTTTTTATTATAAAAAATTTCAACAGGCGAAAGTAGATTGCTAAGCAACAAAATATTTTTACTGTTTTTGCCTTGGAAAATAGATACGCTGATGTCTGAATATGTTAGACGAATAGTCGCATGCAATTCCGATTTTGATTTTTTACAGAAACTTGTATATCTGATCTTGGGCATTTTACAGTTTCTATAACGCTAATCAATATTTGCAAGCAACTAGAACGTGATACGATGCTGGATTTATCTGGTTTTGATAAACATATATTAAGTAAAACTACTCACAGATTCTGAAATAAATAAATGCTCATCTACGCTTACGTTAGGCCCTTTTATATAGTTAGATCTGCATGTCATCTTCTTTATTGTCTTGTCATCTTTATTTCCATGTATGAATGCTCAAGTTATCGTTCAGTTAGTTTTCAGATTTTCATGAGTATAAAGTTCAAACTTTGTCACTTTTAATCCAAATCTCCATTTTTCTTTCTTACATGTGATATTTTATCCGATAAATATCACAAACTTTCTTTCAATAATAATAAATTTCCATCTATATTCTAAAGACAAAGTAAAACAATGTTAGAGAATAGATATAGTCGCCGTCATTTTCATTTTCATCATTAGAATTTAAATTTCTTCATTTAAAGGCAGATATTCATCCTCAATCATTTGCATTCTCAAAAATTTACAAATAGTAGCTGCCAAATTTCTAAAGCTGCTTTGGCAGTAATATTAAAACATCGGAAATATTATCTGTACTTTCAATAAAATCACAATAAAATTAGCTTCAATACTACTTCTAAGTATTTGTCGTGATTTTTCTCTGCAATCATCCATTATTCACACCAAGAATATAAGATCTTGATTGAAAATTTTCAATATCCGCTCTTCCAATTCTGACTGTTAGAGGAATTAGGAGCGAAACAGATATACTTTCTCATTAATTTTGAAAAAATCCATCCCAATTTTGTCATTTATTCCTAAAAACTCATTACGGGTCAAACTTACCCGCTTCGCGGTTCTAGGTATAAGTAGTTATAACTGAAAAAATACTTATGCTATTCGCTATTAAATACGAAAAGTTGTTGTTTATCTTAAAATATTAAAAGTCAGAAAAGGAAACATTTTTTCAATGAATACTTTTCGCGGGGCAAGAAATTAAACATAAATTTGGGTCAAATTGACCCGCTCCGCGGTTCTAGTGTTAAATATCCTGTAGATTTTGCCATTCATGTCTAATTACATATATAAAATCCCTCCGTGTATAACGATTTCGGATTCAACCCATCCACGAGAAAAAACACTTATTGTGACCAATGACAAATTCCATTGTGAAAAGTTATCTCAGATTTTAAAGGCTATCAATTTTTTGTCCAATGCAAACGTTCCATAGTCGTAATGGAGCGTTCTCATTTGTCAGATTTACAGTTTGAGCTGTAAATGACGTCACTACATTTTACTGTGCTTTGAAATCTTTTCCCTATTTCAAACACAATATTCACACTGTTAAAAATTTTAACTCATTTGCTGCAGCATCACTCCACCGCTTTTATAGAAAACGATTACTTTGCTGTGTTATGGAACATTCTGATTGGTCATAAAAGAGACATTCTATAAAAGCTGTGGAGTGACGCTGCAGTAAATGGGTCAAATTTTTAGGAGTATACTGTTAAAAATTTGACTCTTTTGCTGCTTCATCACTCCCCAGCTTTTATAGAATACATTGTAAGTAACACACACAAAGTAACCGTTTTCTATAAAAACGTTGGAGTGATGTTGCAGCAACTATTAAAGTTAAAGATTTGACCCATTTGCTGCAGCATCACTCCACTGTTTTTATATAAAGCGGTTACTTTACTGTGATATGGAGCATTCTTATTGGTCATAAAATATAATCTATAAAAGCTGTGGAGTGACGCTGCAACAAATGGGTCAAATTTTTAACAGTGTAATACGGTAAAGTAATCATTTTCTATAAAAGCTGTGTAATGACGATGCAGCAAAATAGTCAAATTTTTAACAGTGTTTAATTAAAACTTTTTATTTAAGAAAAGCGAAGGTGCGTTTTAAATACAATATTGTTAGAATTTTTATATTCGTGTTGCTTTATTTATTTTTATTTATTTATTTATTTATTTATTTTACAGCCGTGAATGACTTCATTGTCACATAACGAATCACGATTGTTTACTCTTTATTGTTGACATTGGTTTTCGATCTTATAAAGTATTTTCTTTTAAGTATTAGCTAATGGTATAAAATAGTTAATTCACAAATGTTTTAAAATAGCATTATTAGTGCATGTTTTGCATTATTAATGCATGTTAATTTGCATGTTTTTTGTGAAATAATTACTGTAATTTTGTGAGTGAAATTCATTAGCTGTATATTCTATGCCATTATTTTACCCATTCAATTAATAATTTGGCTACCCTCTCATATTCGTCTGGAAATTGCCAAAATGGGAAATTTTTTTATACATTTTGGATATTTTTATTATTTTCTCTCAGTATTTTTAAGTATTTTTTGGCTGTAGTTTCACAATGTATTCTTTTATAATTGATATTTTACCTTACTTTATTCTTTTAAAATTTATGCATTTATCATTTGTTCATTACAATCCCTCCCCATCCACCAGATAGTTTTGTTATAATTTTAAATGCAGATTTCTATTGATTTTTTTTTTATTTTTTAGATTTTTCCCTCATGTTCAATCTTTGTATTTTTCAAAATTGTTTAAGCCTAAAATGGCTATGATTGACCAAAGTTGTTGTAATGTTTTATCATCCTTTTAAAAATGGAAACACGTCATTTTGACGGGCTATCTTCTAGTTATTCATAAAATAATAACTGTGGAAAATATTGGTATGAACGTTTGTACTTAATAACTTTACATATCTTTTTGTCTTGTACAATTAAAAAAAATATATTAATGTCAATCTTATGTTAAATCAGTCTTTAAAATAAAATATTACGTGACGGAAAAACACGGTTAGACCCATTAGCGGTTAAAAAAATTTGCTATTCGGTCTTTCGGTGCCATTTTTGAAATATTCGCCAAACACACAAACCAGAACAGGATAATGAAGTTTTCCCCCAAAATTTTGCCCTGATAGTCTAAATTTGTTGATTTCATCATATGGAACTCCAGATAAGCACGTAAATAAAATTATGAATAAAAGTATCATATTACAATTGCTAGCATAAATTTAAGAGAGACTAAACTTTTTGCCAGAGGCGGCTTGTATCTTAAATAAATAAGAATTTAATAAATAAAAAAAAATATTTCACTTCGCTCGTCAAAATAGATAGTGAAAATGATACATGAAAATAACAACAAATAAGTATTTTTTTTCACGTGATTTATCTAATCTATTTATTTATGTTACATACATAGTAATTTTTATGTTCATTTAAACTTACGTGCAACAATTACAAGAAGAAACAAATATAAGAAAAAGACTATTCAGCTGGAAATTTCAGACAAAAAAATTCGATTTTCTCATCGACCGTCAAACATACAAAGATGAAAAAAAAACTGTTTTAAGTTTTACCGTGAGGATTAAAATAAATCAAAAACGAAGTTAATCCATCCACGAAACGTTAGTTAGACTTAGTTGAATTTTTTGTCTTCATTTTTTCATTTAAAATTAAATAAAAAACTATTCTAAGCTGCAGTAATTTTTTGAATGCTATCATTTTATTCGTCTCGTCGAGTTCTATCTTTAAAAAAAAATCACTGCCGTATCTCAACTGGTTCGCCAGACATTTTAGAAAGTTGTTTGCACTTTCTATTTCTTAAACATATTATACCAAACGGTACCGCGTTTGCTATGATATATATATTAGATGTGGACAAATAAAAATGTGGACAAATAATGAAACTCTTAGCAAATTATTAAATTTAGTCATTATATTTAGTCATAATATTAATCAGTGAAGTGGTCTTAGCAGATCTACATAACACAACCTACCATAAAACAACCGCTATAGTTAAAATAGCTTCCGTAGTTGGCATTCTAATAATTTTGTTTAGCAATTATTACTTTTATGAACGATGTTGTAAAATGTATTCATATAATTTATTCATCAGATATTCAACTTGATTTTGGTACTTTTAGGTTAGACAAGAGTTCTTCATAAATAGCAAAATATTGCATCCATTGAACGAGTAGAAACCGGATTTTGGATGATGTTTCTGGATCGGGATAATTTTACTAATGGAACTGCCATTATTTTCTGATTAGAGAAAGTTGTGCGATGTTGATATGGAAACTTCATTAATGCTCCATCTGACTGATAGTTTCGTAATCTGTGAATATTTTATTAACTATAGCAAAACCATTGACGCTTAAATTGGTTGCCAAATTTTGAAATTGCTTCTCAGTCTATTACGTTTCAAGATATTTCCTAAGAAATATAGCTTGTTTACAAAGACATTAATTTACTTATAACGATTTTAAATAATGAGAAATGCTTGTAAAGCTTAAAGTTTTTACGTTTCAGAGACCGAGAGTGGCTGAAGAAATTTAGTTAACTAATTAATGAATTCTGAAACTGTTCAAAAAGGGGCTTTAATTACTTAGCTTAAATGGGTATAGTTGACTGGCAATTTAGTAACAATTTAAAACTACTTCTAGCCATTACATATAAGTGTATTTAACAATCTACTGTAAATTGAAAGTAATTATAATTCGATTACCGAAGTCAGTCGCTGTAGTTAAAATAGCTTCCGTTGTTGGCATTCTAATAATTTTGTTTAGCAATTATTACTTTTATGAACGATGTTGTAAAATGTATTCTTATAATTTATTCATCAGATATTCAACTTGATTTCGGTACTTTTAGGTCAGACAAGAGTTCTTCATAAATAGCAAAATATTGCATCCTTTGAACTAATTAGAGTTATAATCATTTCATTTAAAAAAGAGTTCTTTCACACATTTTTTTTAAATAGAAAATCAAATAAACTAGCAAAAGTCATGTTTTATTTGTTTTATCGCGCATAATTATGTTATGTTTCGCGCATAATTATGTTATAAGATAAATATTTGAAAATAACAATATTTCTTTTGATATTGCTATGGGGCTCTGCCCCCTGCGATCTACGCACATCAACCCTCATTTACACATTCCAAATTTTAAAACCACGCTAATTCTATCGACTTTTAAAAGTTTAAAATGTAAAAAGTGATCTCGTTGTAAACAGGTTCCCATTCATTTTCCTTAGATTGGGGATTTTTAAGGCCAAACCAATCGCTGTAAAGAAATCTAATGTCTGTTTTCCCTTGATTAAAAAAAATTAAATTTTTTATAATAAGCTAATGTAAAATGAATTAAGTAAATAGAATGAAGTAAAGGGTTCAAACAATTTTACAGCAATGCTAAACTATGTCCAAAGTGCTTTAAAGGTGTAATCTCCTTATCTTTTTTTCACAAATATTGTATTACATTGTAGATCAATTACTATGAAGAAATAGAATTGGAAATGTCATGGAATCTGCATGTTGTGAAATGCATATTATAATATTTAAACCATGCAAGTTAAACCCGTCGAAATTTGACGTTAAAACGAAGTTTTAAAATGTCCTCATCAATTCATTGTTCTTTGAATTTCATTTCCTTTGGAACGCATCCAATCTTTTAAGCTAATTATTGACCAAAAATGGAGAAAATATTTTTCTGTGGTACTACTCTATTAACCCATTGACCAAATTACTATCGCCAAATTATAAGATTAAATGCCTATAATAGATGATCGTGAATGTCAATTCAATGACACTAAATACGATACTTTTGTTTAAAACGTCATTAAGTGATTTTTTATTTCGACTTTTTATTCGTATTTTTATTGATATTCTACTAATTATTTGGTTTTTTTTATTTCTTTAAAATAAAAATTACGTCAATATGTTTAAATTGGCTGTTAGTTTGGCGATTTGTATAATTTGGCGAAATCGGTTGACGGGATAACAGACTAGTACCTTTTTTATAATATTTGGACAATTTCAGATGAAACAGAATTTTAATGCTCTCGACTGATGCTTTCTGCGTGGTTTTCTCGTTCCCTTTCCATAATCATGATGTCTTAGCCATTTCCACAAACGGGACACTTTCCCTAATAAAGTAACATACCCAATGGATCCTTAAAAAAAACAATGAAATATATTTCTTATCATAATCTGATTAAAAAGATACTTCAAGCAGTTTTACATATGAATTTTAGGTTCTACATACACTGTAAAAAAAATCAAGAGGTTACTAAAAAATTTTTTAATAAATTTGTATTCCACAGAATTTTTTAGCAAACATTACAAACTTTTTTTTGCAAGTGAAACAAACATTTCTTTTGTAAACTGAACAAAAGAATTTTTTGTATAACTAACTTAAAACTTTTTAGTATGAGCCACCAAGCAAATTTTAGTAATACAAAATTATTTTTAGTAACCATTACGTGTGCCCGAAGGGCAGGAGCTTCCTTCGAGCTGCATCCAGTGCGTAAAAAAACTGACTTCTTATTCGGAAGATTTTCGGCAAGGCCGCAATAGATGGCAGCACCAAACATTGCTACCTGCTCTATTTTGACATGTTTCTAAAGGGGAGGGAAATGTCCAGAGATCATTACACATCGTAACTGCTACGACGGAATTTTCATAATCCCTTTATTTAACGAGTACATACATTCGGTGCATTTTTGGGGGCGTCCAGCATCGAACCCGGGTACTTTCAGCCTGGAGTTCAATGCTATGACCACTAGGCTATCACGGCCACACCAACTGAGTCTTAGTAATAGCTATTTAAAATGTAAAACTATTAACTCTATTCGTTGCTAGCTTTTTTCTAGTAATTCTTACAGATTCATTGTAACCGAGTAAGATTACAAAAAAAAATTTTAGTAATTACAAGGATCACTAAATTTTTTTTAGTAGATCGACGCTTTTTTTCAGTGTAAACAGAATATCTGTCATTTTAATTGGCAGATTTCATTTTTGTGACAAAAAGCTACATTTTATGGATAATTTAATCTGATGATTTATTGTTTCTTTCCTTAATTCTTTAAATTGATTGAAAGAGATTTTAAAAATAATTTCTCGCTTGAAAATAATTAAAAATTTCGCTAAATTGAGAGTCAGTTTTCAAATAAATATCATTCTAAAGTTAATTTTATTCCCGTTTTATCATGTAATAATTGAAATTGTACAGTATTTAGATTTAGAAGTAATGTAAATACGATAAAAGTGATAATGATGACCGTTGGCACCATCGTTATACATTTCTATACCGACAGATCAAATACAAGGCTATTCAAAAGTATTAGAATACATATTTGGCTATGAAAAGTAATACATTATTTCTTTGGATAACGAAGATTTATTAAAGATTTTAAGAAGAGTTGGAAAGTGTTTCAAGATTTATGCTTTAACGCATGATTTTTCTTACTTGTTTTTTATGAATTTTTTTTAAATTTTGATTTAGAAGAATTTTGTTTAAATAGGAAATCAAAATGTCGTTTTTTGTAAACAAGAAAGTTAAAAAGTTACTAAGTGGATAGACGCAAATTATTAAATATGAAAAAAAACGAATCCAAAGAAGACGTCAATTTTGAAGCAATTAATTTCAAAAGACCATTTTTTTACAACACAGAATTTATTTAAATCTTAAATTATAGTTTTTGAAAAATCCTTTTCCAAATGGTAATATTAATTTGTTAAATTACATTTTTTTAAGCACGACAAATTTTGATTTAAAAAAAAAAAAAAATGCGGTTTTGATTTCAAAGAGTTCATTTTGTTGCAAAAAGGTATAAGCATATATGAAAACGAATCTGATGATCGTTTATGCTTCTTTTTTCAAATAAATATGGCACATATGTCCTATGCACATCGCGGTACCTATTTGCTTTCAAAATAGCGTTTATTTGGCTGATATTGTTACCATATAAATATTAGGTACTACCCTATATTACGTACCTTGACTATCCCATCCACCAAAAAACTATCGCCAAACTATATGATTAAGTGCCAATGATGGATGATCATGAATGTTACATTCAATGACATTAAATACGACATACGCGTTTAAAACGTCATTTAGTGATTTATGTATATTTCGACATTTGGCACAGACGTCATATACGCACTACACTTGCACGTGTTTTTTCTCCCCGCCAATTTGGCATTGCACATATGTGCCAAGGAACAGATCCTTTTAATAAGTTTATAATAATTGTTAGAAAAATAAAACTGCATACATTCAATATGGCTATAAGTACTGATGTTTACGATTTATTGTGAAAATTATATTTACTGTTTTGTAACTTACTAAGTTTATTACTTACTAGCTGCACCCGCCGAAACTCGACGGAAAAGAATATATATTAGGTATGATGCATATCAATCTTATATAGACAGTGAAATACTGAGCGAAATAAACAATTGCCACCTCTTAAAATACGGATAACATAGCTTTTCATGATGAAGATACACAAACTTCAGAAAATAACAAAAAATAAGGAAAACAACTCACAAATTATTATGTTGGATAACTTCAGCTACAAATCTTTTTTTAATGCGGTTTCTAAACCTTAAATGTTATTTAAATGCCAAATTATTTAGGAAGTTAATATTATATCCCGAAAGACGAATTCAAAAATATCTGCATAGTTTATTTTTTCTCTGTTTAAATATCGCTTGATAACTGAACAATAATTATAATATCAATGAAACATTTTAATTATAATAGAAACAGGGACTTATTAAACTGCGTAACCCGCTACATATTTACAGCACTTGCAATAAATTTAATTTATTTATTGGTTTGTATCCTCCATGAACTTGTAAAAGTTAATTTTATTGTTATGGCAACGAAAAAAAAAAAAAACGATATCTCTGTTATTAAAAAGAATAAAATTGTGATATTTGTTGCTGAAATGCGGATTTTTTTTTTAAACAAAAACTTAATACAATGAAATGAATATAATTATTTTTTGATATTATGTAAGATAAAAATATAGTAATACCGGCATATCACAGGTTTTATTCTTTTTTTTTTTTTTTTTTTTTTTCTAATATGACATCATTTACACCTTCAGAAATACTCTTCTTTTCTTAAATAAACAGCGTGATTTATGCAGTTATTTAAGAATTCTTTAGTTTCATAAAATATTCATTATAATTAAATAGAAATGGCACAAGAAATATTTTCATTTGTGCACAACACGGACCTTTAAATTAATAGAAGTTCACTTTATTTAGATGCAGGAATTAAAGTCAATGAATATGACATCATCACTGACACAGCTTCTATGACAATGTATATTATATTCATGGAATAAATTTATCTGGTTTCTGTATGACGACATTTTCTCCATCGACAAAATTTCACTTTAGATATTATATTTTATTAAAGTTTATCTTCATAATAAATTTTACTACATAATACTTAATAATATTACTCAGTAAATAATCTGTGTATTGCAGGGAATAACTAAATGCAATCATTTTATTATGATTAATTTTTACGAAAACCTTTATTTTATTTCATTTTATTTTATTTATTTATTTATTTATTTATTTATTTATTGTTTGAAATGCGATTATACATTCACCGATGAGATCAAGCTCCTGATTATTGGAAAATAATGAAACAAAATAAATTTTGAGAAAAGCTTAACCTGTTGCCACTGTTTTGAAGAAATGTCACGAAAAAGCTTTTAAAATTAAAAATAAAATATAAAAATTGAAATAAATTAAAAATTAGCCAGAATTGGCACATCTACACATAAACAGCTTTCATTTAAAAAAATAATTATCAAAATCGGGCCAGTAGAAAGCTCAGGGCTGATGACCAAAAAAACAGCCAGGTGTTTTAAATATATAGATAACTGTTTATCTATTAATTTTTTATTAAATTCATGGCTATTTACTGATTTTTTTTATTTTAATTCTTCAAATTATTTTTATTATATACTATATCAATAATTATTTATATTAACCCTTTCGTGGTTATAACCGCTTATACGCGCCCAGAATACCACTTAATTTGAATTGCGAAATGCCATACTGACACCGGAATTTTTAAATAAAAATTTTAATTTTACAAAGAACGTAAAAAAACATTTATATATTATGAAATAAATTTGTTTTTAAATTCCGGTGTCATTCAATAATTTTAGTATTTTATGAATAGAAGTGCTTTAACCGTCAAAGGGTTAAAGCATAGCACGGCAGTGCTATGCTTTATTTATTTCCAGTGTGACTCCGTAATGTTATTTTAAAACGGAATTTAACATTGAACGAGTTATATACTAGACATTTTCCCACATTTTGTACCACCTGCCACAAATTTTCTACAAAGGATCTAATTGTTGTCCGTAGCGAAGTCTTATACTCAGAGTACGTAACGATATTAAAAATCAAAAAAATTCTTTCGTCAAGCAAATCTCAAAAAGTACTTGTCGGATTTCGATTCTGTTTGTACCAGAAAGTACCTATGAAGGTAATCTGGTGAATGCAACCACTTTTAAAAATTTATTCCAAATAGTTTAAAAGTTATATTTAAAAAAAACTGATAAAAAAGCACAATTTATTTGCATACGCCACAGAAATTTGGTGAGCGTGATTTTCACCGTGATATTTTCGTAGATAACAGAATCATTACATGGAGTAAATAGTAATCATTTACGCACTCAGAAATATTGAATGCAATAAAGCATTTTAAATTTAATCATGCAGGAAAATAAAACTGTTATTTTTTATATAAAAAAAATGTCATAAAAACTTTGATTTTGAGATTTTGTGATAATCTCCTAATAGCATTTTTTGATCGCTAAAAGAATGTTTTATATATTTCGCGTGTGAAAATTAGAAACAATTACGTTTTTAAATAAAAAGTTTCTTTTATGACATCCCTTTCCCTTTATATTTATTTTTATTGCATGTTTTCTTTTAACTTATATTTTGTTTGTGTGTGGAAGTCAATTCTGGTCACTAATTTTTCGGCACGGATACCACAAGCGCATCAGATTTGGCGCAATTTTTTTCAAAGCCCATTTGGCGAAAACTGCGTTTTCAAATAACGTTTACATACACATTTTTAAATTATTTTCTATTTTCAAAAAGAACTTACAGTAAATAAAATAATAATAATTAATAATTATAAAAAGAAATATTTTATATAATTAAGAAATGAAAGTAAATAAACATTTTATGAGTAAATAAACAAATAATAAATAAATAAAGCCGGGTTACCATCTCAGGTAAAATAATGCCATTTTGACGCCAATTATGTGCCCTGGTACATAAGTGACATCTTTTCCCATTTTTCATCCATTTCCTGTTGGCATACAACTTTGAAATTTGGAGTATGTATGCATACCTGGGAGCAATACTGGAATTAGACATTGATTTTTTTTAATTCGATCCAAAAAGGGTCAACGGGGGCTATTTTTTAAAGATTTATACAATTTATACTGAATAAAGGAGCCACTTACCTATTTTAATATACAAGAAGAAGTAAGGGTGTAAGTATGTAAAAACAATTATAGTATACATAAATAAAATACTTGAGATAATATGCTAGAGATATAAGCACCGTGTTTGGCGAGATTTTTTATGCCAATTAGGTGAAAACATCGTTTTAATTACCAGATACATATAGCATGCTATAATAACACGTTATTTATTTATTTCAAAATGAAAAAAAGAGGAATAAACGAAACATTTTCTGTTATTAAAAAAAAGAAATAACATTCAATAAATGATAATATTTTTAGAACAAACAATTTATTATACCATTTATATGATAACCAGCATGTTAGGCAACTGAACGTCATTTTGGCACCAATTTAGTTACCTCGGTGTGTATAGGGCATATATGTGCCATATTTATTTGTAAAACTGAGCATGGACGTTTACCAAGTGTGTTTTCATAGACGCTTATATCTTTTTGCAACATAGCGCACCTTTCGAAACCAAAACTGCACAAAATAAATAAATAAATAAATAAATAAATAAATATTTCCAGGGTTTTTTTTTTTTTTTTTTTTTTTTTTTTTTTTTTTTTTTTTATGTAATGCACATTTTGTAATCAGTAGGCTCGACAATCAGACCTCGTTTTTTTGCTTTAAAAGATGATACTTCATACGACGTCCTTTTTGGATTCGTCGTTTTTCCATATTTGATAGTATGCGTCTACCCGTTTTGTAACTTTTTTTTGTAACTTTCTTCGTTATTAACAGCGGAATTTGGATTTCCTATTTAAATAAAAATTCTTCTAAATACAAAGAATTTTGTTAAAATAAATAAATAAATGAAATGCGGACATCTATTGCTCAAAACACAAAACTTTTCCTATTGAGTTAACAAAAATCAGTAAAAACATAATTTTTATGATAATAAAAAGGTGACTTATGTAATAACAGAGTCATATATTATGTACGTTATGGATTAAATATGAATATTTCTCCACCATTTATAAATAATAATAATAATAAAATAAAATGCGGACAGACCAAAGTCTATATTTGACTGAAAACAACAACCATTTTCTAAATGCTTTAAAAAAATGGCCAATGAAAAGTGATATTTCAAAAGTATTATGAAATTAGTTAAAAACCATTTATTTTAAACTAAATGAACAAAAGATTTATATTTTTAATGAAATAAATGGGATTTGAAAAATTATTGGAAATTTATTACCATAGATGTATCAATATTACAATCAGTACCTTGTATGCAAAATGGAACAATTAGCAATACTTCTTGTGCACGAAAAATGGTCGTTGCTTTTTTTAAGGTTAAAAAGTAGATTACGAAATATTCCTATACAGAGATGCCAAGCCCCCGCTTATTGCACAGCAGAATTTTCTTATAGGAAAAGATATTTTTTAAATCCGCAGAATATTCCAATTTAATAAAACATTTTCTGTATTAAAATACCGGTATCCAAAATGCCGGAGACTTGGCAGCTCTGCCTATAACATTTTAATTAATCACGGTACTTTTTTTATTCGGATTCAAATTTAGTGAAGACAACGTTTTTTGGCCAAAAGCAGCTTTTTTCCACATGTGTAACTATGATACAACTCCTTGATGCTGAAATAAAATGTTTTGACTTATGCTATTATTGCTTCCTCATATTTATTTATTTGAATTTTAAATAAGATGACTCAAAATCGTATTTTTTAAATGTACGAAAAAAAATGCATTTCGAGAGAGGGCGAAAAGGACAATATTTTGCGATTTATTACCTGCGTTTGGCTAAGTGTCTTACTACCTTGTATTTAATACTCTTCACAATACTTCGCTGTTATATGGACTTAGGCACTTTTATAAAAAGTTTGACGTAATTCGGGCTTAAGAAAGTGAGTTTTTTACTGAATAATACAAATAAATGAAAAATGAATACTAAGAAATACTAATAAAAGAAAAATGAAGCATTATATTGATCTATGTATTTAAAAATGTATCTGCTAGCACTAATTAGATAATTTATGTGTATATAATAGGAGATAAATAGCTTTTGATTCTGTATTTCTATGCTATAAAGCATTAACGTTTGTGTGTTTTTCGTTATCATTGGGAGTACCTTGCCGATTTAAAAAATATTGTGGGCAAAAAATGTTGGTAACCATCTTTGCTGCAAAATATACTATATTTTGCGTAGGAACAATAATCACCATCAATGCACGAGCAAAAATAGTTCTAAAATTGAGAATTCTTTGATGTTGATATGACTAAAAATTTAAAATCTTTTTTTTTTTTTTTTTGGTGGCAACTTTTAAGATATAATATTCTCGTTATGAACGATTTCTAAAACATTCGACAATTTAATTTCACAAATTAAACATTTTTTTTTTTCTAGAAAAAGTTTTAAACCCAATTTATTGAGAATATTGCAATTTCTAGGATACTGTTGGGGTCAGAAACTATAACTTTGGCATCACAGTAACTTAAGTAACGACGTAAGTGCTCGTTTAGGACACATTTTTAAAAAAGGATTCCTTAACTCTTATCCACAACCTCATTGCATCCGTGGAAAACAGATATTCAACATTATAAACTATTCGGACGGATTTCACACCATATAAAATGCACTCCATTCTCTTCAAACATAATAGTTAATGTTATTTATAGTTTCTCAAATCGGTGCGAAGCTTCTCTGTATGCTCATGACATCATTTCAAAGAGTTATATTTACAATATAGGAAAATTTGGCGTTTTATTTTCTGTATTACTTTTAACATTTTGCATATTTCCAATTTTATATCCATGCATGGTTTGCTTTTCTTTTATAAAAATAGTATATGCAACTTTATATATAAGATTTTGTAATTCTATGATTCAATATGCTTATTTTCATCATATTTTATCACAATGAATGACCAATTAAAGGTAACATCTCATTTTCTTTACTTATCGCAAGTTATTAAATGTGTATTCTCAGCAATATCGCTCAGACTAATCCCTCTCAGGGAAGTCCTAGTTTAAAAAATAATTTCTTCCATTCAAAAAAAATATACAGAGGTCAATGGACATATTTCCTGTAGCATTTAATCATTTTTACGTGATAAGTGAAAAATAATTTTCTTTCTTTCTTTCTTTCTTTCTTTTTCCTTTTTTTTTTTTTTTTTTTTTTTTTTTTTTTTTTGTAAGATTTAAAAATGGTATATTTACGACGTCAAATTAGAAATGAAACGGAGATTTGGAAACATTTGGTACAAAGACAAGAATCGTCAACAGAAAGCAATACGAAGCACGATTTTTATAATAAATTGACATTTTCAAACATTGATCAAGAAGCCTCTAACATAAGAAATATAGAAAATAAATAAATCAAACTTTTTTCTACCCAATGGCGGATCTAAGAGAGGGGGCGATGGGGCGATCGCCCCCCCCCCCCTTGAGCCCAATAAAGGATTTGCAGAACGACATTAGATGCCCGCACGGAAACGTTGTTGGTCCTAAACTCGAGACCGGCGCGACCCGGGTCGGGTCGGGTCTTATTTTTTCTTCAGAGCTGGATCGAGCGACACTTTTTTCCAGGTCGGATCTGGCGCGGACTTCTTTCATACTAGAGATATACATGGGCCAAAATTTTCAAGCCCAGGCTCCGTCCGGTATAAAGGCTAAACGCTCGATTTGGGATCGACACAGCCCGTATGTTGTGGCGGTTCTAAGGGGCGGGGGAGGGGGTGAAATCCCCCACCCCCTCCTGGGCTAATAAAGGGTTTACAAAGTGACATTATGCATTCTCACCAGAAATAACTTGGGTGAAGCTCGATCCTGTCACGGCCTGACACTGGTCGCGTCAGTGTAATTCCATGAGACTTTCACCATGAGACTGGGTAAGGTTTTCTCTCGTTTTGAATCGGGTCGCGTCCTGATCTTGCTTTTTTTTGGAGATTCGGGTGGGGACAGGCTTCTCTTTCTTTCAGATAGCGCCTGGTCTCGATTTCGTTTTCCTAGAAGTTTGCATTGAACGAAATTTCCAGGTCGTGGCTCGGCCCGGTATAAAAGCTAAATATTCGGTCCGTATCTGATCTAGATAGTCTGATAAACATTATTGGCCCGACCGCGACCCGTGCAGCTAAACGTTCAGTACGTCTTTAACTGAATTTCTGCGAAGGATAGTCGAATAGAGTCGAATTTCGTTAAAGAATCGCGGAAAAACGTAAATTTCGTCAAAGGATCGCAATTAAAACTGTGTCAACCATTCTCGCAAGAGTAAAAACCGAATCTGTAACTGACTCAAATCCGAAATGTATGACAATTTTTTTCCGAGGCGCTAAGCGCAACTAAAAAGTAAAAGTCAACCCGGCTAATAGCAAAATACAGTTGTTAACCGGATCCGGAACCCGACCCGAAGGAAAGAATCAGAAATTAATTTGACCCGCAGCAAACAGTAAAAGTTAACCGGATCCAAATGCGACCTACAACAAGAAGTAAAAATTAAACCGTCCGGCAGCAAAAAACAGAAGCGAACTGAACATCAAATTTTGTAACTGAACATGAATTTCTTCAAAGGATCGTGAAAAAAATGCTCACTTCGTCGAAAAATTGCGAAAAAAAACCCGAAAATTTTATCAAAGGGCCCAACCCAATCAATTCGGGTCACCCGAACTCTTCTCGCAAAAGTAAAAACGAATTCCTAAACTGCCCTAAATCAGAATTGTATATCAAACTGCCCCAAATGCGCTAAGCACAGCTAAAAAGTAAAAGTCAACCCGACCAACAACAAAACATAGTAGTCGACCGGACCTAAACCCGACACAAAAGCAGAAAATCAGAAATTAACTCGAAGCGCAGCAAAGAGTAGAAGTCAACCGGACCTAAACACGACCCAAGTAGAAATTAACCCGAACAGGAGCAGAAAAATGGAAACTAACCGGACCCAAACCCGACCCACAGCAAAAAAAAGTAGACGAAAAAAGTTGACCCGCATTAAAAAAATGAGCTCCGACCGTACATCAGACTGAAGTTTCCGATTTCTAAAATCGCCCCCCCCCCTTGAGGACTCTCCAGATCTGCCCTTGTTTCTACCTATTGGCTCTACAAAATAATAGAAAATAACTTAAAAATATATATATAACTGGTATTCGAAAGCGAATTATTTGACACATTGGCATAAGAAAAAAATCGCACCAAACCCAGTGGGTATATGATATTTGCTCCGGGATTTCGTACTTATACCACATTTTAAAAAATTTCTTCGCCTGATATGTTCGAAGAAAACCTAATAAATTAAGGTGAATAAAAGTTTTCAAAAATAATAGTACTTGAGAATAATAGTATTTCATCCTTTGTATGTAATGAAACTGGAAAATCTGCAGAACTAGGACTTCAAACATAGCAAATTTTTATGACTAAACTGCAGAATTATCAACTACTTGGTGTAAGACTTTTCGGCACAGCAATAAATTGACCAATTATGTCAATCTAAATATTCAAATCCAATGTAAAAAAAATAAAGAATAATATTTACAAATATATATTTTTTTTTACGATTTCGAGATTTTTTTTAAATCGTGCCTAAATTTATAATTTTACAAATAATTAATCATTGGTAAAAATCAATTTTGAATCAATGATACTACTTGGTTATTCCCTCGACCAAATACTATCGCCAAACTATAAGATTAAATGCCAATAATGGATGATCGTGAATGTCACATTCAATGACATTAAATACGTAAAAGTATTTAGAGATGTAATCAAATGATTTTATTTCCACTTTTTATTAGTATTTTTATTAATATTATACTCATTTATTTGTTCTTTTGTTATTAAAAAATGCCAATATGTGTAATTTGGCTATTAGTTTGGCGACTTATATAATTTGGCAAAATTGGTTGACGGGATAACCAAGTAGTACCGTAGTTGTATTAAATTCATTATTCCGATGATTTTGATATGATAAAACACTACACGATTTAATTTTTAAAATATCGCAAAGAGTTTCTGTTGATAAAAAGCTGTTTTTTTTAGGTGTGTTCGTAATTATGTAAATACGTAGCACCTATTGTTGTCGCTCAGTCCGTCCGTCTTGCCGTCCGCATATAACAACGCAAAAACTACCCAACCGAATCGTGCGAAATTTAAAATACATAATTAATACATAATTTTGTCGAGTAATTTCAAATTATATGAAAATCGGATGGATAGATCAATTACAGGGACAATCAAAAGTATTCCGTTACATTACGATCAATGGGGGAAAAAAGTTCCAAATGCATTTTAATGGTGTTACACTTATTTGAACATAGGGTCATTCCATGTCAAGTGTCCTAAATTTTGGCATGGTTCCCGCTCGACCCCCTTCGATTTTTATGAAATTGATACAGAATATACATGTAGGTATATGATGAACATTTAGAAACTGTTTAGGGCAAAAAGTTGTATAGTTAGAGAACCAGGGGTCCATCTGTACCAATCACTATTTCATGCTTGTAGAAGAAACGGCCAAATCATGAAGTTTGGCATCATATTGCTCATGATATATGATACCTTACTTATTGAAAATAGGTGATCTAGTACAACTTTTTGTGCTAAAAAATGTAATTGCAGTATTAAAAATCACAAATCAAAACTATCGTAAATACTAGGCCTCAAAGTAGGCCGTACGGCCAATCTGGTTGAATTTTACCCTTACTTTAACATGCTGTAACTACTGCAAAAATATTTTTAAAAAATTTCTCGCTTTACAAACTAATTACCTATGGATATATCGTAAAGTCGCTGTAGTTGTTTTTTGATTGCTTAAATATTCATTAAATTATTGATGTTCAAATTCTAAAAAAAAATTAAAATCGTCGATTTTGTCCCATATTCAGAAGCGTATATCTCAAAAGGGACACTTCTGATTTGGTTACAATTAGTACCACTGGAAAGAGCATGTCTTAATTTATAAAAAAAACTTTATTTCATTTTGGGCCTCTTTGATACAGAAGTAAAATAATAAAATTCAAAAACCTGTTGTACGAGATAATCCAGATACATACAAGAAAGGTATATATTACGACAGGGTCTTTCAACATATTTTGAACCATTCTTTTTTATTAGAACGATTAATGCATATAATAATTATCAATTTTTCTGGTCACAGTTACTTCCCCTTTACCATTATGAGTGATTTGTAACCGCATTGCCAATGAGGTTTATCCAATAACCAGGCAAGACTACCTCCTGGTTTGGTATTGCATGTTTAACAAGATTTATACAAAAACATTCCTTTTCTATTTTAGTTTATGCTTTTAATTATTGTTAAAATATTCTGTATCAAGATTTTAGCTCTATGGATTCTCATGATTATGATCAGAGTCAATGCAGCATTGGCTGTGCTGATAATTCTCAGTGCCATTTGACGACTTATTGTGCACAAAAAGGTTTTAAGCTTTTTAAAGAATTTTCCTCTGAAGAACAGGAGTTAATTAATCTCCGAAGTTTATTGCATCTTCTCAAATATGCTTTCATCACGAACATTGCTTTTGCATAAATTTGAGTTTCTTCAGCGAACATGCTGTAATCATTTCACTAAAGACAATCATTGCGTACGAAAATCTTTGGAGTCCATCAATTTAGAAAGTTCTAATCATATGACAGACTAAGAAACTAAGAAACTAAGAAAAATGTCAAACCAGACCAAAAAAAAATGTAGATCATGATGAAAAGAATTCGAAGAAACAAGAGCAATATGATCCTCTTCTTCAAGCGAATTGGAGCAAAATGAAATAGATGTAAAAGAAACGTTGAACAAAACTCTAACAGGTACTGATTTATCGCCTTTAAAATTTCAACAAACATAAACAAGAGATATTAAAAGCTATGCAAAGCGAAAGATAAGTGAAACTGAAGATGTAATTCCAAAGAAAATAGCTATTGTTGCTGGTATAGATCCATGTAAATTAAGACAACCTACTACATGCAACCAATGCCTAGACTGTTTAGATTACAAACAGCTTATTAAAGAATTGAAGGAGAAGTTACAGTTGTCAAAACGTCCAGAACAAATACAAATATTAACAATGGCACCTCAAAGTTGGACAATGAAAGAAGTTATGGAAGAGTTTGAAGTTTCAGAAAGAATGGTAAAAGCAGCGCGAAAATTAAAAGCAGACATCGGGATATTGGCTTTACCTAGAGCAAGTTAGTTTGATAAGAAGTTGCCAGAAAACATAAAAGAAAGAGTTTTACCGTAATTTCGGGTGTATAAGCCGCTGATCAAACAATTTTTTTCGACCCAGAATTTTTTAAGAAACAAATATAACTAGTTAGATCGCCGTAAATATTTGTCTTCAATCACTAAATAAGATTTCTGGGTCCAAAAAGAATTGTTTGATCCGCGGCTTACCCGAAATTACGGTAAATTTTTTTCAAGATGAAGAATTTAACCCTTTCCGGCGCAGACAAATTCTGTTCGTAAAATGGGAAATTGTTGACTGACACCGGAATTTACAAAAGACTTTTTTAGAAATTAAGAACTCCATGATTTAAGCTGTCATTGTAAAATCAAAATTTTACTAAAATATTATTGGTGCCGTTTGTAATTTTGGACTTAAAATTAGGTTTTGCCGGAGTGGCAACACTGCGCCGGAAAGGGTTAATTTAATATGTCCAGGAATAAAAGACTTCATTTCTGCTCGGATAAATGGAAGGAAAGTTCAGATGCAGAAGCATCTATCACTAAGCAATTTCAAACAAATGTTTGCAGTCTATCGAAGTAGTAATGGACCGGAAATCGGATTCTCCATATTTTGCGAGTTAAAACCAAAATGGTGTGTGACTGTCGTTGTAGCAGGTTCACATTCCCAATCTGTGTGTAAAATGCATCAAAATGTGAAGTTGATGCTAGCAAGCTGCCCAACTGATGTAGATTATAAATTCCTTATAAGTAAAACAGCTTCTGACTTGAATTCTAAAGATTATCTTCATCTCTGCGAAGAATGTCCTGGAACAGATGATTTAAAAAATTTTTTTGAAAGTATTTTCGAAGATAGTGATCCAGAAAACGCCATTGAATTTAAACAATGGGTTCACACAGATCATGACACGTTAGAAACGAAGCAGATGACAATTGAAGATTTTATTGAAGAATTAATATTGAAAATCTCAGCAACGATGTCTTAATAAATTGTATGCACCCTCATGGACCTTCGAAAACATTTTATTACCCCTTGTTAGACAAGACCTCTGTTGGATACCGGAAGAGCATATAATTATTGTTCCATTTCCAATAAAAACAAAAATTAGTCAGCAATAAAATTTACCGAAAGCTGTTTCAATCGCAATCAATAAGAAATTTGACAAACTGAACCAATGAGTAACGTTTTTATAGATTGGGGATCAGGAATCAACATAATGGGAACTTGAAATAATCAAAACATTTAGTCTATAATAATCTATGGATCCCGTTAGGTACCCGCTTTCAAAATTTAAAACATGCAATACCCAACCAGGAGCTAGTCTTGCCTGGTTATTGGATATAACTCATTGGCAATGCCGTTACAAATCATTCATAATGGTAAAAGGGAAGTAACTGTGACCAGGAAAAGTGATAATTATTATATGCATTAATCGTTGTAATAAAAAAGAATGGCGCGAAATACGTGGAAAGACCCTGTCGTAATATATACCTTTCTTGTATGTATCTGGATTATCTCGTACAACAGGTTTTTGAATTTTATTATTTTACTTCTGTATCAAAAAGGCCCAAAATGAAATAAAGTTTTTTTTATAAATTAAGATATGCTCTTTCCAGTGGTACTAATTGTAACCAAATCAGAAGTGTCCCTTTTAAGATATACGCTTTTGAATATGGGACAAAATCGACGATTTTAATTTTTTATTAGATTTTGAACATCAATAATTTAATGTATATTTAAGCAATCAAAACACAACTATAGCGGCTTTACGATATATCCATAGGTAATTAGTTTGTAAATCGAAAAAATTTTAAAATAATATTTGCAGTAGTTACAGCATGTTAAAGTAGGGATAAAATTCAACCAGATTGGCCGTACGGCCTACTTTGAGGCCTAGTATTTACGATAGTTTTGATTTGTGATTTTTAATACTGCAATTACATTTTTTAGCACAAAAAGTTGTACTAGATCACATATTTTCAATAAGTAAGGTATCATATATCAAGAGCAATATGATTCCAAACTTCATGATTTGGCCGTTTTTTCTACAACCATGAAATAGTGATTGGTACAAATGGACCCCTGGTGCTCCAACTATACAATTTTTTGCACTAAACAGTTTCCAAATGTTCATCATATACCCACATGTATATTCTGTATGAATTTCATAAAAATCGAAGGGGGTCGAGTGGGAGCCTCTAGGCCAGTTGACATGGAATGACCCCATAACAGAATTGACATGAATCTATGAAATATGTGCTAAAAATACATTTTGTAGAATCTGTGATGCAAAGAATATTTATTATTAAATTACAGGGCCACACAAATGTATTACACTAAACAATGTTTATACGGGGAAACTTTGTTTGAGGGGTGTTTTAATTATATTAAACTACTTCACATTTTATGAATAAGATATACGTTAATGAAGTAGAATAAAAATTACTCCCTGCATATTTATAGGAACACAAAGATTTCGACCACTATACTGTATCCAAAGTACGCTCTACTATATCAGCAAGATCTGAATATTTTAAAACTTCGTTATCGTACGAACGCACCTCATTTGCTACGCTTCACGTGCAATTTCCAACTTTTTATACTTTACGTTAATATTTTTATAAAACTTTTTATTCACTATCTCTATAAATTAATAAAATTTAAGCACATTTGGAATATACATAATGCGTCACCTTTTGGCATTAGATGTCTGGCTTACCATGCTGGCGCAATTTTTTTCTCACGCCAATTTGGCGAAAATTTCGTTTTCAGATACCAATCACATATATATTTTTAAATTATTTTCTAATATTTAAAAAAGGAAAGAGTGTTGAATAAAAAAAAGTTTACAAATTTCGTCAAAAGATCTTGGAAAAACGCGAATTTGATCAAAAGTTCGCGAAAAGCATGGAGCTTTTTACATTAGATGGCGAAAAACACGCCATATTCGTCAAAGAATCGCAAAAAAGTGAGTGTTAAAAAGAAAAATACTAATATCGTCATAAACGTTGCAAAAAGTGGTTAAAAACGTGATACAAAACAAATTTCATCCAAAGATCGCGAAAAACTGCAACTTTCGTCAAAAGATCAGGAAAAACCGCAAATTCCTTTAAAATGTCACGAAAAACAGCAAATTTCGCCGAAAGATAACAGTAAAAAACGAGACTTCCGTTTAAAGATTTCGAAAAGAAAACGTGAATTTTGTCTAAAATGTCCTAATTTCGTAAAAAGTAAAGAAACTTTTTAAAAGATCGCTAAAGAAGAACCGAATATTTCAATAAAGCATTTTAAAAAAGCATTATATAAAATAACACGGCATTTTTCTGAAAACATACAATGTATGTACAAGTAAAATGTGTAACATGTAAAAATAGAAACAGATCAGGCACAAATGTCATATGCGCATCACATTGATTCGACTTTTTTTTCACACGCCAGTTTGGTAAAAATCTCATTATCGAATATCAGGTGCATATACATTTTATAATTATTTTCGGTACTTACGTATTAACGCCACCGCAGCAGAACTTGCGCTAATGCGCCAATAAAGAGCAATCTTGTTCTTTGTACGTGCACAAAAATAATGGCGTCAAAAATGAGCAAAAAAACAAAATGCACTAAAAGACGCTAAAAAGCACTTAAAAAGCACCAAAACACTAAAAAAATGGCATCAAAAATCAGCAAAAAGCAAGGCAACAAGGAATCCGAAATATAACTGCAGTGGCGGTTAATACTTAAGTACCTTATTTTCTATTATTTTAAAAAGGAAATAATAATAAACTAAAAATAAATAACTATAAAACAAACCAAGGCACAGATGTTATATACGCACCACATTTGCACGTGCTTTTTTCCCGCCAATTTGGCGAAAAGTTTTCTTCTGAATATATGCTACAAACTGTATGCAATAACAGCATGTGATTTTTTATTGCAAAAAAGAAATTAAAATAACGTGAAACTAGTTGGATGTGTCAATCCCAAAACTTTCTTCTATCTCATAAGTACATTTTAATATTTAAAAAAAAAACGTGGTGACCCCAAAGTTACCCACTATCGAATTTCCTCGAACATTTGACCTAGCCTAATGAGATTCTGGTATTCGAAAAGCATAAAACGCAAAATTTAATTAATATTCTGAGAAAATGAGCTTAGTAGTGCCTCATGTTGGGTAATTTATACTAAACCTAATAAGCATCTATTTATGTCAAGACCTAACAGAATCTGAAATTTAATGGAATTTCGTCCATTAGTTCTTGAGATATAGTTATAACAAAAAATTTACAAAACGTAGCACAGCAACACCATGTCTTGGACAATTTATGCCAAAACGTAAAAAAGCGTCTAATTATGTTATCCTTCTATAGTAAAAAAAAACTAGCCTTAAAAGGAATGACTCCTGGAATGATGCTGATGTGGAAGATTTCCGGAACTAACGAATCCGGGTTGTCCACTCCTTCTATGAGTCGAATAGACCAATCAGGAAAGGGCTCCGTCTATGCATCGCCGTATGGGTTACCATAAAGAGAGGAAAGGTTACAATCGCCAACAATCGCCAAGTTTGTCGCCAACTTGGCGATATATCGCCAAATTTGGCGACCAAAATTAGTTGTCAAAAGTGAAGCCAACTTGGCGATAACTGTAATATTTCGCCAAATTTTTAATTTCTTTTCAACACCAGTCGTTTGATACATCATTTGTGAGGTTTGCAACTGCTTATTCATATAATGGATGTCTTGTGTGTTATCCCCCATTCTGCTCCCCAGGGGGGACACATTTTTAATTTCTTTACAACACCAGTCGTGTTACACAAGATTTGAAAGGTCTGCAACTGCTTATTCATATTATGGATGTCTTGTGTGTCACCCCCACACTCTGCTCTCGCCAGGGGGGGGGTCACATTTTTTATTTCTTTACAACACCAGTTGTGTGACACATCATTTGAAAAGTCTGCAACTGCTTATTCATATTATGGATGTGTTGTGTGTCATCCCCCACTCTGCCCCCCAGGGGGGCATATTTTTAATTTCTTTACAACATCAATTGTGTTGCACATCATTTGAGAGGTCTGCAACTGCTTATTCATATTATGGATATCTTGTGTGTAACCCCCCCCCCCTCTGCCCTCAGAGGGGGCGCATTTTGTAATTTCTTTACAACACCAGTCGTGTGATGCATCATTTGAGGGGTCTGCAGCTGCTTATTCATATTATGGATGTCTTTTGTGTCGCCTCCCACTCTGCCTCCCAGGGGGGCACATTTTTAATTTCTTTACAACACCAGTCGTGTGACACATCATTTGAAAGGTCTGCAACTGCTTATTCATACCATGGGATATTGGCGAGCGCAGCAAGCAGGGGTAGCCAATAATTTGGAATCGCGAAGCGATTACGCGGGGGGTTGGCGAGCATAGCGAGCAGGGGGGCGGGGCCCCCCTAGTGGTGTAAAAGAATCTGAAGTTTGATGAAATTCTGTGCATTAGTTCTTGAGATATAGCTAGTTTTAAAAAAAAACCGTGTAAAATATAGCACAGCAGCACCATCAGTTGAAGAATTTATAACAAAACGTAATCATGGTGTAATTATGTTATATGTCATTTTGTAACAAAATCTGAAGTTTGATGAAATTATGTGCGTTGGTTGTTGAGATATAGCTATCGAAAAAATCGTGCAAAATGCAGCATGCTGCACCACCTGTTGCAAGGTTAATACCAAAATGTAATCAGCGTCTAATTATGTTATATATTCTAGTGTAACAGAATCTAAAATTTGATAAAGTTCTCTGCATTAGTTCTTGAGATATAGCTATCGCAAAAATCGTGCAAAATGTAGCATAGCAGCGCCACCTATAGGGCAGGTCACACCAAAACCTTATCAGCGGCTATGTATCTCAAGGTATCGCAGAATCTGAAGTTTGGTGAAATTCTGTGCTCTAGTTCTTGAGATATAGCTATCATGAAAATCATGAAAAACGTGGCATAGCAGCGCCACCTGCTGGCCAATTTACACCAAAACTTAATCAGCGTCTATGTATATCAAGGGGTCACAGAATCTGAAGTTTGGTGAAATTCTGTGCATTAGTTCTTGAGATATAGCAATCTTGAAAATCATGAAAAACGTAGTATAGCAGAACCACCTGCAGGCCAATTTTCACCAAAAACCAATAGTCACTAATTCATATCAAGGTCTAACTGAATATAAAATTTTATTAAATTTCGAGCATTAGTTCTTGAGATAGAGAGCCCACAAATTTTTTGTCACATACAGACAGACAGACAGACAGACGGACAGACTCACAGACAGACATTTTCTAAAAATAGTCAAAACGTGTTCAGGACCTCCTAAAACGTATAAATCCGTCGAAAACCGGAAGTCGAAAATTTTCATGAATCCAATACTTTCTTCTTGTAAAGATAGAAGAAAGTAAAAATGGAAAAGATTCTGGCACAAATGTCATATATGCACCTCATTTGCGCGTGCTATTTTCTCCCGACAATTTGGCACTGCACATCTGTGCCAAGGAGAAGATCCGTTTAATGAGTTTATAACAACTAAGAATGTATTTGTTAAAAATACAAGTTCATAACAATCGTTAGGAAAATAAAATGGAAAAAGTTGAAGATTTCAGTAAAATGTGCTGATTAAATTATACAACTGCATGCATTCAATATGGCTATAATTATTACTATTTACGATTTATTGTGATAATTATATTTACTGTTTTGTTACTTATTAAGTTTATTATTTATAATTGCTTATTTATTGTTTCTTTTTTTTAATTAAATTCATGTTTATTTACTGTTATTTTTTTATTTTAATTCTTTAAATTATTTTTATTCTATACTATATCAAAAATTATTTATATCAAACTATCATTTATTTACTCTTATTATTTCCTTTCTTAAAAAATTTCTTTCATTTTTTCACATTAATTTATTTTTTTTATTTCAATAAAAAATCGCGCCCTGTTATTGCATGTAATTTGTAACTTGTATTTAAAAGCAAAATTTTCGCCAATTTGGCGGGGGGAAAGCACGCGCAAATGTGGTGCGTATATGACATTTGTGCCCAAAACAATTTATATCGATTAATAAAAGAAAATATAAATTAAATAAAAAGTTTATTAATAAACTAGCAGCCTTCGCCCGCTACGCTGGTCAGTTTTTTTAAAGAAACTTTGAATCAAACGAAATTTTTATACCATAGTAATTTTTAGTTTTATATCGTATTTTAGACTGTCTGTCATCGGTGAAAAGTCAGTCATCTAAACGGAAAGTTCAGTGTTAGTCACCAATGAATGACGTAGCGCTCAACATGTTAACAATTTTAATCACATAAAAATTCATTCAGCGGAACCTTTAAATTAAAGCCAACCTTTTGTAATTGTGTTCATCTGATTTAAAACATCTCCATAAGTATTCAATTAAACAACGTAGAATGCTATATTTCACTTGTTACAAAATTTCTGAATAATTATCCAACTAACAATGTAAGTTCCATTAAAATCTATCTAGTAGAACTTAAGTTATAAGCGTCCAGAGTGAAATTTCACTTTGCGTTTTATATATATTGAGATAATTAAATGTAGCTTACATAATCAAGTTAACTGATTATAGAACTCACTTCCAAAATTTTAGGTTCAATAGATTTTTTTGTACGATAATTAATACGAAATCCAGACTTTCTTTTATATATATAGGTTGAAAATTACCGCTTTTTTGCGCCGAAGACATCGCCAAATCAAAAAAATATATGGTATCTCACGAACTACTGAACTTAAAAGAATTTGCTTAATATCATTCGATGCAGCATGAAAAAATACACTAAAATATGGTATCAGTTAAAAAATAACTACAAAATCTGATCTATATACATAAGGATTGAAAATTTCAGGTTTTTGCACCGAAGTCATCGCCAAATTAGGAAAATATGAAGTAGTTCACGAACTACTGGATTTAAAAGAATTTACTTAGTAACATTCGATTCAGCATGAGAAAATACACTAAAATATGTTATCAGATGAAAAATAACTATAAAAGGAATTTTTTCTTCAGGAATTTTTTAAAAGTTCGTTCTTTTTTTTACCCCCCCCTTAGGGGTGGAATTTTCGAAAATCCCTTCTTAGAGGCACTCGATGTTATTAGAAGTATTTTTACCCTAATTTTCAAGATTTTTGGTTCGGTAGATTTTTTTGTGCTGTGATTAATACGAAATCCAAACTTTCTTTTATATATATAGATTATTTATTTAAATTAAGATCCGCCTCTGGTGACCAATTTGGTCTCCCTTAAATTTATGCTAAGCTTTGAAATATTTTACTTTTATTCATAATTTTATTTACTTGTGTAGTTTTACTAAATCTGCAGATTATGATAGAGAAATGAACAAATCTATGCGATCAAGGCAACATTTAGGGGAATATTCTGTTAATATTTTGTTCTGGTTGGCGCGATTAGCGAAGAAATCCCAAAATAGCGCCGAAAAACCATTTTTCATTTGTTAATTTAATGAAAAAAAGTGTTTTGAAAAAGATATTAAACGAATCCCTGTGTGCGATTGCCAATCACACTTATCCACTTTTTTTTTCTTTTTTTTTATACTACTTTGCTATCCCGTCAACCAATTTCGCCAAATTATACAAATCGCTAAACTAATAGCCCAATTATACATATTGACGTAATTTTTATTTTAAATAACGAAAAAAACAAATAATTAGTAGAATATTAAGAAAAATATTAATAAAAAGTCGAAATAAAAACCATTTAATGACATTTTAAACACGTGAATCGTATTTAATGTCATTGAATGCGACATTCACGATCATCCATTATTAGCATTTAATCTGATAGTTTGGGGATAATTTTTTGGTCGACGGGATAACCTAGTAGTACCTTTTTTTTTATTAGAATGAATGATAAATTAATTGCAAATATTTTTTCATGACAATGATTTTTCCTTCACATTCAAAAAATTTCTTTTTTAGTGGTGGTAAAATAACTGCAGATGAAAAAGATATAATAGTAAGGCTAAAACTCAGATTTAATGACTGCTTGGCATATGACTTGGCGGAGGCTCAATAAGTACGCTAATTCCAGATAGAGTGTAAAGAAACAATTGGTACCATTTGATTATTCCATCGATCAATTTCGCCAAATTATACAAATGGATATAATTTTTATTTTAAATAACCAAAGAATTAAAAAATTACTAAAATATTAATAGAAATAGAGATAAAACATCGGATTAAAATTAGTTGACGACGTAACAATTATGCAAAACATATTTAATGTCAAAAGAATGTGATATTTACGATCATCCATTATTGACATTTAAACTTATACTTTGGCGACAGTTTTTTGGTCGATGGGAGATCAATATTGCCAAATAATGTAAACAAATTATATAAACAATAATATTGCCAATAATATTTAGGTGCAGATGTCATCTACGGATCACGTTGGCACGATTACAACAAAATTGCGATTTTATGCCTCACGTGGTAATCCAGTAATAGTCGTTTATTTATCAGTAAACTATTTCATTATTTTTCTTTTCTATTTTAAAATTATACAAATTGTTTTGTTCCATAATTACTAAGACTTAATTTATTTATTATTACTATTTCAGATTACATTTTTTTGGCAACGGGAAAGAAAAATGGTTATTTTTTATCGGAAAAATTTTAATTGATTCTGTGTGAAAAATAATGAAATTTTGAATTATTAAGAAAAATATTTGTATAAATCAATTAAAAATTAGCCTATGTTCACCGGAAATAGTGTAGCTTTCCAACGGTGAAAGAATTTTTCAAATCCGTCAAGTAGTTTCGGAGCCTATTCAATTCAAACAAACAAACAATCAAATCTTTCCTCTTTATAATATTAGTATAGATAACCAACAATGACCAGGTTACCATATGAGACATAAAATCGCCATTTTGTTGCTTTCGCGCAAATGTGGTGCGTATATGACATGTGCGCCACAGATTATATACATCATCAAAAGTTATATGTGTAATATTAATATTGCAAAATCTGCTATGTAAAGTGTGCCATAAAACTTGGCGGTAGATCTTGGTTGACTGACGATTAATGTTTGTGGCGCAAAAGCAATGAAAGTGCCAAATGTTCTTTCATAATCGTGCTTCAGAAACTGGTAACATTGATAATAATTTAAACCAGAGGTTCCCAAAGTGTGCTCCGCGGAGCCCTTGGGGCTCCGCCTATACTTTTCAGGGGCTCCGCGGTGTTCCAGGAAAATAAACAAAACATGAAATAAATAAGCATATTGTATGGGGGAAAAGGGGAAAAATTCCATGGGACGAAAGTACGTAGGAATTTATGTGCGTGTGTGTTAAAAATAAATGCATCAATCACTGTGTTGAAAAATAGCATATGTTTTTAAATTGTATAAAACCTTGCATTATACATGTATCCATGTACATAATATTGTATATAATACTATCTATAATATTTTTAATTTTCACTACTTTATTTTACGTCTCTGCGTTTAATGGGATTTTACTTTTTTTATAGCTTTAATTTCTTTAATCTTTTTAGGTTATTTGTACATTTAAATTCTCTATACTTTTTTTTCATAGTAAAACAATGTTTGTTGATTACAACGCCTCTTTGTTTTCGTAATACTTTTTGTCATTTAATAACCCCCCCCCACACACTATAATAATTTAATATTTGTATACGTTCTGTGTATAATTTTTTCCTCATTGTATCTTTAATTTCTTTAATCTGTTTGTTTTATTTATTATTAATTCTTAGTTTTTTAAGTTTTCTATGTTGTTTTGCACAGTTGAACTTTATTTTTAAAACTATGTATGTTTCTGAAAACGCAATTTTTTTAACATCTTGTATCACTTAACGAAACCTCTTTAAAATTTTATTTTAATTGGTCTTATGATGCCACATATTCCTGCCAGAAATAAAGCTGTAACAATTAAAAAATATATATTAGTTCTTTACATTTGTCATTACACTAACAATCTAAACTTTTTCTCAACGCCACTCATTGCTTAGAATTATCATGGATGATTACTCCCCCTGATATAAAATTAATTCCTCCCATACATCCCGTTTTGTCAGTGAACTGTTTGAACTAGTTGCAGTTCTTTTAACGCGTGAATTTCTTAACGCTATATCTTTTTGGGGGCAAAAATAATGGTGAGAGAAAAAAAATTTCGAAACTAAAATTAATTGCTAAATATTTCAAATAAAACATCTCCCAAAAAATGAACAGTGGTGCATCTCTTAAACACTAAAACGATGATCTCCTTCTTAATGTATTTTTAATAAATGGTTCAAACGAAGAAGCTGAGAGGCGTTTTATTTTCGTTGCATGTTTAGAAGTACTAGAAACGTAAAGAACTAAAAAAGAATCCGTAATCGCATTATTCTTATACGGGTGGGTGGGAATAGTGAAAACATGTTACATAATTACTCATAGTCCTGGGCCAACGCATTTTACTTCTAGCCTATTTGGGATTATACAGAAATCTCTTTTTGTAAACGAAATCTGTACAACTTACAATTTTTTCTATAGTGTGTGGTTGTCGCCATAAATAACAGTTTCACACAAGATCCAATGCAAAGCATGACCCAGACAAAGTTACAATTTATTTTTAATTCTGGGCTCATACAGGGAATCCCAAAAGAATATTTTTATTTTTAAAATGGATCTTATTAACACTTTAACAGTAGTGCTCAAACATCGCTCGGGTAAGAATAATTTGTTTTTTTCGTTGCTAAAAGCTTTCAGAAATACAAATTTTTTAATTATAATTTTAGTTGTTTTTAGGTTGATATCTCGATTGTAGAAGGATTTTAATAAAAAAAAGGTGGTTTTAGTCCCTATTTTTAATTTTTTGTGTACAATAGTAGTAATTTTAAATAAAGCTCTTAAGACTGTTCTTAACTGCTCTGCTCAACGATTGTAAAACGTTTGTCACATTTACAAATTCATTTTTTAACAGAAAGATAGAAATTTGGAAGGCCTGACTATGGAAGTGATTTTAAATAGAACTTTGTTTTTGATTTTATGCTAATTAAATTAAATATCGAGTTATAAGCGATTTCAATTACTTGATAACGCATATTTTTCCTTTTATAAGACTGTTTATCTCTGCTTTGGTTGATAAAAGTAATTCAAAACGCCAACTTTGACGACTTTTTTAAAAGATCTATTACGTTTGCATAAAAACAAAAAAGTGAGTGCGATTAAATTGTTTCTGAGCAACACCACCTACTAGTCTCATGCATTTTTGAATAAAAATAAAATAAAACCTATGTCACAAAACTGTTCCCAAACCAGCAAATCTTACTTTGCTCCATAGGCATAAAAAATACCAATTTGTAAACTACAGAGTACCGAAGGATTGATGGGCTCCGCCTTAGAAATTTTTCTGAATAAGGGCTCCGTTGGCCAAAAAGTTTGGGAACCACTGATTTAAACTATTATAGCATACTATTAAAAGTATGGAACTTGTAAAATACAAAATACATAAATCCGATCTCTAGTAAACTCGCTAAAATGTATTATTACTGTAGACTCGATTGCATAAACATAATAGTTTCACTTTTTTTATCTAAACACAAGAAAACAATAATAATCTATCAATTTTCAGAAATTATTGTAAGATATAGTAGTGAATATATGGCATCTGTGCCAAAAAAATCACAGTAATTTAAACGTTAACGATATTAAATTGAAACCATTACAATAATAAATTAAAAATAAAAATCAGAAACTTACCCAGTCTTGTTTCGAGTCTGTTGCCTTTACAGAAGCAAAAGAGTTCATCCATTCCTTTTCTGATATTAAAAGTAAGAGTAAGAATCTGATAAGCATTTCCACTGAAAAACATTTTATCATATTAAGATACATATCTAAAAAGATATTAGGCTATATTTAGTATCTATCATGATGTCATAAATCATTCTTTTATTTAATAGACTATTTATGGATAGGCTAAAATATCAGTTCCTATTTCTTATTATGATGGTTTTCCATTTTGGAATATGTTAGATTTGGATTTATTATACTTCTGTAATCACGTTGCCACAAAGAATACATTTATTTATATGTTAAAAATACCACGTGTTTTTAACATGAAACAAGCAAAAAGAGAAAATATGTTACGTACGCCACGGTTTCTAAAATATAAATTATATTTAGATTTTCAGGTTGCCCTAAAAAAAATTAATTTAACCATACAAATCAAAAGGTGATATTGTTATGGAGTCAAACATTTACGTCAAAAATTATGCGCCGGAAAGCATTCTTACATTATTTATATTTTCTCCAGTTCTTTGTGTTCATATTTTACAGTTCTCCCTAAACATTATAAATATTTTAATTGCTCCGCAACAATCAACAATTTTATTTTTTTTTTCAAAATATAAAAGAATAAAAATTACTTACTGCAATTTAAAGCACTCTAATGATAATAAGTGTTTTATTTATTTATTTTTAAATGACGTCATTTTCAACAGTAAAAATTTCCGTTTTACAATAGGGTTCATGAAACACTATGCTATAGATAACATCCTATCTGTAGAATGTTGTTCACTCATTTAGCCCTTATCAGAAATATTGAAATTAGCACTTAAAAACACAGAACTTCAACTATTTGAATGTCATTTCACACACATAGTTTCAACTATAAAAATTAGTGTTACTGCGATTGCGTAAATAAGTGTCATTTATTTCCATTTTTTTTTGTTCTGCTCTTATACATTCTATCACAGTCAACTCAACTCGTCGTATCAACTGCAAAGTAGTTCCAAACAAACCCATAGAGTTGATAGTCTATTATAGATGAACTATACCCTCAAGTCGTTTGTAATATGAAATCCAAATATTTTTCAAAATAAGAAAAGCAACCTGAAATAGAAATGAATTTATCGAACTAGTAGCCCAAGAGTGGACCGCACAAGACCCTATGTCATCGAGCACAGGAAAAAAAACTTCATTTATGGAAGAGTAGTAATAAAAGAATCTAATGATCCATGTCTGCCGGAAGTGAAGTGGTGCATAAGCCAAAAACTAATACCACTAGTGGTTGACTCGTAGATTTAACATTGTGCTTGTCATACAATCAAAAGTCTGAAAACATGGAAAATGAGTGCAGGAAAATACAATGCTAAGTCAACGAGTCAACCACTAGTGGTCTTCATTTTTGGCTTATGTACCACTTCGCTTCCGGCAGACATGAATGATTAGATTCCTTTATTATTATTCTTACATAAAATTCTTACATAAAAGTGTTTGCTATTGTGCTCGATGATAGGGTTTTGTGCGGTCGGCTCTTGGACTATAGTAAACGTTTTCTAATCGAGCCACAAATGTTTAGAACCTTTTTAATCTGCATCATGGTTGCAAATTTAGCTTCACACCGAACCAACACATTTTTTATCTATCTTTCTCTAAACTCTGTTGGTTGTTTGGAAACAATTTGTGATTGATATATGGAGTTGAGTTGACTGTGACATCATCACTCATAGGGTCTATTAAGTATAAGACTAGAGGATGACCAAAGTTTTTCAGCATTTTATAACTTTTGATTAATATTCATAATTAAAAAAATTATAAACTTTTAATTTGTAATCTTTTGTTCTACAAAATTATCAGTTTCGAAAATTTTAATAAGTGTTTTAACACTAGAATTACAGTATTTCTTCAACATCTAGAACTACCTGGCTCGGTCATAGCTAAGCAATTGCCTTCATAATACTTAAAGTAACAATTCATGGTTGCAAATTTAGCTTCACACCGAACCAACACATTTTTTATCTATCTTTCTCTGAACTCTGTTGGTTGTTTGGAAACAATTTGTGATTGATATGTGGAGTTGAGTTGACTGTGACATAATCACTCAACTAAACGGCGGCATAAATCACTATTTTATTATCTAAAAAAGCTAGATTTTATGTATGAATAAAATTAGGGAAATATAATAATCCATATCTGCTCAGTTGTGCCTAAGCGAAATATTAACGCCATTTACGGTGTAAGTTAAAGGCTTAAACAAACTAGTCGGACAAAAACTGGTCAGATTGTGGCAATTCCAAAACTTTCTTCTATCTTATCCATGTTAATAATTCCTGAAAATGCAGCACAGAAATTCCACTGGTTAGGTGGTTTAAACGAAAATCTAGTCAGAAATAACTTATGTCAACTTATAACTGAATCTGAAGTGTGGTGAAAATTCATGCATTAATTCTTAAGACAGAGCTATTGCAAAATCTGGAAAAAATCTGAATAACATCGCTACATTTTGGATGATGTACAGGGAAAACTAATCAGGATTGATTTTTCGTCAGGTACTAACTGAATTACACGTTTGATGAAAATCCATGCATTAGTTCTTGAGGTAGACCTTTTACGATAACCACGAATAATGCACCATGGTAGCGCCAAATGTTTAGCGATTTGCAAAAAAAAACTTAATCAGAACCTTATTATACACAAAGTACTATACATAAAGTTTTATGAAAATCCATTCTTGAGATATGGCTATTGTGGAAATTGTGAATAAAATTCCAGGATAGCAGCACCACCTGTTGAGCGATATACACAGAAAACTAATCAGATGTAACATTATTAAATTTTACAATTGCTGAGAAAAGTCCGGATCAGGATTCGAAACAAGAAAACGATACGAAATTATTTGTTATAATCCATACGAAACTATCTGTTATAATCGATTTACTGATTGATTAATCATCCTATAAATTAATCTATTATAATGGAGTCCATATGTAGTTTATATTAAGGTCTCGCAAAATCTAAATATTTGTGAAATTCTGTGCATTAGCTCTAGTGATAAAGTTATTGTGGTAATCAGGAATCATGCACCATGGCGATTTGCACCATGTTATATTAGTACTAAAGAAATTTAAAATTTTATGAAAATCTATGGACTAGTTCTTGGAGGTATGGTTATTGTGAAAATTGTGAATAATGCACCATAGCAGAGCCACCTTTTCAGCGATGTACACCAAAAACGAATCGGATTTACTTATTATAAAGGTCTAATAGAAACTAAAGTTTGCGAAATTCCGTGCATTGATTCTTGAAATAGAGTGCCCACAAATATTTTGTCACATGTAAATCAACGTGTAAATCCGTCAAAAACCAGATTTCGAAAAAATTCACGAATCCAATACTTTCTTCTTGTAAAGATAGAAGAAAATAAAAAAAAGTTTTGAATATCATAGATGATGTGAGATATTTTAAATAGTATACCGTTGTTCTATCGAAATAAACATAAAAATTCATTTTTAGATGCGTTCTTAATTATGTAAATATGTAGCACCTATAGTTGCCTTTCAGTCCGTCCGTCTGTATGTTTGTCCGTCCGTCCATATATAACAACTCAAGAACTATCCAACCGAATCGTTTGAAATATAAAAAATATAATTATTAGATAATTTTGTCGGGTCATTTTAAATTTCTGAAAATCGGATGCTTAGTTCAATTACAAGGACAATCAAAAGGCTTCAGATGCATTACAGTCAATCGGGAAAAAAATTTCAAATACATTTTAATGGTCTTTCACACTTTCGAATATAATAAATTTGATATGCATTTATGAAGTATATACTATAATATACATTCTGTACAATCTGTGGTGCAAATAATGTTTCTTATTGATTTACAACCAACACAAAAGTATTCCATTGCATAATTATATATTGAGCCATTGTTTGGTACGCATTTTAATCGTATTAAACAATTTAATATTTTATGAAATTGACATATGTTACACAGAATTACACCAAGTTACAGTCAACGTTCAGTCTGTCTGTCCGTCTGTCCGTCTGTCAGTCCACATATAAGAGAGAAAAAATTATTCAACCAACTCGTTTGAGAGTTAAAGAATATAATTGTTGCATAATTTTCTCCAGTCACTTAAAATTTTATAAAAATCAGATGTATAGTTTAATTACAGGGACAATCAAAAGTATTCCATCCCATTACGGTCAATAAAAAAAAACAGTTTCATGTACGTTTTAATGATGTTACACTCTTTCGAATATAATAGAATTGACATAAACACATGAAGTAGATACTAAAATATACGTTCTGTACAATTTATAATACAAATTATAATTATTATTATTTTACAGGGCTACTCAAAAGTCTAACACTGCATTGTGGTATACGGAGAAATGGTGTTTGTGGCGTGTTTTAATTATATTAAACTATTTCATATTTTATGAAATTGATATACGTTGCTGCAGTTTAAAAGAAATCACTTCCTGTATAATGAAAAGTAGATAGTATTTACAGGAATATACAAAAGATTCCGACCACTATACTGTATCCGAAGTACTGTATACTATAACAGCAAGATCTGAATATTTTTTTATTTCGTTGAAGTACGAACGCACATAATTTGCTAAGCTTTCCCAAATTGTTTTTTTTTAAATATAGATCAGTTTTAACCAAGTCATAACTCGCCTACCAAATTTTCTCCCTCCAATCATAATCAATAATTTGTAGCCTGTATTATGAGCCAACCAATCACAATTGGCCAAATTTGAGGAGCAAACAAAAAACAACCTCTTGTTGCTAAGGTAGATGCTACGATGTGACGTCATTTGAGACAGATTAATTTTTTATTACAGACTGTCCAATCGCAAGCATGCATTTCAAAATATTTGCGAAAATATCCAAACTTTCCAAAATGTGCAATTCTCGACTGCTTAATCAAGCTTTTGCAAGACGTTTTAGTGCAATATTTACCCGGATCCATTCCAATAATTCCTTTATATGAATAATTATTCGAGTTTATCTGGTTCTTTTATAGTAAGCTTTTAAAAGGATTTTTTTCCAGCTGTGGTATATCTGGATTCCTAAAAAAATATGTCACTATTAAGTTTCTTAAACATTCCATATATCTATGGTAGTAAGAAAGTGATGCAAAACGTTTTGATATGATGTAGCTTTCTTCGATTAAATCGATACAAAATAATACGAACACAAACTTTATAAAATGGCTTACCGAATTTCTAGCTACAACTGAATGTTGGCAGAATTCGATTTTCATACTATTTAAACTTTCAAAAAAAAAATCATTTTCTTTGTACTTGATAAAATAGGTAAACGATAAAATAATTACGATAAAAATTTACGATGCAAAACGTTTTGATATGATGTAGCTTTCTTCGATTAAATCGATACAAAATAATATGAACACAAACTTTATAAAATGGTTTACCGAATTTCTAGCTACAACTGAATGTTGGCAGAATTCGATTTTCACACTATTTAAACTTTCAGAAAAAAAAAAATTAAATTTTCTCTGTACTTGATAAAATAGGTAAACGATAAAATAATTACGATAAAAATACGCCTGCCACATATTTGGATATGGTAACGATAAGGCAGACCAGGATATTATTCTAAGACTACATGTACTCAAAATTTTCCAAGGAAATTGTTACTTTCTCCTTTTTTTACACGAAAAAGTTTTGGATGTGTAAATATATATTCGAATTCCTGTTCTCAACGGATTTGCATGTTTTAGGGGGTCAGCGATTAGAAAAAACATGTTTTTACAAAATGTCTGTTTTTGAGTCTGTGACTCCGTGTCTCTTTTTCTATGTACCGGGTGTCCCAAAAATGACTGATAGATTTTAAAATTTAATAACTTACAAACGGTGACAGCTATTTAAAAACTTTTGCAGGAGTGTTATGTACAATGTCAGGAGTTTTTTCCCGTAATTTTTTTTATTTTAGTTTGAATTTCAAACAATAGGTGGCGCTGACGGCGATCGAAGGCCACGTGATCAATGCTGAGTGAATCGTCGACCTGGCCTTCAATCGCCGTCAGCGCCACCTATTGTTTGAAATTCGAACTAAAATAAAAAATTACGGTAAAAAAACTCCTGACATTATACATAACACTCCTGCGAAAAAAATTTAAATAGCTGTCACCGTTTGCAAATTATTGAATTTTAAAATCCACCAGTCATTTTTGTGACACCCAGTATGTGACTGACATTTTACCGGCGCTCTCTCTCAAAAACAAATGCACGGGATTTAATAAAGAAACTTATTTAGTTTGTTCTCTGATAAAAATTGATGCTGATTAGTTTTTAATGTAAATAGCTCAGCAGGTGGCGCTGATACGCTACATTTTTTAAGATTTATGCAACAGCTCGATCTGAATAATTATTAAAAGGACTTTCGTCAAATTTAAGATTCAGTTAGCTCTTGACATGAGTTGACGTTGTTTACATTTTGATGTATCTCGCTTAACAGGTGGCGCTGTTATGCGGTATTTTTCACGATTTTAGCAATAGCTCTATCTCAAGAGATGAAGCACGTAATTTAGTAAAAACTTGCATTCAGCTACCTCCTGATATAGATTGATGCTGGTTCGTTTTTAGTGTACATCGCTCAATAGATGGCGCTTCTATGCTGCATTCTTTAGGATTTATGCAACAGCTCTATCTCAATAACTAATGCACAATTTTCATAAAACGTCTGATTCAGTTAATCCTTGACGTCAATATGTGTTGTTTGCATTTTGTTGTCCATCGCTCAACAGGTGGCGTTGCTATGCTGCATTTTAACTGATTACCGTAATAGCTCTATTTCAAGAATTAATGCACAAATTTTCATAAAACTTCGCATTCAGTAAATCCGTATTATGAACTAACTCTGTTTACGTTTTAGTGTCATTCACCCAAAAGAGGTGGTGCGATTCCGAATTTTTTTTTTCCGATTCCATCAATAGCTCTATTTCAAGAAATAATGTGCGAACTTTCATGAAACTTCAGATTCAGGTATAACTTGTGAAATAGTATTGCTGTTAATGTTTTGGTACATATCGCCGAATAGGTGGAACTTTCTAGTTGCATTTTCCGCAATAATGCAATTTTAAGAACTAATGCACGGAATTTCATGCCTTTAAAATCCTCAAGATGATCATTGGTTTTTATTCGATTTTCGCACTGTTGTAGCGAAATTTCATGTTCATGATACATGAGAATACTTGACATGCAGTGAACATACATTGAAATATTAACGAAAACAAGTTAATTTTTTTATTTATTTTATTTTTTATTTAATTTTAATTTAATTTTAATTTTAATTTTATTTAATTTTTTTTTTTTTGTATTTTATAACGTAAATATCTAAAAATGCACCGCGTGTTGTATCAAAGTTTGGTTTAGGCACTACGTTAGATCCGACAGACATGGGTCATAAGATTCCCCTATTTCTATTGATGCACAAAATAAAGATTTTTTTTCTTGTATCTGATAACATTGGATTTTATGTTGTCACCTCCTGGATTAACAATCTTATTCTTGTTTTGTATGGAATGTATAGATGCATAATAATTTTTATGATTAATTCAGTAATCGTCGAATTAATGATTAATATAATTTATCTTTTATACTGTTATAAAACACGAAATCTGGTAAATTGGCACCACCAATATGTGTATATATATTTAATCATTTAGAAATGATTTCTCTTGTCGGATGAGAATACAGATATCTGAAACCTTGTGATGTCTTGTTTTTATTCTATAAAACAAACCATTTTCTTTCAACATTTGCAAATATTTGTAATACGTGACTCGTATTTAAAAATGGTTGTCTAATGGTAGTCTTCACTAAGCTTTTATCGAATTACATTAATTAAAACAAGACGAGGATTTCAGCATAAAGAAAGATCCTTACAAGCATTGACATTGTAAACAGTTTTATTTTAAGAAGTCAAATGAAACTTTTTAGAATGATTAAGAAGCTTATCTAATCATGGAGAAGTAATCATTTCTTTTAAAGTTTAAAATATTAGTAATACTATTTTAAATTTGAGGTGAAATGATTGTAGATGTAAAAAATAAGAAATCATTAGTTACAAGTAAAATTATACACAACATTAAAGACGAAAACTTTAATATAATTATATGAATGTTTTAAAGGAAATTTGGTCGCCTATATTAAGTGATTTGTTTCATAAGACTGAGTGCTACTCCTGAGTGCTACTCTTTGCGAATAAGTTTATTAGTTTCATTTTATTGTAAAATTTCTGTGATTAAACAATGCGAATATTATTATTTTGAAAAGCTTATATTCAAAATACGGAAAACTTGAAAAATACTAAGGTTATTTTTTTTATTTTTCCACACACACACACATGTATGTCATGAAATGACCATCAGAGTTCAGTAGCATCATATAGCAGTAGTAACCTATTTATTTAGGTTTCCCATTCGAAAGAATAGGCGGATGACATGAGAATCACTTGAATAAGGACACACTATTTATTAAAAACAAGTTGGAAATTGCACGTGAAGCGTAGCATATGAGGTGCGTTCGTACGATCACGAAGTTTTAAAAATATCACTCTCACATATCAATCTCATAAAATTGTAAATACTGAATTAAAATTAAAACGCTCATCAAACAATGTTCTCCCTATACCATTATGTAATGGAATACTTTTGTGTGGCCTTGTAAATCAATAACAAACGTTCTTTGAACCACAAATTATGTAAAATGTATATTATAATATGTACTTTATAGTTGCATATAAATTTTATTAATTTCGAATGTGTGTAACACCATTAAAATGCATTTGAAACATTTTTCCCTATTGACCGTAATGTAACGGAATACTTTTGATTGTCCCTGTAATTGATGCATGCATCCGATTTTCATAAAATTTGAAATAACTCGACAAAATTATATAATAATTATGTATTTTAAATTTCAAACGTATAAAATACATTTGAAACTTTTTCCCCATTGACCATAATATAATTGAATACTTTTGATTCCCCCTGTAAATGATCTATGCACCCGATTATCAAAACATTTGCAATAACTGGAAAAAATTATGTAATAATTATGTATTTTAAATTTCAAACGATTAAAATGCATTTAAAACTTTTTTCCCCATTGACCGTAATGTAATGGAATACTTTTCATTGCCTCTGTAATTGATCTATGCATCCGATTTCCATAACATTTGAAATGACTCGACAAAATTTTGTAATAATTATGTATTTCAAATTTCAAACAATTCGGTTGGGTAGTTTCTGAGTTGTTATATGCGGACAGACGACGGACAGACAGACGGACAGGCGGACGGACTGAACGACCACTATAGGTGCTACGTATTTACATAATTACGAACGCACCTATTAAAGAAAAAAATTTGCCAAAAATTCAAGATATTTAATTAATCATTTAACTATTTCTCAGAGAGATGGTCCCAGCAATGAGCATTGGATGATAGGTTCCAGGATTTTATTAAATTTTTCAAGAAAAATTCTTATTAGAAAGGAATCATCTCATTTCTAACATACATGGTCGGATTCATAAGTAGTGAGCCTTTGTTCAAAGGGACAGATTTATCGAGAGAATTCGTACAATTTCCTAGTAATCTTCAAAGTAGGTACCTCCTGCATCAGTACTAGAGTTGCAAAAAGTCGGTTTATTCCCGGGTTTATTTCCAATAGACCAGGTTTATGCCCAGGTTTATTCCCAAAAAACCGAATTATTCCAAAAAATCCCGGGTTTTTTCCAGGTTTATTCCTAAAAACCCGGTTTATTCCCGGGTTTAAACCGGGTTTTTTCTAACCTTTGCAACGCTAATCAGTACACTTTTGTAGGTGACATTTACATGATTCGAAGTCGTCCACGTATGCCTGTTCCGGGGTGGCTTCAAGGGTTCTCTTCAGATTTTCATGGAAGTCATCAATCGAGTTGAAGCGTTTACTTTTCGCGCTGATTTTAAGCGCGGAAAAAAGAAGATGAATGTAACAATTCCGAACTATAGGGAGGATGTAGGACAATTTGAATGATCACCTGAGCCAGGTAACTGCTCACGATGAAGGAGGTGTGATCGGCTGGGAGCGTTATCTTGATGAATCTTTCAGACATCCTTGATGTCCTTTCGGTTGGGCGCGACACTTTTTTTCAATTTTTATAAGTCAATCCCTACCACCATTGTCTGTAGCAACAGGTACGCATAGTGATGTATGCTAGCGTCAAAATAAAGTGAGGCTCATTATTTATGAATCCGACAATGTAGCATCCCTAATAGCATGCATGGTCACAGTGACATCACAGTGACGGCGCTGTGAGTCACTTTGGTCACATCACATCTGTGACCAAAATGCCACCACTTAGTGACGTCACATTGTGACTGAGATGTGACTTTCTTAAAAATCTTTAGAAATTTATAAATATCCTTCAAAACATGTTATTTACTTTAAAAAGATGTTTCTGGCAATCTAAATATCGTCGCTTTTGTCACAGTTTCGTCACAATGTTAATGTCAAATTAGTCACAAATGACACATTTTTCACAAATTTGTCACATTGTGACCACTTTGGGAAATGTCACAAAAGAGCTCTAAAACGGCCATAACGACTTCACATTTTAGTCACTGTGAATTCACATCGACGTCACCTGACGTCACATCGACAATTGATGGTCACAAAGTCACAATGTGACTTCACAACAGCGTTGCAGTGACGTCTTCATGCTTCTTTTCGGGATAAGTTTTCAAATTGCTTATTCAATCTCATTCTATCCAAGTGAGATCTTTTTTAACCCTTTGAGGCGCAGTGGTTTCATAGATATACCTCTTAATTTTAATTCCCAAACGCCACATTCGCACCGGAATTTCATTTAAAAAAATTACGGTTTATTGAATGCGTGAAATATAGGCAAATAAAGTTGTTTTCGAATTCCGGTGTCAGACATTAATTTCAACACTTAGGCAATGAATTTGTCCTGAGCCGCAATGGGTTAACACCATTAATTTCGCAAACTTGAATAGAAAAACTGCAAAGACAACTGAACATACCCAAACTTTTCACTTTTCTCCTCAAACAATATATTGAATGCAAAAACGAATAATCCAACATTGTTTTTAATCTTCTCTGCATTCGACTAATATTTGATGCCTTATGAAGTTCGTAGTCTAACTTGGGAAGAGGTAGATGAAGGTATTACATATCTCGAAGAAGATTACTTTTTTACAAATACTTGATTAATACTTGATCCAATTTCATTAAATTTAGAAAATTTAATACTAAAACATCCCCTTAAGTAATTTGTGCATTGAAAAAAAATTTCACACTCATGGTACCCCAAGTAAAACTCGATTTTAATAAGAGTCCACCATTTGATAGCCAAGCATATTTTTCATTCTTAGAGCATTATAATTTTTACTCTGTTACATCGTCACTAAACTATCCAAGATCCAACAATATGACTGAAAGATCTATTGGGACATAAAGAAAACGTTATCTTTATGGTGAGAGCTTCTAGCCCAAGAGCCTACAACACAAAACCTATGTTATCGAGCGCAAGAAAAAATACAGTCGAGTCTCTATATAACGAAATCCACCGTTCCAGTAAAAAATTCGTTGTATAGAGAAATTCGATGTATAGAGAATGATGTTAAAAATCGTATTTAATGTGTGAAACTTAAACAAATATTATTTTTGTTCTTTTGAATTAAGAATTTGAAATGTTTAAAAGGAAATATTAAACTAACATTTTATTTCTTAATAAGCTGTTTCAAAAAAGAGAACATACATTTATTTGAAAGCTTAATGAAAATCAAATAAGGAAAATTTACATTAATTTCAGTCGAAGAAATCTGTGACTTTTTATTTTTTTTATTTTAAAATTGTTACGCTCTCAAAGGAAAAAAAATGCTCAAATTTTAGCAAGGAATGAAAATTTGTAGTTAACATTTTCCTCCATTTGAAGGCCGCTCTTATGTGCCTCTCATTCATTTCTTTCTTACATGTGTATCAATCCAATTGACTCTGTTTTGAAAAGGTTGCGGAAAGGTGTGTGGGAGGTGGGGTGCATTCGTTGGTTTTAAAGATCAAGGAAAAAAATAATATTAAAAAAAATCAGCACTGATGATAAATCAAAAATAATTGATGGAAAATTGATTCCATATGATTTCGAAGCTTTTTAAAACTGAATAAATTAAGAAAAATTTATGAAAAAATTCGTTATATGGAGATAGATATTTCGCTATATGGAGACTGTTTTTAATGTAATCATGCAAAAAGGGGACCGTTCCTACTAAAAATTCGTTATATAGAGAAATTCGATGTATGGAGTTTCGTTATAGAGAGACTCGACTGTATATTTATTTTACAGAAGGGAATCTAATGATCCATGTCTACCGGAAATGAAGTCGTGCATAAGCGAAAAATTAATACCACTAGTGGCTCACCCGTAGGTTTATCATTGTGTTTTCCTGCGGCCAGTTTTACATATTTTTATACCTTTTATTAAATGTTGAACACAATGATAAACTTACGAGTCAACCCCTGGTGGTATTAATTTTTGGCTTATGCACCGCTTCGCTTCTGGCAGACATGGATAATAAGATTCTTCTGTTACTATTCTTCCATACAATAAAGGATTTTTTCTTGCGCTCGATGACTTAGGGTCCTGTGTGGTCGGCTCTTGGACTATTATGGCTATTTTCCTTTTACTTACCCATCATACGTAGTATAGGGTAAGTCTTGCAATCGTTTTGAAAATCAAAAAAAATTTTTGACGGATTTACACGTTTCGGACACTGGAGATTCCGAAAAACATATTTTTAGAAAAAAAAATTGCCGTCCGTCCGTCTGTGTGTCTTTCTGTCTGTCTGTAACCGCTCTATCTCCCGAATAAATTAAGATAGAGATTTGAAATTTTTTATGTGCTTAGTATGTAAGAATGGGACAAAGCCTATTTAATATCAGCAACCTCGATTATCCGAAACTATTTTTTTCGGACTCTCGAAAAATTCCTTCTAAAGAAAGGTATATAAAAATTTTCGAATTCTTTTATTTTAAGGAATTGACGTAAAAGGCAATAAAATAACACAAATTTTGCATAAAAAACGAAATCAATCGGATAATTAGTTGTTGAGATATTTCTAATCCTATTTTCCACATTCTTTGATTTTTCATGACCCTGTATTTGATTCAAATTTCAATTCAAAGATATCGTTTAGTTGGAAATGAGATACTTAATTCGATGCAAGAAACCGTTAGTGAATATGATTATTATTTTTGGAGTTATAAGGATGTTTCTATTACGCAATTCAGTGCTCCTTGAATAGTTTGGCGTTTCATACAATTTATCGAAATTAGGTCATCAGAAATTCATTAATATAGCATGATTATGTGTTAAAAATACTTAAATATACGTTTACATTTTGTTTTGGAATTGTAATGCATTTTATCAATTGTTTACATGTGTTATGTTTTCATATATTGTGCTATGCATATCCATGATGGGTACGGTGGCCTCCAACGACTGGTTTACTTCGCACAGAAATGGATTACTCAAGTTGTCCCCTCCAGAAAAATTGAATTAAAAACTACTGACATGGATTATTAGATTCCCCTATTACTACTCTTTCATAAAATAAAGGTTTTTTTCTTGTGCTCGATAACATAAATTTTTGTGATGTGGAATTTTGGACTATTCAGTAAAAGATCTGATTCTAGGTGCTCTTGAGTATAACCACACTCCAAAATTTAAATTACCTTCGCCTGCAGAAATGCTGGTGGAGCGATCTTCGAAAATTCCCATTACTTGCGAAATGAAATTATCAATACTTACATTTCCAATTAAGAATACTCATAATCAATCGGGAAAATCAGGGACAACAAAAATAATATTATAACTCATCGATCAAAAAATTAAAAGAAGTGAATATTCAAGATCACGTCTATCTTCAAACTGATCATCGAGAATGAACACCAAGAAGTATTGTCCAAAAAACCGTAAAAGATCCTACTTTGTGAAATCTTCAAAAGGTTCCTTTCCTTGTCGCCACAGAGTACGGACAGAGCCTCAACTCGGCTTGAAAAGAACGCCCTCAGTGGATCACTTAAAAACTAAACCATCGCGTTGGCGATTTTTATCCTCGTGATTTCTGTTTAACTGTAACCATATTCTGGCTTGGCACTTCTTGCTGAATGCTGATTTGATTATCTTTGCACACGTGCTTATGCTATTTGATCTTAGATTTCCGCGCTTATATTGATTCGTAATTATTACTGTTATTGTTCTTGAATTTTCAAGTTTAGATTATTAGGACTTTATGTTAAGAAGAGACACATGTATTGTTTGCAAGACGAATACGTCAAAGTTATTTCATATTAAAATAATTCTTTCATAAATTTCAAAACAAGAAGCAGCAAGCTGTCGCTGTATTTTTTTTCTTTATCATTTGTCGCCAAGGAAGCGATATTTCGCCAAATTAGCAACCTCTGTTATGTTATGATCGTAGTTTCAGAGTCATCCGCTCGTATCGCTATTGTCTATGCGTAATCCCATGTTAAACAAGTTGCCATTACAGTGTATGAAAGTTGATTCTCTGTTCCGTACTCTGTGCTTGTCGCAACAGAATTCATTTTACTCCTTGGAGACGAGCGGACATGTATACGTACCGCAAAAGGCTGATAAATTCTTGTTTATCCCCACCAGTAAAATTTTACTGTAAAATTTGCCTTATTCAATCAGAGAAATTTTTCGATTTAATTAGTCACAAGTTTCCGCTTTAAAAAACTGGTGGCAAAACATTAAAAATTTCGTAAAAGGCTGCCGTCGTGAAGAGGTTAAGACCACGGAAGTAAGCGATTGAAACTCCTGTGAATTCACAAGAAAATTCTAATATAATTCAAACTCGACACTTGACAAACACAGAGACGCCAAAAATCTGAAGTCTTACAGCCCAAAAAAGTTCAGTGTCTTGATTTTCTATCTAGTCTTACAGTCACCATCAATTCCCTAGTACTGTCTAATCAAGTACAATAAAAACACCTAGAAGAAATATAAAATCCTCCATCCGCTTTAAAGACTACATTTAAGTATTTTTTATTTATTTTTTATTCGACCTAAAGCTTTACATAATCTCTTGTCTGATTTCTTCATTTTCTGTTTTGAAAAAAAAAGGGCAGGTAATAATTTGCCCTAACTATTACTCCAAATTGGGTTGTGATTGAATCTATTGTATGTATGTTTAATTTTTAGTTTCGTTTCGTTCTTGTGCGAATCTATGCTAATAAAAGAATACGTCATTCTGTATGTATGTATGTTTGTCTGTCTGTGTGTAAGTGTCCTGATGATTAGCAAATTGTACGGCACGCAAAAAAAAAAAAAAAAAATGTGAGGTTAATCCAAGATCTCTCCTGATGTACCTGAAGCTCAGAACTTTAATTTTTTGATTAGTTTCCGAGATATTTATTACAAAACAAAACTCATCCTCATCAAAAAGTCATTTTTATTAATAGGGGAACGGAAACGTTTGCACAGGTTCACAAACACACTTACGCACGAAAACGAGGAAAAAAAGTATTGCCGAGTTTATTTTTGTTTCTGGATTCTATTGTTTAAATATAAATCAACTAAACTGCTCAGCACAGTTAGACTTGAAAGACATTCTTCGAAAGATCGTATTTTTATGTCTCAAATTCTATTACAAATTCGAAAAAACATTGCAGTTAACCATTCGTTTTTTGTTTTTCGAAAAGAGTCTTTTTTTACGAAAACCATTTTTCAACCTTATGTCATCATCCCTACAGGGCGTAATTTTAGACATGTGAACAAATCAAAAATAAGATCTTAAAGTTGAAGAAAAAAAAAGGGCAGGTAATAATTTGCCTAGACATTGGTAATAATTTGACATAGAGGAATTTCCTCTTATGTCATAATTCCTACAGGACGTAATTTTAGACATATAAAAACAAACCAAAAATACTATTGTAAAGTTGAAAAATTTTTTTAATCGACAATGCAATCCGCCTTAAAAAATATGAATTTTATCCCTTTCAAATACACTTTCAAAAAGAGGTCCATTTGAGATTCACGTAGAAAATATTTTTTCTACGTTAAAATTATATAAAATTACATATTGCAACAAAATTATTTAAAAGCATCTTAATAGATCTGATTTACACATACTTCATAAATTTCGAAACGTTCGGACGGGTTAACCCCTTGAGGGGTGGTGGTTTCATATATATACTACTTAATTTTAATTCCCAAACATCACATTCGCACCGGAATTTTGTTAAAGAAAATTACGGTTTATTGAATGCGTGAAGTATAGCGTTTTCTTATTTACAAATAAAGTTGTTTTCAAATTCCGGTGTCAGTCATTAATTTTAATACTTAAGCAATGAATATGCCTTGCCCCGCAAAGGGTTAAAATAATGTTTTACATTATAATGCCTTACATTGAAAAAGAATGTACATATACCGCGGTTTAAAAAATGCCAAGAGGCAAAAATTCTTGTGCATTTCATTGTTTAACTAATCTTATTTTATCAAACATGTAAACATCTAACCATTTCCATTCTCTCAATTACTTTTATAAGTTTATTATTTATTTTATTTATTTACTTTTTTAAGCGAAAAACACGATTATTAACCACCGTCATAGGACAGGCATTTACACTTTTTGTAGAAGTAATACCAAATCTCCCCAATACAACAAATTGAAAAATATTTCTAATCACATAGACATAGAGTATAATTTAAGTTATTTCGGAGGAATAAAAAAATCCTTGTTTATCTCAATTAATCTTTCATTTAACTCTTGTTTATCTCACTTCTTAGATGTTATTTATTTCCAATTAATGTTATCTGGACAACAGAATATCCTATGAAAAAAGAAGCGAAATAAGATTAGAGAACTATATTTGAGGAAATATGAAAGAAAAATCTACCTCAATATATTATAATTCCTCATCTCACATACGTTTCTGTTTTCGTATTTTTCTAAAATATATCCTTACAAAAATGTAAAATGTTCTTATACATGATTTTAATGAGAAATACAATTCTTATTAAAACTCCAAAATTATTTAAATTTTTATTTTAAGCGACTTCATATCAAATTCTGAACTTTCTAAAAATATAGTATGAAATTTTTAGAGAAGAAAATTAATCTTTTTCTCACATTATTTTCCTGAAATATATTTCCAGAAAAAAATGCAATATGCCCCAGATCATATATGTTTTTATTGAGAAAAGTGATTCTTACTAAATCTACATAAATTATTATGAACTTCTTTTTTATAGAATAAATACCAAACTATTTCATCATCAAACAAAATAAAAAAAAATCCTGAAACAAATAGTGCAAAGTTTATCTTATTTCCAGGAACAAAAAAAATCTTTGTTTATATCATTTATATTATTTATATCATTTGTATTTTTCTTCATAATAATTTTTAGGTGCGTTCTCAGTTATATATATACGTAGCACCTATAGTTGTCGTTTAGACTGTCCGCCCGTCCTCAAGCAACACAAAAGTACCCAATAAATTCGTTTGAAATTTAAAATGTATAATAGTTGCACACATTTGTTGAGTCATTTCAAATATTATGAAAATCGGATTTATATTTCAATTACAGGGACAAGCAAAAGTATTCCATTACATTACAGCCAATGGGAAAAAATAGCTTCAAAGGTAGTGATGTTACACTCTTTAAAACATAATAAAGTTGACATGTATCTACAAATATACATTAAAATGTTAATTCTGTACAATCTGTGTTGCAAATAATAATTATTATTAATTTACAGTACTGTACAAAGGTATTCCATTACAAAATGGTATAGAGGGAACATTGTTCGGGGCACGTTATAATTGTATTAAACTATTTCACATCTTATGAAATTGATATACAGCTCATATTCAAAATATTAGAATAATTACCTTTTTTTTAGAAATTGAAAATATCGTTTGGTAATTTAATGTCTTTTAATGAAAATATGCAAACGATATTTTTATTAAGAACTTATTGTTGATTAAACTTACTTGTTATCTTAAATTTAATATCATTTTTGAAAAGATTAATTGCAAAAAAAATTATTTTGAAAAGTCAAAATATTAGAATATTTATTCAAGTGGTTCAAAATATTAGAATATTTCACATTAATTCTCCTTTAATTATTACCAATTCTTAACTGGTGGCATCATTGATTAAATTTAGACTATTTTATTTAAAATCAGTATTCTTTTTTGCAGTTTGTTTCTTTTTCGTCTTAAAATGGGCCGTGTGAGTGATATTCCTGAATCTACTAAACTTCGTATGGTTGATTTGTATCGGCACGGTAAAAATCAATGTTTTATAGCGAATTATTTACATTGATCGCAATCGAGCGTTAGTAAAATACTAACACAATATTCAAAAATTGGAAAATTTCAAAATAATCGCCGAAATGGTGGCCGAAAACCAAAAACATCTGCTAGAGATGACAGAAAACTGAAGCGTATAGTTAAGAAAAACCGTTTTAAAAGAGTGCGATTCTTGCACCGAAAATGGAGAGAAGAAGGAGTTGAAGTTTCTACATCGACAACATTAAGACGTCTCCATAAATTTAAATTTGAATCTCGTGTACCGAAAACAAAACCTCTCATGACTGGAAGACAAAAGCGTATAAGATTGAATTGGTGTAAATCAAGACGTTTATGGAGCAATGAAGATTGGAAAAATATATTATTTAGTGATGAAAGTATGTTTTGTGTTTCATATCGTAATCAAGGTATTCGAGTTTGGAGAATGAAGCAAGAAGCATTTGATAAAGAATGCCTTAAACGTTCCGTAAAATTTGCTGCTAGTGTCATGGTTTGGGGTTGTATTAGTGCAGAAGGACCTGGAAAGTTATGCATCGTGTACGAAAAGATTAACTCTCTGATATATCAAGAAATTTTAGAATATTACATGATTCCATCATCAGAAGATTTATTTGAAGATGATTTCATCTTTCAACAAGATTTAGCGTCCCCGCATACCTCGGTGTCAACTAAGAATTGGTTCCGCCAACGCAACATTAAGGTACTTCCTTGGCCACCAAATTCACCAGATCTTAATCCCATCGAAAACTTATGGTGTATAATGAAGAAAAAACTTCAAGAAAATCCTCCTTCAAGTAACACTGAGTTAGTGGCACGTATAAAGTCTATTTGGGCTAATATTGATAGAAATGTTTGTAAACACCTTGTATATAGTATGCAAGGTCGATTGTACGCTGTTATGAAAGCTAAAGCGGATGCTACAAAATATTAACTACCATTTACTTCATATTCATAAGGTAATATTGTTGCGTAAAATAAAATATTTTAATATTTTGAACCAATCTAAATTTTATTCTAATATTCTGGTGTGTTTAAGGAAGCTGTATACCTAATTTATTGTGCTGTATTTTATATTTTATAAATGTTAAAATCTTATCTAAACATTCCAGATTTAATTTATAAGAAATTTAATTGCATTTACTTAGTATAAAAAATAAATAAATGACAAATAATTTTTTCTTATTACTTTTTCTCAATTATTCTAATATTTTGAATATGAGCTGTATGTTTCTGACGTGTACTACAAGTTTCTTCCTGTATAATAGAAAACCGATGGTATTTACAGTGACTTACTAAAGATTTCGGTGATATGCAGTATCCGAATTACTGTATACCAAAATCTGAATACAGTCGAGTCACTCTATAACGAAACTCTATACATCGAATTTCTCTATATAACGAAATTTTAGTAGGAACGGTCCCCTTTTGACATGATTACATTAAAAACAGTCTCTATATAGCGAAATATCTATCCCCATATAACGATTTTTTTTTTAAGTTGGTCTTAATTTATTAAGTTTTAAAAAAGATTCGAAATCATATGGAATCCATTTTCTATCATTTATTTTCGATTTATCGTCAGTGCTGAGTTTTTTTTTTTTTTTTTATACATATTACTTCTCTCCTTGTTCTTTAAACAAACGAATTCATCCCACCTCCCACACACCTTTCCACATTCTTCTCAAAGCAGAGTCAATTGGATTGATACACATGTAAGAGAGGAATCAATGAAAGGCACATAAGTGCGGCCTTCAAATGGAGGAAAATGTTAACTGCAATTTTTCATACTTTGCTAAAATTTAAACTTTTTTTTGAGACCGTAACAATGTTAAAATCAAAACAACAAAAAATTACACATTTCTTCGTCTGAAATTAATGCAAGGCTTCTTGATTAAGTTTTCAAATAAATTTCTGTTTTCTTTTTTGAAACAGCGTAAATAATTAAGAAATAAAATGTTAGGATAATATTTACTCTTAAGCATTTCAAATTCTTAATTCAAAAGATCAAAAATATTATTTGTTCAAATTTTACACATTAAATACGATTTTTAACATCATTCTCTATACATCGAATTTCTCTATATAACAATTTTTTTACTGGAACGATGAATTTCGTTATATAGAGACTCGACTGTATTTTTAAACTTCATTATTGAATGAGTGCACTTTCCGACTTGTTTTAATCAATGTTATCTGGCCAACAGATAAGCCAGCGGAAAAACAGAGAAAAAAGATTAGCAAACTATTTTTTTTTTTGGGGGGGGGGGGAAATATCAAAAAAACAATCTTCCTTAATAAATCATCATTCATTTTTCTCCATACGTTTCTATTTTCGTATTTTCCCGATTTAAATCGATCGGAAAAAAATACGAGTGATAATAATTTCTAGATAATGTATGTCTATTCAGAGAAGTATGATTCTTACCAAATATTCAGAAATTATCTATATTTTACTATAAGGTGACGTCTGGTCCAATTCTGAATTTCTTTTCAATGCCAATCCTTTCATTATCGAACAAAATCAAAAATGTTTCCTAAATCAAATAGTGCATAATTTATCTTATTTTTCAAAACAAACAAAATCTTTTTTTATATATTATTTTTACATAACTTCATCGGTGTTTTATTTTTAATCAATGTTATCTGAGCAGCGGTTAAACCAACTAAAAAAGAGAGAAAACGATTAGTAACTATTTTGGGGAAATATCCAAGAAAAAAAATCTACTTCAATATATCATCATTCATTTTTGCACATACGTTTCTGATTTTGTATTATCCTGATTTAGATCTATCGCAAGAAAGATACAAGTGATAATAATTTCTTGATAATATATGCCCATTCAAAGAAATGTGATTCTTATTAAATCTCAAGAAATTATTTATATTTTATTATAAGCTGATTTCATATGAAAATTTGAAATTCTTTTTAATGCAATCAATACCAATCATTGCATTATAAAAAAAAGTCAAAATATTTCCTTAAAAAAATAGTGTATAATTTATCTTATTTCGGGGAACAAATAAAATCTTTGACTATTATCATTCATACACTACTCCATCGGAGTCTTATTATTTTTAAAAATTGCTATCTGGGCAACAGTTTAGACAACAAAAGAAAAAGAGATTGAAAAGGATTAGTGAACTATTTTGGGGAAATATCCAAGAAAAAAAAACATATATATCACTTTATAATCATTCATTTTCCCACATAAGTTTCTAATTTCGTATTTTCCTGATTTAGATCTATATCAAAAAAGATGCAAGTGATTATAATTTCTAGATAAATATGATTCTTACTAAATCTCCAGAAATTACTCACATTTTACTATAAGGAGACTTCATATTTGAAAAGGTCAAAGTATTAACTTACTTTTAATGGAACCAATACCCAATCATTTCATTAGCAAACAAAGACAAAAATATCTTCTGAAAAAAAAAAACAGTTTAATTTATCTTATATCCTAGAACAAACGAAATTTTTTGCTTATATCATTTATACATTACTTCATAAGTGTCATTTTTTTAATGAACGTTATTTGGGCAACAGTTTAATCTAAAAAAAGAGAGAGAAAAAGAATAGGGAACTATTTGGGGGAAATATCCAAGAAAAAAAATATATCTCACTTTATCATCATTCATTTTCATTCATAAGCTTCTACTTTCGTAATTTCCTGATTTAGATTTGTATAAAAAAAGATGCGAATGATAATAATTTCTAGAATCTATAATTCTATGTCCATACAAAGAAATGTGATTCTTACTAAATCTCCAGAAATTATTTATATTTTACTAAAAGGGGACTCCATATCAAATTTTGAACTTAATTTTAATGGAATCAATACCCAATCGTTTCATTAGCAAACAAAGTCAAAATATTTTCTGAACGTATAAATTATCTTTTTTCCGAGAACAAACGAAATCTTTTGTTTATATTATTTATACATTATTTCATAGGTATCATTTTTTACTCAATATTATCTATCCAGCAGTTCAGCCAACAAAAACAGAGAGAAAAAGATTAGTGAACTATTTGGGGGAAATATCCCAGAAAATTTTGTTTCAATTTATCACCAAACAATTTCCCACATAAGTTTCTACTTTCGAATTTTCCTGATTTATATCTATATCAAAAAATGTGCGAGTGATAATAAAATCTAGATAATATATGTCCATTCAAAGAAATGCGATTCTTACTACGTCTCCAGAAATTATTTCTATTTTATTATAAGGTGACTTTAGATCAAATTCTGGACTACTTTTAACGGAATATATACATATTCATTTCATTATCAAACAAAGTCAAAAACATTTCCTGAAACAAATAGCGCATAGTTTATCTATTACATGAAACAAACAAAATCTTTGTTTATATCAATTATACATTACTTCATGGGTGTCACATTTTTAATCAATGTTATCTGAAAAACGGTTTAGCCAACAAAAACAACATAAAATATTAGTGATCTATTTTGAGGAGAAATATCCAAAAAAAAAAAAAAAATCGAACTCAATTTATCATCATTTACTTTCCCACATACGTTTCTAAATTCGTATTTTTCTGACTTAGAATTATCGCAAAATGATAGGAGTGATAATAAGTTCTAGATTATATATGTCCATTAACAGAAATATGATTCTTACTAAATCTCCAGAAATTACTTATATTTTATTATAAGGTGACTTCAGATTTATACAAATTCTAAACTTTAACGGAATCAATCCGAATCACTTCATTATGAAACAAATTTAAAAATATTTCCTATAACAAATAGCACATAATTTATCTTATTTTCGAGAACAAACAAAACCTTTTTTAATATCATTTATATATTACTTCATAGGTATCTTTTATTTTTAATCAATCTTATCTATGCAACAGTTTAGCCAAGAAAAAAAAAAGAGAGAAAAAGATTTGTGAACTATTTTGGGTAAAATATCCAAGAAAAAAATCTACTTTATTATATCATCATTCGTTTTCCCACAAACGTTTTTAGTTTCGTATTTTCCTGATTAAGATCTATCGCCAGAAAGATAAGGGGTATTTCTAGAAAATAAGGGGTAAGAAAGATATGGGGTATGATTTCTAAATAATATATTTTCATCCAGAAAAATGTGATTCTTACTAAATCTCCAGAAATTATTTTCAGATTGCGATAAGGTGCCTTTACATAATTTTTTTTGTGGAATCAATACCTAATAATTTAATTATCAATATCAAAATTACTTCCTGAAATAAATAAAGTATAATTTATCATATTTCCGAGAACAAACAAAATTTTTGTTTATATCATTTATCTATTACTTCATCGGCGTCTTTTATTTTTAATCAATGTTATCTGGGCAACGGTTTAGCCAACAAAAAAAGAAAGAAAAAAATTAGTGGACTATTTTGGGGAAATATTCAAGAAAAAATCTACCTCAATATATCATCATAAATGTTCCCACATACGTTTCTACTTTCGTATTTTCCGGATTTAGATCTATATCAAAAAAGATGCGAGTGATATTTATTTCTAGATAATATATGACCATTCAAAGAAGTGTGATTCTTACTCAATCACCAGGCGTTACTTACATTTTACTGTAAGGTAACTTTAGATTTATACGAATTCTAAACTTCTTTGTTAATGGAGTCAATACCAATCTCTTCATTATGAAACATAGTCTTATATTTTCTGAAACAATACCGCAAAATTTATCTTATTTCCGAGAACAAACAAAATCTTTTTTTTATATCATTTATACATTACTTCATAAGTATATTTTATTTTTAATCAATGTTATCTGGGCAACATTTTAGCCAACAAAAAAGAGAGAAAAAGATTAGAGAACTATTTTGGGGAAATATCCAAAAAAAAAAAAAAAAAAATCTGCCTCAATTTATCATTATTCATTTTCCCACATGTGTTTCTATTTTCGTATTTTTCTGATTTAGATCTATCGCAAAAAAGATACGAGTGATAACAATTTATAGATAATATAAGTCCATTCAGAGAAATGTCATTCTTACTAAATCTTTAGAAATTATTTATATTTTACCATAAAGTGACTTCACATGAAATATTTGAATTTATCTTTAAAGAAATCAATGCCTAATCATTTCATTGTCATACGAAGTCAAAAAGGCTTCCTGAAACAAATAGCGCATAATTTATCTTATTTCCGTGAAAAAACAAAATCTTTGTTTGTATCATTTATACATTACTTCATCGGTGTCTTTTATTTGTAATCAATGTTATCTGGGCCAACAGTACAACCAACAAAAAAAGAGAGAAAATGATTAGTGAACTATTTTGGAGAAATATCCACGAAAACAAAATCCACCTCAATTTATTACCATTCATTTTCTCACATAAGTTTCTATTTTCGTATTTTCCTGATTTAGATCTATATAAAAAAATATGCGAGTGATAAGAATTTCTAGATAATATATGTCCATTCAAAGAAATTTAATTCTTATTAAGTCTCCAGAAATTATTTCTATTTTGCTATAAAGTGACCTTTGATCAAATTCTGAACATCTTTTAATGAAATATATACATATTTATTTCATTATAAAAGTCAAAAATTTTTTCTAAAGAAAATAGCGCATTGTTTATCTCATTGCCGGAAACAAACAATATCTTTTTCATATCATTTATACGTTACATCATGGGTGTCATTTTTTTAATGAATGTTATGAAGGCAACAGTTTAGCCAACAACAATAACATAAAAATTAGTGATCTATTTTGGGGAGAAATTTCCTAGAAAAAAATCTACCTCAATTTATCATCATTTATTTTCACACATATGTTTCTAATTTCGCATTTTCCTAATTTAGAACTATCTCCAAAAAGATACGAGTGATAATAATTTCTAGATGATGTATGTCCATTCACACAGAAATGATTCCTACTAAATCTCCAGAAATTACTTACATTTTACTGTAAGGTGATTTCAGAATCATACAAATTCTAAACTTCTTTTTAGTGGAATGAATATCCAATCATCTTATTATCAAACAAAATCAAAAATATTTTCTGAAACAAATAGCGTATAATTAATCATATTTCCAAGAACAAAGAAATATTTTGCTTATATCGTTTATACATTATCATAGATGTCATTTTTTTAATCAATGTTATCTGGGCAACAATTAAGCCGACAAAAAAGACAGAAAGATTCGTGAACTATTTTGGGGAAAATATCAAAGAAAAGAATTCACCCAAATATATCATGATTCATTTTTCCACATACGTTTCTACTATCGCATTTTCCTAATTTAGATCTATATCAAAAAAGATATGAGTGATAATAATTTCTAGATAATTTATAGTCATCTAGGCAAATGTGATTCTTACTAAATTTCCAGAAATTATTTAGTATAAGATGGCTTCAGATCAAATTCTGAACTTCTTTTTCATGGAATCAATACCAATCATTTCACAATTAAACAAAGTAAAGAATTTATGCTCAAATAAATAGCTCATAATTTATATTATTTCCGAGAACAGATGAAATCTTTTGCGTATATTATTTATGCAATACTTCAAAATTGTCATTTTTTAAATCAATGTTGTCTGGACAATTGTTTAGCCTACAAAAAAGAGAAATAATGATTAGTGGACCATTTCGAGGGAAATATCGGAGAAAAAAAAATCCACCCCAATGTATCATTATTCCTTTTTCCACATTCATTTCTACTCTTGTATTTTCCTGATTTAGATCTATATCATATAAGATACACGTGATAATAATTTCTAGATTGTGTATGAACATTAAAAAAAAATGTGATTCCTAATAAATCCTCAGAAATTATTTATATTTTTACTATAAGATGACTTTAGAATTATACAAATTCTAAACTTATTTTTAATGGAATCAATGCCAATCACTTCATTATCAAATAAAGTATAAAACATTTCCTAAAACAAATAGTGCATGATTTATCTTATTTCCGGGAACAAATAAAATCTTTGATTATATCATTTATACATTACTTCATCGGAATCGTTTATTTTTGATCAATGCTATTTGGGCAACAGTTTAGCCATCCAAAAAAAGAGAGAAGATGATTAGTGAACTATTTTCGGGGAAATATCCAGAAAAAAATATATCTCTATATATCATCATCCATTTTCCCACATAAGTTGCTATTTTTGTATTTTCCTGATTAAGATTTATATAAAAAAATCTACGATTAATAATTATTTCCAGATAATATATCTCTATTCAAAGAAATGTGATTCTTAAAATATCGCTATAAATTACTTATATTTTACTGTAAGGTGACTTCAGATCAAATTCTAAACTTCTTTTTAATGGAATCAATGCCCAATAATTTCATTAACAAACAAAGGCAAAAATATTTTCTAACAAAAAAATAGCGTATAATATATCTTATTTCCGAGAACAAAGGAAATCTTTTACTTATATCATTTATAAATTACTTCATATGTGTTATTTGTTAAATCAATATCTGGGCAATAGTTTAGCCAGCAAAAAAGAAAAAAATGATTGGTTAAATATTGAAGGAGAAATATCGAAAAACAACCTACCCCAATATGTCAGCATTCCTTTTACCACATTCGTTTCTACTTTCGTATTTTCCTGATTTAGATCTATAACAAAAAATATACGAGTGATAATAATTTCTAGATAATATATGTCCATTAAAAAATTTTAATTCTTTCTAAATCTCCAGAAATTATCTATATTTGACTCTAATGTGACATCTGATCAAATTCTGAACTTTTTTTTAATAGAATCAATACCAAATTATTTCATTATATTACAAAGTTAAAAATATTTCTTGAAACAAATAGTGTATGATTTATCCTATTTCCGGGAACAAACAAAATCTTTGTTTATATCATTTATACATTACTTCATAGGTGTCTTTCATTTCTTAATCAATGTTATCTGGGCAACAGTTTAGCCAACATAAAAAGAGAGAAAAAGATTAGTGAACTATTTTGGAGGAAATATCCGAGAAAAAAAATCTACCTCAATATATCATCATTCATTTTTCCACATAAGTTCCTATTTTCGTATGTTCCTGATTTAGATCTGTTTCAAAAAAGATGCGAGTGATAATAATTTCTAGATAATATATGTCTGTTCAAAGAATTTGATTCTTATTAAATCTCCAGAAATTACTTACTATTAAAGGTAAAATTCTAAATTTCTTTTTAATAGAATCAATATCCAATCATTTCATTAGTAAAGACAAAACTGTTTTCTGAAACAAATAGGTTATAATTTATCTTATCTCCGAGAACAAACGAAATCTTTTACGTATATCATTTATACAATAGTTCATAGGTGTCATTTTTTTAATCAATATTTTTGAGCAACACTTCAGCCTACAAAAAGGAGAAAGAAATACTAGTGAATTATTTCTGGGGAAATATCGAAGGAAAAAAATCAACCCCAATATATCATCATTCCTTTATGCACAATCATTTCTACTTTCGTATTTTCCGGATTATATGTATAACAAAAAAGATACGAGTGATAATAATTTCTAGATAATATTTGTCCATTCAGAGATAGGTCATTTTTACTAAATCTCTAGAAGTTATTTATATATTACCATAAGGTGATTTCACATCAAATATTTGAATTTAATTTAATGGAATCAATGCTCGATCATTTCATTATCAAATAAAGTATAAAATATTTCCTAAAACAAATAGTGCATGATTTATCTTACTTCCGGGAACAAATAAAATCTTTGATTATATCATTTATACATTACTTCATCGGAATCGTTGATTTTTAATCAATGCTATTTGGGAAACAGTTTAGCCATCAAAAAAAAAAAAAAAAGAGTGAAGATGATTAGTGAACTATTTTCGGGGAAATATCCAGAAAAAAAATATATCTCTATATATCATCATTCATTTTCCCACATAAATTGCTATTTTTGTATTTTCCTGATTTAGATTCATATAAAAGAGTCTACGATTAAAAATTATTTCCAGATAATATATCTCTATTCAAAGAAATGTGATTCAAAAATACTTTCTGAAACAAATAGCGTATAATTTATCTTATTTCCGGGAACAAACAAAATCTTTGTTTATATCATTTGTACATCACTTCATAAGTGTATTTTGCTTTTAATTAGGGTTGTCTGGCAACAAATAGCCAAAAAGAAAGAGAGAAAAATATGAATGAACTATTTTGGGAAAATATCCTAAGAAAATACCTACCTCAATATATCATTATTCATTTTCCCACATACGTTTCTACTTTTGTATTTTCCTTATCTAGACATACCGCGAAAAATGATAGGAGTGATAATAATTTCTAGATAATATACGCCTATATAGAGAAATGTCATTCTTACTAAGTCTCCAAAAATTGTTTGAATTTTGCCACTAAGATCATATTCTAATGGTTTCGGGAAGTATAATACACAGTTTTAGTGAATAAAATAATTCAATCTATGACCTGCTTTTATAGATAAAAAGCCCATTGTATATCATGGCGCAGGTTAACGGTTTGTACATATTCAGTAAAAATGTATATTTTATCTTCGAAAAATGGTGTAACTAGGAAAAACTTGGAATATGGATTTTTTTAAAAGGCAGATGCTTTTAAAGCCAGATCTTTGCATAATATCAAAAATAAAAAGAAAACTCTTTCCTTAAAAATGAAGCCTATTATTTATCTTTTCCGTGGAAATAACTAAAATCTTCATTTATCACATTTATAATTTATTTCAAAGGTGTTATTTCTTTTTTATCTCTGTTATCTTGCAATAATGTAGTCAACAAGGAAAGAGAGAAAAACATAATAAATATCATAACATGGTGCATCATGAATTTTTTTTCAGCCAGAAAAATATTTTTAACGCACAATTTTCATTATTAAATGTTAGCAGAAAACGGTCATATTTTGATAGAAGTATTTTCTTCTATGAGCTAAAATTATTAATAATAATAAACATGGTTTTTTTCATTCATATTCATTGATTATGTGGCTTTAATAAGAGTTTGAAAAGAAAGTAATAAAATACTTAATGACGTTTGATGCTACCATCTATAATCAAAACTTGAAACTACATTAAAATCGCATGATTCTTAAATTAGGAGCACCCAGCGCTGGGAACCGAGTACTGATTTTTTGGTAAAACCTCTATGATTGAAAGTACAGTCAAGTCTCTCTATAACGAAACTACATACATCGAATTTCTCTATATAACGAATTTTTAGTAGGAACGGTCCCCTTTTCGCATGGTTACATTAAGAACAGTCTCTATATAGCGAAATATCTATCTCCATATAACAAATTTTTTCATAAATTGGTCTTAATTTATTCAGTTTTAAAAAGCCTCGAAATCATGAGGAATCAATTTTCCATAATTTAGTTTTGATTTATCATCAGTGCTGAGGTTTTTTTTTATTACTTCTCTCCTTGTTCTTTAAATCCAACGAATTTATTCCACCTCCCACACATCTTTCCACATCCTTCTCAAAACAGAGTTAATTGGATTGATACACACGTAAGAGAGAAATCAATAAGAGGTACATGAGAGACCTTCTAATGGAGGGAAATGTTAACTACAGTTTTTCATTCTTTGCTAAAATTTGAGCTGCTTTTTTTTTGAGAGCGTAACAATTTTAAAATCAAAACAACAAAAAATTGCAGATTTCTTCGTCTGAAATTAATGCAAGTCTTCCTTATTTGATTTTCATTAAGCTTTCAAATAAATGTCTATTTTCTTTTTTGAAACAGCTTAAATAATTAAGAAATAAAATGTTAGGTTAATTTTGACTTTTAAACATTTCAAATTCTTAATACAAAAGATCCAAAATAATATTTGTTCAAATTTCACACATTAAATACAATTTTTAACATCATTCTCTATACATTGAATTTCTCTATATAACGAATTTTTTACTGGAACGGTGGATTTCGTTATATAGAGACTCGACTGTATATTCACTGTTTTCTTCTTTGTTCTACATTCAATATGTAAACTTCTTAACATTACTTTGATTTTTCAGTCACATACCATATTGAATTTTTAGTTATATACTAGTCATATTATATGGCAGCATACCCCAAGTAACGTTAGGTTTTTCTTGAGAAGTCTGATTCTTACTGAATTTTCATAAAGCCTTAATCTTCCATTAGAGAAAATCTGATAAAATGTTGAATGTTTCTGAAAATATAATGCTAATCTTTTAGAACATAAAATAATTAAACTGCTGCTCTGTATGTATATAAAAAAAGATTAATTGAAAATTGCGGATCAGTTTATTGTTTTATAAATTTTCAATATAAAAGCCCATTTTACCCATAAAGTATTGGAACTTGAATATTTTTGGAATGATGATAGGATAGGTTTTGAAACTCTATGTCTCATAAATATAGAATAAATGCCAAACGTACTCATTAGAAAAAAGTGAAAACTTTTTCCGTAAAAAGAAGGAAAAAAAAACTAGTGTCCAAAGCACTTACTTTGAGAGAAAAAAAAGACATTTTTGTTTATCTTCTATATAATGTACTTCGCAAGTGTTATTTCTTTGTAATCAGTGTTATCAGAGAAACACTGTAGCCAAAAGAAAAAATAAGATTAGATATTTAGCTTTAGGTAAATATCACACAAAAATGAAAAAATATCTTAATCTAAATATCTGAATTACATCTTTCGCCAAAAAGATATGAGTGATGTTTTTAGATAACATATATAATTATAAAGATTCGTGATTCTTACTAAATATTCGGAAATTATTGATATTCGATATGAAGGTGTGTACTGATCAAAATTTCAAAGTTTTTGAAAATATAGCATGAAATTTTTCAAAAATAAAAATGATTCAACTCCTGCTCCGATTATACAGATTAAAAGGCTAATTCTACTTCATGACGAAGGGTTTTTTTATTTGTACATTTTCAATATAAACGTCTATTTTACCCCGAAAGATGCTACAACTATGATATATTTGGAATATGGATCATTTTTTCAAGAAGCTGTCTCTTTTAAATATAGAGAAAATACTAAATCTTTTCATATTAAAAAAAGAAAAATTATTTTTTTTGTCTTTTTCTGTGGGAGCAAACTAAATCTATGTTTATCACATTTATAATTTATTACCAAGATGTTATTTCATTTTAATCAATGTTAACGGGAAACAGAGTTGCCAAAAATAAAAAATAAAAAGATTTTAGTGAATTTTTTGGGATTTTAACTATTTATTAAAAAAATCGGAATCAATACATGATAATTCATTATGTCAGATGCGTTTATACTTTCGCATTTTCCTGAATTATATCTGCCGCAAAAATATGAATGATGTTTAAAAATTATATGTATATTTATTGAGAAAAATTATTTTTGTTAAATCTTAAGAAAAAAAAAATTGTTTTTTCTGGAAGAAAAAATCCGATCAAACGATTAAAGAATCAGAAAGTACAATGTTAGCATTTTATATCATAAAATGAGTAAACTGCTGCTCTATATGTACAGTGAGCAAAAAAAGGTTTTGCACTCCAGGTAAATTTGTTGTAGCATAAATATAAATAAATAAAAAGCAAATAAGAATTGAAAATACCAACACTTTTATAAAACAAATAAACATATTTAATATCTGACTTAATAATTATATTCAAAATATGAAAACATAAAAAAGTAGCATTTGTACTGCCAAAAAAATATGTGCACACTAGCAATGAAAATAGAACTAAAAGGAATTTTTTATAAGTTAAAAACGGTGCTAATATTTAGTAGGCATGCCCTTTGCATATTATAGCTTGCAAACGTCTGGGCATTTATTCTATTAATTTGTGACATGTTTCACTGCTGATTTGTAGCCATTCTTCCATAAGAGCTTGCTTAAGTTCCGATTTGTTAGAAATTTTCTTTTTCCTTATTTTCACATCCAAAATATGACATACATTTTCAATCGGATTGAAATCTGGTGATTGTGGGGGCGTTTTCAATTGACTTTTTACTTTATAAAGCAACCATAACCTCGTAATATATGCAAAGTGTTTCGCATCGTTATACTGTTGGGAAAAATGTAAATTAGGAATTCCTTATTTCAGAGCGCTATTACATAAATGATCTCGCAATATATATTTATATTTTTCAGCATTCATATTGTCTTCAATAAAGGTCATTTCGCCAACTCTGTTAAAAGACATGAATCCCCAAATCCTTGACCACCCCCATGTTTTACAGTTCTTTTCAAGTTGTTAATTTGAAGAGAAATATTTGGCTTTCGCCATATAGTTTTTTTACCATCTGAGTCAAAAATATTGAACTTGATTTCATCGGAAAAAATAACAGTTTCCAAAACTCTAGTGGTTTGTTGGCATAATCTTTTGCAAATTCAAGTCTTTTCACCCTATTTGTTTCACTAATAAATGGTTTTTTTCAAGGGGTTCTACCTCGAATATTTGCACCATGAAAAATATTTCTAATTGATTGTGGTGTAACTATTGTTCTCGACGTTGAAGCGACATCAACAACCAATTCTCGAGCACTTAGAAATGGGTTTTTTGAATATTCTTTAATGGTGGCTCTCCTTTGCCTGGTATTTAGCTTTCTCGGAAGCCCAGTTCGTGGCTTAGTTATTGTTAAACCAGTTTTTTATTTTGTTCTTAGGTACATAACGAACACTAGAAAAATTTAGATTTAATTATTTACCTATTCCTCGGTAACGTAATCCAGAGTTGTTAAGAAATATAATCTTCTCGCGGGTAGCAACATACAGTTCACACGTTTTTGGCGCCTTTAAAACAAAAACTCCCCAGAATCCCTGCTCCAGTTAATATGTGAGGGAGTGACCTTTTGTCATAAAGGCACTCTAGTGTTTCTGAGATCGTGACGTCAATAATTTAACATTTTGTAGGCGTAAAAGCGACATCTATCCTCTCTTTTACTTTAACTTTCTAGAGTGTGTGTGCTCTTTCGAATTCCGCAGTTAGCTCGCGGTTATTAGTAATATGTTAATGTGAAGTATCTCAGTTTGCAGCATATAAAAGCTTGGGTGTGAGTGTGTCTCTGGCATTAGCCAGCAGCCAGCGAGTGAGGATCTCTGCCATTAGATAGTGAAGTGAATTATTGTTCAGCGAAGTGCTAGCGAATAGGAAGTAGCAACGGCCTCCAGTGAAGTGGAAAGGAGTTTGGTTAGTTGATTTGAGATTCGGCCGTGGTAAGGGAATTTATAGTAGTTCCATTTTGATTATTTGTGAAATAAAGGATTACCCACAGCCACGGGCTGTTTAATTAAGCTTTGTTTAGCAGCTCAGCCAGAAGATAGTGAGAAGTGCCAGGCGGTGCCGCGACTGAGCTAGGTCGGAGCCTGTGAGTATGATTTAGCTGTTCATAGTGTTTTCAGTTGTGTAAATTTAAGACTTGCTCCACTTCCCTTCAGCCATTATCACTTTAATAAACTTTGTTATTTTATCCTAAATTACTGAGTATGTCTACATTTAACCTCCACCACGACCAACCAAACGTTACAAATGACGCCCACCGTGGGTTTACCGTTACAAATATATTACGAGACTTTAAAGTGCAGGGCAAATGCACTGCGGGATTGATATGCTAAACATTTGCATAAAATAAAGTTCAAAGACATTATAAAATTGTATAAGCAGTTAACAATAGTTAAATAAAAAGAAAAAATACATAAAATAGACAGCATAACCAAAATTCTTATAAAAGTGTTTCCTAATGAATAAATACTATAAATTGGTTTAAACAAAGTAAAAAATAGGCTATCTTAAAATATCTGTGTTACTTCTCAACGAATCTATTAATAACATAGTTATTTTTTTATATAACTAATTTCTATCATGTTTCAATCTAGTTGAAAATTATTCGTGAATTTTCTATCATGTTTCAATCTAGTTGAAAAGTATTCATGAATTTTCTATCATGTTTCAATCTAGTTGAAAAGTATTCATGAATTTTCTATCATGTTTCAATCTAGTTGAAAAGTATTCATGAATTTTCTATCATGTTTCAATCTAGTTGAAAAGTATTCATGAATTTTCTATCATGTTTCAATCTAGTTGAAAAGTATTCATGAATTTCATTTGTCTCTTTGTCTGTGATAAAGCTGGCGCAATTATAATTGGAGATTCATACAATTTATATATTTTAATGGGGTTTACAATGGCATGTTTAGTACTGAAAATGAAATATTTAGCCTTTATAATTTGTTCACAGGGACACTTAAAAGATTTACGTTACATTACAATAAATGAGGAAAATGCTTCACGTAGGGCACTTTCACTGCCATAGGGCTTATGTCGCTCATGTTCATAACTGGCCGTTAATAACACAACAAAGCCTTTAATTAATAGTATAGAAAGCATAAAATATTTCGACGTTGACGAGTCTCAAATAACGCATTTTTTTCCTTCGATAATTCGTCTGTAGGGTTAGGTGCTTGATTTCGCACATGTTTCAAAAAAATGTTTAACGCAGATTTGAGCAACTAGTAAAACTGAAAGGCAAAATGGAGCCCTACAATTTTACTCTTTTAAAAAATATATTTTATTTTACTTCATCCCAATACAAATATATAAAACATTTTAAATGAAGTTCACGAAAAATAATAGGATAATGAATTGCATTCTTGACATAAATGATTTTAAAAAGAAAGTCATTAAAAAGTTTTAGATAATATCTTTTATCGCTGCAAAAGAATTTAAGAAACAAAATATAATTAAAATACGCAATGAAATTCAATTCCCTAAACAATATTGTTTGAATGAGTAACAGCGGCAGAAAACATTAGATACTAATTTGTCGATATAACGATCCAATGTATAATTTTTTTTAATCATGGACAGCATTTTTTTCCTTTTTTGTATAACAAAACAAAAGATGTACACAAAGCATAATACGTCTCTGCATTGACGAGTCTTAAATAACACATAATTTCTTTTTAATTTTCTTCTACAATTTTTCTATTTGGTTAGGTGCTTTATTTCGCAAAATTTTAAAAAAATAACGTAAAAACTTGGCAAATAGTAAAATTAAAAGTCAAAATAATAAGTCCCTATAGTCTTACCTTTTTAACGATTTATATTATTTTACTTCATCTTAATGCAAATGTATTTATAAAACATTTTAAATTAAGTTCCTGATAAATGGTGGGATAATCAATTGTGTAACATAAATATAAACATAAATGTTTTTTAAAAAAATTCTTTGATAAAGTTCTTGTTAATATGTTTTATCACTGCTAGAGAATTAAAAAAAGCGTAATTAAAATACATAATGAAATTTAATTCCCTAAAAATATACTTTGAATGAATAACAGGCGACAGAAAACAATTAGATATTTATTTATCAATGTAAAGATCTATTAAGGTACCCTGGGGTAATAACGCCAGGCGGGGTAATAACGCCAAGTGCTTATATTTTGCATAATTATGAAATAATCAGGTAAATGACACCTATGTGCTCTGCGCAGAAGGGTTTTGAGTCATATAAATCGCAAAAAACAGCTTCAACTTAATTTGTTTCATTTTTAGGTCTTATTGTTTTTACAAACAACTAAAATTAACGCTTGATCTAAAATTTGCGAGATACGTTTTGTGATGCGAAGACTATGTTTTTATCCGGAAATACTTTGTTAATTACATAAATTTGTAGTGCATTTCATGTACTTTTAAAATGTTGTTGAAGATTTTGGATATCTTCTCGAGATAATTTGTAATTTAAAATGTACTGCGCAATAACTATACCGGGGTAATAACGCCAATCCTTGACATTAATACCCCGGTTGATTCCCTACAGTGGCCGAGCTACATCCTAAATACTGATTCAAATAAATACAGTTAAAACTGTGCAATGTTTCTCATATTTCTATTTAAACGGTCCTTTTTAAGCAAAAAGAAGCTCACGGTCTGATATTCTTTTGCCTCATCCCCCCTCCCACACCACACCTTTATTTTTCTTACACTTTCACAAAAAATTGAACATTTTCAATAGCTTAGAATGCAATTTGTCAATTTCTAAGTTTGTAGAGTTTATACTTTTAGAATTGGGCTATCTACATGCAATTATTCCATCTTATTTCATAGTTTTGTTTGCATGGCGTTATTACCCATATAGGTGGGTAATAACGCCAAATAGCATGGGTCAAGAAAAAACGCCATTACATTTTATGAATACATATCTGTTAAATTATTTTATTTTATATAGATAGTCAATGGGTTGAAGTATCAGATCCTATATTTGTTTGAAAAATACAATCTAAAACTAAGCCGTGAAAATTGGTAGAACCTTAACGTGGCGTTATTACCCCAGGGTACCTTATAATATTTTTAAATCATGAACGGAATTTTCTTTTTCTTTTCTGTATAACAAAACCAAAGATGTTTTTCGATTAACTTTTATGGATAAACTTTAGAAAACTTTTAACTTTTTTAATGATAAAACTGATAAAGTGAAGATAATTTTAAAATGAAAGAAAGTGGAAAGAGATAAAAAATATCAATAAAACTATCAGTTGATTAAGTTATTGATCCCCACTATTTATGGTAAAATATTTAAGATGTTTTATTTACTTTTTGGTTTATGTTCAATGTTTTGATTAAATTAAAAGATTGTATACTAAAAGAGAATTATTAAAAATTGAATTGTGTGAAGATTTTAAAATTGTTGATTATTAAACGCTATTTGGTTCTTTATTCAAAAGTTCTGAATAAAATTTTAATGAACCCTTTTTCGAAAGTATTTGTTTGAATTATTTTTAAGTTTATTATTTACTTTCCATACAATATTTTTTATAATAAATCTGTTTTTAATTAATACTTCAATAATCATATAATTAACGATCTTATAATGATAAAATTTTACATTTCAAAATACAACATTCTGAGGCATATTAAATTATTTTAGTTTTTTAAAAGAAACATCTGTAATGCTGCACGTCATATACTATAAGTATAATTTTAAGCATTTTAAACAAGTTAAAACCTGTGATTGTACTTTTCAAGACACGGAAATAAACACGGGAAGTTTGGGAGATAAACGCAGAATTTTGGGGAATATTAGGAATTTCGGAGGCGTTTTGAAGATAAACAAAACCAGTCATTTTTAAACTTGAAACTTTCATATTAAGAGATTTAATGCATTGTTTTGAGAAATTTAAGAATGATTTTATTATTAATTAATAAGATTTACAGCACTTTGAAACTTTTTAATTTTCTTAAAATTCATTAACTTTAACAGTGAATAATAAAGAGTACAGTGAGAATGAATAAATATTTCAATTATTCTCTGAAAAATTAAAATTGATTAATTTATGTTATCTAGCATATCTAACATTCTGGTATATTCTATATCACGACTGTCCAACCTGGCGCCTGCTCAAAACCAGAAAAAAATTACAGAAATTTCTGGTTTACTAAATCTTCGAATATCTCCGATTTAAGAAGGTCTTGATTTCTGTAAGGATTTTCTGGTGTCCCGCAGGCCGCCAGTTTGGACAGCCCTGGTCTATATTAATTTCTTATGCTTGTATTTTTCGCTTGTTTTATTTTATTCTTTATTGTTATTAACAGTGAATCTGAGAACATGGGTGATGTCTATATTTACAAGTACCAAACAGTTGTGAAGACAGATTTGTTATAGTTTCAGATCCAGAATAACCTTGTGTCAGATAAAATCATCTCAGCGTCGGAATAGAGTCTTATTGTATTAAAATTCTTCAGTGTTACTATTACGCTTATATTATTATTTTTTAAGTACAAAAATGAATATCCATTTTTGAATTTATATTTAAACAAGAACAAAGTGGAATCTCGTCACAATGAAACTCACATTTTATTACAACGAATTTTTCAGTGTAATGAATATTTTTCTGGATTGTTAAAAAAGCAAAATCGCCCTATTTTCATTAGAAAAAGATTCAAGTTTACATGTATAGTGAATTCAATTATTGAAAAATTTAAATATAAATTAAATATTAAAATTTTTAGATCTTTCTAAAAATTCCCGGGAATATACCCGTTTTTTTTCAGCCCTCGCAACTCCACTTATACCTGACATCTCACCGATTAAAATTTTACATTGTATAGATAAACATATTTAAACATATAAATTTAATTGTGAAATAAATAACCAGAACAACCAAACGTTTTTAATTACTAGAAGCTAAAAAAATGCATTAGATTTCCTCTTTTCAAGTTTGAAATAACCAAAAACTTTTTACCAAAAAAAATATATATATATATATTTTACGTTTTAATTCTGAGATAGAAATTGTTTAACATGAAGAGAAATTACAAACGTCTGTATTTCAACGATCATTTTTATGTGATATAAAATTTAAAGTAAGGTTAAATTTCGTTTTTAACTTAAAATATTAGAAGTGTCATTAAAAAGGGTGTATTAAAAACTTTATATTCGTTTTTCAATGAAAACAATTTTATCTTTTAAAAACATATAACTTCAGATATTTCTTTATTGAAGGACTGTTGCAGTAAAAATATTTCTCTCGGAAATAATAGGGTTATTGTTCGTTTTTAATTTTCAGTTTTCCCATTAAAAGTGTTAAGAATTAGGAATTTACTTTTAGTATATAAATGTACCATTTATGAGAAGTGTAAATATGTTATTTTGAATAAGAGCGACTTTAAATCGAAAAAAAAAATATTTATTTTAATTTCGTGTAATGCATTTCCAGTTATTTTAAATCCAGTTTTTTACTAAGTTATTGCCATGTGTATTCAGAAACATTTTTATATTTCAAATTAAATGAAGAACTATTTTATTTTTCCGTAGAAACTTTTAAAATATAAGTTAAATATTAAATTAAATATTTGCAGTTTGTTTTTCAAAAATAAAAAAAAAATCATCTTTCATAGACACCAAAATTCAAGTGTATATTTTTAAAATGACAGTCAATTTAAAATCCCTTTATAACTTTGGAAAGTTTTTTTTAATTAGAATTTTCTGTTTGTCTGTCCGTCTGACAGTGCTTTAACTCAGATATATATACTCGAATAGACATGTAATTTCTGTTTATCTTTTGATTTCACTACAAAATATTCGCTATATAGAGAGATATGTGTAGCATGTACAACTCATTTGCAAAATAAGTTTCATCTCTTAGACACCAACATTCAAGTGCAGATTTATAAAAATACTGACACACAAAATAATTCTGTTTGATCATAATCTATGGAGAAAATTTGCTGCTAGTGCATTACATTAAAATTTATGATTCAAATGTCTCATTTCATTTGATAAAAAATAAATAAAAAGAATATTGCCCAGTTAAACTGAGGGCATAGTGCTCATAGGCTATGCACACTAATTGTACATAAAGCCTTATATAATAATGCCATTCAAAAAAACAAATTAAGGGAATAAATCCCCCCCCCATTTCCTTTCTTTATACTTAATCATTGAACCTCCAAAACTAATCAAGCCTTATCATATAATAAATCTGTATCCAAAATTTGAAGCAAGTCAAAAATTTCTGCATAAAAACACATTCATGTAATTTAAGAAGCATTGTCCCGCATTCTATCCTTTATACTTAACCATCAACCCTTCAAAACCGTTCAGAAATTTAACTTATCAGAAAGAACCTACATCCAAAATTTTAAGCAAATCGGATAACTAAACATAAAACTCTATTTAGCTAACTTAAGGGGGAGGTAATTACCCATACCACCTTGTACTTAACAAAAGAACACTACAAGTAATGAGGGAAGCTTCTTACCACTATGAACCTGTATCTAAAAATTGAAATAAATCGATTAATTCTGCAAGAAAAAACATTAACCTAAGTTATGAGGGGTAGTTCGCCCTATCTCCCTTCTTTATACTTATCTATAGCCTAGTCAAAATAGACATTTAACGTAGCCAAAATTGGCGAAAAGCTGAAAATTTGCAAAAAGCTTTAGAAAATCGTTCTAAATGAAATGCCAAATATCTTAATCGATCTGGCTGGAGCAAAAAACTTTATTCAAGGTCAACGGTCAAAGATATAAAAAATTTGTTTTTTCAGAAATCTGCTAAACAGCAAGTTTTATCGCAAATATAGTTATTATAAAAATTAAAATTTTCTAAAATAATATCTTTACACTTCTAATAATTTTATCTTAATTTGTTCATTATTCATCTGCGAATTACATTTCTTGAGTTGCATTTCCTTCTTCTACTTTTTCCTCTGGCTGCTAAGCTCTTGTCCATTGCTCTGAGAAATCAGATGGATCTGGTATTTCCTCACTGATGTCAGAAACTTCAACTATTATATTTGTGGCAAATTTGAACAAGACTGGCCATAACAATTGCTGTATATTGCTGAACAAAATAAACCAAGTTTTTTTCAACCACAATTTAAATTGCAATCCTTTGTGAAGTTACAAAAAATGGTATGGGACGATATTTATGTTGCAGTCGAGAGTACAGATTTAATTGGCTCCAAGACTCATCCCCAGTTTTCGGGGTTACGTTTATTACCTACCCATATTTGGACTTGGTAGTAAACTTGGTAAAAGGTTTGTAGAGCAGCACTAGATGTTGGTGTAAGAAATGATAACTGAACGACTTTATGGTGCCGTGTACTCTTTGCAAAACTTAGATATCTATAGCTATCTTTAGAATCGATGTTTTTAGGAGCCGTGTACATCGCGAGAGGAAAACAAATTCCATTAACAATAATGATATCCAAAGAAGAGTCGATTTTCTTAAGTGCTTCACCACAGCAAATTAAGTCATTATTACTTTTTTTTTCAAATAACATGAATATTTGAATTTTACCTTTTCTGAAGTGAGCTGATTTCGCAACCAGTTATGGCATGTAAAAAATATATAGGAGCTCCAGACGTTGGACATAATTTTGCGACGCATACATTTTGTTCCTATCTGAGCTTTTCTCAGTTTCAAGAAACAAACCGTTTTATCAGTAGGCGTTCGTGAGTTTATATGATTAACAAATAACACCTTCACCAACAACACTAATTGTATTTGTACTTCACTGTTCTATAGCTATTTTAACTATAAGGAAGTTAGCATCGTTATCAGCCTGTTTAACAGAAATACTAGCAGCAGTTAAATTTTCGCGTAACATTCAGACTTCAGACTTCACCCACCTTGGGGACCCGCTTTTGGCATATGGTCAGGACAAGCCCCGAGCCCAAGGCAGGAGGGGGGTCCACTATTCCAGCGGACCACAGCCATGTTCCCGTTGCCGGGAACATCAGCAAGGAGGAAGATCCCTGTTTTTTTTTAGATCACTTGGAGTTTTCAATTGCAATCACAATTGGCAACCCTATTCATTCAGGGCGTGCCGGTTTTTACTTGTAGTATTCCTGGTTGGGGATATACATGATATTGTTTGGTATTCACTATTAAATTACAATACATTGAGAAAAATAGTTTTTACAATAATACATAATACTTGATTATAATTACAATGACAAAATGAGAAAAATACAATTATATATACATTAAAACAAATACTGCTTACTGTAGAATACTATGATACTATGAGATATTATATACATTTTATGGTTCTAACATTAAGAACTCACTAGTATTTACATTAAACAAAAATATTACATTTACATTACTCATTACACTAGTATTTACAATAAAATAAACATTATTTTGTATTATATACAGTGAAAAATGAGAAGAGTAGAGTTCGTTTTAGCAGTCTATATGTGCGTAACTGTGTCAATGTTTGGTATGTGACTTTTTAAGATAGTGCATTTTATGCATTATTACTATTTTCATGTTATATTTAGGCACTCATAGGTACATCCATTTTACGTGAGAAATTTGTATTTTATGAAAGAGTATTTTTCATTTAAAATATTATAGTTTTGATAAAGTTGTCTTATTTTTGTTTGATCATTTATTATTGACATTATATCTTCATATACAGTGTCGTGCTTTCTTTTGAATTTGAATTTCATAAATTTACAGTTTCCAAAGATGTAGTGGAGCGGATCTCCCCTGACGCCACACTGACAGAGATTGTTCTCTTTTTTCCCTATGCTGTGTACGAAGGTGGGGAAGCTACCGCGTCCTGACAGAAAGTACATTGAAACTTTGTCTTTGCATGTTAGAGTGGCTTGAACCTTTGGTACAATGGAGTGGGTAAATCTGCCGCTCCCTGAGATATCCCAGTTGTACTGCCAATCATCCAGCATATTGTGCTTCAGGCATTTATTAAGATATGACCGAGGAAGTTTTATCCCTCGGTCTATTGGGAGATCGCAGTACTGAGCAGCGTCATTGGCCAGTTTGTCCGCCAGCTCATTGCCTTCTATGCCTATGTGTCCCTTTATCCATGTAATGTAAAATATTTTATGTTTATTCTGAGTTAGTGTTTTTTGTATGTTATAGATATCTGGGTTGTTTGGGAATAATTTTGTTAAAGCTTTTACTGTTGACTGGCTGTCTGATAGGATTTGGAATTTAGAGTATTCTGTTGTTAGTGCCCAGTTTATCGATGTAATGACTGCATGTAATTCTGCTTGAAAAATTGTATTATCATTTTGGATTTTTACAGATTTTTCATAAATTTTATTTTTTGAGTTGAATGCTACTACTGCATATGCTGTGTTTTCCTCCCCCTTCGAACCGTCTGTGTATATTTTTATGATGTTATTTTGAGGTAGAATTTTATCTGTCGCTATTAGGTTATTAATGTGAATTTCTGGATTAATTTGATATTTAAGGATTTTGTCTTCTATATCAGTATGTGTTATTGTTTTACCTTTGTGTATGAGAACGTTTGTTTTGTTTAATATGTCGTTTTTTAGATTTTTGTAGCTCAGCGTTAGAAGAATTGGGGGGATGCCTAATAGTGTTTGGAGTGTGTGTGTCGATACATTTTTATATGTTTTTGTTATTGATAACAGACAAGTTCTTTGTATGCTTTTGAGTTGCCTCTTGTCTGCGTATCTTAGGTTGTTTGCCCATACTTCCGAGCCATAGGCTATTATTTTTTCAAGTACTGTGATGTACCATGTTCTTAGGTACTCTCGGCTGACTCCCCATGTGGCAGAGAAGACCCTTTTAATTGATGTTGTTAGTTGGAGGATCCTATCTTTGATGTTTTTGATGTGTAAATCCCATGTTAGTGTGCTTTGAAATATTACTCCTAAAACTTTTAAGTGATTAACGTGTTTGATTTTGTAGTCCCCTAGTTTAAAGCTTGGTAAGCGGTTTTCTAGTGTGTTCATACCCATCATCATAAGTGTTGTTTTGTCGTGTGATATTGTGAGTTTTAAGTTATGACATATTTCTGCGAAGAGCTCGATCCTTTTATTCACTTCGTTTTCCAATTCCCTTCGGCTGTTAGCCTTCACCACCATGTTGAAATCGTCGCAGAATGCATATAGGTTTATGTAGAACTCATAGAATTTATTAAGTATTAGGTTGGCTACAAGGAGCCACAGAAGCGGGCCGAGGCACGACCCCTGCGGGCAACCTTGGTTGGTAGGGCGTTTGATGTTCGTATCTAGGTAGTCTGTAATTATTTCCCTGTCAGTAAGAAAGAAAGCTGAGTAAAATGTTTTTAAGATAGTTGGGAATGGGAAGTTGTTTAATGATATCTGCTAACGTGTTCCAGTTGATGTTATCGAAGGCTCCAACTATGTCAAAGGATATTAGTGCGCAATATATGTTTTTGTTTAGGTATTTTATGATTGTGTTTTTTAGTTTCTTTAGTAGTTGTATTGTGTTTTTGCCCTCACGAAAGCCGAATTGTGAATCATGAAAGTAGTGTTGTGTTTCTAGGTAATAATTTAGTCTGTGTTTGATTAGTCTTTCCATTATCTTTCCCAGCATTGGAAGGAGACATATGGGACGATAAGATGATGGTTGTTTTGGATTTTTATTTCGTTTAGCGAAAAATACTACTTGAGCTATTTTCCAGGGTATAGGGAAATAATTTAAGGTTAGGCATTTATTGAAAAGGTCCCTGATTAAATGTTTAAAGTTTTTAAATAAGTTTTTGATTATGAAGGCGTCTATTTTATCATAACCAGGGGCTTTTAAGTTGTTCTGCTCTGTTAGTGCAGTTTTGATTTCCTTAAATGAGAAAAGAGGGGGAGTCGGATATGGGGTGTCCTCTTCCAGTGCTCGGTCCAACAGTGGAGGGTTTATTATGTCTGAGTTTGGAAAATGGTGGTCAATTAGTTCTTTAAAGGTCTCAGTTTTGGTTGTGTAGGGCGTTGAATTTTCCATTGTAGTGTGTATGAAGTGTTTATTGGTGAGTCTTTTGTTTGTTGCTATTTTGAATGCTTGACCAAATTTATCTTTTGTATGTGTGCAGAATTTTTTCCAGGAGTTTAATTTTTCTGTTTTTATTTGTTTTTTGTAAATGGCTCTTTCTCTCTGGAGAAGAGATCTCCATCTAACGTCATCGGTGTTTTTGTAACGCTTTCTGAGGGCAGAAATTTTGTTTCTCTGGGCTTTTAGGGAGTCGCTCCACCAATCAAATGTCGGATATAATTTTAGTTTTTTAGTTTTTCGTGATTTTTTGCATGTTTCGTTTATTTCTGTATTAAATTCTTGCATCCAGTTATCCAGTTCTATTTTGGTTTTTATATTTGTTAGTGTATTACTTAAGTTTGTTGTTTTGTTTTTAAAGATTTCGTTAAATTTTTTAAATGTGGTGTGTCTTGTTTTGAATCTATTGAGGGTGATGTTTTTTGTTTGTAGTGATAAAGAAAAATGGATATACCTATGGTCCGACATTGATTCTGACTTGGTGTCTACATACCATGAATCCACAAAGTCTGATAGGTCCTGGGAGCACAGAGTCACATCAGGGTTTGTACTGCATGGTCGGTTGGGTTGTCCTATAAATGATGGTGGAGCTTCTGTGTCGTTGATAAGTATGAGGTTTTTCGACAGAAGGAGATGGGGGAGCATTGTACCTCTGGCATCTTCGTTCTGGTATCCCAGTAGGGACAGGCGTGCGTTGAGATCTGCCCCTAGTATAAGATGCTGGAGGGGGTTGAAGATGTTCAGCCATTCCATATCATGTGCGAAGTCACTTTTTGGAGCTGAATAGGCCGAACCCACTGTAATTTTTCCAGTTGATGTCGTAATATTTACGAATACTGTGTTGTTATCTGTGTAAGTTTGTACTGCTTCAACGTCGGGTCTTGTGATGACTACCGCCGCTGTATTGTTAATTGATATAAACGTCTGCCAGGTTGATGATGGAATTGCCCATATTTTATTTTTAGGATGATAGAAGTCCTGCATCAGTATTACTTCTATGTTATTCTTGTTTGCATAGCCCATTACATTTTCTGTCGCTGCTTTGCAGTTTTGCAAGTTTATTTGGAGGAAGTTTAGAGATTTTACTTTTATTTTCTGTATATTATTGGTCGAGGGATTTTCTGCTTCTGTGTTTGGGATACCGTTAGAATTTGCTATTGTCTGGGTTGAGATCTCTGGGTTGCTGTTATTATTTAACGTGCTTGGGATGAAGAATTGTTGATTACTATTGCCTTGATGATTTATGATTTGTAGGTGTTGATGATCTTCATTATTTTGAGTTTGTGTACTATTAGCTTTTATATTGAATTTTGACTATTTCTTTTGATGGAGTTGTTTCTATCGTGTAAGTAAAATAGGTATACTGGGCATTTGCTTGAACTCGCAGCGTGTGGGAAGTTTTCTCTGTTTCCCTGGCAGTTGATGCAGCTATGTTTGGACGGCCTGTCTTTGTACTTGCAAGTTTCAGATTTGTGATTGCCCGTGCAATATGCACATGTTGGGTCATACCTGCACCTATCTTTAGTGTGACCGTATGACTGACATTTGCCGCAACGAATTACAGGGCGGTAGTCCTCAATTCTGCAAGTGTTGAAGCCTATAATAATTGAACCTTTTTGCTCTAGTTTACTGGCCATATTGGCTTCTATATTCAGGACAAGCTGATAGTTTCTGGAGCCGCTTCTCTGTATCTTCCTTTGTATAGTGAGGGGGACTTCTATAGTGCACTCTTCTTGTATCTTCGCTGTTATTTCTTCCATTTCTGCTGTTTCTGGGATTCCAAGGACAATAATTTTTTTCATGTTGGTAGATCTGTAGGAGAGCTCCGCTATGTCGTTTAGTGTATGCATATTTTCAAGGAAGTGAAGTATTTTGTCTGTTTCCGCATCTGTGTCTGCTTGTATGATTAAGGTGTTCCTGTCCCTCGACGTGAAGCAGGATATTTTAGGTAGATTGACTGTCTTCTTCGCTTCCCTGTTTAGGAGGTCGCGGATTGTGTTTATTAATGTTCTTGTTGTTATTCTTCTTTTTAGTAGGATCGCTGCTCTTGAGATGGTGGGTTTTGGCGCTGGTTGGTGTTGTTTCTTCAGCGCATCCGCATACTGTTGATGTGTTGGTGTTTCGTGTACATGTTCTTGTTGAGGTTCTGTATCTGTTTGGTGATTTAGTCTTGTATTTATTTCTTCTGTGTACCTTTTGATCTGAGTGACTTTATCATTGATTTCTTGCAAGATGGTGTTGTCTATAGCTGGGTTTTCTCTGCATGGGTCCTTGATTTGTGATGGTTTTAGTTTACTTATCTCATCTTTAAGATTTTTAATTTCTATTTCTTTCTCTTCGATGGATTTTTCTAGATTCAGAAGTTCTTCTCTTTTGGCCTTCTGCTGGCTCTGCGTAATCCCCCCCGTCACCTCATCTTCTGTTGATTTGTTAGTTGAGTGATTTTTCTCTACTTCCTCTTGTAGTTTCATGTTGTTGATTTGCATCTGTTTAATTCTATTTATGGCGTATGTCCAATATTTTTCAGAGTTTTCTAAATCTACTTTTCTCCTCTTCCTGGAAAGATTTTTGTAGGTGTTCACAGTTTTATTATATCCATTTTCTGGGCTGTTTGGAGTTGAAATTTTTGAATTTCTGTTGGATTATATCTGTGGTGTTGTTCACCGGAAACTCTGTTATTTTTCACACGTCGAAAACCATTTTTCACATTATGCGTCTCCGATGTATAGCCATATTCTTCTTCTTCTGAGGCCGATAGCAAAATTTGAGATTGTGAGAATTGTGATTTCTCAGATGTATCGTTATTCGCCACAGTTGAACTGAGTGATATTACTGAATTATTACTTTCTAAATCCTCCATTTTATGCTGTTTGTAAAAAATTTTCTTTAATCAACAATATATAATTTTTCGGTTTTTAATATAATTTTTTTAATGTACCAGGCATTGCCAGTGCCCTTCACATGTCTCGATGAAGGAAAAGGGATATAGAGAGTCTATAGCTAGAACCAGTGGACTTGTCCACTGTAAATGACTAAGATAAAAAGTTAAATTGTTAATTTTACTTTAAAAAAAAAAGATACATTAATTTTGAATAGTTTTGGAATAGAGAGGGGGAAAGTATTAATGAATATGGTCTAAAAGAAGAGATTGATATATAAATGACAGCGTGTTTCTTGTAAAAGTAATGCTGCTGAGATAACGAAAAAACTGTAATTTAGCATTCTGTGCTTATTGTTGTCAATCCCTGCCCATGGCAGGTGAAACTTGATTATAGATACATTTTATATACAGATATATACACAGATATTTACAATAATAATGTGTTTGAGTTTACTCTTCGCCATTTTAATACACGTTAATATTAGAATGTTGTGCTGGTGTACCAAAAACAGAATATTAATCAATTGACAATATTGTACATAGCATTGTGTACATTAGTAATGTTTTGACTTTAGGAGAAGATCAACGTTTGGAATTGAATAGGTATTTTCTATGGTCTTACCTGTGTGTGGGGGTGCATGCCGCACTTGGAATGATAAGTCTCCCTTTACCTGCAGTGATTTTGCTCACTGGTGGGGGGGAGGCAGGGAATGAAAGTTATCTGGTAAAGTTGAGCTCTTTAAGACAAAAAGTTTAAGGTGCAACATGCCTATTTTTGGGGATAAATTTGGAAAAGTTCAGATTTTTAGCCCTTTATGGGGCCGGGGCGTGGCCCAGGATGGAGGTAGAAAATAATTGATGATAGAATTGAGATGTAGGGGTCATAAGCTTTCTATAGACATGTTACTTAAAAAAATGATGATTGCCCCCCCCCGCCCCCCCAAGAGCGGTCCCCTTGTAGTGACCGGAATGAAAGTGTTGCCAGAAAAATGTCTGTGCGGAGCCAGTTCAGCCAAAAAGTTTCTCCTCGCTGTAGCCCCCATAGAACCGGAGTTATAAGCATTTAAAGTTTGAAGTGAAGTGAAGAAATGACCCTTTTTGAGTGAGTGACCAACAGGGGGGGTCCACAGCCCCGGGGGTGCAAATTAAATAGAATTTTTTAAATAAAGGTGATAGTCAAAAGTCCAAGCGAAATTTTAAGGGGTATGTTTGGGGGGTGCAAGCCTCCTAGTCCCCAGGACAGGCTCTAAAAGACAAGGCATTTTTGACTTTAAATAATTATACTCATTTCTTTACTTAACCGAGTTAATCTTATAATAATGAGGGCTGGAAGGCCCCAACAGTCCTATAGGCCCCTATAGAACGTAATGTACAGCTGAATGAAAGATAATAGTAAAATTTAGGTTGATATAAAATAATTAAAGCAAGGAAAAAAGAAATCTATGAATAATACTGGCTGTCATAGCTACCCATTAACATCTTTGAATAAATGTTAAGTGATAAAACTAAATATTTACAGGGATTATTGGGAGGTGGCAACTGGAAGTTACCTCTCTACATAATTTAGATCTATATACATATAAGATATTGTTAGAATTGATCCCTTATTTCAGCAACGGACCATTATTTTTGAGAAGGGGGACAGCTAGCATCTCCTCAACTCATGCTGAGTTTAGGCGGGATGTGCAATTCCTAAGCGTCACCATGTGGTACATATTAAAATAATGATAAACACTTTATAGAAACACTCAATTGATACACTTAATATATACATAATGCAATAAAAAGTATGGCGGAGCAAAGTTCAAACATTTTTGTACACACACATATAAAACATAATAGGTTTTAAGCAGATTTAATATTTTTAATTAATATTTTAAAAAGTGTTGCCCCCATTGGGGACCACTAAAGTAAAATTTGTAGCAAAAGTTCTAAACAGCACATTTAAATAAAATTATTTAATATACTTAAAACTGTCATTTTGCCTCCGGGTTTGCGGCGGAGCAAAGATAAAGGTTTAATTGAGGCATAATGAACACCTTTTAAAAGTTAATAGTTTAATTTATTATATAACAAGCTTAACAAAAAATGTAAACATTGCATATTTTCGATGCGAGTCAGTTTAAGCAAACCCCATTGCGTAAACATGCTATTTTAGAGTACAGTTTAAACATATTAATTTAGTAGAAAACTTTAAATAACTCACTCAAAACCATTGTTGAAGCATCCATATTCATGTTATAAACAATTGTTTGGTGTTTAATGTTAGTATAATATATATAATACGCACTTTAAAAATGATAATTTGCAATAAGAAAGCATTGGGAGAGATTGACAACAGTCGATTAATTTACTTTTATAACTTTGTAAATATTCAGTCCAGGAGTACATAGTATGGCTTAAAATGTTCATTATTTTATAAGGTATCATAATGAAATGTCCTGATACCAATATAATTAAGCAATTATTAAGAATAAGCACAGAAAATTATCGGTGCAGTTGCAATGGCTGGTTACCTGGGGGCGAGATTAACAAAAACTTTAGATAAACATATCTCGGCAACCACTGCACCAATTTCGATCAATCAAGTGTCTAAATGATCAACAGCACTTAAGGAAGAGAATGAAACATGATTTGAGGCTCTGGCTTTCCTGGTTCCTAAGCTTTTAGCCTTCCATGAGGAGCTCAGCAATACGCGACCTCTGGTCCATGCTCTCACGAGTCCATAATGTCGCGTAACATTCAAATAAAGTAGGTCTTATTATAAGTATTAGCAAGGAATTTTTTTTGGTTTGTCAAAACAGTCATAAATCGATCAAAATATACATCAGCAGAAAAGGAAGATATTTAATAACCACGCTGTTCTACTGTTTTTTATATTTTTTAATAATCAACATAACCTTAAAGTACTATAATAAGTTGTGATCATAATGATTATATAAATAATGAATGTATTTATCGAAAATAACACCGAATGTTTGTTGTTGATCTCACACAATATGATGTAAAAAATAACATCCATAGATGGTAAAAGTATCATCTGTATTATCAAATTCAACATTTTCACATTGAAAAAACAGGCCATTTTTTTACGTTTTACGAATTTCTATCTCATCAAATAAATTGAAAAAAATTGAGAAAATGATACCGGGCAAATTTAAAAGGAAAATTACACCTATTAAAGACACACAAAAAAATAAAGGCACTGAAAAGCGGGAAGTATTGGCCTCTGGTCGATGAAGCTATCGAGATATCCTTGAGGATTCGAGCTTATTATTAGTCTCGGAGGCGGGTGGGTCAATCGCCGCGGGAACGCCCTCCTTTTGTCCACGTCCCTACGTTCGACCCGAACATCCGATTTTGAAAGTCAGTTCGACAGGTTCCTTGTCACGTCCCGAATATCTGACTCCATATAGAAATGACAAAAAAAAGAAAAAAAATGAGAAAATGATAATGGACAAATTTAAAATGAAAATTACACAAATTAAAGACACTAAAAACCGGAAAGAGTCGGGCTCGGGCAATGAAGCTACCGAGATATCCTTTAGGATTCGTGCTTATTTTAAATCCATTATAATATTAAATACATATTGATATTTTAAATATATTCCAACTTATTGCAGATTTACTTTGTTTATGATAAAGAAGTTTTATAGTATAAAGTTTAAATAGTGTTCCTAAATACAACTTCTTCGATTTCTCAGCCGCGGCAGTTAATAAGTAAATTAAATTCGGTTACGTCAGCTATCGAATGGTGAATATTTGAATTGCTGAATATTTTTATATTCTATTTTCAACTCTTTAAAAAATACATTTCCTAGTATATTTCTCTTGCAAATTTTCTCAAAGCGTTTGTAATGGGCTTTTATTTTGAAAAGTGGCTCAAGATAGCATTAAAAATATTCGCCTGTAATTGAAATTTTGAGATACTCCCACGCATCTTTGTTAAATGAAATTCAGATTAAAAATTGTCATTTCAAATAAACAGCGTATCGTTTGGCATTAATTTGCAGTTTTACACTTTAAAATACTATACTTTAAAAACTTGCTTTTTGCATTTCTGACAATCATACAGATATTTATTATAATAATTATTATTATTCAAGATGGATTTAAATTCAAGCAATATTTTGTTGATTACATTATTTCTATTTTTTTTAGAAACTTAATTCCAATATGCATATAGAAATATCCAGAAAATATTTATGCATCATCTTTTTTCAGTGAATTTCCATTTTGCATTTGTCACTTTAGAGCTGCCATTTTCATTAAATGCATGAAAATTTTGACACTCATTTTTCAATGAAATCCACTTTATCTTTTAAAAAGTGTCCTTTTAAAAAGTATATTTTTATCACTGACACTTGTCTGATATTTTATTGAAATATGAAGCGGGTTATTCAATATTATTTTGCAGTTTTTCATATTAAAACGGACATAAAAAGTCGGCTTTTTTTTAAAAAGTTATAAAATCTTTTAGATTTTTAAATTTAGAAGATTTTAAGAAATACACCTCTTACATATAAACATTTGAATAAACAATTTTATTTTAATTGAAAGAGGTGTAACAAAAAATTAAAAACAAATATTATTGACATGCTTCGATTCCATCTAATAAGAAACACCCGTAAAGTATGGTGACGTCATTGCAACGTCATTGTGAAATCACATTGTGACTTTGTGACCATCGATTGTCGATGTGTCGTCACGTGACGTGGAGGTGTAGTCACTGTGTTTATAAATTGTTAAAGATTTTTAAGAAAGTCACTTCTCAGTCACAATGTGACGTCACTGAGTGGTGGCATTTTGGTCACAGATGTGATGTGACCAAAGTGACTCACAGTGACGTCACTGTGACCATGCATGCTATTAGGGCATAATCATAATAAAATCATAGCGTCTCGAGTTCGATCCTCAGGGCAGCTTGAAGTAAATTATACAAACAATTAAGTTAAACAATATAGCACCTCAAAAATACTCGAAAAGTTCGAATTCTTTGACGATTGATCGATTCATTAATTTTAAAAATTAAATTAAATTATTATCATCAAGAATCAAACCTTGTAACGGTAAACTACGCTTCTTCAAATGCAATTTCAATTTTATTAGAATTATGGTTCTTATTAGACGGAAACATGTCAATAATATTTGTTTTTAATTTTTCGTTACATCTCTCGAGAAAATTAAATTGTTTATCCAAAAGTTGCTTTTAGCATAAAATCGCAGCATTTGTAAAAATTTTTGTTGACATTACTGTGATTATTCACGACTTCAAATTGAAGAACTGACTTGTTTAACTTTGATTAAAATATTTATATTTAGTTTAAATTTAACCAAGATGAATTTTAACACGTTCGCTGCCACTTACGTGAAGATGTGATGATAGTTTATGCAGCACTGTAGAAGTGGGTTTTTCCCAGAAGCCGATTTACTTTTTATAAAAAAGAATCAGTAAAATATTTTCTCGCGCCAGCGCGTGACTCCCTATTGGACATCACCCCACGTCACGCGCTGGCGAGTCTGCGGCAGTAAACGTGTTAATATTAGTGTTCTTAAGAACATATTTCCTACCAAATAATATTTAATTTCAATAAACTGTTATTTTATAAATAATTATTAAATAATCATATATTAATTCTTTATAATATTTCATACTAATTACAAAATTTCATTTCATTATTACTACATAGTTTAATATTATTTTTAATAGAAGGTGCAAATAAATGCATTTTTGCATGAAAAAAAGGCTGTTTTTAAGAGAGCACGTATGCTTTAACAAGGGAAACGTTTGAATTGGGAGGCAGCTATTTAAAGAGTCCCCATGCACTCATTTTTGCGCTAACCATTTCAGTTTTTTAGCGCGCCAAGCCAGTTTCTCCCTCCAAAACCTGTCATTGGAAATGACGCACTCACCGAGACCAGTAAATTATCTGTGTGCATCCAAAACTTGTCAGCAGAAACAGAAATTTGCCAACAAAAGTGAAAAATGACAATCTTTCTTTTTTCGAGAGGGTGGGGGGGGGGTGTAAACAAAAAAAGTACAATTTTAAAGTTGTATTAAAAAATAGCAATAATTTTTAATTATTAAATATATTTCAATAGTTGCAGCATCCATTTTTATTCACGCAATTTTATTGCATATTTTTTAAAATTTTGTTCTATTAAGAAATCTTAATCTTGTTATGGTATATTAGCTGCAAAGCCTGGTTTATCCAGAAGTATTGTAAATGCTAATAGTATGTTTATTAAAACATAAACTAGCCGAACTTAGTTCATCTAAACACTTCCACATTGTGAAGCATTTTTATACTTTTTTTTTCAAATTTATGTGAAAAACACAATTTTCAAGCACGGGCATCTGTACTAGCGTAATGATATTTTCTATATGCAATATAATATATAATTCCTAGAACGGACATGTGCACTAGCATAATAATACCTTTTACATGCAATACAGTGCGTGTCAAAAGCTTAAGCACAACAGAAAATTTCAAAATAAAATTTTATTAATGGGTGAAAGTTACTTCTCTTTTCACATAGCCTACAAATTGTAGTTTTAAAAAGATAGTTAACGATTCATGCTATAAAATTTATCTTAAATAATAAAATTTATCAAAACAACAAAAATGAGTGTGTCAAAAGTTTAAGCACAGTAGTTTTTTAGTCTTTAGCAGAACAAGAATAAAAAAATTAATACTTGATTATTGTTCCTTTCTACTGAATTACTTTAAATATACGGTGTTTCATCGTTAAAATGAGGTTCTGTATTGTTTCTGGTTTATTTTTAAACCAAACGCTCTCAATGGCATCTTTCAAATCTTTAACTGAAGAATACTGCTTTCCATTTGGATAAATTGCATTAGTGAGAATACCCCACATATTTTTTATAAAGTTTAAATCAGGACTAATTGCCGACCATTTCAAAACAGACATTTTTTTTCGACTTAGGTCACGATGAAGTTGAGTTTGAGGTATGGATATAAGCATTATCATGTTGAAATAACCATTTTTCTCCCCCTATAAACCTCGGCAACAGGAAGCAAATGATTAACAAGTGTCTCTTGGTAGTTTTCAAAGTTTTCACGACCACTGATGAATGCTAGAGATGTCTGACCATTGAAAGAAATAGCCTCCCATACCATTACAGAACTACCATTATGTTATCGGCTAAATACACTCCTAGGTTCTTTGCAGAGATCATGCCAATAGTACTTAAACCCATCAGGGCCATCGAGGTTCCATTTTTTTTCATCACTGAATATGAAATTCAGCCACTTTTCACCAAATGACGTATGCTCTTTGACACATTGTAATCTAGATTCTTTATGGTGTCATTTGAGACACGGTAATCGAGCCATTTTACGGTATTTGATGTATTTGAATTCCAAAACTCTTCTATAAACAGTTTTTTTTATATTTGTTCTCCAACTGCTTATTTTATTTCCGAAAGGGAGTAATTACCAGTTGAAGCCAAATTTCTGATGCGGCTATCTTCGCTCAAACTAGTAACTCGCGGCCATCCTGAAAGAAATTTTCGTTTAAAATCATTATCACGAGCCAATATTTGATGAATACCTTTTTTTGATCTTTTTAATGTACTTGCAATTTCAGAATCAGAATTACATTTTGCTCTCATACTCCAAATTTTTATTATCTCTTCCTCTGAAAATTCTTTCGACTTGGACATTTTGTACTAACTCAAAAACAACAGCGGACTGCTTCTTATACTCCCAGAAATTGTTTGCGTGCGCAACCGTTTACGTCAGACTGTAAAATTTGTATAAAAACGATTTTGTGCTTAAACTTTTGACACAGTCATTTTTCTTTTATTCTTAAACTCCATGGTTTGAAATAAAATGTAAAAGTTAATTTAAATGAATATGGTGTAAAAATAGATATTATTAACATATACAAGACAGATATTGAAATTAAAAGTAATATTTAAAGTTTTATTTTAAAATTGCTATTGTGCTTAAACTTTTGACACGCACTGTATTTATATATATATTACGCTAACGTTTGTGGCTCAAAATCTCGGTTATTTGTTAATTGTTCAATGGCAACGATCAAACAAAGAGCATCTCAAATCCGTTTTTTTTAAGTTTCGCAGTTTCAAGTTTCTCTTTTTCGCTGCAATAATGGTACTTAATAATATCTTTAGAAATGACCGTAAAAGATCTCGGTGGATGCTTGAAAGTGAAGAAGAAGCCGCAAGATAAAATCTAAATAGATTGAATCAAGTCACTGAGTATAAACGATTGCCAAAACAGGCTTAATAATCTTCGGATGGCTGAACGCGAAGCATTGCTTCTGAAATTCTTCAAATTACTGATTTAAATGTTCCGGAATATAACTGTGGTACTTTGAACGAAATGTGCAATTTCTGCCAAGCACTTCATTGGAAATTGGAATTAAACAGTAGCAAAAAGTGTACAAATTTTTGTCATGGCGGTAAAGTAATTTTGTCTCCCTTATCAATAACTCCCTATTTGATAAAAGATTTGCTGTATAAAAACTCACTTGAAGTGAAAAACTATAAAGAGCATATTCGGCAGATTTTCTTTTGCCTCAATGAGAGCAGAAATCAGATTGTCTTCTGGAACAGGGCCATATTGCTTCCGGAAACACAGTCAGATATATTACAGGAATTCTCCTTTGTACACTGATGATAACAGGGATCCCGGCTATGGACAGCTATACATATTTGACTGCAGTAAAGCTACTAATTACACTGACAAACAAATTTTAACGAATTTTCGATTTCTCTATATACGTTGGGTGTTTCTTATAGATTTCAAGCTGCTAAAAAAGAATATGTTTGTAAAAATTTTCTATCACCCTCCATTTTTGAGAAATTTCATTTATACGTTTTGGAGTATGTAGGCATTATAATTATATTATATTATTCTCTTTCATGTATTTGATTTGCACAAACATTACTTTTTCTTATTACAACGATAGAAGATACAGCAAGAGAGTAGAAAGAGATGTCCCCCTAATAAATTTTATGTTAGTGACCTTGAACAGACAGCTCTAGCCACCCCCACAGTATTTGACTTTAACGCAAATCCCTGACAGTGGAAACTTATCTTTCGGGGCAAATATACTACTGTTTCTTTGTTCTGTAAGACTTTTTAATTAAATTTTTACTATAATTATCATATCTTCCTCTACAATATGTAAAACATGTCTAGAGGATGCGTTAATGAACCCGATTCTTTTTGCTATGTGTGCAGGGAGCTAACTTTGAAAAAGCATCGATGCGCCTATCATATGTACTTTGGATATAAAGTAGTTGAACGAGATAAGAAATAAGCAACTCGTTCTTGTTATACACAACGTGTTACAAACCTCAGGACGTGGATGAAAGGTACAAAAAAAGTGTATGTCCTTTGCTATACTCATAATGTGACACGTGCCGAAGGATCAAATAACTGACTGCTACTAATGTATTACAAAAATTAAAGGATTCTTTGCAAGAAGTAAACATAAAATTAAGTACACGAACTTAGATTCAGCAATGTGACCAGCATTACATAATGATGATTTAAAAATACCGAAACCTCCAGAGAATTTCCCAAATGATGATGTAGCAGTAGAAATGGGAATCGATGAAACTGAAACTTCCTCGACATCTGATGTGAACTAATCTCCTGGCATAAATGAAGAACCACACCTAATAACTCAAAAAGAATTAAATGATTTTGTGAGAGACTTAAATTTATCAAAGAAAAACTCAGATATATTTGGATCAAGATTGCAAGGTTGGAATCTACTGAAAAACTATACAAAGATATCTATTTATCGAGATTCATATAACAAATATTCAACATTTTTTAAAAGAAAAGATGATTTACGCTATTGTAATGATATAAGTGGATTAATGTCTGCTTTAAAATGACAATATAACTCGGAACAATGACCTATAAGAGAACACCCACAGATAAGACATTTACAACTACATAAAGTATGAAATTTCTTATTAATATCATTTCTTTTTACAAAAAAATTATATTTTTCTGGAACTTTATAAACAATGCATACTTTCAGTCTTTTAAATATTAATTTTAAGCTTTATAAATGTTTATTTAAAAGTTTGTCATTACTAAAATACCAAATGATAAATTTCATAAGGTGTATGTGTTGAATAAAATACTACAAAATTGAGATTTTCAGGGTTTTGAATTTTTTAAAAATCTGTGGGTGATGGAAACTTTTTAATGGCATATTCTTTCACAGCACCACCTAAAATATAAAAGTCACCACATACTTAGTTAGAAACAGAAACCTTGTTTATCAGTGTTATCAAATGAAAACTAACTGAGGCTGTATAAGAAATGAATACACATTAAAACTATGCTTTTATTCATAATTTATCTTAATTGTTCAGTTTTTTGCCAAATTAGAAGATTCTGCAAGAGAAATAAACGTTGATGTCATATACGCACCACCTTGGTGCGATTGCAGCAAATTGGCAATTATATGCAAATTATGCTTTTGCAATGTTGACAAAAACTAAAACTCAAAATACAACGGTTTTTATGAAATAGCCTATGGTCCAGTTACCTCGTGAGTGCAGTATTCCCCAACTTACCTTATAATCAGATGATGGATAAGACACTGGATGATTTCAGAAAATGTTTTGAATTTCCTTTTTTTATATGAAATTAGGGCTTCTGACTTTTTTTCAAATATTTGATTCAGTACTAGATTATACGTACTTATCACAAATCATAACAGACGTTATTTCTACTAATTAATTCAAAATTATAACATTTCTGCCATTGGATAAAAGAAAAATAAGTGTTCAAATAAAGTTTTGCAAATATTAATTGCACCATAGATTGTACATAATGTGTATTTCAGTATATACATCATGGATGCATATCAATTTTATTGTGTTCGATAGCGTGTAACATCAGTAAAATGGGCTTGAAACTATTTTTTTCCCATTGAACCTAATGTAACACAATATTTTGATTGTCCTTGTAATTAAAATATAATCCGATTTCATTAACATTTGAAATGACTACACAAAATTATGCTACAATTATATATTTTATATTTCAAACTATTCGGTCATGTATTTTTTGCTCTGTTATATGAGGACGGTCAGAGAGACAGAGAGACAGACGGACGAACAGACTGAGCAACGACTATCGGTGCTTCGTATTTGCATAATTAAGAACGCACCTAAGAACAGCAGTATTATTAATGCAAAGTTAGACTAACGAAAAAAAAATATTTAAAAACATATTTTTTAAATGTTATATTATTAAAATTTGGCCATCATGAATTGCCGTCGAATTGTTGAACACTTTTGATATTTCTAAGAGACATAATTTAGAAAAGCTGAAAGGATTTCATTTTTTTCCATTTTGGAAACTCAAGTTTCATATTTCTAGAAAAAAAATTGTATCGAGACATGGTGATTAAATGCGTATATGTGAGAAGAATTCTTTTATTATCCTTTAAAAAAATACCTAATAGTTATTCAAAACAATTCCGTTCGCTGTTAAAGAAATTAATTTGAATTATACAACCTATAACTAAATAGACACGTGTTCCTCTACAGTGTAAAACAAAAGAGAAATATCATGCGTTAAGCATATATTATTAAGCACTTTCCAACTCTTCCAGCAATCTTTTCCAAAACTTCGTTTTTTAGGGAAATAAGGTGTTAGTGTCTATAGCAAAATACATAATGCCAAGAAAATTTTATTTACAAAATCAACTGTTGGACTCACAAAAAATACCAAAAAGCATTTTTAAAATGTTATATTATAATAGAAAAAAAAATGGGCAACATTTATTATAGTCGAATTTTTTAACACTTTCGAAAATCCTAAGAGACATAATTCGGAAAAGCTTAAAATGATTGCATTTTTGTTCCCTTTGTAGGAAACACAAGTTTCATGTTTCTCGAAAAGAAAAATGTATCGAGATGTAAGAAAAGAATCCGTATACGTGAGAAGAATTCTTTCATCATCATTTCAAACGTAAATTTTTATTAAAGAAAGGTGTTAAATTTCTGAATTTACATATTTTTCATTTTAATATTTAGGGGGAAAATAACATTTTAAAATTACATGAAATTAAACATGTTATAACATTTTGGACATGTTATAACCCTAATAGCATGCATGTTATAACATGTATGCTATTATACACAGTGACGTCACTGTGAGTGACCTTCGTCACATCACATCTGGGACCAAAATGCACTCAGTGACGTCACATTGTGACTGACATGTGACTTTCTTAAAAATCTTTAGAAATTTATAAATATCCTTTAAAACATGTTATTTACTTTAAAAAACATGTTTCTAGCAATTTAAATACCGTCGCTTTTTTCACAGTTTCGTCACAATGTTAATGTCAAATTAGTCACAAATGACACATTTGTCACAAATTTTTCACATTGTGACCATTTTGTGAAACATCACAAAAGAGCTCTAAAACGGCCATAACGAATTGACATTTTAGTTACTGTGACTTCACATCGAATTCACGTGACGTCACATCGACAATCGATGGTCACAAAGTCACAATGTGACTTTACAACGACGTTGCAGTGACGTCACCATGCTTTACGGGAATGAATAACGTTTATCTACATAATATCAAGAATATTTTCTTTCAAATAAAAAGCAGTATCATTAAATTGAAGTTGGACTCACAAAAAACACTGGTGTCCAAAAGTTAAGCATAATTCATAAAATGCTAAAAACGTGGTGTAAATATTCGTAAAATTATTCAAAATTACTTGAGGAGATTAATTGTTTGAAGAAGAAACATTGGGTTTATGCAAAACTTTTCAGAGAACTACGTCATGCGCGAAATACCTGCGCATGTCGTAACCCTTATAAACCGGTTCACGTGGTATAGGCAGTTCAGACGAATTCCGTACAACTGATGTACCAAGAAACATTGTTATGGCCAAACAGAATTAATGATGGCACAAAAGACACCAACTGGACATGTTTTCGAAAGGAAAAATCCTTGGAAGGCTGAAATCCAGACGATTGCAAACCGAAGTGTCTCAAATTCTGAACGTGAACCAGTTTGTGATCCCAAGACTGTGGCATAGGTTTCAAAGTACGGGAGATGTTACCAGTAGCAGGTCTAAAAAGAGTCACAACCCTTTTCGAATACCGATATCTGGTAATAAGTGCGCGATGTCAGAGGGGCAGTACTGCCAGAAAACTGAGTTCGGCGCTCACAGTTGCCACAGGAACACGAATTTCAAGACAAACTGTTTACAGTAGACTCAATCATGCTGGCATGTATGCTAAAAGATCAGCGATTTGCATTCCATCCACGTCTGCGCAGTGGGAAAATGTGATGTTGTGTTACGAGTCCCGATTTAGTCTGAGTAGTGATTCTCGTCGGGTAACGATATGGAGAAAACGTGGAGCACATTTTGAACGAAGAAACATGACGGAAAGTTATCTTTTTCCATCAGGGGGAATAATAGTATGGGCAGGCATCATGTTGGTCGGCCGCACAGACCTCCATATCTTTGACACGTGGTCTGTGACTGGTGAAAGATACAGAGCCGAAGTTCTTGAGCTTTATGTTCGCTCGTTTCGAGGTGTTGTCGGTCCTTACTTCATATTCATGGATGATAATGCGCCTTGTCACCGTGCGTTACTGGATAACGACTTCCTTGAATTGGAAAACATCCAGCGCATGTCGTGGCCTGCGAAAACCTCGGATTTAAATCCTATCGAGCATGTATGGGATATGCTCGGGAGACAACTTCTAGCTCTTTCGCACCCACCACGCTCCGTTCCAGAACTGAAAGCAGGTCACATAGAAGCTTAGAACTGTTTGAGCCCACAACTCTTTCATAATCTCATAGCAAGTATGGGAAATCGCTATGCAGCGTGCCTGGCTGTCAGAGGTGACCACACGCCCTATTAAACTGCAGCATCGCTCTTTTATTTAAAGTTTTCTTTCATTGTCTCTTTAAAGTGGGAACCCTTACTATGCTCAGGATTCTTTCAAACTGCTACTTTGGATAATAAAAGTAAATATTATCGTTCTTTTGATTTGTTTCCTTATGCTATAACCGTTTTACACTCGCATATCACGTTTTACCACATTCCGATTAACATTTCTTACATTACAAACTTAATTACCAATTATGCTTAACTTTTAGACACCAGTGTATATAAAAAACCGTTTTTAAATATTATAAAAACGAAAACAAGATGGCGAACATTTACTGCCGTCGAATTGTTGAACATTTGAAAATTCTAAGAAACATAATTTAGAAAAGCTGAAAAGGATTGCATTTTTTTCCTTATTTGGAAACGCAAGTTTCATGTTTCACGAAAAGAAAAATGTATCGAGACGTGAGAAGAGAATTTTTCAATCATTCTTTAAATGAAAATAATCATTATTCAAACAAATTTTGCTTTGTTGTTTTAGAAATAAATTAGATTCTACAATCTAAAACTAAAATACACATGTGTTCCTCTGCAGTGTAGAAAAAGACAAATAGGGTAACATCCCGAGTAATTGGCACATTAAGAATTTGTCTTTAAACTTACTTCAATTTTCATTACAAAGAAATAAGATATTTACTTGGAAATATTTTAAATCAAAAAATGCATACCTGCGCATCTATTTTGCCCACTAAAAGCAAAACTATAGATGTTGTAGATGAAGATGAAATATTTCAGGGTTTTGTGAGTAAGAAATCAGCATATTAGTCTGAAATGCGAACACTTTAAAACAATACAATATACTTGTATTAAAGTAATTGACATGCTGTCCCCAGTAATTGTCATATGAAGTTTTAATGGACTGCAATTTATGATAATATTTCACATTTTCAAATAAAAACAAATGATAAACAAAATTAGTCTATAAGTTTAAAAGTACTTCCATAAAAGGTGGTTTAATCTCAAATTCCTTGCGAATTCCTTGTAATTGGAATGGGTGCCAATTACTTGGAACTAGCAAAATTGAAGCACCATTAATTGGCATTTACCATTAATTAAAAAATCCAAATATTTGTGTCGAAAATAGTTTTACACATTTAAAGTAACCCTTTTCAACTGAACAAAACTGTTGTCAATTAAAATTTAAAATGTATTATAAATCAGATAATAATGAATTGAAAAGCATGCCTTCCTTAAGCCAAAGAAGAAGCATTTGCAACAAAAATAGCTAATTTGATACAAGTCATAATTGTTTCTCTTTCCTAGGCATTATTGTCATCTAGTAGCATAAATCAAAGTTATAATCTTTAAAGTAAAGAGTATATAACTGGTATATGGTCTTGCATTTTTAAAAGATTGGATATAAATCTTATTTTAAGACATGTTGTAGGATGTGCCAATCAATGGTGCATGCCAATTACTGGGGATGTTACCCTATTGCCTAACATCTTCGATCCCTGACTCCCCATTTGGGTACCTCTGTACTTTTACTTATAAAAACTTATAATACTTAATTTATTAGTATATATTTATTAGTATATTTTTAATAGTATATTTTTAAACAATGCATAAATATTATTGTAAAAATAATAATTAAATTAGATTAATTAGAACTATTTTTTCGAAAATACGTCTTAAACAAAAAGAACTAAACTTAGTTATGATTTTAAATTAAAATACTTTCTTATAAAACTAAGCCTAGCGTTTAAAATTTTACAACGAAAAAGTATTGTTTAAATTTTAAATTTAAAAACAATAATATGAATTAAATATTGTAATATTTAACATAAATTATTTAACAAGATATTTAGACATAAAAAATAATAGAATAATATGGGACGCGAGTCCTCCTATTCAAGATTAAAACTCTGTTTTTGGAAGAATATTACATTTATTGAAAACGAGTAAATAAATACAAACAAAAATACAAAACATTCTCGTTCCATAATAAACATTTAGCTGAAATTCGTCAAGTTTTAACTTATAACATTAAACCTTTTAATAATTCACAATTTTTAAAGATCTCTTCATATTTTGTATTTTGATTCGTCGAAAAAAGATTCTGCATTGAGAATACCAGCTATTATATTCTTTAACAGGGAAATTGCACGTGAAGCGTAGCAAATGAGGTGCGTCCTTACGATAACGAAGTTTTAAAAATATTCAGATCTTAATGTTATAATATACAGTACTTCGGATACAGTATAGTGGTCGAAATCTATTTTGTGTTCATGTAAATAAACATACAGGAAGTAACTTTTATTCCACCTCAGCAATATCATATTCATAAAATGCGAAATAGTTTAATATAATTAAATCACGTCCCAAACAATGTTTCCCCGTATAGCATTATGTAATGGAATAATTTTGTGCGGCCCTGTAAATTAATAACTAATATTCTTTGCACCACAGATTATATCGAATGTATATTTTAGTATATATTTCATAGATATATATTAATTTTATCATGTTCGAAAGAATAAAATACCATTAAAATGCATTTGAAACTTTTTTCCCTATTGACCGTAATGTAACGGGATACTTTTGAATGTCACTGTAATTGATCTATGCATTCGATTTTCATAAAATTTGAAATGACTCGACCAAATTATGCAATAATTATATATTTTAAATTTCATACGATTAAAATGCATTTAAAACTTTTTTCCCATTGAGCGTAATGCAACGGAATATTTTGGATTGTCCCTGTAATTGATCTATGCATCGATTTTCATAAAATTTGAAATGACTCGACAAAAATATGTAATAATTATACATCTTAAATTTAATATGATTCGGTTGGATAGTTTTTGCGTTGTTATGGCGAACAGACGGACAGACGGACGGACTGAACGAAAACTATTGTTACAACAAGTGCTACATATTTACATGAGTCCGAACGCACCTAAAAACATCTTAAATATACTTTTTCTCTTTATTAGCTTCGTTACTTTAAATCTCGAAAACAGAGTTCCTCTTATTTTCACGCACAATGTAGCATCGAGAATATTCAGTCGTAATGCAAGTGTATCGCTTTCAGAGTTAAACTACACACACTACATTAAAAAGAAGACGCTAGATGAGAACAATAGTAAAATTTTAAGTTAAGAATATGAATTTTAAAATTGTGTATATATATTTTTAGGAGAATTGATAAATTGGTTTTGAGACGAATATTTTAATGTAAAGTTTTTTTTAAAAAAATTGAGTGTATGAAATTCCTAAAAGAGAAATTAAGGATGTATTTCGATTCAAACTGCTTATTTTCCGATTTATTTTTAAATTCATTTTTGCTCGCAAATGCACCAAACTGGCAAATTGCCTTATATAGAAAGTGCACAAGGTGCCGTGACTGTCGATACTTTGATAAATGCAGAAAATATTGCAAAAAAGCAATCAAAAACGGCATTTTGAACAGATTTCACCGATGCTGAAGATTTGGGAACGAAAAAAAAAGAGTCATACTGAGAAGATAATTGTTCATAAATCAAATTCTAATGTATGGAGCGTAAAATAACATCACACGGCACCTCGTTCGTCTCTTCAAAAATCCCCTCAGCAGTTTTCATGTTTCTAATTTTAAAAATATGTCTGAGATTAAATCGGAAAATTTCGAGCTGTTGAACGTGGAAAAGCGTTTTTTCGAATGCACCGTTAAATTAATTATTTAATACACATATGAGAAAAAAGAAAAATCTCTATGATGCGGTTGTTTTGTATTGTAAGAGTAAAGCCTGAAAGTAAGGTGTAGTTAATATATAAGTAAAATGCGGGCTTTACAAAAGATTACTGATGAAAAAAATTATCTTTGAAAAAAGTATTTTATCATTTTAAATAAATATTAAATTAGTTTCAATATACATCTTCTCAAGAGAAATTTCATATCTATTAATATCACTAACATAAAATTACAGTATCAGCGCCATAAAATCCTGAAAACACTTCATAAAACTCACAAAATAATCTATACTGATTATGTGCCTTAAATTTCTCAATCGTTATTAATAAACATTATCCATAACGCTATTAAAGTACGTAATGAAAAGTGTCTCAAGAAGATTTCTGATTTATTATTAGGATTTCATAACCTCATAAAATTAAGTATATTAAGTTGTCGAAAAACAATAACCATTTTTGTAAATGACACGTATCATTTTATTAGCAATAAAATTATATCTCAGAAATACAATAAACAAGAAATTGTTGCTGATCATAATTTCAGAATGTTTTATGCTTAGCAAATATTTTTTAAGAATTAATCTTTTATGGCAGGCATTTATTTTCATGTTTCAGCAAAGATATAAAGAGTTAAATTATAAATAATGTTGCAGAGGTAATTTTAGCAATTTACAAAAAAGAATTAAATTACGTTCTTTTCTATTTCTAATCGAAAAATCTAGACTTTGAATATAAAAAATAGAATACTGACAATTTAACATTTTCGGGTCCGATTTTTTTTTCAATTTTTAGAAAAAAAATTACTGTTATGTTAATAACGAACATGGTTGTTCGTTGGTTGTTGAATTAACGAGTGTTAATTAAACATTAACACTCGTAATCGAAATAGATTAATTAGTGTTTAGCGAATATTTAATTGTCTGAAACATAACGATGTTGTTGTTTGTGTACTATTCAATGCACATTGATACGAAAATATGCTAATGAAGAATTGTTGAAGAGATTTAGAAAATATTGCATTACAATGAGATTCAACTTATGTTACAAATTTCTAATACTTTTTGCGCTTTATTGTACATGATTCTTTCAAGACAGTAACATTTATTTTAAATTTAAAGAATGAAAAATATGTTTAAAATAAAAGAATTGCAAACAACGCAAAGAGAATTAAGTAAATAATAATAATAATTATTATTGCTAAATACAGGGTGTCAAGTAAATGACTGACCCATTTTGAATGTAAATAACAAAAAACATTTTGAGATAAAAATGTGCGGTTTGCTGCATTGTTATCAGAAAATCAATAAATTTTTAGATATGCACTTTCTTAAAATAGTTTGAATTTTGGCCAACAGATGGTGCTGGCGGCATAAACAGGCTGTCAAAGTTTAGAAATTATTCAAGTTTTCATACGCATGAGCTTTTCGGCTTATTTCGCAGAGTCGAATCTCAGTGAACATGTTGAATCGACTCTTCACTCACCTGCAAAAATAGAGTTTGTTGGATGGAAAGAGATTTATAATAATATTTCTGATTGAATAATGTCTATCATACCTCATAAAAACCAACAAGACATACTTTTTAATAAGCATTAACTTTTCACACATTTAACATAAATAAATTGCATTCAGAAAAATACTTTTGTAACCGGTTAACTGAATCTTTTTTTACGTACAATAAATTGGAAATATAGGATAAACACAGCTTTTTTAAATTAAAAAAAACCTTAATATTTAATCTAAACATTTCTTCCATTAAATATTATGAAATTGTATTTAAAAAAATAGTGGTGTGGAAAAACTTTAAGCGATGTATCAAGCAAAGTCTTCTTGCCCACGTGGTGCAGTGAAATCAGTTAATTGGTTAAAACAGTGGTACGGAAATAGTGTTGACAAGTTCCCTGTCTAAAAAAAAGCGGGGCAGTGACTTATAAGTCGACACATAAAAATATAATAAACCTTAGAATGAAAGAATCCGTTTATAACAAATCTTGTTTTAAACGGGGAAAAATATGGTTTTCGACGGAGAAAGTAGTATACAAAACCAGCTGCTAAAAAGGAAACCTGCCTAATACCTGCCTGAAATATTGTTCAGATTTCTGAAAACCGAATTAATCCCTACATTATGTTCATATTTTGACATTTAGCATTATTAAAAAAAATATATGAAAAACTTTTTGAAAATTATATATGAAAAACACTAATGTTCCAGTAATTTAGTAATACTTATATTTATGAAATTGAACTACAATAAGTAAAACTATGATGATTCTATGATGATTCAGGATGCTTTCTGTAATGAAATTTTGAAAATTGCACGTAAAAAGAGAATCAGTTAACCCGCTACAAAAACATTTTAAAAAACAATTTACTTGTATGTAAATGTGTCAAAAGTCAATATTACTAAAAAGTATGTTTTGTTGGTTTTTATTAAGGAAAGTAGACATTATTTAATGATAAATATTATTTTTAATCATAAATATTATTTTAAATTCTCTTTTCCTCCAACAAACTCTATTTATGTACGTGAGCGGAGAGTCGATTTAACATGTCGACTGAGATTCGATTCTTCTAAAAGAGCCAAAAGATCATGCATATGAAAAATAGAGTAATGTCTAAATTTCGGTAGCCTGTTGCCGCCACCAGCGCCATCTGTTGGACGAATTTCGAACTATTTCAAGAAAGTGTAAATCAAAAATTTATTGATTTTCTAATAACAATCAGCAAACCGCGTACTTTTATTTCAAGCTTTTTTTTTTTTTTGTTATTTACATTTAAAATGGGTCAGTCATTTACTGGACACCCTGTACTTAAACATAAATGAAGTCATATACTAAATGCTTAGATATATACTAACATTACTACATGAAAATAGTAGCAAAGGTATTTCTCAAACAAAATAATGCTCCATTAAAAAACATGCACTATTAATAGTACACCTGACCCGAAAAGGTTAATCCATCAGTCTCCATATATATATGGATAAAAAAAGAGAGAAGGAGAGATTAAGAGAAAGTTCAATATATATATATATATATATATATATATATGCCGGGTGTCCAAAAAATGACTGATGGATTTTAAAATTCAATAATTTGCAAACGGTAACAGCTATTTAAAAAAAATTTTCAGGAGGGTTATGTATAATTTCAGGAGTTTTTTTACCGTAATTTTTTATTTTAGTTCGAATTTCAAACAATAGGTGGCGCTGACGGCGATTGAAGGTCAGGTGATCAGTGCTGAGTGAATCGTCGACCTGGCCTTCAATCGCCGTCAGCGCCACCTTTTGTTTGAAATTCGAACTAAAATAAAAAATTACGATAAAAATACTCCTGACATTATACATAACCCTCCTGCAAAAATTTTTTAAATAGCTGTCACCGTTTGCAAGTTATTGAAATTTAATATCCATCAGTCATTTTTGGGACACCCGGTATATATGAGTGTGTGTGTATCATATTATTATTTTTTCCTTTCATTTCCGATATTTCCTTTCATTTCCTTTTTATTAGACTAATTTAAAGATATATTCACTAATTACTATCTTTTTATAATATCTATTATATTTTCCTTACTTTTCTGATTAAAAATGTTAAGGCTTTTTTTTCATTTGAGATAGAAATTTAATTTTTTGTGCATGTTCTTTATTATAATCTCTGTAATTATAATCTGTGTTATTATAATTTGCGTAATTATAATCTGCGTCTTTATTATAATATTGCTCCAGATGAATCTGCGTAAGGAATTAGGTTTCAGTTTTTTTATTATTTTTTTTTAAATAAAACTATATGATTGTGTTCGATTTCATCAATTTTCACTAACAAAATTCACAAAATTAAATCAGTAAAAAAATTTATTAAATGTAATAAGAGATGCAACTAAAAATCCATGCGCAGCCTTGTATAATATACATTTGAAAATCTTTTTAAAAAATGGGCAACAATATCAATAATTAAAAATATTGTCGAATTTATATGAATAATTAAAAATATTGTAGAATTAAAAAAAAAATCCATTTTTTTTCTCAATCTGTGCTTAATTTTTACAAAAAATATTAAATATGCAGTTTTTTTTTTCTAAAAATGTACTTTTAGTTGAACGTTGGAATGCAATGAGTTCATCATTTGAACAATATTTTAAGAAACAAGTGGGTAAGTGTAATAGCAGATCGCACAGAGGTTCTCGTTTAATATTTCCTTGAAAATACTTTATCATTCAATTAATATCATTCAATAAGCGACAAACGGTTGTCGGTGTTATTTTTTAATTTCTTCGCCACTCCGCATACCAGGACGAGTATTGTATTTTCCCTCTAATGCTGCCTTGATCGCTTTTTTTTATTGATTCCTCTATCTGAATCTGCAGATTTAGTGAAGGTAAGCAAGTAAATAAAATTATGAATAAAATAAAGTATTGCAAAATTTAGCATAAATTTAAGGGAGACCAAACTGGTCACCAGAGTCGTCTCTTAATTTAAATGAATAATAATTTAATAAATATTTTATTTCGCATGTTAAAATAAATGATAAATATGATTTAATATGATGAAATAAAAACAAATAAGCACGTTTTTTACGTGATCTATTTAATCCATTAGTTTTTGTTACATACATAATAATTTTATTTAAATTTGTAGGCAACAATTAGAAGAAATGAACTTTTGAAATTTATGCTATTGCAAATTTTTAAGCTTCTAAATATCGCACGTTTTCAATTTTTACACCATCGTATAGGGGAAAAATGTACTTTTAAATGCATTTTTAAATGAAGCTGTATCTCATTTTATTTTTGAGATATTAATTTTTTTGTAGTTTGTAATACCAATTTTGTAATTGTGGCAACATAAGTACTCCATATGTTTTAAAAGCATGGGGTAAAAAATGACAAAAAAAACTCTTTAAACTTGCGTGGCAACAATTAGAAAAGAAATAACAACAACAAAATGAACTGGTGATTTAAAAAATAATATTTAAATTAAAATATTAGTCTTTTTCAAAATTTTATGATTTGTTGTGTGACAAGAGATATTCCGCTGTAAGTTAACAAAATTTGAACTCTCTGGCATACATAGTTTTTCTCTATTAGGACTCTATGACAGACAGAGGACAGACACGAATAGTGTTTCGTCAGATGAACGAAATCCTAATAAACAAAACTGTTGAAAAAAAACCTGTTCCTTTAATTTCTTGGCTAAGAAAATGTACTCCCTGGTTTCAGAAATATTGATTTCTCTCATACCATGTTGACTGCATTGCCAGAATTCGTTATTGTTTCGGCAGACGTGGATCAATGCACGAAAGCTGGTGGCGGATCCATGATGTTTTAAAGTATGTTCAGATGTTCTGTTCTTGGTACGTAGGATCCTTAATATATCAATGAAAGCTATTGACATTCAAACGTTATCGTGAACTTTTAACGCTTGTTCGTTCCCTAATAGCGTGCATGGTCACAGTGACGTCACTGTGAGTCACTTTGGTCACATCACATCTGTGACCAAAATGCCACCACTCAGTGACGTCACATTGTGACTGAGATGTGACTTTCTTAAAAATCTTTATAAATTTATAAATATCCTTCAAACAGGGTGCGTAGTCATCAAGAAACTCAGAGGATTTCAATTCTTTTAGTATCAGAAATTCTTTAAAGTACTGGTTGTTAGATCTGAAAAAGTATTTCTTTTTCGTTAAATAAAACAAATATTACATTATAAAAATTCTGATAAAAGGTCCTTACAAGGTGCTTCCAGACTACGCACCCTGTTTAAAACATGTTATTTACTTTAAAAAACATGTTTCTGGCAATTTAAATATCGTCGCTTTTGTCACAATTTCGTCACATTGTTAATGTCAAATTAGTCACAAATGACACATTTTTCACAAATTTGTCACATTGTGACCACTTTGTGAAACGTCAGAAAATAGCTCTAAAACGGCCATAACGACTTCACATTTTAGTCACTGTGAAATCACATCGACATCACGTGACGTCACATCGACAATCGATGGTCACAAAGTCACAATGTGACGTCACAACGACGTTGCAGTGACGTCACCATGCTTTACGGGTTGCATCTGATTTTCAAACTGTTACGGGTGGCTCTAGCCAGTAAATGAATTTTTCATAAGACCCAGAGTGTGTCGATATGCTTTACAGAAATTAACTTTCTGTCGCCAATTAATTTTACTATAAATCGTATCTAGCACCTGATTTTCCTATTCTTAATCTAATTGAGCATCTGTAAAATGCCATAAGGCTTCGAAAAGAAAAGAAAGGTTCTATCGCTACTTCTAAAGCAATCAAAATATCAACTGGCCTTTCTTATTCCATTGCATTTATGGTTTGAAATTTTTCGCTACTGAATATTAAAGCGATATTATTAATTTTTACTGAATTATTTCATCTCCCATTTGAATTCAGAGTAAGATTTTTATTTTATTTTCATCAGTTCGAATCTTAAAATTCGAAACATGCCATTCTGCTATCCAAATGGTAATTAAGCTCAATTATCATTAATAAAATGGTACAAAACAGAGGTTCGCATATGTGGATCCAGGAAATGAAGAGGGTAACAAATGAATTAAAAATGTAAGGGAAATAAGAATATTAGATCTTACTTGTAAGAAGTTTTGCCTTCCAACTACGTGTCCATCAGTTTAAAAAAAATGAATATCACCGTCTGAATAGAACAAAGACTCCGCACGATAAATGGTACGACTATCTAAAATTCATTCCCACGACACCTTCGATTTTACAATCCACTGCTGCTTTACTTGTCAGAATAGACTACTTCTGTATTTGAAACTACATTATATCTGTACTTCGCTTGTCTGTAGACCCGAGGCAATACTCTGTTCCATATCGACAAGTATTGAATCTGTTGTGAAATCTAGAGATACACGAAAGTTAGGAATGGAAGTCCTAATATTTTTGGCGTTCAATCCGTATGAAACTAAGAGACGTGTGAAGAGAGGGACAGCGGTCCTTTTTCGTTAATCTCTCCTGGCCACAGTCTCCTATCTGGTGCCTTTCCTTATACAATTTTTCTTTTATTATCTGACTTTTTTTCTATCTTGTATTGATAGTTCATCTTTTTTAGAACAAACAAGAAACACTAATTCTACCCTAGTAGCAAATCAATATTGGTCCGACGTTGCGCCAATATTTCATGTATTGGAAATATTGCCAATAAAAAGACTATATTGCTCCAATATTGGGATGTTAACATTTTGCCCTTATTTAGCTAATATTTGCAGCCAATATTATGCTAATATTAGGGTTTCATTGGATATATTGCCAATAAATTGTCAATATTGTACAAATGTTGGCATTTCATTGGAAATACTTCCAATGAAATTCCAATATTTAATCAATATTGGCGTTTTATTAGCAATATATCCAATTAAACCCCAATATTGGCGTGCAAATGTTGGCTAAATAAGGGCAAGATGTAAACATTCCAATAATGGAGCAATATTTCATGCCAATATTGTGCCAATGTGCCAATATTGCCCCAAGATGTAGCCAATATTGGTCCAATATTGTTTTGCTACTGGGGTATATTATGCGTCGCGTTTTATACTCTCTTCAAAATTAATTAACTTCATAAAATTAATTTAAAAGTACTGTGTTGTATGATTGTATTGAAAAGTATTGAAAACAGTTCCTTGTGTACAGGGCATATTTCAGAAGACTTACCTTAAAGATAATAGTTGATAATAATGATGTATATTTGCACATGCGAATTTATCGCAATGTTAACATGGTAATGGTTTCACTAGCAATCTAAGTATCACACAAACGTTACTTAATACAAAACACACATATCACAGAAATATTTACTGTATTGTTCTCTAGCTGATAGAATTTGCTCCAATTTACATGTGGAACAAATTTCAAACTATATTCTAGATTACAGTTCATTTTCTCGAATGGTACTAAGTATTGATTCCGGTAAATTATTAACAAATTACCTATTCTGAGATCTAGAGCTTTCTCTGATACTTTATAAATAATTTGACTTCAATAAATGTAAATTATTCCAAACACGTTCAGTACGTACAGGTAAAAAATCTACCTTTGGTTATTTTTCAGTGCAATGGGTCTTCATTTAACTGCGTTTTATCACAACATTGTACCTTTATTTGTGAAATGTTTGAAAATTACTGAAATTAAATTTGTTAAGATTTTTGAAATTTTAAAACATAATAAAGCTGTCTGATGTTTAATAAAGTAACTGCATTTTTTTAAAGTTGAGCTGAAAAACAGACAAGAGTTAACAAGACTTTGAAATAATCACGTGTGACTTTGATGCACATTTTAAAATATAACATAAAAATATCATTAATTGATAACATGCAATTAAATGATATTTAAAACACTATTATACAATAAGTATTAAGAGTAAAGAGCACTATATATTAACAGCACTATAAAAATGGATATTATAGTGGAGATGATTAGTATAGAAGCATAATTTATTAAATAATGCTTTGGTATTATAGTTTTGCTAAGCTAGCCTAGGGTTTAAGTATATAAATATTTCGAATTAAAATAAGATTCAAATATATTTAATTACAATTATACTTTTCAATGAAAACTTATGCTAGTGAAGCGCTTTCGTTCACTGAACTTAACAGCGCTTCCTACTATCTCAACGCTGCATTTATGCACTCACATTCCTGTAGAAAATCTGCTTATTTAAGTCCGCTCTACTTGCCATTGAATTATAGTTCTGAACCAATTGGCGTTTTTTTAATGTTTTTAATTACTTTGTATTTTCATAAAAATAGCTAACAGACTAAGAATGATTTAATATTTAAGAAGAACTTAACAGAATATTTTAATAAAAATTAAATTTTACCAAAAAAAAGAAATTTTTGTTGAGCAAAATTGATAACCATATCAAATAACAAACTTCCCCTCCCACTAGAAATATTTTACAATATCACATACCCGACCACCCTACCTCCCTTAAAATGATAGTGTTATATATTCACAGCCTCATATAGGAATATTCATTTCTTCGGTCAAAGGGGGGGGGAGGACTATTTTTCATTATCATACAAATCTGGAGAAAAAAAATATTTTTTATGCGAATATATTGAGCAGGTCTTATTAATAGGTTATTGAATAAATATTCCTTATCTCATTTAATTGAAGTGTAACTAAACAAATTTAAAAAGTACATTTAGTTGTTCTCTTCGATCAATAATTCCACCACATGATTAACATCTTAAACAATTGTGTATGGATTTGAATATTCCTGTTTAAAACTCATTAAATTTCCAAAATGTTTGTCTCCATATGTAATCTGCGGCAGATGCATATAATTTCATAGATGTTTCAATAAATTGTGTTCAGATTGTTCCATAGTGTCAGAAAGTCTTTCATAAACGTACAAATTATCAAATGTGCGTGTATTCAGTAAAAGTTTCAGAACGCCGTTATGACAATGAAGCAATTACTTTTACAATTTTAGTATATATATTCAATGTTTATACTAGGTACATCGTGCAAAAAAAATAATAAACCCATGGAAAATTTTTGAAAAAAATCAAAGAAGATCAAAGATTATTAAGAATATTTGTAAACGCTATGTAGAATAACTGATTATTACGTTATGTTAAAAATTACACATTTTAGCACCTTCCAACATAATTTAAAAGTGTTTATGAATTGAGTTTGTCTGTATTTCTAACTGTCTGCCCGTTTGTCTGTCTGTCTGCCAACTGTCCATGCTGTAACTTGCGTAAATACAGTCAGATTGCCATGAAAGGAATATGTATCATAAGACTTATTATGGCATATTCGGAATTAAAAATTAAGTAAAAAGCATTTACGGTTCATTTACGGTGATACTCAAAAAATTTCATTACTTTATGGTCTATATTGGAAAATCTGTTAAGACTATTTTAATGATATTATATTATTTTAAGCATATTTAAATTTATATGTATTACTGATGTGTACTATACGGCGCTTAATGTAGAATCTGGTTTTCATATAATTTATCCTTCATTTACAGGTAGATACACACAAATGACTTTAACTACCGCATTATTGCAAAGAAATTATATTTAAAAAAATCTGATGTAATTTAGAAAATTAGACTAATTTGATTACTGAGATAAAATTTACTTTTGTACATTATTGCAAATGATCAATAATTGCTGCAAATGCGTTTACATATGCAGTACGTTTTTAAAATGCAAAAATTTTTTGGCATATCAGTCAAAACTATTACATTAACATTATGGTCTATGGAGAACTATCATTTGCGGTGTGTTTTAACAGTTTACACTATTTTAAACATAAAGAAATTTATAGACGTTTTTGAAGTACAATAGGAGAAAACTGCTACAGAATATGCTGTGTGTAACATTTACAGTAAGAGTAGAGGAAAACTCAAAAGTATTCGTTTAAAGTGTGGCTTAAGAAGAAGATATCATTTGAAGCCTATTTTATTGATGTTACTACATTAGAAACATAATGAAATTAATTTAAATATCTAAGATGCATAAATAAATATAAACCTTGGACATTTTTCCGAAGAAAATTTCTCACGCCTGGCATTCTGGGTTTGCGTTATATGTGACGGCAGATTATCTGCACGAAGGATGTAGGCCTAAGGGAGAGTGCTCTAAGAGGGGGTCTTTCTAACGGAACCTAATCCATATTTACGCAAGGTTAGAAGAAAACCACGAAAATACCGAAAGATTAGGCCAATGGGCGAGATTCGAACCCAGCACTGCCCGTCTACCCGGTTCGAGAGTTGAACCTATCAGACACTGGTGGGAATATTTGCATTCTGTAATATTTCAAATTTTAATTGCTTAAAAGATACATAGCCTACAGAGTTAAAAATTACACAAGCCAGGAGTCGATTCCGGGTCATCGGTATAGCGCATCGACATTCCACTAATGGAACCACATACCGCTGTCAGTAAGCGAATTCGCCAACTTGCAACATCTACCAAATTTCATCACACTTGGCGACATATTATTGCCATCGGCTAGATATTGAGGAAATGTCGACCTTTAATACTACCAATGACAAAAATTATGCGTGGGGCCGAATGAATGACTTGAGAGAAAAAGAGCGGACGATACACAGAAGACAACCCATTAGAATACACAGAATGTTCTCCAAAACAAAATTGAACCAATCAGAGTACATAGAATATTTTTTAGCATATGTTTTGCACATAGTGCAAGAATATCACCAAATTTCGACATGTTTGGAGAATTAATGAGTTAAACACAAGCACAGCTCAAACTTCAGTACGGGTATTGTTTATGATTACAACGTTACGAACTACAAAATTTTTGACTCAAGTTTGATCCACTTTCGCTAAATCTAGCAAAATATTGTTGACATTGGTTAGATTATAAGAAAAAACAATTTCAAAATTAATAATTGCACAACTCATGCTTGGGGCCAAATGAAAAACTTTTGGTAATATTTGGCGACAAATATTTTGCGAGGATATTTGGTGACAATACCTAGTAGTGTAGGGTACAACAAGGCCACTCGTCTCTGTCACATTTTCGAGAAAATTCGCTTATATCATCCTTTTGGCGTAACTATGAGTCGATGCACTAAAATGGTAATGAAGATTGCAAAAGTTACAAGTAGTTAAACAGTTAGCAAAAAGCAAAATCGGAAATCGGCAAAATTTCACCAAATATTTCCAAATAAGCGAAAATTGGTTGCAGTGGCGAGATCAAGTGGAAAATTTGATTTTCATGATTGCCACTACCTGGTCACACCCAAGTACCCAAATGCAAAACTCTTGGGGTATATAGCGCCAAATTGAGCGAAACGTTATTGGCATTGTTGAGATTGAGAAAAAATCGACTTTCAAGATTACCAATGGCAAAACTCATTTGCGGTCCTTTAAGCGAAAAAAGCGAGCTGTGATAATCATTTAAGTAATCAGAGTACATATAATGTTATCAAAAACAGAATACAGCTAATCAGAGAACTGAAAATATTTTTAACCCAAGGCCTTGGCGCAAAGTGATAGAATGCCCCAAATTTATTGATATTTAGGCGTTAATGAGTTGAACACGGAACTAAATTTACCTAAGCGCAGCTCGGCCGTTAATGCGAGTATTCTTTACTGTACAACAGTTTACAACATACAAAAACAATAGATTTAATGATGCGCCAAATTACTCTTGCCAAAATACACGCCAAACTGTATTTGAATTTGTTGTTGTGGGTGTTTTAATTAAACTTCTGATTAGTTTTCGGATTTATGTGTTTTTTTTTTTGTTGTGTATGAGCACTTTGACTATATGCAATTGCAGTCTTTATCTGGGATATTGTAAACATATAGCATAAAGGAAGGATCATTATAATTTTTCTGGAATAAAAAATAAATAAAAAAATATTCATATAATAGCTCACATATAAATAAAAGCACTATGTACAATGCATAATGGCATGATTAATATTTACCAAATGGTGCCTCTAACATTTCTTTCTACAAAAGCTGGGTTATTAATTTAAAAATGAAAGAAAAACGATTTTTTTAAATGGCATAATATCTTACATAAAATTTATCTTAGCCTAATATGAGTAATTTTAAGAGTGTAGTATTCACAATATTGTATTCCAAACATCCACCATGGAATATGACATTGTACTCACTGCATTTGGATCTAGTGTATCGATTGCATACTTGCCATAACCAATGATATATAAAAGAAAAAATTAAAGAAAAATATATTTTTCAATGAAACGTTAACATTTCTATAAAATCCATAAAACATATATACTTGTGCAGGGATAGATATGTATGTAAAATGCTGTTTTATAACAATACAGTATGCAATGGATTATACCGAAAGATTATTTTTGGCCAAAACTCAGTCGTAGAATGTTTAATTAGCAGTCATTGGTGGTATATGGTGGTTAGACAAAGGATGAATACTTTTGAAAATTTCCCATTAAAATCCAACGTATACGACGTCCTTTTAAATAAATTTATTCTTGCATAGCATCACAGTAAACAATTATGCTTACACTTCGGTTTAAAATTCGTACCAACTTAATAAAAATAATAAAACGGAAATATTAAATTACAAGAATAGAACTTCACCTATTAAAGATATACATTATCTACCAAAAAGTATTTGTACACTTTCAGTTTTTGACATTTTGTCAAATATTTAAATATATACTGGTCGGATTCTTCTGGAACTTCAGAAATATGAAGATTATGTTTTACTTTATATTTATTTACATTCATTTGTTAAGCGGGTAATTAGGGGCCGGCAAAAAAAACAAAGAATAATAGAAATATTTGGGATCGCCCTGTACATGAAAATGCACGTAACGACTTATCGCTTTGGAATACAAATATATGAATACAGTAGAATATGTACACTAATTTTTGTGAGATTAGCATGTATATTTATGGCGTAGAGCGATTTTTTTGAAAAATTCAAAAAATTCTGGTATGTTTTTTGTTTATATCATGCTGGGTTTTTGACGAAATTTAACGCAAATTTCAGAAAAATTGGCAAAATGCAGTAGAAAAAATGTAGCGCAATTGGAATATAAATATATTAAATATTTTATAAAATATGAGTAGTTGTAAAAAATAATTTTTATCTGCGCATGCGCGAACTAGAGAAAAATTTTTTTTACATCATTTAATAGTCAATTCTATGGAGTGACTTATAAAAAAATTCCAATCAAATATCGTGAAAATTCAAAAAGATATCATTATTTTAGTGAGATGTTTTTACTCTGCTCTCTAAAAACGGCTGAATCTTAAGGGATTCTCTACAAATTGACATTTTTTAATAACTGACTTTTAAAAAAAACTAGTATTGAATTAATACAATATCTAATACAATATTGCTGCTAATAAGTACTTGACAATTGTGATAGAATAGAAAAAGAGCTTTATTCACATTCAGGGCCAAAATTAAGAGAGAGTTGGAGGAAAAGGCCATGTGCCCCGGGCGCTAGGATGAAAGTGTCCAAATGTACATTTTGTTTGGCGATTTTTTCCATGTCTATGTTTAGCATGATATTGTCAAAATCGTCCCATTCAAAGCATTTCTCCTATACCAAAGCATAGAAGAATCTAATGATGATGGCATAAAGATCCCGCATAAAGCAGATTTTTTTTTTCGTTTTGATTCGGTTTCACGATTTTAAGGTATCATTTTTTTTAAACAAAGCAGATTACTTTAATCAATATTACATATTTTAAGTTTTAAAATAAGTCGCTATTAATAAATTAGAAAATTTTTCTTTGCAAATACTTTTGCAGATGCTTTGCAAAGAAGAAAAGGGACGGGGGGGAGTTCACCAAAATTCATTGAAATATAAATGTATTAAATATTTTCTAAAATGTTCTATGTCATGCAATATTTTCAACCAAATATAAAGCCACATTCAGAAAAATTCACAAAATGTAGTAGAAAGAATAAGGTGCTATTGAAATATAAATATATTAAAAGTTTTCTAAAATATGAGTATTTGTATGAAATATTTTTTAATCAGCGTATGCGTGAACGATAAAATTTATCATTTTACGTAATTTAATATTCAACTCTATGGATCTACCCATAAAAAAATCCGATCGAATTTCGTGGAAATTCAGAAAGTTATTGTGGATAGGAGTGAACTGATTTTCAATTGGTCTCTGAAAGCAGTTGAATGACGTCAGATTTTACGCAAATTGCCAAATCTCCATTTACGTTTTTTACTGGTGATTTACTTCTTTTCTTAGATAATTACCAGAACGAACCTATTTCAGGATAAAAATAATTATAAAAAATCGAAGCATTTGTGTCAAATCTACCCATTGATACATAATTGATAATGGCTCTTATGCAAATGCCGATATCTGCGATCCTGAAATACGTCAAGTTCTCCACTGTTAAATGTGGTGTCGAAAACAACACTGACATCAATCGCATGCATGATGCCAAGAAGAACAGAGCTGTCTGATTTAGAGAAAGGTGTGATCATCGGGTACCACCGAAATGGCCGATCTTTAATCGACATATCTAGCGAGCTTAATTACCCCAAAACGACTGTGGCTTATGTGATTAGAAAATGGAAGCTGAATGGTGATTGTCAGAATGTGGCCAGAGTAGGCAGATCGACGAAACTGGGAGATAGAGACCGACGGGTTCTGTCTAGAGAAATTCGGAAGAACCGCAACCAACCAATGTTAGACATACGCCAAGGATTTCAACAAGCTTCAGGATGTGTTGTTTCCATGAATACCATCCGTAAGGAAGCTCATCTGCTTAATTTTTATGGCCGTGCTGCCGACCATAAGCCTTTAATCACCAAGTCCAACCGCGCAGCTCGGTTAAGTTGGTGCAAAACACGCCAGCAATGGACTGTACAGCAATGGAAACAGGTTCTCTGGAGTGATGAATCAAGGTTCACCCTCTACCGTTCTGATGGTAGGGTCTGGGTCTGGCGTCTGCCTGGAGAACGCCTCCTACCAGAATGTATTGTGCCCACAGTTAAATTTGGCGGAGGGGGAATTATGTTCTGGGGTTGTTTTTCCTGGTTCGGACTAGGACCCTTGGTCCCAATTCATGGTAAGCTTAATGCCGATGCCTACTGTAATATACTGGACAACAGTGTACTTCCTACGTTGTGGCAATACTATGGATTGGACCCATGTTATTTCCAGGATGACAACGCAAGCTGCCATGTAGCGAGGTCCAGCATGGATTGGTATGCTGATAAGGGAGTGCATCGACTCGAGTGGCCTGCCCAGAGCCCAGACCTGAACCCAATAGAGAAACTCTGGGACGAGTTGGATCGTCGAATTAAGGCGGGTGACACACGCCCAAAATCAGTAAAAGAGCTTTCCTGCCTTGTGCAAACAGAATGGAATAAAATACCATTAAATGTAATACAAGAACTAGTTGAGAGCATGCCCAGGAGAGTCGCAGCTGTAATTGCCTCTCGAGGAGGATCTACAAATTATTAAATGTGAACAGGGCCAAAACCAGTCTTTTTTTCCCGAGGCAGACATGGATTTTGAAGGTACCCCTTTCCCCCTCCTTCGCAAAGCATATTTACAAAGAAAATTTCTCCAATTTATTAATAGCCGACTTATTTTAAAACTTAAAATATGTAATATAAAATAACGTATTCTGCTTTATTAAAATACTCCAATTTGATACTTTAAACCGAATCAAAAAAATTCTACTTTCTACAGGATCTTTAAGGCCCTTGTCCCTGCCCGCGAAGACACTGCTGAGCTAATGCTATTCCTCTGGGGAGGCATTTTTCTAATAACTCTTTCGCATTTTAAAATTTTCAATTTTTTTTTTTTTTTTTTTTTTTTTTTTTTTTTTGGCATTGGATAGCGGAAGTCCCTCTCAAAATCGCTCCTTGATTACTTTTTCGATTTGACTCATAGATATTTTTTATAAAGTTAGTTTCACTTTCAGAACCGCTTTTGGAAGTGAAAGAAACATTATAAAAATATCTACGCCAAAATTGAAAAAGTAATCACGGAGCGATCTTGTAAAGGACTTCCGCTACCCAATGCAAAACATATTATTTAAAAATGTCCAAATGCAAAAGAGTTAGAAAAATGCATCCCCATAGGAATAGCATTAGCTCGTGAGCATCTTCGCGGTAGAGGCAGGGACCTTAAGCCATCATCATTAGATTTTTTTATGCTTTAGCATAGCCCAGGTATAATAATTTTAAAAATATTATGCTAAACATAGCCATGAAAAAAATCGCCAAACGAAAGATACATTTGGAACACTTTCATCCTAGCGCCCGGAGCACATGCCCTTCTCCCCCCCCCCCCTCTCTTAGTTTTGGCCCTGAATGCGAATAAAGCTCTTTTTCTTTTCTATCACAATTGTCAAGTACTTATTAGCAGCAATATTGTATTAGATATTGTATTAATTCAATACTAGTTTTTTTTAAAGTCAGTTATTAAAAAATGTCAATTTGTGGAGAATCCCTTAAGATTCAGCCGTTTTTAGAGAGCAGAGTAAAAACATCTCACTAAAATAATGATATCTTTTTGAATTTTCACGATATTTGATTGGATTTTTTTTATAAGTCACTCCATAGAATTGACTATTAAATGATGTAAAAAAAATGTTTTTCTAGTTCGCGCATGCGCAGATAAAAATTATTTTATACAACTACTCATATTTCATAAAATATTTAATATATTTATATTCCAATTGCGCTACATTTTTTCTACTGCATTTTGCCAATTTTTCTGAAATTTGCGTTAAATTTGGTCAAAAACCCAGCATGATATAAAAAAAAAGATACCAGAATTTTTTGAATTTTTCAAAAAAATCGCTCTATTGCCATAAATTTACATGCTATTCTCACAAAAATTAGTGTACATATTCTACTGTATTCATATATTTGTATTCTAAAGCGATAAGTCATTTCGTGCATTTTCATGTACAGGGTGATCCCAAATATTTCTATTATTCTTTGTTTTTTTGCCGGCCCCCTAATTACCCGCTTAACAAATGAATGTAAATAAATCTAAAGTGAAACATAATCTTTATATTTCTGAAGTTCCAGAAGAATCCGACCAGTATATTTTTAAATATTTGACAAAATGTCAAAAACTGAAAGTGTACAAATACTTTTTGGTAGATAGTGTATAAATCTACCATATGTCAGGGTTCAGTTTAACACTTTAAAAAGTGTAGAATTTTGCTTCTTAAGTCAAACTAATATAATTATATATCAAAGAGTACATGAATATAGGATTTTGCAAAGTTTAGCGTTGCCAATTTACTTTTTAGAAAACGGGAAATAATAAATACGAAAATTAAACGGGCGAAAAAAAAATTATCTCAGTCGATCGGGTGAATTTCCTTCTTAAACACACTTGAGCGTCGCTTCGCAAGAAATAGTGAATAATCGAATGACTTTTTTTAATTTTATTTTTTGAACGTAAATAAGATATTAGGAAAAAAATAAAATAACAAAATTAAATAATAGGGTTTTGGGAAAAGTGTTGTTTTTAACAGATTAAGATTTTATTAGAATAAGAAAAAAATAAAAAATGCGCAGGTTAAAGATATAGAATTAAAATATAATGTATTAAGATATTATTAAAAGAAAGTGGAAAATTTAGGTATTATAAGAATTTGGAAATAATTAATGAAAAAAATTATTATTACATAGATATACGTGTACATATATATTTTTTCATGCTTTTAATATTACAGTTATGAAACAAAAATTTTTAAACGCTTAAGCCATTTTTAATCTGCTAGAAATATATACAATTAAATTTATTATAGATCAACTGTTGGAACGAATTGATATTTCACATCTCACATAATTGAAACTAGACTAAACAATTAAATGACAAGCATTTCACTACCATTTGAATTTCGGGCTTTCTTCAATGGGATCATGATATGCATTTTATGATATACAATTATGTGCATATGAATATCTCGGTGCAAAACTCATTAAATCTTCATAATGTATACCTCGCTACGTAATCAAAAACAGATGTATGTTGTTCACAGATGATTAAATTAACTGCGTTAGGTTTGTCCTATAATGTTGGCAGTGTTTTCAGGAATACTGCAAAATAGTAACTTCATATACATTTAGTAATAGTGCTAAATTACTGTTATAATAGTTTGAAGTTATTTTCTTTAATTAGTTCTGAATAAATTAACTAAATAATTTTAAACACTTACATACAAGCATAAATTTCTAAGATTATGAGAATGCAGAAAAAGGAAACGAAATAATAGACAAATATAAATTTAGGAATATTATATTCATATTACCGTTTACAAAAACTAATGACTAATCATACAAAATTTCTTTGTATTAACCCGCGAGTAGTCGCGACTTTTTTCATAACGTCATTAGTCGCGCTCGGTCTTTTCGCCGCTGGCTCTCCCCGTATACCAAATATGTAAAATAAGAAATATTTTTCACCTAATATATGAAAATAACATTACAAAGAAGATATAAATTTGCAGTTTTCTTAAATTATGCATTTTATTCATGAGATCTGGAGTAATTGGAAAAAGTAAAAATGAGCTCACATTAGTGATTTTTACGTAGACCTTTTTCGCCGATTTCAACTTTGTTTCTAAAAATGTACCTGAAAGAAAGACAGAGGTGTCCTGTTACTTCACTAAGGTAGTCGAGAAAGCTTCAAAGTCAGCTACATGGTAGATCTCTGTTGTATTTGTAATGTGATATAAGTTAAGTGAAGATAAGTTATACGGGCGGCGAAAAGACCGACACGCGACTACTGACGGGTTAAATAAGTAAATTTATAGATTAATATACAGTGGGAAGCTATTGAAATTAGGCTCACATGTGAAGATGAAAAATTACATATATTTTTAAAGTGTTGTAACTCAAATGAAATAGTAAAAATCAAGTCTATATAAATAAAATTAGTAAGAAAATGATATAATTAAGAAGATAAATAAGCGAGTAAGTAAGTGTGATCGAAAATCGTACATCGGGTTCCATTTCAAATTTCTTTCGAAACAACTTATCCTTTAATTGATAAATCAAAATTGTTAATGTATAATTCTTAAATTCTTACATAGATGGTAGTATAAATAAATTTATTTTAAAATAATTATAAAAGGGACTTATTTATTTTAAACAAAAATATTTAAATCAAATTATTTAAATGCTTTCTAAATTTTAAAAAATAAGAAATTAAAAAAAAATAGCGGAGATATAAATTAAATTTTAAATTTAAATAAACGAAAAAATATTATTTAAAGATATTTAAAATGCTGAATTATTAATAAATCACAATAGTGTTTTAAAATATGAGGAAAATTCAATTCTGAAAAATATTATGAATAACAGATGAACGAAACCTTATAATATAAATCCTTAAATTGGCAAAAGAAATATGAAATTCCTTTTAATTAAATACATCTTAATGTGAACATTTGTACTTACAGGACCGGGGGTCAAACTAACAATATTCTTTTACTAGCAAGACGCATACACGCAAAACGTTGAAATTAAGGTTTTTGTTTGAAATTTAATTCACAAAAATGAACGGACATTTAAAAAATTAAAACTAGACTTTTTTATGCGTCGTGTGACACGAGGCGTGACTGTAAGTTCGCAAAATTTGAATCGTTTGACTTATACAGCTTTTGTACGGACTCTGTGACGGACAGACCGACAATGTATAGTGACGAATATCATTTCGTCAGATGAACGAAACCTCAAAAAATGAAATTGCCTTAAAAAGCAAAAAAAGTACCCGGTTAGCTATGAATTCGGATAATCTGTAGAACAAAAGCTCATTTAATAATGTTAAAATATAAACGAGAAATTAAAAAAAGTTGGCTGCTAATATCACAGCAATGGGTTTGATGTTAGCTAGCGAGTGCGTCCCATTGAATAAGCTATTCTCTTGGACTTACCTGCTTTTGTCGACACTCAAAGACGACGGCAGCGCTTGATGTCGAAAATATATTAACTATCACTACATACTTAAACCCTTCACGACAAAGTCTTTTATTTATTTATTTATCACTTTTCATAACTTGTAATTTTACGCTTATTCCTATAACTTATATTAATGTTTTTAATATGGTGCTTAGATAAAGCAGAAAATTCTTTATTAAATTAGTCTTCCAATTCAATGATTTTGTGCATCTTAGAAGGCAAATAAACGTGACGCTCTTCGCGAAAGAGATAATGTCAAAAGTTAAGATGTAGACATTAAAGTTTGACGTCTATGTTGGGAAAATAATCTTAATATTCTGCATATTGTGTAAAGCTAATAACACATTTCTATCAGAAACAACATATGTCCAGTCATTCTTAAGAATATTACTACCATAATATACTGGGCTTTTTAGCACAGCGAAAATTTTAGGAGAGATAGACTACTCCTAGAAGCGGGAAAATCCCACACCAATGCATGGTCTAAATGCCTTAACACTTTCCGGCGCACTACTCTTTAAAGTTGGAATTAAAAGAAAAAAAAATATGCAATCTGTTTAGGCCTACAGGAGTACACAGGTATTGTTATGTAAAGATTGCACTATCCATTTTAATTATACAGCTGTTGCCGAAGTGGGAACCTCCCATAAGTAAAGCATTGATAAGCGCAGTGAGAAGAGCATTGCTGTGAAGCGCGTATTACAGTAAAACATTTTACCTATTATTTAAAAACAGTAGAGTTTGATCTCTGTGGTGCTGCCATCTAGAACTCATAAGAAAGATTTAAAGTAGCCATTAGAGTAGTTTCTGAAATATTCACGGAGTTTTTGTGTCTCTAAACAGGGGGAACTTTAGGTGTTGCCGACCCGGCAACACTGCGCGTTAAGGGGTTAATGATGCAAATGTATCGTAAGGGAAGAATGTGTCGTAAGAACCATAATAAAGGTAGAACAATAACAGTATGAGAAACTATGTTTATTATTCTTAGTACAGCAAAAAAAATAAGAAATAAGAGCAAAAAGAGAGGCAACAATTGTACTCAAAGTACGTGGAAATTACGACTTACGTGTTCTTTTGTAGGCCTCATATCTCCAGAGCATGGAAGATCTAATATTCTTGAAAATACTGGGCATGTCATGGACTTCCCTAACAGCAGTTACGATGCGTACAAATAGTTTCTCAGCACTATCGAACGTTGTATCAGCAATTTTTTGGTACTGAGAATAATAAACATTTTTTTCTAACCCTATTAATATTCTTCCATACACTGTTTTCTGTTGTAACCAGTGCGCCAGAATAGCGTTTTAGACCAAGCATTTTTCTGTAATTTGCCATGATGCACGTGTACACTATCTCTCCTGAAAATGTGCAACCATTGTGCTGAAACACTCTGTATAACTTCCATAAAATGTGTAACGGGTAATCAACTTAATTACTAAAACTTCTATTAAATGTAATTAACACAAAATTTTTTTACGATGCAGCTCTTTTGTAACACAATATCAATTATTTCCCGAAAATGTTCGAATATGTATCTTATGACAGACTCAAAATATTTTTTTTAAATTTTTTTAAATTTTTCAATTGTTTTATAAAATATTAAATACTATACTAATTACTATAAAATTAAAAGTACCACATACTGAATTACTCACTTAGATTTCAAATTTATTGTAATTAAATGCAACCATATTCAACAGTTGATAACAATGCATAGGTAAGAGGCAGTTCATCATTTCATTGCAACCAAATATATTCTGTATCACAACAATCTGAACATTCTTCATTGAATTGAATGTCGGTAACTCATTTTCAAATTCAAATAAGAACAACTGTTTTCGATTGCTTTCCAATTACTTTGTAAAATCTGTATGTCTGTTTAGAAATTATTCAGTAATCAGATATCTTCCTTTCGATAAATATTTACGTTATTTTGACACAAAATTTTTATATATAAAACGTATTTATATCATTAAATGTTTAGTTATTTTGTAAATAACAATAAACTATTTAAAAATTTTTAAATGACAGTAGTAGAATTATTATACAAGGGGTGATCAAATGAAAAGGTACGTAAAAACGTAACAGTTAAATATTTGCATATTCCGCCATGGGAGAACGTAGCGGGACATCTCGGGATGCGATTCGAGTCTCTGTCTGGGATCGGAGTATGCCCAGGCGACCGCATGCGCAGTAGAGAACAGAGGCTCCTATCAAAAGCGCCGTTTAAATGTTGCGGCAGTCCGCATGAGGACAGGATGGCGTTCGCGTTGCAAAAATCGACGATTCAGGAGCAGCGAGGTGTTATACGATTTCTGACGTAGGTAAGTGAGAAACCGGCAGCTATTCATCACCGGATAGTAACTGTTTGGGTACCGGATAGTAACTGTTTAAGGGTGAAAATGTGTCTATGACAAGTCTGTCAGAAAATACAGAGACACATTTTCCCCCGTAAACTGTCACAATCCGACGATGAATAGTTTCCGGTTTCTCACCTTCCTCTGTCAGAAATGGGATAAGACCTCGTTTCTCCTCAATCGTCGAATTTTGCAACGCGAATGCCATCCTGTCTTCATACGGACTGCCACATCATTTCGACGGCGCTTTTGATAGGAGCCTCTGTTCTCTACTGCGCATACGAGTATCCGCGCATGCTCCGATCCCAGACAAACACTCCAATCGCATCCCGAGATGTCTCGCTACGTTCTCCCATGGCGGAATATGCAAATATTTAACTGTTACGTTTTTACGTCGTTTCGTACCTTTTCATTTATTCACCCCTTGTATTATGTCGAGGATTATATAAGTTGAAATTTGTGTTAAGGCTACTTTAAATTACAAACAAATAGCAGATATGTTTAAAAGATGTTTGACCAGCACAATCTGAATACTTCAAATATATTTTTAAAAAATTGTAAGAATATTTCTTCATTTAGGTGTTAAAGATAAGAGGTTTGGTTATTCTAGAACTGTGGTTCCGAAACTTTTAGGCTCGTGGAGCACTTTTTAAGAAATTTTTTTAAGGCGGAGACCCTTAACTTTATGGAATTCTATGGTTTACAAATTTTTGTTTCTTTTTATGCCTGTGGAGCAGAGAAAGATCTGCTGGATAAGAGTCCGAACAATAGTTTCCAACATGGGGCCAAGGTTGTCAGATTGGCGCTTTTCTTGATAGAGAAATTCTGAATTCACAGTGCAGATTTTGAAAATCAAATTCTATATCATTTAACTGCTTAACAACTGCATTTAATATTTCTATTATTGGATATAATAAATAAAAAATAAGGATTAAAATCCAATTTTTTTTTGTATTGAAAATCTACCATTTGCAATGTTCATCTTTTCTAAATGACGTTCGAACGAAAATTGTTAAGGGGGTTAATGACATGAACTCGGAATTAAAGATCAGAATTGTAACCCTGTCAGGATAATGCATGTAACGTAAAAATTAAAATAATATTTCGGCGACATTCCATCTAAAAGATCAACAGCAGGTTCAGCAGCCGTAGTGTAATTTACCAAGCAATGGATTTCGGTCTTTGAGAATTTCCCCGTAAAAAAATTAAATCACTCAATCTTGAATTCATATTTATTGGAACACATAAAATACGTGAAGTTATACCAGCAGTTACCTTGGCACGCATCGAATACTCCAAACTTCGTGAACTAAGCTACCTCATTCCATCTTACAATTTATCGGGAAAAATTTAACGGGCGTCCTAGCAGTTCAAGAGACAGATGCATTCTGAATGCTCCAAAAACCTAGAATGAAACTCCAACACACGAAAAAGCTAGCCCCTCCTCAGTCTGCGTCAGTTAATTAAAAATCCAATTAGGATTAACTTCGAGGCTACGCGTCAGAAATCATCACCTCTGATTGGTATACGAAGCGTGACCTTCCCGTAAGAACTCCATACTGTCTCGCAAATAGACTAACCTGCTAACATCCGCGCATTAACACAGAGCGGACAATCTTAATAAAAAATAAAATTAAAATCTCGATAATATTCTAAAAAGGAAAAATATTACGAAATCGTTTCCCGCATTTTTTGAGAAACAAGCAATAGATTATTAATAAGTTAAATAAAATAAGAAAAAGAACTTTATCTGTTAAAATATTAATACATTACGAAACTAAGATTAAAAATATGTTCCACAAATTTAGAATTAATAGCTCAGAGAGAGCAAAATTTAGCAATTTTTTTTTATTTTTTTACATGAATTCATTTACTTCGGGCTTACATGAAACTGTTACTATTTAAGACAAAAACCATACAGAAAAAGAAAAAAAGGCAAGTTGTACAGTTTTCGTTTGCAAAGAAAGACAATTCTATAATTGCAATACGCTACTTGCGAACATTAAAAAAATTCCCATAGACACATCACGTTATAGGCCCATCAGTCACCCATGCATAACTATTTATATATGAGTATTTATGTAACTTATTTTCTCTAGTCCTATCAGACATAATATAATCATGTGATTACGGATTCTTTTTTTGTTCTTCTTTACGTTTATAATACTTCTAATCATGCAACGAAAACGAATCATTTCGGAGCTTCTTCTTTTGAATCTTTTATTTTCTTTCCGATATATTCTGAATCAGATCATCGTTTTACTACTTAAGCACTCGGGAGGGAGTACAATTTCTATAACTTGTGCAGTTGCGTGCAACATCGTTTTGTTTTATTAATGTTTTATTCGAAGTATTTAACTATTAGATATAATTCTAAAAGAAACATTCTTTCACCATCGTTTTCTCTTCCAAATATATATACGGATAAATCTACACACGGTTTAAAGAATCCAATTGGCAGAAAAACTTTACTGACAAAAGGGACATAAGGGTGGAGTTAAATTTATATCAAAGTGGGTATTGACGACAAGTTCGAACAAAAGGTGGAACTGAGCCGAAGTTTTGATTGTTATAGTGACAATAAATGTAAAGTACCAATATATTTTTGTCAATGTATTTTTTAAAACTGCTACTGCCTTATTTCTTATAGGAAAATGTAGCATCATAATAAAAGAATCTTAATGCCGAGACCAATGAAATAAAATTTTAAAGAGAAAATATTAAGTGATAAAAGATGTTGTAAAATGCGTTCTCAGCAATATACATTACTTTAAAAAATTAGCACAATTATGTGAAACAACACTGAAAATTTAAATAAATAACACTAAAAAGTAATCAGATGAAAGGAATCAAAGTTACATAAGAGAAAAAGAAAACTGTATACACAACGTATACAAATTTTAAAAGAATCTGATAAAGCGATTATTAAAAGATACATGATGTGTAGAAAAAAAGACGCGTTTTAATCGACAAGCATTGTTACACTTTAAATACTGTATAAAAATATCATAAACAGATTATAGAAAATAAATTTCTGTATGAAAAAGAAATATATGTGTAATATACACATTTACTCTTTCGATTCACGTTATACATTCGATTGCTTTCCTTGCGTATTCTATTTTTTTAATTTTAAAGTATTATTTTTATGTATTTCTAACAAAACTGCAACAGAATTTTAAAAGTACGTGTATTGAATTACAAGTTTTAACGATAAAAATATCTTTAGATAAAGACATGGAAATTTTCACAGAAAATTAAATATTAGAAAAGGGGAAATGATGTCAGAAAAACGCAATTTACTTGAGAATTAGAGTAAATTTACAAAAAGTGTCGCTTTCCTTTATGTGTTTTTACCGAAATGTTTAACAGCGTATTTCATTAAATCAGAATCAGCTATTTTTTTTCAACAAAAACAGAAAAACCAAAATTTAAGTGCAAAGTAAGATTTTCTTTCTAGTCTTAGAAACAAAATATCAGTTAAACTTATTATTTTCAAAAACTTTATGGCATATAATGCTGTTTACATCGCGTGAGATGAAATTTACAACTTTCAAAACTTTTTCTTTTTTGCTTATAAATTTTCGTAACTCTCTGCAGTCGAGAATCAACTCGTATTCACCTCTACTTTCTTAAAATGATTTGGACACTACTATTATCGTACACCTTATTTCGCCATTTTTTTAATCATAGGTTGTTCGGCCATTAGATTAGGTAAAGAAAATTAATTTAAAATACTAGTGTCGAGGGTATTTGGAGCACCCATTAACGCGGGACACTAGTGACCAGTGAGAATTACCGCTCGAGTGCAAAGTCTTAAAACGTTTTCAAAAATTTCTTACATAAACGAGTTGGTACTATTTTTTACTTCTGATTTGCAACACTTTTTAAAAAAGAAATCCTTAATAATCCTTATCAGAGACTTTGACAGTATTTGCAACAGAAATAAACTTCAGAATTTATGTTAGAAAAATACTCGTTCGAATAAAATATAGAAATATTCGCCTGCGACATACCTGACACAATAAACAACGACATACCTTTCTTAATCTACGAAACTGTACAAAAAACACGAATTCAAGTATACAATAATTTATACAATTTAATAAATTTTTCAATTGATTTGTTTTTTCAGCAATGAAATTACGTTTGAAATTATTGAATATTTAAAACGTGATTTATCACTTGCTAACTAAGCCAAGAAACCAACAGGGTGAAAAATATCCAAGCAGGAGATAGAACCCCGATCCTTTGTAATAGCGTTCCAAGTTCTCTATCATTTAAACCTGGAGGACGATGCCTAGCTAGGCGTTTTTCATACCCATATGTTGGTAAGGCTGAATTTCAGCACAAGCTTAAATAGTAGCTTAAATAGTAGAACACTTGGAGCGATATTTTAAGGGTTCTGTGTTCAATTAATGAATAGATTATTCATTCGGTTATTGAATGGTTCGGTTAATGAATATAAATTAACAGTTTGGATGAATTAATTAAATGATAAGTGTGCTGTTTATTACCTGGGACTGACAAACACCGAAGGTCATGCGTTAGGTTGATCACGGGGGAATATGCTGCATAGCAGCTCGGGTTCCAGGGTCGAGTAAATGTGAATGGGCACTATCGGCGCTAATCCTTCATAAATTGTAATGCCCCAGTTATATATATATATATATATATAATAGATTATCGTGGAATAACACCTGATGGTCTGACGAAAAGCAATTGTCGTCGACTCATGCTCTGAAGGTCATTGATCATAGGAAAATGTATTCTTGATTTAGCGGCCGGAGTTAAAAGCAATGGAGATGTGATCTATGGGAATTTCTCCAGAAAAAATACAAGAAATCAGTTTTTAGTCCTTTATTCTTTTTGAGAAGTTTCAGCAATTATTCCACACCTCTCTAGTCTCTACAAATTTATAACAGATAATTTGTTGTGAGTCTGTATCACCACAAAAAGAATAAGAAGAGACTGCCGGGAGTACATTGCACTCCACAAATATTCCAAATTACTCTAAGAAGATACGCGAATCTTGGTAGTTGCAAAGTCAAAAGCATTCTGACGCTCCTCCAAACCAAAATAATTTTCTCAAAATTCTAAGCTAACCTAGCCCCCTTTCCTTTTTACGTAAGGCTTTTAAAAATTCATTAGGATCGTTTTCAAGGTAAAGGTAATCTAACTAGGTAAAGGTAATATACTCTCTACTATTGACTGATGGGCGTGACTAGAGGCACGGATTATTTAATAGAGTAATTTGCCCACGAAAAGCGTATGAATCTCCTAGCAGACGATTAATTAAATAATAAAACAAAATTAAAGTTTCGATAAATGTTTTTAATTCTAAAAGAAAAATGGATTTGTGTATTGAATTTAAGATTTCGCAATAAGATATTGACATTCAAGAAACATTCTAGCTCTTTTTTAAGAAAATATATAGATAGATATAAGAAAATTGATTATTGCAATATAAAAGTTACACAGAAACGTTTCCGAAAATGACGGGCAGCTAATAAAAATTTATTTTTATAAATTATTCTTTTAATTTTGAAAATGAAAGGTTTTCTGAGATTTCATAAGGTAAAGGAAAGCTTTTTGCGTGTTCGATGACTTGGAAAGAGTTATTTTATTGTTTCGTTCTTCATTGTATTATTTTTTAGTAAATTAAGAAACATTTGTAATATTTTACAGTGGTAAAACAAGAAAAGTTTTTGATATCATGCCAAATTACATTTATTTTACTGTAAGGTATTTTATTCTTGCCTTTATTATATACGCAACTAAATTTCGTCCAAGTGTTTATGTGTATATTAATTCATGTGTTTGATAAAACTGCTCAAGAACTTTACAGAAGTTACAAGCATCTACGTTTCTAGTTCTCCAAAAATTGTACTTTTCAGCTGATAACACTAAAGTACTCGATCAAATTTCGATGGTACAGTATAAATATAAGAACATATGTGATAAACAGTTTATAAAATTAATTAATTTCAGAAAAAAAAATCTGAAAAATTAAAAAAATTCTGAAATAAATTCCATTGTTCTAAATTAAAATGTTTTAATAGCAGAAAAAAAACTGTTTACAGTAAGTCTTGAGTATACTGAAATTATTGTATCCACTGAATATCGACATTAATTATAAATAGAATAGTCTAAGAGCTAGCAACGTCAAAAATCACGTCATTTTATCAAGGCTCATTTTTTTATATGTTTTTCCCTTTTATGGTAGAATACGTTTGCAAGCGGTCTGGCAGTCTGGAGACGTTGCGTTTACCTGTGGCAGAAGGGGTTATGCAGGCCAAAAAGCTTCAAAATCACGCCATTTTATCAAGGCTCATTTTTTAATATGTTTTTCCCTTTTATGGTAGAATACAATTGCAAACGGTCTGGCAGTCGGGAGACGTTGCGTTTACCTGTGGCAGAAGGGGTTGTGCAGGTCAAAAAGCTTCAAAATCACGTCATTTTATCAAGGCCCATTTTTTAATATGTTTTTCCCTTTTATGGTAGAATACGTTTGCAAGCGGTCTGGCAGTCGGGTGACGTTGCGTTTACCTGTGGCAGAAGGGGTTATGCAGGTGAAAAAACTTCAAAAATCCGCCATTTTATAAAGGCTCATTGTCTTATATGTTTTTATGAAGCTTAAAAATTGCAAGATATTACTCTTTGGATAGCAGACAACCTATAATTAATTTTCTAGACGCAAATTCGATTGCAAAGTTAATGCCAGACGTCTTTAAATATGGCAACGAAAGTGCCTGTTCCTAGAGTGGTTTATAATTTAAATTTTATAAGACCTCTTTACGTCATTTTATCAAGCTTAAAAATTACAAAATAATCCTCTTTGGATAGCAGACAACCTATAATTAATTTGCCAGACACAAATTCGATTGCAAAATTAATGCCAGACGTCTTTAAATATGGCAACAAAAGTGCCTGTTCCATAAGCGGTTTATAATAAAAAAATTATAAGACCTCTTTCCGTCATTTTTTCATTCTTAAAAATTACAGGATATTACTCTTTGGATAACAGACAACCTATAATTAATTTGCCAGTCACAAATTCGGTTGAAAAGTTAATGCCAGATGGCTTTAAATATGGCAACGAAAGTGCCTGTTCCAAGAGTGGTTTATAATTTAAATTTTATAAGACATCTTTACGTCATTTTATCAAGCTTAAAAATCAGAAGATATTACTCTTTGGATAGCAGACAACCTATAATTAATTTGCCGGACACAAATTGGGTTGCAAAGTTAATGCCAGGCGGCTTTAAATATGGCAACGAAAGTGCATGTTCCAAGAGCGGTTTATAATTTTAAATTTATAAGACCTCTTTACGTCATTTTATCAAGCTTAAAAATTGCAAGATATTACACATTGGACAGCAGACAACTTATAATTAATTTGCCAGACACAAATTTGTTTGCAAAGTTAATGCCAGACAGCTTTAAATATTTCAACGAAAGTACCTGTTCCAAGAGTTGTTTATATTTCAAAAAAAAAAAAAAAAATATATATATATATATATATATATATATATATATAAGACCTCTTTAAATCATTTTATCAAGCTTAAAAAATGCAAGATATTACTCTTTGGATAACAAACAACCTATAATTATTTTGCCAGAAGCAAATTCGGTTGCAAAGTTAATGCCAGACGGCTTTAAATATGGCAACGAAAGTGCCTGTTCCAAGAGTGATTTATAATTTAAATTTTATAAGACTTCTTTACGTCATTTATCAAGCTTAAAAATTACAAGATATTACTTTATGGATAGAAGACAACCTGTAATTAATTTGCCAGACACATACTCGGTTGCAAAGTTAATGCAAGACGGCTTTAAATATGGCAATGAAAGTGCCTGTTCCAAGAGCGGTTTATAATTCAACAAATTATAAGACCTGTTTACGTCATTGAACTGAATTTGAAACCCTGGATTTTTCTGAGTCTTATTGATTAGATTCACTATTTTTCTGCACCTGATTTTTTGCACGACACTTTTTCAGAGCCTGGTTGAGTAAATTTGTGATACTTTGTGCTTGATTGACGAAAGTTACATTTTTTTTAAGTCTTACCGACAAGCCTTTTCATGTGATGAAAATTTGTGCACCCTTAGAAAGGTTAAGGTGTAAGAATTCATATAATTTGCTAACATCAACTCACAGCTTAAATATTGGAAAAATAAATTCCAGTGTGGCCAAAACCGGGCACCCACCCTAATATTTAAAAAAAGAAACTTATATTTTGATAAACAAGAGTTTTTTTAAGTAAACTTTATATTGAAAAAAAAACTGCCGAATTTGCCGAATGCAGCCCAAATTGTGTCTTGCAAATTAATTATAGGTTGTCTGCTATCCAATGTGTAATATCTTGTAATTTTTAAGCTTGATAAAATGACGTAAAGAGATCTTATAATTTTTTGAAATATAAACAACTCTTGGAACAGGCACTTTCGTTGCCATATTTAAAGCCGTCTGGCATTAACTTTGCAACCAATTTGTGTCTGCCAAATTAATTATAGGTTGTCTGCCTACAAAAGACTAATATCGTGTAATTTTTTAGCTTGATAAAATGACGTAAAGAGTTCTTATATTTTTTTGAATAATAAACAACTCTTGGAACAGGCATTTTCGTTGCCATATTTAAGGCCGTCTGGCATTAACTTTACAACCGAATTTGTGTCTGGCAAATTAATTATAGGTTGTCTGCTATCCAATGTGTAATATCTTACAATTTTTAAGCTTGATAAAATGACGTATAGAGGTTTTATAAATTTAAAATTATAAACCGCTCTTGGAACATGCACTTTCGTTGCCATATTTAAAGCCGTCTGGCATTAACTTTGCAACCGAATTTGTGTCTGGCAAATTAATTATAGGTTGTCTGCTATCCAAAGAGTAATATCTTGTAGTTTTTAAGCTTGATAAAATGACGTAAAGAGATCTTATAATTTTTTGAAATGTAAACAACTCTTGGAACAGGCACTTTCGTTGCCATATTTAAAGCCGTCTGGCATTAACTTTGCAACCCAATATGGGTCTGGCAAATTAATTATAGGTTGTCTGCCTACAAAAGACTAATATCGTGTAATTTTTAAGCTTGATAAAATGACGGAAAGAGGTCTTATAATTTTTAGATTATAAACTACTCCAGGAGCAGGCACTTTCGTTGCCATATTTAAAGCCGTCTGGCATTAACTTTGCAACCGAATTTGTGTCTGGCAAATTAATTATAGGTTATCTGCTATCCAAAGAGTAATATCTTGTAATTTTTAAGCTTGATAAAATGACGTAAAAAGATCTTATAATTTTTAAATTATAAACCGCTTATGGAACAGACACTTTCGTTGCCATATTTAAAGCCGTCTGGCATTAACTTTGCAACCGAATTTGTGTCTGGCAAATTAATTATAGGTTGTCTGCTATCCAAAGAGTAATATCTTGTAATTTTTAAGCTTGATAAAAGGACGTAAGGAGGTCTTATAAAATTTAAATTATAAACCACTTTTGGAACATGCACTTTCGTTGCCATATTTAAAGCCGTCTGGCATTAACTTTGCAACCGAATTTGTGTCTGGCAAATTAATATAGGTTGTCTGCTATCCAAAGAGTAATATCTTGTAATTTTTAAGCTTGATAAAATGACGTAAGGAGGTCTTATAAAATTTAAATTATAAACCACTTTTGGAACAGGCACTTTCGTTGCCATATTTAAAGACGTCTGGCATTAACTTTGCAACCGAATTTGTGTCTGGAAAATTAATTATAGGTTGTCTGCTGTCCAAAGAGTAATATCTTGTAATTTTTAAGCTTGTTAAAAACATATAAGAAAATGAGCCTTTATAAAATTGCAGATTTTTGAAGTTTTTTGACCTGCATAACCCCTTCTGCCACAGGTAAACGCAACGTCATCCGACTGCCAGACCGTTTGCAAACGTATTCTACCATAAAAGGGAAAAACATATTAAAAAATGGGCCTTGATAAAATGACGTGATTTTGAAGCTTTTTGACCTGCACAACCCCTTCTGCCACAGGTAAACGCAACGTCTCCCAACTGCCAGACCGCTTGCAAACGTATTCTACCATAAAGGGGAAAAACATATAAGAAAATGAGCCTTGATAAAATGACGTGATTTTGAAGCTTTTTGACCTGCATAACCCCTTCTGCCACAGGTAAACGCAACGTCTCCCGACTGCCAGACCGCTAGCAAACGTATTCTATCATAAAATGGAAAAACATATTAAAAAATGAGCCTTGATAAAATCAGGTGACGAAAACGTTGCTAGCTCTTAGACTAGAAGTTTTCTTATACGTCCATTAAAATCATTTCAAAAATATGCATTAAAATATTTAATTGCTATAAAGGACATCAAATACTAATAAAAACATTAAAAGATCTTAATAATTTTTACATGTTTCGATTGAATTTACTCATTCATCATCAGAAAAACAAAATACAAATAAACACAAAGATGGAAAATGACAATAAACTATTACAAATGATTTTTTTTTTTTTTTTTTTTTACAAATTTCATTTGTAATAGTTTATTGTCATTTTCCATCTTTGTGTTTATTTGTATTTTGTTTTTCTGATGATGAATGAGTAAATTCAATCGAAACATGTAAAAATTATTAAGATATTTTAATGTTTTTATTAGTATTTGATGTCCTTTATAGCAATAAAATATTTTAATGCATATTTTTGAAAACACTGAATATCGATTAAAAATTTCATCAAATGCAGTCGGGTAGTTCTCAGTGAAATGGGTCTTAAAATTCATATACTTCCCATAGGATTTTAAACAGTCTTGTCATCGCTTAAATAAATAATTAAATACATAAAATGTAAATTTCCAACTTAATTTGGATTTGATTTTTAATTTATAAATATTGTGTAATTAAATTCTCAATAAAATTTTTCGTTAAATTTATTAATTAAATTTAGTTACTTATTAAATTTATGATATTCCTAGTTAGAAATAAATTTATCCTTTTCTACAAGCTCTATAAATATTACTTTCATCATTCTTCTTTTTAAACCGAAGAAATTTCTTTCAAAAAATTTGAAATTCTTCATGTATTAAGCTTAAAAATATGTATCATTTTTAAAGATTACGTCAAAGAATTATTTTAAGATGATAAATAGGAAAACTTCTATTTTCCTGATAGAAATCATTCTTTATCATGGCACTCCTAAAATTCAGAAATATTTTTAATCTAATAAGTCTAGATACGCATTTAAAACTATCCAAAATGTTTAAAGTTTATGCTACAAATGTTTTACAGAAAGTAACTGTTTCAGTGACAGAACTCAGAAAGTTTAGAAATACTTTGAACTCCAAATGCTTTTAATCTAATAAGTCTAGATACGCATTTAAAACTATCCAAAATGTTTAAAGTTTATGCTACAAATGTTTTACAGAAAGTAACTGTTTCAGTGACAGAACTCAGAAAGTTTAGAAATACTTTGAACTCCAAATACTTTTAATCTAATAAGTCTAGATACGCATTTAAAACTATCCAAAATGTTTAAAGTTTATGCTACAAATATTTTACAGAAAGTAACTGTTTCAGTGACAGAACTCAGAAAGTTTAGAAATACTTTGAACTCCAAATACTTTTAATCTAATAAGTCTAGATACGCATTTAAAACTATCCAAAATGTTTAAAGTTTATGCTACAAATGTTTTACAGAAAGTAACTGTTTCAGTGACAGAACTCAGAAAGTTTAGAAATACTTTGAATTCCAAATACAGTAGAACCCCGCTAATTCGGACCCCGTTAATCCGGATCTCCGTATAATCCTGATCGGTTTGGTCATTTTTTTTTTTCAAGTTTGAGAAGTGATTGCCTAATTTTCATTACATTAATTTGTTTCATCGTCGTATTCTGAATTAAAAAAAAAAAAGAAAAAAAACTTTTTCTGATATTTTTTTGGAAGAATTAAACAAAGTAAACATTTTTATTGACATAAAGGTGATTTTCTGTAAGAATGTTTTATTTTATTTCATTTTTTTTCTAATTCTCCGGATAATCCGGATTTTCGATAATCCGGATTGGGTCTGGTCCCAATTAATCCGAATTATCGGGGTTTTACTGTATATATATATTGAAAATAATCCAAAGTTCTAGAAGTTTATCCAAAACCATCTATTGAAGATTTATATTCTTTTATGTACACTGTAAAACATTTGTGTAACGTTACTCCATAAAACTGGTGGCAGCAAGGCTGCCTCCAATTTGGTGGAGTATTTTAACCGATATAATCGGTGTAACATTGCAATGTTACACCAGTAATGCATGTTTTTATTACACCATAATGTAAGTGAAAAATTACTCAATGAAGTATAAATCGTAGCTGCCACCAATTTTATGGAGTAACGTTACCAAAAATGTTTTACAGTGTACTTATATATCATGTTCTGCTGTTTATCATGAATAAAAATCTATTTATTGGACTTTAAAGTTGTTGAGTTTTATGTATCATACGTGAAGGTAAGAAAACATATACCTTATTGTCTACTCAAATATAAATTTTTAGAGAAAAAAAAAGAGGGAGAAATAACAGAAAGGAAATATTAAGTAATTTGCAATGTGTAGTAAGTGGTGTGTTTATTTTATTTCTTTTTATCTCAATTAACAAAACATTCTTCATTTAAATCACCAGAAGTTTTAATTTAGACATCTTTATAACCGGTTTAACATGTGGTCTTTTGATTGATTATTTGCATAATATCCAGATATGTCGCGCACATTAGAAATGACCGATTCGAAAAAAAACCAGTTAACATATTTTTATCGAAAGAACTTCCACTGATGCAATTGACAATAAAAGTTCTTTTGAATGCATCCTTGTTTTCTTAATTCTCCGGTTGCAGATATGAGCCGTACATAATATCGTGGACGATTTATTATTCTATACGTCATGATAATGCATATATCACGATAATGAAGAAAATAAATTATTCCTTTTACACAACGAGCGGATTTGTTTTGTTTCTATAGCCTGGTGGTTGGATATTTCCTGAACGTATCCAAGGCCGTGTTCAGCTGTTTACGCGCGCTGCACGCGCACGCTAGGAGCCACGGACATGGAGTGGATACTTATACTTGGTGGGATGTGCGTTCAGTCCTCGCTACTGTGCCACCAGTTACTGTAACTGTTCGCTCAGTAACAGATGGAGAACAGATCAAGGATGTAATTACTTGTAGTGCCAATTATAAAAATAATCTGTTACAAATGAAAGTGAGCTGGCTGGTCGAATGGTCAGAGTGCTGAGCTTGAACCCAGCCGATACGGGTTCGAAACCTGCGCGGGCCAAAAAGTTGGTTTGTGGTTTTTTTTTTTTGGTTGCTTTTTATTAATAAATAAGACATTTTTATTAAAGGTAAATTTTATATTAATAATACAGAAGCACATGTATTATAATAATAAAATACTTATTTAAATATGAGAAAATGAGATTTTTGCGGAGAAAGTTTTAATATTCCAAATTTAGAATATTAAAAGGATAATTAGAAAGATATTAATATCGTTCCAAAGTGATTTATATATATATTAAGAAAAAGGAAAAAAAAAAAAGTTTTCTGCGAAAATATCCGTATACGCATAAAATAATTATTAATGTTCTTCTTCTTCTTCTTTTTTTTTTTTTTTTTTTTTTTTTTTTTTTTTTTTTTTTGAAAATTTTAGAAGTAATTTTTTATTGAGATTAGGATGCAAATATAATGCATGCGTGGATATTTTACGGTGTTAAAATCAAAATGGAAAATATTATAAAAGCAAAATGTAAAAGATATACATTTTTTTAAATTAAGAATATCTGCATACATATATTTTAAAGAAGTGAAATATTTGGAGTTTGCCTTCTAGTTTTATAATGAATAAAGTATGATTAGAATGTTTATAATTTTTCTATTAAAAGTATAAATAAGTGTTTTGCTTATACTAACATAATTTCGGATGTCGTTTGTTTTTCATATTTTATGACATATTTTGGCCTGTTATCCACACGGTATTAAAATATACAATCATTAAATAAGAAATATATACATACTAAAACTTCTTCTGAAAAATTATCTAACTAACAATGCAAATTCCATTGAAATCAATCCAGTATTGTAGATTACAAATCAATCTTGTAATATGTGGATACAGGGCCATCGCTAAGACTTTTTATTGGTGGGGGAGAAAACCTTAATATTGTCAAGTCAAATTTTTATATTCGCCAACTCGTTTTATAATTTTGCCAAGTTAACGCACTTTGAAAATGTAATACAATTCTTATTTGTAAAAAAATTAATAATATTCCCAATTAGAGTTGTAACTTTTGCAAATTCTATCAAAAATAGAAAATGTATTGCAGTTTTTATTAAAATTTTAATTAAATTTGACATAAAAGTTTTAAATTTGCAAAGTGTAACAACATTTGTCAATGTTTTGGGAGGGTACCCCCCCCCTTAGCTAATCCCCCGTGTGGATATCTCAACCTTGGTTTATCAACAGCATTCTATTAATTACAACAATAGAATCAACAGTATTCTATTATTTAATACGAAAAGTATAAAGCAACTGATAAATGATTTTTAAATAAATAAAAATAAAATTATTAAAAAAATTAAATCACCAATTGTTAAATTGTATCAGTCAACCTACCAACTTTGACAACAAACAACGTGCAACCAATAAGAGATAAGCACAAAACGCACAATCACGTGATCAAATCGCCCATCATTTTTTTTGCGTCGCGCGCGTCAAAGTTTGAGCAGGGTTGATTGTCATTTTTTAAATGCTAATCGGGCTTAATTACATGAAATAGGTCACGTGATACTTTTCCGGAATACTTTTAATTTTATTTGAGTGGTCACAGGTATGTATTTCTGTTACGAAAATCATATTTTGAAAGGATAAAGAGATATGGTATTTGTATTTACCAATTCTGAACCATAAAAATAATACAATAATTGAATAAGTTTAAAATTCTCTTCTTCGATAGCACCTACTCCAAGCAGAATCTTCTGAGCGCGCGCGCACAAAAAAAGCCGCTTTTGAACACGGCCCGTGACAAGTTTAAAGAATGGAGTTATGAACAGGTCTGCAAAGCCGGAGTCGGGCCCATTTTTTAATAAAAGAGTCAGAATTGCAGGAGGTAAAAAGAAGCCGACTCTGACTACGGCCTTTTTTGTCAGAAATAAAATTTTAGTTTTAAGGGAAATTAAACCAGATATATATAAATTTAAAGCTATGAAAATAATTCTTATTGTTATTTTTTTAATTATATCGGACAATCCAAGTTACAGATTCCCGGCGCATACAATAGATGAAACCCGTTTTTAATTAAAAACTCTAGCAGATCCCGAAATATTTACAAACTAATAAAATTTTCATCTTTTTTTTTTCATTCCATCGGAATTTTTCTGCTATGGAGAACATGAATTAACACCAAAATGGTAAAGATTAACACTTTAACATTAACATTTTCATTCACATATAAAACATATTTGCAAAAAATGTATGCAAACATGTTCTTTGAATAAGATCTATCTTTAATTACGTGTAAACAACAAGTGCTTTTCAAGTTTATATAAAAACAGATATGTAAGAAAATGGAATAATTTATTTTACGCAACAAAACCGCTTAGATTTAAATTGTATATGTTTTATAAGTACATAGTTTTACTTTCTACCGTTTTTTACCTTTCGTGAAAGCAAGTATGAAAATGTGCATGAACTTATACTGAAAGAAACACTGATAATATAGAAATATTTTTTAGAACAGCTGGTTTTTATAAAATTTCACACATTTTAGAAGAATCATGAGGTGAATATTTATAGCATAATAAATATCAAAGGATGTGGTGTATTGCGTTTTAAAAGAAAGGGGAATTTTAAAGTAAGCTTGAATAAAGCTTGAAAAGATGAAAAAATACGAAATTATGAAATTATGAAATTTATTTTTAAACTTTCGTATGTTTATATCATATTTATAAATTAGTTTACTTAAAAAATGTTTTACTCAGCCTTTTTTTTAAGAAGGAGGGATTATTTTTTATGAAACATATATTAAAGATATGATGCAAAATGAATAATTTTATTTTGTATTACAATATAGAGTTACATACAAAAGTAGAACGATATCTGACAAAAATATGCTGTGTAGCTCTTCTCGAAGTTAGTAATTGATTATGAAAAAATAATTTTTCAATGCCAGCAAAAATAGTAAATTAAAAAAATTTAAATCATTACTGTTCGGAAAGTCAAACAATAAGTAATCTAAAAAATGTTCCACTACTAATAATGACGAATTTGAGCGATGTAAAAGAATAATTTTCTTTCCAAAATATTTTTAATAAATGTTTTGAGCATTTTGAGTTTGTTGTTTATTACCCTAAAAAATAACACAAAGAAAACTAATATTCATATTTTTGTATCATTTTAAATGAGGTATTTAGGTTTATAACTAATATTATTTATAAATTTTTACTGATAAACTCGAATTTTCTGTCTTTAAATCAAAATTCAACCTTTGCTAGAAATAGCAAAAACCATGCTTTGTTTGGAATCCCAAAGTATTATTTCACAAGATAAATATTTGAAAGCAACAATATTTTTTTAATTACTTTTTCATCTGCATTAAGCAAAAAAATTATTTTATGTTTCGGTCATTTTAATTTTACAAATGTAAATTCAGCTAAATAACTAAGAACTTCCCCGGATTTTTTTATTTATTCTATAAGACTGGTATAAATAAATATATTTTAGAGGCAAAATTATACATTTCGTTTATTGCTACTTCGCACATAAAAAAATCATAATATAATTCTTTTAAAATGCCTAAATATCGTCTGCATTTCACAAAATAAGAATAAATTGTGTATTTGAATTCTTAACATTGAAAAATAATTTTATAATTAAATGTAAATAATTGAATTTTCACAAATTTTAATTCATTAAAAATATTCTATAATTTTCCTTAAAAAAGGTATTTTAAAAATTTCATAAAAGAAATCGCGAAACTATTACATGGTTAAAAGGAATAAGTATAGTTTGAAAATCTGAAAACAGTTTTTAGATATTTTAGTGTAATAATGAAAGTATATTTTACTTATTCATTTAATCATGATTGTATCTATACTTACTGACTCCATGATTTATTATTTTTCTTTTTCTCTGAAAATGTACGTGTTTCATTTTTTTATTTGCAAAAATGCGTCTGTAATGGAAAAACATGTAAAATAAATAAATTAAAATAATAGTTTTTAATGTTATTTTGTAAAAAGAAAATAGGTTGTGCAAATCTGCAGATCATAACTTATTTTTATGTTTAATTTCAAGGCAAAATATTAAATAGTTTTTTTTTGTAAAGTGTACGAAAAAATGTAATTTGTGTAGCCTAGTAGAGGATTCGCTTCGCTCATCCTAATAATTATTGGTTTAGGACTAAATGCAAAAGAGTTGGTATAGCAACAAGTATATTACAAAATAACAACAACAACAAAACAACAACAACAACAACAACAACAACAACAACAATAATAATAATAATAATAATAATAATAATAATAATAATAATAATAATAATAATAATAATAATAATAATAATAATAATAATATATAAAAATGTCTCATTATTCATGTTTTTAATTAGAATCAGTTTTTTTCAACTATATACTTTGTCTAGTGTTTTAAATAATTCTATAAGTTTATTATAATGTATTGCATAAAATAGTAAAGTACATTATCATACATTTTAAAAAGTATTACTGCAAAATTACAATCAAAACCACTAATAATCAAAATTTTATAAACATAAATAAATTTCACACAAGTAAGAAAATTGAATCATTTATTTTACACAACTAAACCGCTTAGATTTACCCATTTATGCCTGGCGTCCTAATTTTGGGACGCTTTCTTTAAACAAATCCTAACACAAGAGTTACAATGATAGCCTTTCAAAACTTTGTAAGAGTTATTCTTAGTATTTGTTTTGAATATATTTTTGTAGACGGTAGTGCATCTTTAAGATTAAAAGGGTTAAATAAAGGTTTGTTTTAGCATAAAGTGGAATTTTCTTGGAATAATATGGCGCGTAATAAAAGGTAAGGTATTTCTTTTATTTTTTTTATCAATTATTTTATAGATGGCATTATTTTAAAGAAAAAAATACGTTAAAATACGTATTTCTGCATTTTTTCAGTTTTTTTTCTTTTTTGTTCGAGTTTTAGCCTTCCAATACGTCCCAATTTTGGGACGCTAGGCACGAAAGAGGTTGTGTTTTTCTTCTTTCTGTCTGTGCATTAAATCGTAATTTTATGTTATTTATTTTCTTACAAAATGGTTAATATTATTCGGTTATTATATGGATATAGAAATTTGTTTTTTATTACAATAAGAAGGGAAAGGGGAGGGGGCTTGATTGAAAAACTTCCCTTCTCGCTACACTTAGCCATTGACATAGTAAAAAATTATAACATACCGATATGTTTTATATTATTTTAGTATTTGACATCCTGAATTTATTAATATATTTACTAGTATATACATATTTATATGTATATATATATACCATATTAGTGGATGCTCATTTATAGTATGTAAATAATTTTTAATTATGAATTCAATTTTAAATAAATTAAAATCTTGTTTTCTTTGTTAATGTTTATCCATCAAATAAATTCTTTTGGGACATTTATTTTGTTAAAAATGATTTTAGATCATTTGGGTTATTATTTGACTATAAAACTCTATTTTCTATTAATATAAGGGGGAAGGAACTTGGCTCGACTCCAGAACAAGAACTTCCTCTCGACCCTTAGCCATTCATTTAGTAAAAGATTATAAATTTAAAAAATAATTATCAATTCAATAAAAATAGTTTTTTATTTCATTTTCAGTTTATTTGTTCAAGAATCATTGGCTCTATTAGAGGAATTGTGTGATGATGAAGAGTTCGAGAATGCTGACATAATTATTACTCCTCCAACAAATAGTAATCAAACGGATGCAGACAGTGGTCCCAAAGATGCAATTTCTATTGATAATTTATATGTTTCACAATTAAGTGCTTCAGCCACGTTGAAATTGACATACAAAGATGCGGAATCGAAAATAGTTGGGGATTCATCTCCTGGAAATTCCGAGGAGGAAGGGCTACCTCCCAAAAAGCGTAAAAAAAGCGAAAGACAGTGGAGAGATGACGATTTAGTACGTGAAATACCAGATTGGAATGAAACCAATCCAATTTTTTTTAACATTTACTGATCTTCGACATCAGTATTTGAATTATTTTTTATGATGATCTGAATAAACTTATTCAGGAACATAGCATTCTGTATGTTAAGCAGAAAGGATGTATGACATTTACAGTCTTTTGTCAATAACTGACTAGGGAACTGCAAGAAGTGTAAGTCACCTATTTTGACGAAAGTAGTATCGTTGGAAAGATCTCATCGTGAATATTAAAAAACTCAATAGAACTACCCGTCGCAAATGAATCGTTTTGAGATATCCGAAAATTTATGTCACGTAAATAGTGCATACTTAAAGGGGGACCTCAAAAAAATGTAGTCTCGATTTTAACGAAAGTGGTATCGTTAAAAAGATACCATCATGAGGGAGAAAAAACTCAATAGAACTACTCGTCGGAAATGAGCCGTTTTCGAGATATCCGATAATTTATATCACGTAGCTAATGCATACTGTTCTAGAGCACATTTAATGGGGGACCGCAAAAAAAATGTTTTCTCAATTTTGATGAAAATGGTGTCATTGTGAGAAGTAAAAAACTCACTGGAACTACCCAACTGAAATTAGCCGTTTTCGAGATATCTGACAATTTATGTCACTTAATGCAGTTCCCCAGCAGTGTGCATTACCAATGTGACATAAATTATCGGATATCTCGAAAACGAATCATTTGCGACGGACAGTTCCATTGAGTTTTTTACTACTTACAATGAGATCTTTCCAACGATACTACTTTCGTCAAAATTGGTGACTTACACTTCTTGCAGTTTCCTAGTGAGAGCTATTTTTGCTGTTCTCTTAACAAGTGGTTATGCTGAGTTACCCAGAAGTAGATTGTACTAGGATACATCTATTGATGTAAATAATATTGCAATAAGTTCTTCAATGAGCAGAAATCCATTGTAGCAAATATTGCAATGCCTGCATTTTTCAGATAATAACAGGCTCGATAAGAAAGATAAAATGTCAAAGCTGCGTCCTTATTTTTCAATGTTAAATGAGAAGTTTTTACTATACTATCCAATGGAGCAACAATTAATTGTAGATGAAAGCATGGTACCAACAGCCGACATGCATGCAAACAATTCATCAAGAGTAAACCAATTAGATTTGGTCATAAAGTTTGGGCTCTAAACACAAGACTTGGTATCTAATTCAGTTTGAAACATACATGGGAGCTGGAACTGTTCCAGACATTCATGGATTATGAATGATAGAATCTGTAGTGTCAGATTTAATATCTGAATTACACGCAAACAAGCCTCATGACTTCTATTTCGACAACTTATGTACTAGTCCTGCTTTTACTGGTGAATTGTCTAAAAGAAATATTGAAGCAATGGGAACTATACCTATCAATCGAACTGAAGACTGTCCTCTAGAAAATTCTAAGATTTTTAAAAAAACGGAACAGAGGTGTGCATGAATATATTAAATGAGGTGAAAAATATGATAATTGTGAGAAGGAGAAATAACAATGTGGTTACAATTGGTTCTAATATGCCAGCGTTTATCCTATAATAAAATCAAAACGCTGGTCAAGTGCATAAATAAATAATGTAATTTAATCAACCTAATATAGTATCTCAGTATAATGAGTACATAAGGGGAACAGATCGTATGGACCAAAACCTAAATACATGTTGTCGTCCCATGCGTTCTAAGAAATGCTGGTGGCCATTGTTTGTATTCAGGATAGAAAGTGCACTTCAAAATACTTGGCAAATATATAAATTTTCCCACCTTCTTCTTCTAAACTACTAGATCTTCTGTCTTTCAGACGAGAAATGTGTTTAACGTATTTCCAACGGTCATAAAACAATCTCCCTGGACCAGGTAGACCTACTGCTAAAACCCGCATATGTAAAGTACTAGACTCAGTTAGATATTACGGCTTAAATCACTATGTTGAAGTCAATAAAACACAGTTACGATGTGGAAGCTGTTCACTAAGAAATGTAGCGAATGTAACATTAGATTGCACGAAAAATGTTTCACAGTCTTTCATACAAAGTAACAAAATTTTATTATTTTCTATTAATATATATTTTACTCTATAAAAGCATTTGGATGTCTTATCTTAGTAATAGGTTGTTATTCCTTTATTTTTAATGGTATTTTACCTTAAAAAATAATTTTATTCAAGATTCAAAAGTGTGAAAAACATGTACCCCTTCATGCCTGGCGTCTCTAAATTGCGACGTTCAGATTTTTATAAATTACATATATATATATATATATATTTTTTTTTTTACCGAGATTTTTTTTCTATTTTTTACGTTTATTTCACACCATTTACTATAATTAAGCAGAATATTGAATTGAAAAAAAATTCAGGCACTAATGGGTTAAATTGTGTACATTTTATACATACGCAGTTTTTCTTTCTACTGATTTTTACCTTCGTGAAATAAAATATGAAAGTATGCATGAACTTATACTGAAAGAAACACTCATAAATGTAGAAATATTTTTTTAAAGCAGCTGGTTTTATAAAATATTACACAATTAATAGAATCATGGGGTGAATATTTATAGTATATTAAATGTCAAAGGATATGTTTTATTTCATTTCATAAGAAAGGGGAATTATAAAGCAAACAACAAAAAAATAAAGCTTGTAAAAATGAAAAATAGTGACGGGAATATGAAATTTATTTTTAAAATTTCTTATGTTTACATCATATTTATAAGGTAATCTATTTAAAAAATGCTTTGAGCAGCTTTTTTAAAAACGAGAGTTAATTTTTAATGAAACAAATATGTGAAAAGTATGATGTAAACTTACTTATATATTTTGTACTATAATATAGAGTTACGTGCAAGTGTAGTACTATACCTTACAGATAAATATCAAATATACAACGTATCCCTTCTTGTTGTTAGAAACTGATTACGAAAAAATGCATTTTAATGCTAGAAAATAGAATAAATTCAAAAAAATCATATCGTCACAGTTCAGAAAATCGAATAATAAGTAACGAAAAAAAATGTTCCACTACAAACAATGTAGAAGTTAAGCAATGTCTAATAGTAAAATTGTTGTACAAAATATTTTTAATAGTTTTTTTTTGCATTTTGAGTTTTGTTGAACACAGTGAAAACTAGTGTTCAGATTTTTTTTCGTGTTTTAAATTAGGAATTCAGATGTACAATTAATATTACTCATAAATGTTTACTGAAAAACTCACATTTTCTACTTTAAATTTAGGAACTCGGAAGCCAAGGGTTATAAATATCAACAAATCTATTTTTAGTAAATTGAGTTCAAATCTCATTGACTTTAAATTTGAACATCTATTATAATTGATTGAATGAAATTCAAAATTGCCACTTATATCATTGTGGTCTTTGAACTCTCATTACAATAACTGTGAAAAAAAGTAGATTACAATTTTCTTTAAGTTTATAATTAATTCATATTAATTATTATTCGGCAAAAGTGGTTGATCACTTGAACGCAGCACATAACTAGAAAATCATTTATATTTTATCATTTGATAAAAAATATTTCTAGGTTGTTTGTGCACAATATTTTTTTTTTCAATTTTGTTATATCCCTTGGTTCTGTGATCCTCAATAAAAATTCAAACTATTTTAGAATTTTTACAGACTTAGGAATAAGTACGATATGATTGGTATATCAACAAATATATTACAAAAAGAAATTCCCCATATATATCAGGTTTCTTGATAGTAAAAAGTTTTTCTTTTTTTCTTAAAATTATGTACTTTGCTTTGTATTTTTAAAAATTCAATAAGCTTAACATAATGTATTACATAAAAAAAGCAATAAATCATATATTTTAAAAAGTAGTATTGCTAAATTACATGTAAACAACAGCTAACTATTCCAATTTTATGAAAAGACATGTGTAAGAAAATTAAATCATTTATTTTACACAACAAAACCGCGTATCTTTCAATTGTGTATATGTTATAATTACAATGCTTTACCTTTTACTATTTTATTCCTTTCGTGAAAGAAAATATGAAGTATGCATGAACTTATACAGAGAGAAACATTCATTATATGGAGATATTTTTTCGAACAGTTGGTTTTATAAAATTTCACGCATTTTAGAAGAATCATGAGGTGAATATTTACAGCATAATAAATATCAAAGAACGTGCTAGATTACGTTTTAAAAGAAAGGGGAATTTTAAAATAAACGAATAAAACTTGTGAACAGGAATGACAGCGACAAATATGAAACATATTTTTAAAATTTCTTATACTTGTATGATATTTATAATGTAATCTATTTTAAAAAATGCTTTTATTAGTTTTTGTTTTAAGAATATAGTATATTTTTAACAAAATATTTACTAAAAATATGGTGTAAAATAAATTATTTATTTTGTATTACAATGTAGAGTGAAGTACAAAAGTAGCAAGATATCTTACAGTTAAAAAATAAATATGCCGCATTGTGATTAGAAAAGTACCTCGGAAAAATGAGTTTTCTTTGCCAGAAATTACAATCAATTAAAAAAATTCAATTCGTCCAAATTTGGTTCGTCAAAATAATAAGTATAGTTTAAAAAACTATACTATTCTACTATTATTACTAAACTGTTCTACTATTAACAATGAAGAAGTTGAGCAATGTCTAATACTAAAAATTTTGCACAAAATATTTTTAATAAATATTTTTTTTTCATTTTGTTGTTTATTACCTTAAAAAATATCATAATGGAAAATAATGTTCAGATTTTTAAGAGACCTTTTAGTTTATGACTAACATATACCTAAAAAATTTAATTAAAAAACTCACATTTTCTATTTTTTAATAACAATTCAACCTTTTCTACACTGTTAAAAAGACAAAAAAAAAATCCGTTAAATTTACGGCAAAAACCGCTGGCAGTAATGGTGCGAGCGGTTTATGCCATAAAATTGCAGCAAAAATAGAGGCATAGTAGAGAATGCTTCACTACTAACGATGAAGAAAATGAGCGATGTCAAATAGTAAAATTTGTGCTCAAAATATTTTAATAAATGTGTTTTGCATTTTGAGTTTTCTTGTTTATTACACTAAAAAATAACATAAGGAAAACTAATGTTAAGATTTCCTTTTATGTTTTAAATTAATAGCGATTTCACTTTATAACTAATATTACTCACAAAACTTTACTGAAAAACTCTTATTTTCCATCTTTAATTTAAAATTGAACTTTTACTTGAATTTTTACAGGTTTACGATTAAGTTGGCATGGCAGCAAATAAATTACAAATGTACAAAAATGTGCCAATGTATCAGGTTTTTTACTAATAATCCGTATTTTTTTTCATTTTTCTTAAAACTATGTATACCTTGCCCAGTATTTTAAATAATTCACTAAGCTTAACATAATATAGTACATTAAAAATTAAGTAGATTATCATATATTTTGAAAAGTAATATTGCAAAATTACATGTAAACAACAACAAATAACGACAATTTTATAAAAACACACATATAAGAAAACAGAATATTTTTTGTTATACTCAACAAAACGCTTAGATATAAATTATGTTTGTTTTATAAATACGAATATTCACTTTCTGTTATATTTTACCTTCCGTGAAAGAAAATATCAAAGTATGCAAGAAAATGTTAATTAGCATTTCTACTGAAAGAAACACACATAATTTAGAAATATTTTTTAGAAAAGCTGTTTTTATATAAAATTTCACACATTTTAAACGAATCATGAGGGGAATATTTATATCATGATAAATATCAAAGGATGTGCTAGGTTGCGTTTTAAAAGAAAAGAAAATTTTAAAGTAAACGAAAACAGCTTGTAAATATTAAATTCATCGACAAAAATATGAAACTTATTTTTATTTATTTATTTATTTATTTATTTTTGCTTATATTATATTTATTAAGTAATCTATTTAAAAAGTGTTTTGGCAGCCTTTTTATGAATGGGGGTTTATTTTTAACGGAACATATATTAAAAATATGATTTAAAATGAATTATTTATTTTGTAGAGTTGCGTGCAAAAATAGCACAATATCATAAAGATAAATAATAAATATACATTGTATCCATTTGTTGTAGTTTGAAACTGATTACGGGGAATTGCGTTTTCAATGCTAAAAAATACAATAAATTCAAAAAATGCAAATCATCGCAATTCCACAAGTCCAATAATAAGTAGTGTAAAAAATGTTCTGCAACTAACAATGTAGAAGTTGAGCGATGTCTAATAGTAATTTTTTTAACAAATTATTCTTAATAAATGCTTTTTGCATTTTCAGTTTTATTCTTTAATACACTAAAAAATAACAAAATGAAAATTAATATTCAGATTTTTTTTCTTCATTCAAATTAATAGGCATTTCGGTTTAAAACTAATATTACCCATTAAATTTTACTGAAAACCTCACAATTTCTATCTTTAAATTGCAATTCAACTATTACTAGAATTATTACAAGTTAAGGACTAAGTGCAAAATTTTTGGTATTACAACAAATACATTACGGGAACAAGAAACGTGGCAATATATCATGTTTCTTAAAATATCCGAAAACCTTTAAAATGTAATTTTTTAAATCAAAATATAGCTTTTTCATTTTCACGATTTATATTAATATTGAATCTTTATCTATCGAAAACTCAAATTTTGTCTGTATCTAAAATAGAACCCGAGTTACAGGCGCTTAAATTTACATCTATTTCATCTTTTGAACTATTATTTAAAGTTATGTTTAGCTTTTTTTTTCAAAATGAAGTTTTTAAGACTATTACTATACGCAAAACATCTTAAAACAAAACAATATTCAAGAAATGCCACGAAGATTTCTGTACCTCTACTTTAAATATCTTTTGCGGGAATATCCCACGCTCATGATAATATGTTAAGTAGTTTTTTCTTTCTTTCTAACCGATGACCAGGCCCCTACTGCCGAGTCAGCTTAACGGGTTAGATACTTGGTATCGGAGTGGGGGACCGCATAATTGCCCCTTAGCGGCAATAAACCTGATATCTTCGCTTCGCATGCCATCATTTCTGCAGTACTTGATTCTCGTTTGAGCACACTTTGTTTCGCCTGTTACTTAACGTTACATCATGTTTTTTGAATTGCAAATGGCCACTAAAGTTGGTCTCGTAATTTAGAACCTTGATCAGATGACAAGACCTTCACCTGGCAAGGTACCTCCAGAGGTATAATTCATAGGTAACTTGGAGGATATTGCACCCACAATGGATTTTACAATGTTAAATAATTTTATATTTTCACTGGAAGAAATGACAAACTTGAGAAAACTTTTGCGATTTCTTCATTACATTAGTATTTTAACTTCCATATTATCTGAGATACAGATACGATTACAGTGTGTGTAGTCTAAATCCCAAAGAAAGTTATTCTGTTTATTATGCAAATTGCAAAAAGTTAATACATTGTTTTATTTTTGAGTTGTCGCGTTTTGCGGAAATGACAATTTTTGACATAACTTTGACAATTTTTCTCTTTAAAAAATTATTTCTGGTTAATTGTTAATTTTTTTTCAAAGTTTTAAAGTAAATGTTATTATTAAATTGAGTAACAAGATAAAATGCCAAACATTTCAAAAAATCACTTCCAAGGATGCGCTAATACCTTAATTTTAACCAGTTTTTTTTTTTTTTTCTTAAAGTTATGTACTTTGCTTGGTACTTTAAATAATTCAATAAACTTAACACAATGTGTTTTACTTTCTTTACGTTTTTAGTACAAAATTTTACTTTCTACTTTTTTTTAAAACCTTTTATGAAAGAATATATGAAAGTATGCACGAACGTACACTGGTGTCCAAAAGTTAAGCATAATTGGTAATTAAGTAATTATTTTTAAGTAATGAAAGAAATATGAATCGGAATGTGCTGAAACTCCAGGTGTGTAAACAAAATAGTACGCGTCACATATTTTCGGGAAGAGTTTTCCCCGAAATCAAACAGGGGACCGTCAACAAATTGAAAAAGAACGAAGATCTTTTGGATAACCCTGTCAAAACTAATGTAGCAAAAGCGTTCAAACTGCACATTATGATTAATTGGCTTATTTTAATGTACTGTGTTAATTTTTACAAGGATAGCATGTATACTCGTAGAAAAATTAAGGTTTTTATAAAAACAGTCCTAAATTTTTCCAAGTTTTTTACTTATATTTTGCATCTTATTATAAAATAATGTTCTTTTCTGAAAATATGACAAACATCATTGTACACAATACCCTGTCATCAGAATTTAAAAATAATAAAAATTGTATAAAAAAGAGTATGTTTAGTAAATAATTTTTCATTGCGCATGCGTCAACGATATCAAAATGTCATTTGCATATTGTGTTAGCTAAATGTATAGAGCAACTTCTGTAAAAGTTTCAGAAACATAGCTTGAAAATTCTGAAAATGGGAGCCTATAGAATCAACTCAAAATCCTTTATTCCCTAAATGAAGCAAAAAGATGAGGGGCTGTATCCATATTCCATAGTTTAGTGCCTACACAATATTCCACGTACATCTACAGGGTGAGTCATAAATATCGAAACAATAGGCTATCTTCTTAAATATTGTCCCTAGACCCATACTTCCAATTGCAAAGTTTCATAAAAAAAAGGTGAATTTTTTGATAAGATAAGTTGCAACTCCATGGAGGGTCTATTTTTAAAAATACGAAAATTAAATTTTTATACGGCCCCCAGAGGATAAAACATCCAATTAGAAAAATTTTCCTTATTCATTCCTGAACTGAACAAAAAAAAATTCATCTTGATATCTTCAAAACTCAGAGAGTTATAACAATTTTAATAAATCGTGAGGTTTGAAGGGATCAGACACAAATTGAAATGCGTGTAATTGAAGAAACAATGTTGCTGTAATGGGTCCAGGGTACATTTATTTTATTTATTTATTTATAAAGTTGGAATTTTGAATGTTTTGTGATGGGTAACCATATAATTTGTAAACATTATCACATCATAAGGCTTCTTAATATTTTTTTTTTCAAAAAAAAAAAAAAAAAAAATTGAGTAAATTAAAATTGTTATAACTCAAAATATTATTTGTCGCGTTGAACTTTTTCTTTTGATTAAACGAAAATGCCTAATTTTCAATTTTAATTCAGCATTTTAAATAATATGTATTTAACAAAAATAAAAGTATTTAAAATGGCAATATTAAAAAGAAAGTAATTTTTGTAAACAAATCATATTTTTAAAAGTAAATTTTCTGAGCTGAAAAGTTACCGTAACCGACGGTTATTGACGTATGTCAGTTTAAAACTGAGAAATACTGAAATAAAAACATTTGATGCAGTAAAGTGCATTTAGTTTTAAGATGGGCAAAGATGGGCTCCTAACGTTTAAATGCTGTATAGTTTCGATTTCAGATTTTGTTTAAGTTTTGCCATTTTCACCTTTTTTAATTACTTTTTAAATGCGTCAGTTGATTTAAACTTTATTTTTTTATCACGTCGATTTCAAATTTTTTCATTGTGCTGTCACTCACAGACAGACATTTCATAAAAACATGTTTTTCGGTATCTCTGAGCCTCGTGTGAATCCATCGAAAATCGGAATTCAAAATTTTCATGAATCCAATACTTTCTTCTTGTAAAAATAGAAGAAAGCAAAAATAGGTTTAAAACCTTCATAAATTTTGAAACTGAATACAGTAAAACCTCTAAATAACGGACACATCAGGAACGCAGAAATTGTCCGCTATTGGGAAAATCAAAGATATTCAAAAAGTGCTAAGAAACGTTTAACATTTTATTAATTGACTTTTATGTGTCCTAAAACCTCTTTTATATGATTAATCAGAAATTAAAATTATTTTTTAAGCAATGGGGCTAAATAAAACTGTACACACCTTTACCCACTGTTCATTACATGCATGTGAAAAAACCCTGTTACAAAAGTTAACTTTTGATTGCGATTACATGTAATTTGTTTTTCAAAGTGACATTATTGGACATTATAGAGTTCCGGTCGGGGAGGGGGATTGCACTTTTTGGCTGTTAAAAGCATAAAATCTCAATTTTTCGAGAGGATATTTCAATGCTCTGGAAGATGTCCCTCCTTGGCAACCCCTTCTATTCAACTCTGAACATGGGGGGAGGGGGGGATTTTCCCAGCTCATTTATCGCAAAATTCCCTGATAAATTTAAAGGCCTTTTTACTTTTTTTCATTTTTTGTCCTTAAAAAATACTTTTTCATCCTTTATCGCCTTAAATAGTGTCCACTATTCGGAATGTTCGTTATTCAGAGGTTAAACATACACAAATTTAGGTTTTGAGAATGGGGATTGGAAAATAGTCCGTTAAACAGAGGTGTCTGCTATTCGGAAGTGTCCGTTATAGCGGTTTAATTGTAGTATAAAGTAGATTTTTTAAAAATACTTCTATGTAATTTATTAAAATATATTTCCATTGATTCCGCTAACCCCTGCTAGGTGGGGCTTGTTGAGCTTAAGCCATTTGGTAGGCCTCCCCACCTAGCTGAAACTGAAACTGATTCCGCTAATAGAAGAGTCATTTTCGCTATTACTATATTTACTAAACTTATTGCCTGCCCCAATAAGTTTTTAAGACACTTTTAATGAGAGTTTAATTAATATCACTTAATTTGATAACACTTTTTATAAGGGTTTAATAGGACGGTCCGTTCAATCAGTCGTGCCAGTTACGAAGTTGGCGGCAAGGTCGAAATATTGCAGGCATCTAGCATATTTCATCGAAGTTTAGAGCAAAAACCTATACGCTTTTATTTTATATCTAAAAGTTTAAGTGTTGTCTTGGATCGACATTTAACAATACGTAAATTTATGGTCGATCCCTTAATTGTACTTCAAATGAACTGATTTTGCTGCGCTCAGAGGCATGCTTAAGTGGTGTAAGTGAGGAATTTTGGAAAATTTTGGATATTAATATCTTTCGGGGATTTGCAGATATCGAGATGAAATTTTTTTTGTTCAATTCAGGAAGGGATAAAGAAATTTTTTCTGATTGGAAGTTTTATCCTCTGGGGGCCGTATAAAAATTTAATTTTCGTAATTTTTTAAAACAGACCCCCCATGAAGTTGCAACTTATCTTATCAAAAAATTCATCTTTTTTATGAATTTTTGCAATTGGAAGTATGAGTCTAGGGGCAATATTTAAGGAGATATCCTATTGTTTCGATATTTATGACTCACCCTGTATATTTAGGTAAAACCCCTGATTTTTTTGCTTCCTTTAGGAATAACGGATTTTGAGTTGATTCTATAGGCTCCCATTTTCAGAATTTTCAAGCTATGTTTTTGAAACTTTTACAGAAGTTGCTCTATACATTTAGCTAACACAATATGCAAATGACATTTTGATATCGTTGACGCATGCGCAATGAAAAATTATTTACTAAACATACTCATTTTTCATACAATTTTTATTATTTTTAAATTCTGATGACAGGGTATTGTGTACAATGCTGTTTGTCATAAGAACATTATTTTATAATAAGAACTCTGCAAAATATAAACAAAAAACTTGGAAAAATTTAGGACTGTTTTTATAAAAAACCTTAATTTTTCTACGAGTATACATGCTATCCTTGTAAAAATTAACACAGTACATTACAATAAGCCAATTAATCATAATGTGCAGTTTGAACGCTCTTGCTACATTAGTTTTGACAGGGTTATCCAAAAGATCTTCGTTCTTTTTCAATTTGTTGACGGTCCCCTGTTCGATTTCGGGGAAAACTCTTCCCGAAAATATGTGACGCGTACTATTTTGTTTACACACCTGGAGTTTCAGCACATTCCGATTCATATTTCTTTCATTACTTAAAAATAATTACTTAATTACCAATTATGCTTAACTTTTGGACACCAGTGTATACTGAAAAATATACTCATAATTTAGAAATATCTTTTAGAACGGCTGTATTTATAAAATTCCATACATTTTAACAGAATGCTGTGGTGAATACTTATAGCTGAAGAAATATCTAAGGATGTGTTACATTGCGAAAAGAAAGGAAAATTTTAAAGTAAACGAATAAAGCTTGTAAAGATTGAAAATAAGAACAAAAATATCAAACACATTTTTGAAAAACGTCATGCTTATATCATATTTATAAAGCAATCTGTTTAAAAAATGTTTTGCACAACTTTTTTAAAAGAAAGTTTATTTTGAGCGAAAACGTATATTAAAAAATATGATTTAAAATTATTTACTTTGTATTACAATATAGAGTTAAACACAAAAGTAGCACGATACCATACAGATAAATAACAAATATTTAATGTATCCTTTCTAGTGGTTAGATAATGACTACGGAAAAATATTGTTTTCAATGCTAGAAACTACAATAAATTCAAAAAGTTCAAATCGTCACAATTCGGCATGTCAAGTAATAAGAAGCGTAAAGAAATGTTCCATGTTGATCGATGTCTATTAGTAAAAGTTTTGCGCAAAATATTTTTAATAAATATTTTTTGCATTTTGAGTTTTGTTGTTTATTACCTTAAAAAATTACATAATGAAAAGTAATGTTAAATATTTTTTTATGTTTTAAATTAATAGCGATTTCGGGTTTTTAATAATATTACCCATAGAAATTTACTGAAAAAGTGATATTTTCCATCATTAAATTAAAATTCAACATTTAGTAAAATTATTACAGGTTTAGAACTAAGTGCAAAGTACTTGGTATGACAACAAATACAAAAAAATGTGCCAATATTATTTTTTTTTAAATAGCAAACAGTTATTTCATTTTTCCTTAAAACTATGTATTTTACAAAAATTATTTAAGTAATTCAATAAACTTAGCATAATTGTTCTGCACTAAAAAATAAATAATAATCGGTTTTAAAAGGTAATCCTTTTTTTAATACAACGAAACCTTTAGGATTAAATTGTGTGTGTGTGTTTTTTTATTTCAATTTCTACTCTTTTATTACCTTCCAGAATATCAAAGAATTATAAAAGAAAGTATGAAAGTATGCATAAACTTATAACAGAAAGAAACACTCATAATGCAGAAATATTTTTAGAACAGCTGGTTTTATAAAATTTCAAACATTTTAGAAGAAATATGAGATGAATATTTACTGCACAATAAATATCAAAGGTTTTGCTAGATTGCGTTTTTAAAAAAAGAGGTCTTTTAAAGTAAACTAATAAAGCTTAAAAGGATGAAAAAGAGCAAAAAAAAAATATCAAATTTACTTTTAAAATTGTTTATGCTTATATTATATTTATAAAGTAATCTATTTAAAGAAAAGTTTTGTTCAGCTTTTTTTAAGAATGAGAGTATATTTTTAACGAAGCTTATATTAAAATCATTATGTAAAAAAGGATTTTTTATTTTGTATTACAATGTAGAGTTATCTACAAAAGTAGCACGATATCCTACATATAAATTAATAATATAAAAGTGTATCTCTTCTTGGTGTTAGAAAAACTGTTTTTAAAGCTAGTAACTATAATAAAAAAAAAAATAACCCCTGAAAGTCTTGCAAAAGGCAAAATTTTATTTTTGTTTTCTCTGTATTTTGTTTTAAATGCTAAAAAAGACGATTATTTCAAAATTATATAAAAAACTTAAAAGCTAATATGAATGCTATCCGTGAAAGCTTTAATTACTGTTCAGGATAATAAAAATCTATAAAATGAATACAATTATATTATCTTTAAATATTGCTTATATTTCGGTTAAATCTGGACCTGAGTGAACATGTTAACATGGGCTTGTAAGACGATTCTTTCAAAATTGTATAAAAATCTTAAAACCGAGTATGAATGTTATCCTTGAAAGTTTTAATTACTGTTCAGCATATTAAAAATCTATAAAATGCATATAATTATATTATTTTTAAATATTGTTTGTATTGCAGTGAATCAGGAGTTTAGTGAACGTGTTAACATCGGTTTGTCAGTGAGAGGGTTAAAATCGCCAGAATTCGGCAAGTCAAGTAATGATTAAGGGGGCTCAGGGGTTGAAAACTTTTAAAAAAAACGATTTTTTTTATGATCTAGTTTGATTATTCAATTAATTCTTAATTCATTGCAAAAAACCGCATAAAAATATTAGCATTTTAACGGAGTTGTAAGCATTTATGTATCAATAATTGCATAGCCGCATCCATATAATTTGAACTGTAAGTCGTGTTTTCTCAAAACTTCATTTTTGACGAATAACACCAAGATTTAAAAAAAAACTATTTGATGGAATGGCTTATTTTTTTTTTTTTTTTTTTTTTTTTTTTTTTTTTTTGCATGCATATAACATCATAATCTAGATTATGAATTAAGGATATAACTATCACTTAATAAAAACAGCATTAAAAAATCTCTCAAAATTGAAAATTTAAAAAACCCCTAAAAAATACAACCTTTTTCCATTAAAAATACTCAAAATATTAAACTATCTAAAATATATTAATTCATAATCTAGATAATAATGTTATATGCATGCAAAAAAATTAAGCCTTTCCATCAAATAGTTTTTTTTTTTTAATCTTGGTGTTAGTCATCAAAAATCAAGTTTTAAGAAAACGCGACTTAAAGTTGAAATTATATGGATGCGGCTATGAAAGTGTTGATACATAAATGCTTAAAACTCCGTTAAAAATGCAAAATTTTTATGCGGTTTTTTGCATTGAATTAAGAAGTAAATGAATAATCAAATTAGATCATTAAAAAAATCGATTTTTTGAAAAGTTTTCAACCCCTGAGCCCCCTTAATGTAAAAAAAAAAAAAAAAATTCCACTATTGACTGCTAAGACGTTAAATGATGTCTAATAAGTAATTTTTTGCACTAAATATTTTTTATAAATATCTTTTGCATTTTAAATTTTATTGTTGATTACCCTAAAAAATAGCATAATGAAAACTAATGTTCAAATTTGAAAATAAATAAAAACTAAGTGTTTTCTTCGTTTTAGTTAATACCTGTAATTATTATGTATCTATATGTTTATAGATTATTCCCGGGTGCCATATCAACTATTTGACACTCAGTCCTAAACCTGTAATAATTCTAGTAAAATTTGAATTTTAATTTCAAATTGCAAGAGTCAGTTTTCCAGTAAACTTTTATGTGTAATATTAATTATAAACCGAAATTTCTATTAATTTAAAACATGAAAAGAAATCTCTACATTATATATCAATATCTTTACCGAATATTCCAGGTACTATACCATTTCAAACTGGGTTCTGTTATGCATGCCTGTAACCATTTAAAGCTTTTAAAAAGCCTGAAAAAGTTTTCCTATTTTTCAATTTAGCGAATAAAAATACAGTTTCTGATGCTTGTAAAATAATTTATTTGCATTTTTATATCTGAAAGCTTCAAAAGTAATATTGCAACTAACATTTTAAGAGTCTTAAAACTTTTTTTTTCTTTAAAATTTTTCCATTTAGTGCAAAAAATATATTTCCAGATGCTGTATAAAGTATGGATTAACTGCCAATTAGCTGGTATGACAACAAGTATATTACAGAAAAAAATGTGGCAGCGTATCTTGTTTTTTCATATTAATCAGTTTTTTCCATTTTCTTAAAACTATATTATTTGCCTACTATTTTAAATTAATAAATAAGCTTAGCATAATTTGTTGTATAAAGAAATCAAGTATATTATCATATATGTTATAAAGTAGTATTGTAAAAATACGTAAACAACATCTAATAATCACAATTTTATAAAAACATATATATAAGAAGATTTAACCATTTATTTTACACAACAAAATTACTTAAATTTAAGTTGTGTATATTTTATAAGTACGGTGTTTAACTTTTTATTTATTTTTTACCTTCCGTGATAAAAAAAAATAAGAATGTAAGCATAAACTTATAGAGAGAGAAACATTCATTATACAGAAATATTTTTTGGAGCAGTTGGTTTTATAAAATTTCACACATTTTAGAAGAATCATGAGTTGAATATTTACAGCATAATAAATATGAAAGAACGCTCTAGATTACGCTTTACAAGAAAAGGCAATTTTAAAGTAAACGAATAAAGTTTGTAAACTTGAAAATCATCGACTAAAATATAAAATTTATTTTTAAATTTTTTATACTTACATCGTACTTATAATGTAATCTATTTAAAAAGGAAATTGAACAGCTTTTTAAAGAATGAGATTTTATATTCAACAAAACAAAACATATATTTAAAATATGATGTGAAATGAATTATTTATTTCAACAATATAATTCATGTACAAATACGTTGCAATAGTTACATACAAAAGTAGAGCACTATCTCCAGCCAAATAATATATATACATATAGAGCATTCCTTCTTGCGAAAAAAAAACGTGTTTTAAATACTAGAAACTAAAATAAATTAAAAAAATTTCAAATTGCCGCAGTTCGGCAAGTCAGGTAATAAGTTGTGTAAAAAAATAGCCACGTGTGACAGTAAAAAAGTTGAGCGATGTTTAAAAGTAAAATTTTTGCACAAAATATTTAATATTTTTTGCATTTTGAGGTTTGTTGTTCATTACACTAAAAATAAACTAATGAAAAATAATGTTCAGATTTTTTTTCTTCTTTTATATTAATTGTGATTCCGGTCTATAACTAATATATTACCCATAACAGTTTACTGAAAACTCACGTTTTCCATCGTTAAATTAATATTAAACTTTTATATGAATTATTACAGGTTTAGGGCATAATTGGTAGGGCAACAAATATATTACAAAAAATGTGTCAATATATGACGATACTTATTTATGTTAAGATGTTTCTTATGTCTATTATTTATTTTGTATTACAATACAAAATTGCATGCAAAATTAGCACGAAATCTTACAGATAAAAAATAAACAATCAGTGTATCCCTGCTTGTAGTTTGAAACTGATTACGGAAAAAATGAGTTTTAAATGCTAGAAACTACAATAAATTAAAAAAAATTTCAAATCGACACAATTCGGCAAGTCAAATAATAAGAAATGTAAAAAAAATATTCCACTACTAATTGTAATGAAGTTGAGCAATGTCTGATAGTAAGATTTTTGTACAAAATATTTTTAGTAAATGTTTTTTGCATTTTGAGTTTTGTTGTTTATTACTCTAAAAAATAACACAGAGAAAACTAATATTCAGATAGTTTTTCTTTGTTTAAATTAGGAATTTAGTTTTATAACTAATTATCCATAAAATTTTACTGAAAAACTCACATTCTCTATCTGTAAATTTACTGGAGTTATTATAAGTTTACAACTAAGTGCAAAATTGTTGGTATGGTAAAAATATATTACAAACAAAAAAGTTACATTAGTTATGCTTCTTAGTAATAATAAGTTTTTTTCTTTTCATTTATCTTAAAACTATGCACTTTGCATTTTATTTTAAATAATTCAAGAAGTTTAACATTATGCATTACACAAAAATATAAGTAGAAAATAAGTGTAATTAAATATATATATATATATATATATTATATATTTTTAAAAGAAAAAACTAGTCGTTGGAGGCCACCGTAATATTTACCCATCATGGATATGCATAACATAATATATGAAAACATAACACATGTAAACAATTTATAAAATGCATTACAATTCCAAAACAAAATATAAACCTATATTTAAGTATTTTTAACACATCATAATGCTCTATTAATGAATTTCTGATGAACCAATTTCAATAAATTGTATGAAACGCCAAACTATTCAAGTAGCACTGAATTGCATAAAAGAAACATCCTTATAACTCTAAAAATAATTATCATATTCACTAACGGTTTCTTGCATCGAATTAAGTGTCTCATTTGCAATTAAAAGATATCTTTGAATTGAAATTTGAATGAAATACAGGGTCATGAAAAATCAAAGAATGTGAAAAACAGGATTATAAATATCTCAACAACTAATAATCCGATCGACTTCGTTTTTTATGCAAAATTTGTGTTAATTTATTGCCTTTTACGTCCACTCCTTAAAATAAAAAAAATCGAAAATTTTTATATACCTTTCATCAGAACGAATTTTTTGAGAGTCCGAAAAAAATAGTTCCGGATAATCGAAGTTACTGATATTAAATAGGCTTCGTCCCACTGATACATACTAAGCACATACAAAATTTCAAGTCTCTATCTCAATTTGTTCGAGAGATAGAGCGGTTACAGACAGACAGACAGACACACAGACGGACGGACGGCAAATTTTTTTTTCTAAAAATATGTTTTTCGGAATCTCCAGTGTCCGAAACGTGTAAATCCGTCAAAAAAAATTTTCGATTTTCAAAACGATTGCAAGACTTACCCGATACTACGTATGATGGGTAAGTAATAAGTATATTTTTAAAGGAAAAAATAAGCATATTTTAAAAAGTAATATTGCAAAATTACATATAAACAACAACTAACAATATCCTTTTTATAAAAGACGTGTAAGAAAAATGAATCATTTATTTTGAATAATAAAACACCTTAGATTTAAATTGTGTTTGTTTTATAAGTAAGAAGTTTTACTTTCTACTATTTTTTGGATTCCGTGAAAGAAAATATGTAAGTATACATGATATTATAATGCGAAACACTCATAATACAGAAATATTTTGTAGACCTGCTGGTTTTATGAAATTTCACACATTTTAAACGAATCATGCAATGAATATTTATGGGTCATTTTCAAATTTCGCTTACATATGCTGTCCCAGAGTAAAAACAAGAAAATTCAAACATAAATTAATATTTAAATTTTGATTTGAGCTATGCATTAGCCAAAGAAGATTATATTGAACATTTATAGCATGAAAAAAATTTAAAAATCAATAAAAAAAATTTAAGTTTTTAAAATTTTGATTCTAAGCAAAAATGGCTGTCCCATTCCAAGTTATGTTTTTAGCTCTGTTTTTTTTTTTTTTTTTTTTTTTTTTTAATTTGAGGAAACTTTTTTAAATAAAAAGGTTTAATTATTTTAAATATGAATGTTAGTGTTTTATATTAATGAAAAAATTATTACAAAAGATATTTTCTTTAAGAAATTACCAGAAGTCCGTTGCCTTGTGACTATTTTAGTCAAAATAGGTTTCGAATGCTGCCTAAAGTTAGCAGAAATATTCGGTGATATAGTTAAATTATTCACGCAACTACTACTTGCCATTTTTACTCTTCAATTGTGAAGCGATGTAATAAATTGATAATAAAGCGATGATAATTTAATTATTTTAACCTCGTCATCCTGGAGTCATACATAACGTCATACATAAAGATTTTCCATAATAAAAAGATAAATAAAATCTAATAGATACTTAAATATAAATGAATATATAAAGCGATACAGAGAGAAAAATAAGTATTGGTGCTTTTTCTTTATAGTAAAAAATTTTTATACAAAAATCAAAATAAATCATACGCCTAGCCTCCAGTTGCGAAACTCATATTTTCCGGCATGTCGTGTAATGCGGGAGAATACGGTAATTAGTAACGCGATACCTTAAGGGATCTCGAAAATCTTAAAATCGGAAAAAAAGATAAAAAAGAACCGTTTTCAACATTTTATTTTTTAAAATGTATGTAATTTAAAAACATAATTTTTGTTTTCATAAAAGATACAAGTATATTTTTTCATTTCATATATTTTAAAGAATGGAAAATGCTGAATTAATATTTAATAAGGGGCTACAAAACTGTCAGATATTGTCGAAAAATATGGTATATCATCTTACGCTAATGATTTCAATATAGATTTTGCAGTTAAAATTAAAAATTTTATGCCTAATTATACTTCTAATCATAACAATTATTCAGAACTCAAGTAAATTTCTATTTAAAGCATTTTTAAATTTCTAATAAAAAGTTGTATTTGCCTAATAAAAAATTTTAAAATGTCAACAGTATAATCACGATAAAAAACATACAGTGTCTCACATAAGTGATGGGACACTTGTGCTTTACAAAAGGAAACTAATCAAATAAATTTAAAAAAACATGTACACATTTTTTGTGGGTGTGTTTCATACTTAAATTTAGTAAATATTATTACATAACATACATTTTGTCAAAATATAAAATATTAATTTAATAAAAATACAAATGTTTAGAACGGAGCAAAAAATAGCTCACATAAGTGATGGGACACCATTACATATGCAACAAAAATCGTCTGAATTAAGCAATAAAAATATTTTTTGGGGTTTTATTTTTACTTAAAAGCAATTGGCAATAATTTATAAAATCGTCTGCAGTATTTCTCTCCAGTTTGTTTTGGAATTTTTGTGTTTTTTAGCTCTGTGTAGCCATGAATGCTAAACGAAAAGAAACTTCGCCTGAAATTCGAAAATTAGTTATTAATTTGCATATTGAAAATCTATTAGAAAAACTGCTGAAACAGTTAACTTGAGTCATTCAACAGTTTTCAATATCATTAAACGATATAAAAAGAATCATATGATTCAGGATAAAAGAAGACCTGGCCGACCATCAAAGCTATCCAATGGAATAAAGCGAAATATTTAAAAAAAATCCAAGAAATAGTGCTTCAAAAGTTGCTGCTGATTTACAAGCATTATATGAAATAATTGTTAATCCTGAGACTATTAGAAGGGTAATTCGATCTGCTGGATATCACGGTAGAGTAGCCAGGAAAAAATTCTTAGTAAGTGAAAAGAATAGAAAACTCAGACTAGCTTTCGCAAAATCCAACATAAATAAGAATTCTGATTACTGGAATAAAGTTATATTTGCTGATGAGAGTTAATTTAATATATTTGGTTCTGACAGTAGAATCTTGGTGTGGAGAAAACCCAGGGAAGAATTTCGCAAACAGAACTCGGTACCAACAGTAAAACATGGTGGAGGAGGAGTTATGGTATGGGGGTGTATGTCGTCCGCTGGAGTTGGTAATCTTGTTTTTATTGACAGTATAATGGATCAGTACAAGTATATTGATATTTTAAAGCAAAATTTGAAATCTTCAGCACGAAAATTGAACCTTCATAACGATTTTAAATTCTACCAGGACAATGACCCCAAGCACACTGCTCTGAACATTAGACTCTGGCTGCTATATAACTGTCCTGAAATAATAAAAACACCACCACAATCGCCAGACTTAAATCCCATAGAGAATATTTGGCAAGAATTGGAATCAAGAATTCGCAAACACACCATTTCTTCAAAACAACAACTAAAATCGGTGCTTCAAGAAGAATGGGGTAAAATCACTCGAGAAATCACAAAAAAATTAGTCGAATCCATCCCAAAAATATTAAATCATGTTTTAAAAGTAAAAGAAAATCCAACAAAATATTAAAACCTTTTAAAAAGTAAAATTTTTGGATAAATATTTGATGGAAAAGTAAGTGTCCCATCACTTATGTGAGCCATTTTTTGCTCCGTTCTGAACAATTGTATTTTTACTAAATTAATATTTTAATATTTTGACAAAATGTATGTTATGTAATAATTGTTACTAACTTTAAATATGAAACACACCCAAAAAATTTTTGCACATGTTTGTTTATTTATTTTATTGCAGTTTCTTTTTATAAAGCACAAGTGTCCCATCACTTTTGTGAGACACTGTGTTTTCTTAAAACGTAACACGTACTATTTATTTTTCGTTTATAGAGACTATCATAAAATGTATATTTTGTAAATTTGACGAAAAGAAAATTTGGTAGTTTTTTGCGATATTCAGTGCATTGTGCCCAAAAACATCATTTGGCGAAAAATGACTCCGAAGTTTACAAAACGCAGCTTCAGCTATCGGAACGGATGTAATTTAAAAAGTTATATTTTCTCTTCTAATGAAAAAATCAATGAAATATTTTTTTAAATGTTCAGAAATGATAGGAATTCAAACATCTAAAGAAATGAATTTCGAAACACATGTTCAGAAATACATGTTCAGAAAAACATCATTTGGCGAAAAATGACTCCGAAGTTTACAAAACGCAGCTTCAGCTATTGGAACGGATGTAATTTAAAAAGTTATATTTTCTCTTCTAATGAAAAAATCAATGAAATATTTTTTTAAATGTTCAGAAATGATAGGAATTCAAACATCTAAAGAAATGAATTTCGAAAATTTTGAAGATTAAAAGTCCTGATATTATTAAAGTGGTTTAGTATTAACCCTTACGGGTCCGATTTTTTTTCAGTTTTTAGGAAGAATTAATTTTACTTTAATAACAATAACCCGAGCTGTTCAAATAGATTAATTAGTGTTTAAGTCCCCACAATAGTCACAGAAAAAGTACTCAAAAAGACCCGGATGATAATGTAAAGTCTATGGGAGCGTTCTTTTCAAAAATCTCGCTCAAATTTTAATATTTTTACATGATTTTTTTTGCGTAGGATAGCTGAGGACGATCCACAACCGGCCTAGTTTTTACTTTTTCGATTTTGCTTATATATTTTTTATATTATGATAGTTTCAATTTTAGAACCGGTTTAAACCGGTTTTGAAAAATTAAGTAATTTTAAAAAAAAAAAATCTGAAACCAAAATTGAAAAAGTAAAAACTAGGCCGGTTGTGGATCGTCCTCAGCTATCCTACGTAAAAAAAAATCATGTAAAAATATTAAAATTTGAGCTAGATATTAGAAAAGAACGCTCCTATAGACTTATCATTAGCGTTCTGCTTTTACCGCGTGACTAGTATGTGCTCTGAACGAATATTTCCTTGTCCGAAAAATAACGAATGTTGTTGTTTGCTTACTGTCCAATACATTTTCATGTGACAATACGCCAAGGAAGAGTTTTGGGAGATGTTTAGAAAATATATTACAGTATTACAACTTTGTATATTACAACTTTCTAATACTTTTTGCGCTTTATGAAATATGACTCTTTCAGGAAAATAACTTTTATTTTGAATTTAAAAAAAAAAAAAAATACAGATTTGAAATAAAAGAATTGTGAACGGCGCAAAGAGAATCAAGCGACAGCGTATCCCTTTTTGTGATTAGAAACTGATTACAGAAAAATGCATTTTCAGTGCAAGAAAAAAGCAATCAATTCGTAAAATTCATATCGTTACGATTCGGTAAGTCCTAGTTGTAGAAAAGTTTAATTTTTACTATTTTAGATTATTAGAGAATATAAAATGGTTTTCAATGTTAGACTAAGGTTTAGCAGTAATAAAGAATTATTCATTATAAATATTTTTTATGATGAAATAATAATTATGAAGTAATTTTATGATTCCATTAATAATTTATATGAAATGCATCAGTATTTTTATTAGTATGATATAAGAGTGTTCTAATTCTTAAATATTCCAAGTTTACATATAAATAAAAAAGAATTACTTATTTATTTTCTAAATGCTGAACAGTAAACTAGCATTTCATAACAAAATTTAGTTCAGACAATAGTGTATCATAATTTATAGTGGTGGACAAAATTTTGAAAACCTTTAGATAGCTTTCATTTCAAAAATTAAAAATCTACTTATTGCAGTCGTTCGGAGGAAAGCACTTTTGGAGTCTTTTGGTATATTTTCACTGATTGTGATCCCCGGACCCCAAAATCACCCTCCATTCAAATGTTGATATATATAAATCTCGTGTGTAGGTAGTACATACCAACATACTACATATACACCAAAGTGCTGCCCAGTTTTTTGACCAGCTTCATCCGCCATTTTGTTTCAAATGCCGGCTATCTGATTTTTTTTAATATGTTTTCTCACTTTGTATATTTATGGAAAATGTTACGTTTTTACAAAATGCAAACTCTTATATAACCTTTTAAACAGAATGTTAGAAACATTTAAATACTTTTTAAAGAGTTACACGGTGTAAGTTAACAAAATTTTTTTTTAAAGTTAGAAAATACATAAAATTTCCAAAATGTACACAAATTTCAAATGGCAACCATTTTGAAACAAGATAACGGTTGAAGCTGAGCAATGAATTTGGTAGAGACATTGGTATGTACTATGTACACACCAAGTTAATTTTAAATCGATTCATAAATATGGGAGTTACAGCATGACAAACATCAGGTGTATATATATCAACATTTGAACGGAGGGTGATTTTGGTGTCTGGGGATCATGATCGGTGAAAAAATACCAAAATATTCAGAAAGTGCTTTTCTCTGTACGACTAAAATAGGTAGCTTTTTACCTTTTGTAATGTAAGCTATCAAAAGATTTCCAAAATTTTAGCCACTACTGTAAGTTAATATGTACTGATCGAAAAATAACACGTTGTATGGAAAAATTATGGAAATATATTAAAGAAATTACATTCATTTACACATTCGCTTCTAATTTAAGAGATGAAAGACTTATTAAGCACTCGTTACAAACTTGATGCCACTGTATCTCGGAATAAAGCATTTTTTTATAATAGACACCAAGATAAATGTGTGAAATCGAAGTAATGATCTTCCACTAATTTTATTAACATAACGAAAAAACCGCATTATTAAGTATGTAACATCACAAAACCAATCGCAAAAAAATGATACAGAATGGCTCTTTTCCTTAGTTTTTCTTTTCTATGTAAGCAGGACAAAAAAAAAACAGCAAAAATAATTAAAACTTAATAAAAATTCTTTTATTTTTAATTGTACATGATGTTGGCAAATTTTCGAAATTGTTATTAAGACGATACATGAGTAATTTTCATTATAAATGTATATAACACTATAATATACATATGGGAAGTTTGGGAGCTGAAAAAAAATGAATAAATGAGTAAAAAATAATGACAAATGCAAAAAATGTGCAATTTAATCCTTAAATATTCTATGTTTACTTATAAATGAAAAATAATTATTTATTTATTTTCTAAATGTTGCATAGGTATGAAACAGTAAACCTGTATTTAATAAAACAAAAAAATAGTAAAGAGAACACTATATCATAACTTACTAAAGGCTAACTTACTAAACTAATTAAGAAATCACATTCATTTACACATTCTTTCCTAATGTAAATAATGAAAGATTTATTAAGTACTCGTTACATACGTGGTGAAAACCTTTGTACATCGGAATAATGCATTTTCTTTTGTAACACAAGACTTCTTTCATTAATTTTATTAACAAAACAGGAAAACAACATTATTAAGTATGTAAAATCACAAAATCAATCGCACAAAAAGGATATAGGGTGGATTTTACTATTTATGTATGCAGGACAAGAAAACGGTAGAAATAATGATGATTTTTTTTCTAATTCCTTTATTTTAAATTGTAACTGATGTTGGAAAAATTTATGTGCAAATTATGTACAACCATCTTATGCTTATTTGCTGATTAAGCTTGTACCAAAGCTTGCAGAGGTAGGTACGTTAACCCCTTAACTGGTTCCTTTTTTTTTTTTTTTTCTCAATAAATTTAAAATAATGGATTCACACCATTATTTTTAAATAAAATATTCGCTACATTTAGTCTAAACATTTCCGCCTTTAAATAGTATCAAATTACTTTTTAAAAATATAGTGGTGTCTAAAAGCTTTAAATGATGAATTAAGCAATTTCCTCTTGCCCAAACGGCATACGGATAAATCAGTTAAGGGTTTAAATCAGTTTCAATCAGTTTTTATTCTTGCCAGCATAATATGCTATGCAGCCAGCTTAGGAAGAAATAGCATGAAACGCTACGTACAAGCATTTTATGCTTATTTGCTATTTAAGCTTCTTCTAAAGTAGGGAGAGGTAGTTACATTAATTTGCTATTATATGCTTTTATTATGCTTGCCAGCATGATATGCTATGCAGACAACTAAGGTATAAAACAGCATGACACGCTACGTGCCAATAAAATGTTCTAATTCGTTAAACAAGAATAGCAGCAAAAACGTATTTGTTGGTAATGAATTTCTGCTAGAATAGTACAACCAAACTTTTTAAGCAATAGTTTGCACATATTTGCAAAAAAATCGCTGGATATACATAATTTGTGCATAAAAAGTAAACATTTTTGAATATTGCAAAATTATATCCTTTTTGTGAAAGCTATCTGAATTTGTTATGCCTACATATAAGTGCGTATTTTATGTGCATAATATGCATAAGTGCATATTCGGTCTTTGCAAAATATGTGCACATATTTTTGAATAACGTAAGTGCATATTCTATGTTTGTAAAAAATGTGAATTTTTATGGAAAAAAAAAAAAAGACTGTGCAGTAAAACAATTGAATAACTGACTTCTCGGGGTCGCGAAGTTTTTTACCGCTGTTCGGAGGTTTTCGTTATATAGGGATAAAATGTTATATTATATAGATGTTGAGAATAGAAAAGCAGAGTTTTTTTATACCAGAGGTGTCTCAATGCATGAGATTCCGTTACGAGTTTTTACTAAGTATCGCAATCTTGCAAGATGTAACAAATAAGTTATATTCTTTTTAATTAACTACTATGATGGAAGGGAAACTTTGTGAGGAATTTACCTACTATGAGAGGTTTCAAAGAGGAACTGCCCACTCCATCTTTAAAGGAAGAGAGAATTTTTTCTTCTTTTCATTAGTATTTAATGTATTTTAACGTACTCAAAAAGTTTTTAAGAAGGCAGTTATATCTTTAAAAAAAAAGAGGAAAATGAAATTTCGATCATTAAAATTAAAAATTATCGTACAGAATGTTACCACCACCTGAATTCAAGAATCTTAAATCCTCAATTTGAGATTGATTTGCATATACCATTTACATTTTTTCACTCTACCGTACTTTGTGCTAATACACTTGCATGTGATGAAACTGACTTGCAAAATATACTGATTTTATAGAAGAATGTTCTATAGAAGCAAAAAACAAAATAATATTTTTGTTACTGACTTAGATTTCGTAATAAAACACCAAAAGAGTTATTCATATAACCAAAATTGTATTGAAATATTCATACATAATTCATCTAAAGTCTCGATTTTCACTGTCGGAGTCTATAAAGACATCAAATATATCCTAATAACTCTTAAAACGTTTTCCAATGGAATTTAACTGTCCTACTTTTGTCTGTTGATGTTAGCCAGCTGCTATATATTGGTTCTAAAACATTTTCATTTTTATATGTCTGCCTGTCTCTGTTTTATTTTATGTCAGCCATCAAATTGAATTGAATAAAATACGTATTCTTAAATTAAAGGCATTCAACACTAAATTATATTACATATATTGAATGAATGAAATATTTTAAACATGTCTGAAAAATTTAAAAATAGGAATCATATGAAATGTATAGAGGGTTTCCGAAAAGTGATACCATTTTTAATTTCTACACTGTTGCGTAGAGACAAAAATGCTCTTTTGAATGAAATTTGTTTGAAATCTTTATCACAATTTGTCTTCAAATTATTAATATTATTTCAATTTTTATTACTTTTTTGTCATTGTGGCAACAAAGTACGAAAAATAAGTTGCAGATCAACCAATAAAAAGATTCAGATATGCTTCAGATTTCCCAGTTCTCTACCGAAGGCAACAACTATATACAACTGTTTTTTTTTTTTTTTTTTTTTTTTTTTTTTTTTTTTTTAATTAGACTTTCAAGCTTCAGAGTTTTTGTAAATTAGTGGTCGCTATATCCGAGTAAGGAACGTTAAAAAAAAGCAAATAATGCTTTAAACAAAAGCCTGGTACTAGAATGGAAATATATTTTTTAAATTTCTTATGAACACTAACCCTGATTTATGTGATTAATTCTAATTAAATTAGTATTTTTGCAACAGTATGAAGTTTATTGTTTTTATACAGCTGCTACGTATGACTTTATACAATATATTATAAAAAAATTTTTACCAATGCTTTAAAAGCCGATGGTATGCAGAGTACGGCATTTCCGTCATTATTTATAGCCAAACCTTCCCTACCTTAAAGGGTTAATACTTCGGCTAATTTATGATGAATTTTCATAAAAATCATTTTCAACAATGCTTTTGTACTTTTGCTACGATTGGTACGTCAAATGCTCTTCAACACCTTTGCTCAATGCTCACAAATGGAAATTTGTATGTAACAGAAAAATGTGCTTTTCTCAAAAAACTATACATTCGAGAGTAGTCGCTATAGTTTGCCTGCAACGTTTAAAGTGACATCCATAAACTCTAATTTTTTCATAATTTTAATTTCAGAAGTTTCGGAATTAGATGGGGGGGGGTCATATTTTCCACTATATTTTTGGTGATATCTCTGAAAATATAATACCTAAAATTAAAAGAACTATATTGATGAGTTCAGCGTAACGAAAGTTTTCACAAGATACCTCTCACGATATACAAAGAAAATATTTTTTTCTTCAAGTAATTTAATTAATCCCCTACCACTTCTCTACATATATTTGTAAATACTTAATTATCTGAAAATATGTAGTTCAATAGTCTTTAGTACTTCCTCTAATTTCAGCTTTCCACGTTTGATAGTTTCTGAGTAAAATGGCTGTGACAGACGGACGGACAGACACCAGAGTGACCTTATAATGCTTCACTTTTTACTTTATAAAAATGGAACCCTAAAAATTAATAAAAGTTAATAAAATAAAACTTATTAAAAGTTAAATTTAATCATATTCTGTTGCCACCGTCAAAATTACTTCAGCGTTACATACGGACACATTGTACTTTATAATATAGATAATTACGTGTTCAAATTTGTTGCTGACGCCTTACATTTTTACCCGATTAAAAGAAGCAGAAACCGTTTTTCCCAAGCAAAAATTGTTTCTTAAGGGGACAGTACACCTTTAAAAGCCGTAGAAAACGTAAAATTGTATCATGTGCTGTACATTTTTTTAAAAAAAGAGTAATGTCTCTGGAAACACAAAATTTTCAAAATATCTTTATATGGTATTGAACTTTCTTTAAAAATTTTTAGTTTAGATATAATACAGCAATTTTTTTTTATGGGGTCGATTTCGAAGTGATATTTTTAAAAAATTACGACGTATAACATTTCACTGCGCGCAAGATATCTCATGCAGTTTTCATGCGATTTGCATAAATTTGATCTTAAATTAAACATAATACCTTGGACTATAATTTGAACTTGAATGTTTATGAATGGCTAATTAGATACAGAGAAATTAGATTTTAATTATAGAAAATAAAAAAATAATGAATTTTGGCATACATTCAACCTTGTAATTTTTTTCATATTGAACACAACTGCATAATTCTAGTTCATTTTCTTCATTATATGTACATGCAGGCAGGGTAAAAATTTTGAAGCTATACTTTGAACAGTTTTGGAGATATCATGCGCGCAAGTGTAAAAAACATCATTTTGAGTAAAAGCCGTTTAAAGATTAAAATGTATTCTACAAATATAGAACTCATAAAAAAAGAAATAAAACTATTAATAATATAACATATTCAGTATTAAAAATAAAATTTGATGCTTGTTTAAATTGATAAATAAAAAATAGCTTGTAAAATGGAGTAAAATGTAGGAATTTGTGTACATATTTGCGACTCGCAAAAAATACGAAATTCGATTATATGGTTTACATTTTTTTTTTTTTTTTTTTTTTTTTTTTTTTTTGTAAATAATAATGTCCCTAGATGTACAGAACTTTCAAAATATCTTTATATGATATTGAACTGCATTAAAAATATTTAATTTGGATATATAATGTGCAAAAAATACCAAAGAGTAGGTTTTAAAATGATTAAAAACAAAAAACAAAAAAATGACGTCGAATAAGCGTTGAACAATCGCTTACTGCATGCATGATATCTCATGCAGATTTCATACGATTTGCATAATTTTTTTCTTAAAATAAACATAATATTCTAGACTATTATTTAAACTTAATTTTATATAGATGGTTAGTTAGAAAAATAGCAATTACTTTTGAATTATAAAAAACAGAAATCATTATTTTTTTGCACACGTTCAATCTTATAAATTTTTTCCAACTAAACACAGCTGCATAATTCTAATTTATTTTCATGTTTATATATATATTTAGATAGGATAAAAATTTTGAAGCTATACTTCGCATGGTTTTGGAGATATGATATGCACAAGCATACAAAATTTCATTTTGAGAAAAGGCCGTTCATTTTTGCACACATTCAGCCCTATAATTTCTTTCAAACTATACACAGCTGCATAACTTTAGTTCCTTGTCATCTTTGTATGAACATTTAGGTAAGTTAAAAATTTCGGAGCTGTACTTCAAATGATTTTGGAGATATGCGCAAAAGCGCAAAAAAATACAAAATCGGAAACGGGGGCGTGATGCTTGGAACTTATGGAGTGATGTTGACATTTTCAGCAATATCTCGGTAAATAAGAATCGCACAATTAAAATATTGGTATCAAATTATTCAGAATAAAATTATCTTTATAAAGAAATAAAAATTGAAAAATCGATTTTTTGACCATTTTAAAGGTGTACTGTTCCCTTATATTTTGTTACACCATCCTTTAAAATTTATAGCATGAGTTTCGAATAACTTTTTTATCGTTCCGTACTTAAAAAGCAACATGTTGAAAATTGCACGTGAAGCATAGCAAATCAGGCGCGCTCGTATGATAACGAAATTTTAAAAATATATCTCTTATATATCAATCTCACAAAATTGTAAATAGTTAATTACAATTAAAATGCGCACCAAACAATGGTCTGATTATATTATTATGTAATGGGATACTTTTGTGTGGCCTTGTAAATCTATAACAAATGTTCTTTGCACCACGGATTATGCAAAATGTATATTATAATATGTCTTTATAGATGCATATCATTTTTATTATGTTCGAATGAGTGTAACACCATTAAAATGTATTTGAAACTTTTTCCCCACTGACCGTAATGTAATGGAATGCTTTTGATTGTCCCTGTAAATGATTTATGCATCCGATTTTCATAAAATTTGAAATGGCTCGACAAAATTATGTAATAATCATACATTTTAAATTTCAAACGATTCGGTTGGGTAGTTTTCGCGTTGTTATATGCGGAGAGTATCTTTTGTGAATATCTCCAATACTTAGCTTTAAAATTCTGAAAGTTATGGTCGGTAGAATAAGATCAAAATCCGTTGTCCCCAAAGTGAAGGAAAAAGATGAGGGGCTGTATCAATATACCCACTGATTTCTGTCAATATTCTTTAACCTCTTCGCTACTGGCGATTATTACAGTATTTTTAATTATTACTGAATTATTTCTTCTCTCGTTTGACTTCAGAGCGAGAATTTTCTTTTATTTTCATTAGCTCGAATCTTAGAATTCGAAACATATTATTCTTATATCGAAATTTCATTTATATTTGAGTGTCATTAATAAAATGCGACAAAACTGATGTACCCATTTGGATACTCAGGGACTGAAGAGGTTAAACAATATTGCGTGTATATATTTGGTTAAGCGTATTTGTGTTAGAAGAACTAAATGCCTGTACAAATTGAAGGGAGAACTGGAAATATTTCTTCTTAAAAATATTTCACGTTAAGCGTTTTCATGTTAACAAAGTTATTGCGTAATATACTGAACATTAAAATCCTCTTATAGATAAAATCATACATATTTGCATGTTTATATTTATACATTTTGTGAATTTATATTCATAAATATAATATAGATCCATTACATTTTTCATTTATAAGTGAAGTCAGAAGTGTAATTAGGAGAGTTCTAAAACTCAGAACATTGTCTTCGAATGCAATAGACATGACACAAACCATTATTCTACGTCAATGAATGATATAAATCACTTAAAATCTCAAATCCAAAAATAATGAAAAAGAAATGGGTTGCTCTTCTTTTGTTATAGAAAAAGCTTTTTCTCCAATCCGCATTGTTAAAGTTATAAATAATTTAGAGTGCATCTTTGATGCGAAAAGTAAAGTAAAGTTTTAAAAATATCTTCTTGTTTTCATCTTCATAAATCAATCTTTTAGACGTCAAATAAGAGTATCTTATTCTTTCTCTAGAATATTGAAGAGATACCTAAAAACCATAAGAGAAAAAAAAGGATAGCGGATTGTCAATAGAGCTGTATTTTGTTTAAAATGAATGGGTGGTAAATAAGCTAAATATAGAAAAAGCCCCAGGTTATTTTTTAAAATCATGAAGTATCGCAATTATTTTTTGTAATGTTAAAAATCTTCTGTGAAGTTTCTAAAATATTTTTAAATGAAGGGATGAAAGTGAAATGTATTTTTTATGCTATGCTGTAGTGTTTGCAAAAATCTATTAATATTTTATAGTTAATTATAAATTATGTTTTATATTTGGAATAACCATAGAAGCTTAGAGGCTATAATTAAAATATTAGAATTGTCTTATAATTAATTGACTATGACAATTAAGAATGACAATATTTATCTGTGAACAGATTCTAAAATTGTTCTCAGCTGGCTAAAATCTTCTTCCTTAACCCTTTATACACTGGCGGTACTTTAAAGTACCAGTTAAGAAAACTTTACACAAAACTTATTTATTCTGACTTATTCTTTCCACACAAAACACTCTTCACGATCAAATTTAGACAGAATAGAGAAACAGTGGAAGCTAAATATTTTAAAAAGTGGTAGTTTTATTATGCATTTTTATAGGTATTTCTTTTCTTTCCTTAAATAAAATTGCATGAACCATATTCAACTGCAAAAGTGTTTCCGTTTATAGAGAGGATCATGGTGTATTTAAACTCATTGCTTTTTTAAGAATTGTGATATTTTCAAAAGAGTTATTTTGATTAATTAATCTGATTATCTTTGTAAATATTTCACAAAAAATTTTAACTACATTTTTATATTTAATCAGTTTTAATAAAAAAGAAATATTTAAATTCCACATTAGCATTAACTAAATATTCCTTTATACCTTCAGATATTAATGAAGATAATTATTGAGGTGGATCAATTTGTTGATAAATAATTCGGTAGATAAAGGGTTAAAAGGAAATCGATTTTCATCAGAAATTCATTTATTAAATTCCATTTAAATCCCCAGATATATGACTTCATATCATCAAAGTGATGCTGAAATTCAGTTAAACAACATGTGTTTTGCGATGCCTCAAGTAAAGTTTATGCTGCTGTTACCTATTTACGTGTTGTTACTCCTGACAAAGTATTCCTCAATTTGATAGCTGTTAAAACTAAAGTAAATCCTATAAAACCAACATTGCCACGGACTGAACATTGTTCAGCTCTTTACTTATCAAGTTATGCTCCGAATATAGATACATTACCGATAAACTTTGACAATATTTATCTGTGAACAGATTCTCAAATTGTTCTCAATCGACTAAAATCGTCATCCTTAAGAGGAAATCAAGTTGTACTCAACCGAGTATGCCAAATACTAGCCACATGCGTACATTAATATCATCATGTTATTGCATCATATTCCAGGTATTTTAAATCCTGCAGCTGCAGCTTCTGTGAGTATTTCACCACGAAAGCTTCTCAAACATTAACTGCGGTCGGCATGGGCTTCCAGGTTTATTGTCAAACGAAACAATTCCTATATCTTTGTACAATCCTATGATACCTCATTTAAATCAAATAGTTGACGCTATCAGTAATGTAACTCAAGTAAATGCACTTCCAGAACTTATCCTTAACACTAGAACGGCCGTGAGCGGTCATTTTGACCGCTAACGCATGACTATGTTTTGGTTGAAATCGGAAATTTCATTATGAAATAAGCTTAAATGAAACAAAGAATAAAAATGTTAAATAAAAAAGTAAAACTGTTTTAAATCAAAATTCTGGTGTGAAATATTTTCATAAAACTTGACTGAAATTCCGGCCTTTCTAGTGTTAAGTTCATTAATTTTTCGTAGCTGTCAAAACTCACAGCGTATCGCCCTAGATTCATGTATAATTATAGACATAGTGCTTTAAAGATATCCGGAAACCCAAGTGCAGAAGAAATCTCTAATTCTACTCATACAATCATGAAATTAGTACAAAATTCTGACTTTTGCATAGAGCTTAAATTAAAAAAAAAAAAGAAAGATGTTACCCAGCAATAGCAAATTATTACCACTTAATGTGTTTTAGATTCGAGTGATATAGTTCAAGTAGGTGGTCGCTTGTCACAACAACAGTCACTAAGTTTTGATAGAAAGTATCCTATACTACTTCCTAAAAATCACATTATTACTAAGTTATAGGTAAAACATGACCATGAGCAATATCTACATTCAGGTACATAGCTAGTACTTGCTATAATATGTCAACAGTATTGGTTTCTAAACGGTCGTTCTACTATTTGACAAGAAAATCACAAGCTTATGATTTGTAAACGCCTAAAAACGCTAGCCAGTCAACAAATGATGGGACATCTTCCGGAGAATCACTTCAAATCGTCAATTTTCTAAGGTGGGTTTAGATTTTGTAGGACCCCGCTTAACTTAGTAAAATGTGCCAAGAAGTAAGATCAAAATAATGTCTTACACAGCAGTATTCATCTGTATGTGCAAGAAGGCGAGACATCTTGAATTAGCATCAGACTTGTCTGTACAAACCTTACTAGCAGCTGGATAACGATTTTTTGCACATAGAGGTGCGCCGTCTGATGCATATTCAGTAATGCAAAAAAAATTCACTTCCCAGATTAATCAATTAATGCAGATATTCTAATATCTGAGGGAAAGTGAATTTCAAGATTTTCTTTCGCGTCAAAGAATCATTTGCCATTTCATCCCTCTATATGCACCACACTTTTGTGGGCTATGGGTGCAGCTGTAAAGCTTTCTAAAAATAACCAATTAAAAGTTTATAAACCTAGTGTCTTAAATTTTGAAGAGTTTACAACTTTGATCTGCCAAATTGAAAAATGCATAAATTCAAATCCTTTAACAACGGTGTTTTGAGATCCATCTGATCTACGTGCATTAACGCCTAGTCACATTTTCATAGGAGCATCCCTCATTGATAATCCAGAATCTTCTAATAAACGAGTTTTAACATTAAATGTTCGGTTGAACTTTATTGAAAAGGCTACGAATCAGTTTTGCTGCAGATGCTCATGTGAATATCTTCAAAATCTCCAACAGTGTCAGAGTTGTAGTGGAGGTTAAACGAGGGTATACGCCACATACCTTCTGGAGTTTTAAAGTGATACCCTATACTCTCTGTTTCTCAAGATAGCAATAGTATATAGGGTAGTATATGGGGTATATCTTCCTATCTAGGGTATACTAGCCTTGAGCGCATACCCTCGCTTTAAAGCGCATACCCTCTGATTTTTTTACGACTACAACACTGAACAGTGTCCAAAATGGACTACTCCATGAACTAATCTGCGAGAAGTAGATTAGGTGATTCTTCACGATCTATTTCAGCCTATGAGATGGAATTTGGCTGCGTTTTAAAACTTTTCCTAGATCGAACAATCCTGTGCGAGTCATTCTGATTAAAACAGCTGATGAAGACATCAAACGTCCCATTTCAAAGGTATCCACTCTCCTGCCGATGGCGGCGGATGAATAATTATTAGATAGACCCTTAGTATTTCTTATTCACAGGAGATGGCAGCAATAAAAAATTGACTGGAATTACTAGCCTTATTATGGGCAATGACTGCTCTTTAAATAGGCGTTAATTAATTATTAATTCGTATATTTTTAATTCGTTTCTAATTATTAAATTCTCAGTATGTTTTTCCTGTGTAGTTTAGTTTAATTATTTATTTTCTTTTTTTTTTTTTTTTTTTTTTTTTTTTTTTTTTTTTTTTACTATTAGATAATTTTATTTTCTTCTGTCCTTTTACATTTTACGGGACAGCATTCGAATCTAGCATTTTGACTCCAAAATATAAAAAATCTCAATTCCAATGCATTATCCTATAAAAATCTCAAGGAAACTAATTTAATCATATTTATTTTGAGTCACAAGTCTTATTTATGGATGTAATATCTCACTGTTAAAGTCAAGAATCTAAAAAATGATAATAGAGAAACATTCAACGTTTTATGAAATCAAAGACTGTCAACGGCACAAGTCAGGAATAATTGACGAGATCGTCGAATGATGCAAGATGCATATTCAACAAGGACTGATTAGATTTATTCAAATTTTGTTTTCAATAAATTTCGATTCTTAATGCTGCTGGTCTCTCATTTTCCGAATTCCCCTCCGTAATGTTAATTCTATAAACGTTTTATGCATTTTTATATTCAAAATATCCTTTTTCACTGTTCTCTTCTTTAAACATATCTATTGTTTTTCTTAGTTTTCAAATATCTCTAGAGGCTATGCTTAACTTTACATGGTGTGTAAAATTTTTACTCCCCACTTTGTCACTTTTTAAAACATAAAATATTAAATTAAGCAAAGATTTTAGAAATATTTTAAGAACTAAGAAAAAAATCATAATGATATATATATATATATATATATATAATATATATGTATATACATGTACATTATTAAACGAATATGCATTGCATCAGCACAAAACTGCTGCGATGTTTAACCTCTTCAGATCTGAGGTACACAAATGTGTACCTTCATTTTTGTCCTCATAAAAACTAAACTGTTCGAATTTTTTGCATTTTTGCTTTAGTTCTATACAGCTGAATGTTTTTTGCTTTAAAACAAAACTAATAAATGTCTGCACTGATGAATATTATCTCATAAAATAAAATTTATTTTCATCCGAGTTTTGAAAATACCTTCAAGACATTGTGGACAAGAAAGTAAGAAGTATTCATGATTATTTAACTTAAATGCTTTACAATAAAAAATTTTGAGGATTTGCAGATCATTTGCTGTTTAAAGACCTTATTGTTGTTATTGGGTAAATTTATATTACTGATAGTTAAACTGATGTTTTAAGGGGATTAGTACTTTTATATCCATACTTGTAAACCTAAATTACCAGTCCCCTAAAGTACTGATTTCATAAAAATGACTCTTTATGTCATCTATGGTGTCATTTCGATTATGCAAAAGCAATAAATGCATATTTGTAGAGTTATTTTATGCTGAAGAGGTTAAATAAATAACTTTTTCTTTGTTTAAATTCAAAAACAGTTGGGTTGACCAGATGTCTAAATATTTTAGAAATTAAAGAGCTAAACAAAGTTCCCACCAGAAAATTCAAGTAAAAGAAAATATTACTTTCATCTGAAAGCTTCTTTATTTTGGAATGAAACATATTGAAAAAGTCAAAAAAAAATATTTTTTGAAAGATATGCTTTATATAACCCTTTTTTAGGTGCGTTCGTAATTATGTAAATACGTAGCACCTATTGTTGTCGCTCAGTCCGTCCGTCTGTCTGTCCGTCCATCTGTCCGCATATAACAAAGCAAAAACTAACCAACCGAATCGTTTGAAATTTAAAATGCATAATTATAACATAATTTTGTCGAGTCATTTCAAATTTTATGAAAATCGGATGGATAGATCAATTACAGGGACATTCAAAAGGATTCCGTTACATTACGATCAATAGGGAAAAAAGTTTTAAATGCATTTTAATCGTTTGAAATTTAAAACATATAATTATTGCGTAATTTTGTCGAGTCATTTCAAATGTTATGAAAATCGGATGCGTAGATCAATTACAGGGACATTCAAAAGGATTCCGTTACATTACGGTCAATAGGGAAAAAAGTTTTAAATGCATTTTAATCGTTTGAAATTTAAAACATATAATTATTGCGTAATTTTGTCGAGTCATTTCAAATGTTATGAAAATCGGATGCATAGATCAATTACAGGGACATTCAAAATGATTCCGTTACATTACGGTCAATAGGGAAAAAAGTTTTAAATGAATTTTAATCGTTTGAAATTTAAAACATATAATTATTGCGTAATTTTGTCGAGTCATTTCAAATGTTATGAAAATCGGATGCATAGATCATTTACAGGGACAATCAAAAGGATTCCGTTACATTACGGTCAATGGGGAAAAAGTTTCAAATGCATTTTAATGATGTTACACTCATTCGAACATAATAGAATTAGCATGAATCTATGAAATATATACTAAAATATGCATTCTGTACAATCTGTGATGCAAAGAATTTTTATTATTAAATTACAGGGCCACACAAAAGTATTCCACTATATAATGCTATACGGGGAAACATTGTTTGGGGCGTATTTTAATTATATTCAACTATTTCACATTTTATGAATGAGATATACGTTGCTGAGGTGTAATAAAAATTACGTCCTGTATATTTACAGAAACGTAAAGATTTCGACTACTGCACTGTATCCGGAGCACGCTCTACTATATCAGCAAGATCTGAATATTTTTAAAACTTCGTTATCGTACGAACGCACCTCATTTGCTACGTTCACGTGCAATTTCCAACTTGTTTAACTTAATTTACACTAGTTGATTTAAATGCATCCCCGATCGTTTAGAGCCTACATTAGCCACGCGACGACACTCGCGAGCTATAGATAAGCCTATGGAAGCTTTCTTATGGAAGTTTCCATGCTTGCTATTGATTGCTGATTCATGAGTGATTTTTATTTTTCTGGACATTATTTAGTTAACCCTTTTGACTCCGATTTTTTTTCAATATTTAGAAAAAATGACTTATACATTAGTAATATTAACATTAGCTATCCAAATATATTAATTAATGTTTAACGGGTATTTCATTATCTGAAAGATAGCAAAAGCTGTTGTTTTGTGTATTTTTTAATTAATATTCATAGGATTAAGGCCAATGAAGAATTTTTGGTGATAGTTTCGAAAATATTGCATTACAACAATATTTTACAACTTTCTAATACTTTTTGCACTTTAATACACATAAGTCATTCAAGAAAGTAACTTTTATTTTAAATGTCAAGAGTAAAATTTATGTTTAAAATAAAAGAATCGCATGCAGCGCAAAGCGAATGAGGCAAATAATAAAAATTTTTATTATTACCAAATGCCTAAACATAAATGAAGTCATGGTAAATGCATAGACATATCCTAACATTACTACATATAAATAGTAATAAACAGTATTTTTTTTAATAAAGTAATATTCCATTAAGAGACAAGTACTATTAATAGTACGCCAGACCCGAAAGGGTTATAATCCGCGATGTATTATGAATGGATAATGAATCATAATTAAAATTTCGGTTTGGAAAAAGTTGTTCAATACTAGAAGCGTCGAGAGCGGTCAGTTTGGCTACCACATATGAATAATTCGATTTGAACCAGAAGTGTCTGTATACAAGTTGAAAATTGCACGTAAAGCGTGGCAAATGAGGTGCGTTCGTACTATATCGAAGTTTTTAAAATATACAGATCTTGCGCTTATAGTATACAGTACTTTGGATACAGTATAGTAGTAGAAATTTTTTTCGTGTTCCTGTAAATACTATCTGCTTTCTATTATATACGAAGTAAAATGTATTAATCTTCAGCCACTTATATCAATTTCAAAAGATAGGAAATACTTTAATATAAATAAAACACGTCCCAAACAATGTTTTCTCGTATACCATTATGTAGAGGAATACTTATGTGTGGCCCTGTAAATTAATAATAAACATTCTTTGCATCATAGATTGTACAGAATGTATATTTTAGCATATATTTCATACATTCATGTTAATATTTGAAAGAGTGTAACTTCATTAAAATGTACTTGAAACTATTTTCTCCTATTGACCGTAATGAAATGGAATAGCTTTGATTCTCTCTATAATGAAATTTTTCATCCGATTGTTATAAAATTTAAAAGAGTAAAATTATGTAATATTTATATATTTTAAATTTCAAACGATTCGGTTGGGTAGTTTTGGGATTGTTATATGCGGATAGACGGACTGAACGACAACTATAGGTGCTACATATTCACATAATTACAAACGTACTAAAAAAGTGTTAAGTATCTATATCACACCCAGAAATAAGTTTAAAAGATACTTTCAAATAAAATTCTGATATACATCTTTTTTACAAAACTTCAAGAAATTTCCGTCGCTTCTAATATTAAAATGTACTATACACTTTAAAAATAATTATACAAATATTTAAATTAAAAATATTTTTTTTATTACTTATTGAAAAATCTATTAAGATATAAAATGTCCTAAAAATATCAAAAAGAAAAAAAAATAATTTAACACGCGTACTTGTATGTTTTAAAGATTTACAAGTCAATTATTTTTAAAGATTTAATAAAAGAATGAGAAAACATCTGTTTGTAAATTGCTTATGTCATTTGATTAAGAATATGGCTCATTTAAAAAAATCAAAAACTTTTCCTAATTACACCTAATCAAATCTTTAAATATAATGAGTTTTAAAATGCGGGCTAAATTATAGTCATTTAATTATAAGAGACCCAAGAGCACATAAGCTACTTTTACCAAATCAAAAGTAATTAGCTAGTATTTAATTAGACAAATTAAACTTACCAATTATAAACTTTAATGCGCGCATTTTAAATGTTGTAATGTTCATTAATATTTTTATAATGTTGATTTTGTAACAATTAGTTAAAATTATTTTATGCACGTGATCCTCAGATAACAATAATTATTATGTAGTTAATTAAATCTATTATAATTCTTAAGTATAGCTGTTTTTAAAATATTTATTTAAAGAGTGGTAATGGTCTTTAAATGTTTAATTGTCTGATAATGGCTCTAATATATATATTTATTTATATATATATTTATATGTAAGCAAACAATTATTGTAGCTTGTGACTTTATAAAACAAAACATTTTTGTTCATTTACCGTTTAGTGGTTATTATATTATATAGGACAAATATTACTTGAAAAAAATTTCTTATTTTTAATTATGAGCCGCTGGTAAATTAAAAAAATAAAAATGGTTCTGAATGCCATGAAATTTTAGTATACAAGGTGTTCGTAAACTATTTAAACGAAATAAACTGGATTATACTAATAATCAAGATAATCATATATTTATTAAAAATCCATAATCGAAATCCACTTATTCATTTAAAACTACCATGTGATCCAAATCCACTTATTCAATTAAAACTACCATGTGATCCTAAAATTTAGGCAATGCTAAAAATGCGATTTCAAAGTATCTATGATACATAAAATATTTTTACGTAAAAGAAAACCTAAATAATGAAAATTAATTTTTAAATTGCAGTGTAACGAAAACAAAATTGGCAATCATTGAAAAATATAAAATTTGTGACAAATGGTCCTTACTGATACATGGATTAGAAATATATATTTTATATATCTGCAGTTCTGATAGTTAATATTTACAGTACGTCACGCTTTAAAAAATATATCAGACCTGGCTGAAGTCCTCCTCGGTCTTTCTAACCGATTTTTAAATTTAGTGTACTGCCATGTGTTTAGCATTGCCCTTTATTACATAGATAGTTCGTCTTGATGCTTCACTGAAAAATGAGGTACTCAAAAATGAGTAAATCGATCATATCGAATCGAGCATGTTCGGATAAAAAATGAACAAATTGCTCGGTCAAATTTGAACCATCATATGGTATTAAATCCATACAAACGATAATTTTATACCCTGTGTTGGTTTATTTCATTCAGAATGGTATTATTAATGTAAATATAAAATTATGTACAGTTTTCTTTTAAATAGCTTAAAAGTGCTTGCAAATAATGCTCTTCTCATAAAAATATTCGATTTGAGTATTTTTCTAATAATAATATATTTTTCTTAATAAAAGTGTTTATTGTTAATATTTTTCCGCAAGAAATAAATGTCAGCAATATTTTTACTTTAATTTTTAAGTTCAGGGGCCAGCATATAGGAATTCATATTTGAACACAACCTCGGAATCAACAAGTTGGAAATTGCACGTGAACGTAGCAAATGAGGTGCGTTCGTACGATAACGAAGTTTTTAAAATATTCAGATCTTGCTGATATAGTAGAGCGTACTTCGGATACAGTATAGTAGTCAAAATCTTTGTGTTTCTGTAAATATGCAGGAAGTAATTTTTATTACACCTCAGCAACGTATACCTTATTTATAAAATGTGAAATAGTTGAATATAATTAAAACACGCACCAAACAATGTTTCTTCGTATAGCGTTATGTAGTGTAATACTTTTGTGTGGCCCTGTAATTTAATAATAAAAATTATTTGCATCACAGATTGTACTGAATGCATATTTTAGCATATATTTCATAGATTCATGCCAATTATATTATGTTCGAATGAGTGTAACATCATTAAAATGCACTCGAAGCTATTTTCCCATTGACCGTAATGTAATGGAATACTTTTGATTGTCCCTATAAATGATCTATGCATCTGACTTTCATAACATTTGAAATGACTCGACAAAATTACGTAATAATTATATGTTTTAAATTTCAAACGATTAAAATGCATTTGAAACTTTTTTCCCCATTGACCGTAATGTAACGGAATCTTTTTGATTGTCCCTGTAACTGATCTATCCATCCGATATTCATAAAATTTGAAATGACTCGACAAAATTATGTTATAATTATGTATTTAAAATTTCAAACGATTCGGTTGGGTAGTTTTTGCGTTGTTATATGCGGACAGACAGACGGACGGATTGAGCGACAACAATAGGTGCTACGTATTTACATAATTACGAACGCACCTAAAAATGAGTACATGGTTTTCTCAGTTTTGCGTACATTTGGATCGGAGCTATTTTGTGTATGTTAAGTACTTAAAAATGAGTACTTTTTACTCAATTTTGAGAACGCGTTTTTTTCAGTGTTTTGAATCTAAGGCTTTACGATTTATAGGAACATTATTTTTTAAATAAAGTCAATGCAAGTTTTTTAATAATTGTAAAAGTTTTACGTCGATTATGTGCACCAAAATAGTTTCTTTTTATCGAGAAAATAGTTTAATAAAATTCCATTTTTCAAACCAGTACTAGAACAAAACAAAATAATTAAAGTACTCTAAAGCATGTGGAACTGTAAGGGCCAACACACCACGTATCTAACGCATGATTGAAACTATTACGTGACTCTTCTATTTAAAACTATAAAAAATAAAATAAAATATTCGAACGTTTATAATGCGGCTTAAGTGTCATTTTTTTTTTTTTTTTTTTTTTTTTTTTTTTTTTTACTTTGTACACTAACCAAACTTAGGTAACAAATAAAGCAAAAACGTTTATAAATAGCTCCTTTTAAGTCATTTTTCTGGTTAGTAAAAATTTCAAAATGTTATTCTTTTTTTATGTACATAATGCTGCCTTGCACATTTTATATTAATTAAACCAGCCAGAAAGCAGAAAATATTGTTCAAGAGACCAGTCAAAGAAGAGATCATAGGGCTTATTTCCTCGCCAAATTCTTCTTTAAATAAAAAAATTCAACTACTATGAATATATTTATTAAAAATACAAAACATTACTCAATGGTGCACAAAGCAAGAATCTTAATATGAAATTGTACAATTAAAATAAAATAAAATATCAACGTTTCGCGCCGTCTTCTTCAGCCGTCTTCAGGAAAATATGATGTTAAAATAACTAAAAGTTTGCTTCCTGATCAAGAGATAATATTTTTAATAAAATAAAATCGAAATGAATCAAAAGTTTAAATATGTTGCCTCTTACACGTGAGTAAAAATTGAAATATTGCAAAGAGATACAAATTTAAGTTTTTATGATGCCATGCCATATTTTTGGTATATTATAGGATAAATTATCATTACAAGGTTTATTTTCCCGTGCAATGATTTCGACAGATTCTCTTATTTTATCTTTAACTGGGTTATGGCACGGAACTATGATTTTAGCCTCTTCAAAATTAATACGGCAACACTTGTTCGCCAAGTAGAAGCGAGAAAGAGCTGTATTCTGTTTATACTGTCTAATATCCCTGCGATGCTCCTTAATTCTAACCCCTTAATTCTAAGTTTGTGTGTTGTCATACTGATATAGACTTTTTTAACATTATTTGATAAGGTGATGGGTATTTCATATATACCAGATTTTTGATCTATTGGAACAACAGAGGCTAAATTCATTGTTCCGTGCAATAACCCAGTTGAAGGTAAAATAAGAGAATCTGTCGAAATCATTGCACGAGAAAATAAACCTTGTAATGATAAATTATCCTATAATATACCAAAAATATGGCATGACATCATAAAAACTTAAATTTGTATCTCTTTGCAATATTTCAATTTTTACTCACGTGCAAGAGGCAACATATTTAAACTTTTGATTCATTTCGATTTTATTTTATTAGAAATATTATCTCTCGATCAAGAAGAAAAATTTTAGTCATTTCAACATCATATTTTCCTGAAGACGGCGCGAAACGTTGATATTTTTTTTATTTTAACTGTACAAATTCATATTAAAGTTCTTGTTTTGTGCACCGTTGAGCAATGTTTTGTATTTTTAATAAATATATTCTTAGTAGTTAAATTTTTTGGTGCAAATTTACAGCATATATTTATAAAAAAATTCATTTATAGAGTTTTTTAAACATCTGTTATCTGGCTTAAAAGTTTTCTTATTCTTATCTGACGCTTACTTTCCTGTTTTTTAGTTACCTGTTATTCCGTTTACCTTATTGAATTAAAGCATTTTCGCGATTCATGTACAGAAAATTTTCTGTTTTAAAAAAAGGTGGTTAAAGATTAGAAATTATATAAAGTGATCATTGCAAGGAGTTAACTGTATTATTAAAAGAAAATCGTTGCTGAAAGAATTATAAAACTTTGTAATAAACTCTAAAAAGCAGAGTTAATATTATTAAAAATAGTTATCTATTATTTAAAAAGCGATGGTATGCAGAGTACGCCGCCTTCGTCATTATTTATGTCCAAACCGCATCTGTCTTTAAAGATTAATATCTTAAAGATTAATAACCAATTTTTTTTCAAGAATTATTATTAACAATGCTTTTATACTTCTACTACGTACAGGTACCTTCAACGCTCCTCAAAACATGTGCCGTAAAATGGGGTGAATGGGAACACTTTTCAACTTTAACGTTTAAAAATAGCAACAACTAATTTTTTTTTATTTTTTTATTTTTCTACTAGAAACTTTGGTCTTGTTTTGTTCTTTACTTTTTAAGCAAAAACGGAACATTTTTACTGTTTATATATATATTATTATTTTTTTAATGGTGTTCCGATTCACCCCGCAGATAGGGGTGAATCGGAAAAAACACTATAATCATTATTTAGTCCGATTCAAACTTTAATAAGGTTAATAAAAACAGGCAATAATGATAAGGGAGGAATAGGAACACAATCTTGCTGTGAAACCAAGCCTTTATTTTGTATACAAGTAAAGATATGCCTTTTTAAAAATTAGAAAACAACTTTTAAATCAAGAAAAATTACAATTTAAGAAGTCATATTCGAATTGCAGAAGTAGAATTTAATACAAATTTAGCCCTGTTATTTTTACTAGTATTCATCGGGTAAGTGAATCTATTGAGTAGCCCCAATCGCTGCATGTATTAATACGATCTACTAATACGCCCTCATCCCCAGCCCTTAACACTGTTTGCATCTCTCTCTCTCTTTTTTAATTGATTTTTCATTTTGAGATGTTTGTGTAATGTTGTGGATATCAGAGAATAATTCTGTGCAGTTTTTCTAACTAATTTACTACTTTTAAATTCTTTTATTGTGTGTTCCATGTGTGTTAGATTAGGCATTGACTTTTTTGTTCAACCAAGTAATTTCTTAGCACCTTTAAACTCTTCAAGTAATTAGAACAAACAAAATATTGTTACAATACATATTCATACATATGTTTCATATATTACATGAAACTATAACTGTATAGAAAAATAAACCATGAGGGAAAACGTGTTCCGATTCACCCCGTAAATCTTAAACCTCTGATGTTACAAGCCATTTTCAGTTTTTCATTATGTAGTTTAGAAATAAGTAGAATTTAATACAGAATATTGTTTACGAGTCTATCATTAATTAAAAATTCCTCTCTTAGGTTTAGAATACGAAAAATACTGTAGTTAAATACAAAGATTTGAAGATGTTGAAAAAATAAGGTTTTTGAGGATCCTCTTGAAGTTTTTTTATGGCCTAGTAGTTGTGAAAACATGTCAAAACTGAGTTTCCCAACTCTTAATGTTATTACCTTCTTATAAAAAAATGATAACTAAAACTATCATTACACATAATTATAATGCATTTATTTGTATGACTGGGAAGTTTCGTTCCTATTCACCCCGCTCTTCCTATTCACTCCATTTTACGGTACTCAATTCCCACAAATCGAAAATTATGTGTAACAGAAAAATTTGCTTTTCTGAAAAACTATGGGATATAGAGTAATCGCTATAACTTTACTGCAAGGTTTAAAGTAACATCTATAACCTCTAATAATTTTCATAATTTTAGTTTCGATAGATTCGGAATTACATGATAGGGTGAAATATTTTTGCACTGTATTTTCAACGATATCGTTGAAAATATAATACCTAAAATTAAAAGAAATATATTTTTGAGTTTTATGCAACGAAAGCTTTCACAAAAAAATTCCTCACATGATACACAAAATAAAGTTTTTTTTTTTTCTTCAAGTAGCTTAATTAGCCCCCCTACCCCCCCCCCGCCCTCTTAAATATACATTTGTAAATGTTTAATAATCAGAAAATATGTGGGTCAATAGAATTTATAAGTTCCACCAGTTTGAGCTTTCCACGTTTCATAGTTTATGAGGAAAATGGCACTGACAAACGCAGAAACAGACACGGGAGTGATCTTAAAATTGTTCCATTTTCACATTATAAGTACGCAATCCTAAAAAGTAATATTAATGAAAGTTATAGTGATCACGCAAGAATTCTGCAGATCAGTGGCATCAAGCATTAGTTCAATAGCTTATTTTAAATTATTTTATGTAGTACTTTATACATATAACTCACAGTATCATTCCTTTCATATTTGTAGTATTGATGATTCTATGTAATATATCAAGCAATCTTTCTAAGTTTAGTTATTAAAAATAGTAAGACGGAACTATACACTAATACTCCATAACATTTTAAAAAGTCCTTCCGGCAATGCCGGGAGGAAGAGGTAGCTTTCATATACTTATATATTTATTTATTTATTTTAAAGTAAGTTACATTGTTCAAGAATACTAAGCTCAAATTAGTGGAAATAATCTTATAAAATTAGTGATTTTATAAGATTGAATACTAGTTTTTGTCAAGACTGAATATTAATAGGAATTTTTAAAAATTAGTCATCTTTTATTCAACTTGGTTTTATTTTAAGCGATTTAAAGAGTCACCAAATTCGACGATATCATAAAGTGTATGCCGTTTTAAAGCAACATTGTGGATCGTTCAGATCAGACCGTTTCAAAATGTCAGCCATAAGAAAAATTCAAAGTGCTATAACTCAATCATTTTGTAAGATATAGACAAAATAAAAAGTGTTCTGGAATCGTTGTTTTAAGTTCTAACACGTAAAAGAAAAATATTTTTCAAATTTTGATTTTTTCGCATTAAATTTTAAATTTTATTTTATTTTTTAATTTAAAATGGCTACCATTTTTAAACAAAATGGTGGATGATGCTGGCCAACGAACTCGGTCGAGACATTTGTATGTACTATGTACAAACCAAGTTTCATTGAAATCGGTTCATAAATACGCGTGTTATCACGTGACAAAAATCAGATCGTTTCAAAATGACAGCCGTAAGAAAAATTCAAAGTGCTATAACTCAATCATTTTTTAAGATATAGACAAAATAAAAAGTGTTCTGGAATCTTTGTTTTAAGTTCTAACACGCAAAAGAAGAATATTTTTCAGCTTTTAATGTTTTCGCATTTAATTTTAAATTTTAAATTTTTTAAAAAATTTAAAATGGCCGCAATTTTGAAACAAAATGGCGGATGATGCTGTCCAACGAACTCGGTCGAGACATTTGTATACACTATGTGCATACCAAGTTTCATTCAAATCGGTTCATAAATACGTTAGTTATCGCATGACAAAAATAAGATATATATATTATATATATATATATATATATATATATATATATATATATATATATATATATATATATATATATATATGGTTATATATATATATATATATATGTCAACATTTGAACGGAGGGTGGTTTTGGGGTCTGGGGGTCATGATCGATGAAAATATACCAAAATTTTCCTGAAATGATTTCCTCCGGACGGCTGCAATAGGTAGCTTTTTACTTTTTGTAATGAAAGCTACCTAAAAATATATCTTTCATATCCCCCACTGTCTCAGCAATCTTTTTAGCTTTGATTGCGTGCTATTTAATATTTATACTAAATATCTAAAATGCTTAAAAAATCGATCTCCTGATAATGACAATAATTGTTGCAAACAGTGAATGATTATTATAAATATTTTATAATTTATTCGTATCTTAATTGTTAAATTTATTTTTAAATAACTATTTTTTTCTAATAGTGTGCTTTTATTAAATTCTAGTTCTAAGTTCAATTATAAAAAATATATTTATTAATATTTATGAGTCGTCCATTACTGGAACAAAGGGTTACAATACTGGTATTTTAGGTGTTTTTTGATATTTTTGTATTTGCAATTAAATTTTGATTCATATTAAGAGTTGAGACTATCAGAATGTTTAAATCCTGTTGATAAATCTTTATTATAAAGGCCAAAGTATCTGTGCGTAACGCATACGTCATTTTGCGAATGGCAACCCTTTGGAATTTGAAATGAAATTTCGGTTTTACAACTTTTGTTACTGCAAATTTTTAAAATTCTAAACGCCCCACATTTTCATTTTTTAACTATATCTTAATTTATTTTTGAAGTATTAATTTTTTTGTAGTTTTTAATACCGCTTTTACAATCGTGGCAACAAAAACATTTCATATCTATTAAAAGTAAAGGGAAAAAACAGATTACTGCATCTTTTCATTGCTATTTTCTTATAAAAAGTGAATTTTTTTTAATGATTTTAAAATGTTCAAATTAAAATACCATTAAAAAAGAAAGTGAATACGGATATGAGAGGTGCATATGTAAATTTTGAGAATAAAAAAGCAAAATGGAGCAAAATAATATCGGGCATAGATTTTAAGGGGAATTTTAATTTTAAATTTTTTATTCTTTGTTTGAGTCAAAGTGGAATAAATTTTGCTGTTTTTAATTTTGGAATACCAAGCATAAGAAGCGTAATTGTTAACTTTAACATGATAACAGATCTCTATTATATCTAACTGCTTATATTACAATTTAAGTTTAATCATAATAATTTCTAGAACTAAGTTTTATGGAAATATTATTTTGTTTACTTTAGTTTAAATGTCATTTGTTTAAGAGTTATACTTTCCAATTTTAAAGGTGCATTTTTTTATTGTAACTAATTTTGTAGGCTTATTAAAAATGAATGAAACACTTGTCTTCTTAAATATTCTCTTTCGTTAAAATTCGACGAGTTCTACCTTCTTATTTTAATATTGAAAAAACTGACATTTAAATTTTATAACAATTAATAAAAAACAATTTTTTAAGAAATTTCTTAAGGGTGTTCATTACTGATCCATATACCATACATATTGTGTGCTTCAGCGACAGATATTCCCCTATTATACAAAATTACATCCCCAAACATACTAAAAAATATTTATTTTATGCCCATGTACCACCAATTAAAACTGAAGGAAACTGTCCTACAATAAAACGTATAAAATGGAATTGAAAATAAATGGAACATTTTTCATTAAATTAAATGGTATTTTAGAAAATTAATTCATTTGGAAATGTTTTGAGATGTTTAAGAGAATTAATTAAATTACGTTAGGTTTTACAGGATTGAACAGAATAAGCGTTACTCAGAAAGAAAATATAAGTTAAAGCGGATTAAAGTTTAAATGTCCAAGAAACAAAAAAATGTTTTTTTACTACTGGTTTTCTTTAATTCAGTCTTGCATCAAACAGTAATTACTGAAAATATCTCTTTTTATAAGTAGTAATTTTTCGACGTCGGTAAACTTTTTAATCATTATTTATAAACGGATTTTCCTTAATGTAATAAAATTTATTCTTCAAGTCTTGCTAGAAATATTTCTGGGAGAGAAGCTAGTGAATTTCTTAAAAATAAAATCAAGTAATTGAAAGCCTTAAAATAAATTTTATTAATTAAAAAAAATTTTCTAGATACTTCTTGAAAAACAATACATTTTTTTTAAGATTCTGAAAATGAAATCTTAAAATGATTTGACATTAGTTAAATATTTCAGAAAAGCGTTGAGAAAATACATTTCATTTTATTTTATTTTATTTAACTATAACCTTAAATATAATTGAAATCTTTCATTCATCTTTTGCTTTGGTATTGTCATAAACATTAATAAAGTCTAATTATATAAGTTGGAAATTGCGAATCAAACGTGGTAGTAAGGTGTCTTCGCATGGGGCCTGAGCTCACCCAATAATTTTGCATCCTAGCATGCCCAACATTCATTGTTTTATTTAGTTATTTATTTCATTTTCATTTTTATTTTTATTTTTCTCCCTAGAACAAAATTTATCTTGTCAATGGCCATGTGTTTTAATTCTCCAACTGACTCCCATAAATCCTAAAGATTGAAATGTCCATGTTTAAATTTCTGCTGTTTCAATTTGTAGTCATGTTCGTGACATGACGATATTACAATAAATATTAGGGTCTTTACACTGTAAAAAAAAAAGGTCGATCTACTAAAAAAAATTTAGTGATCCTTGTAATTACTAAAAAATTTTTAGTAATCTTAGTCGGTTACTAGAAAATCTGTAAGAATTACTAGAAAAAAGTTAGCAACGAATAGAGTTAATAGTTTTATATTTTTAATAGCTCTTACTAAAACTCAGTTGGTGTGGCCTTGATAGCATAGTGGTTATAGTAACGGACTCCAGGCTAAAAGGTCCCGGGTTCGAAACTTGCCACCGCCAAATACACCCCGAATGTATGTAGCGTCTCTTTAATAAAGAGATTATGAAATTCCTGTCGGAGTAGTTAAGAATGTTTAGTGCTGCTATCTATTGCGGTTTTGCTGAAAATCTTCCGCTTCAGAAGTCTGGATGCAGAAGTAAGGAAGCTCCTCCGCTTCGGTTGCACGTAATGGTAATTAAAAGTAATTTTGGAGCTATTACTAAAATTTGCTTTGTGGCTCATACTAAAAATTTTTAAGTTATACAAAAAATTCTTTTGTTCAGTTTACAAAAGAAATGCCTGTTTCACTTGCAAAAAAAAAGTTTGTAATGGTTACTAAAAAATTCTGTGGAATACAAATTTGCTAAGAAATTTTTAGTAACCTCTTGAATTTTTTTTTACAGTGTATAACGAAAAACGCATGAGAATATAATTTAATAAAATTGCATTTTTGTTAAAACATGATGGCTTAACATAAAATACTCATCTTTCATCTTCTGCACATCTTCCAAGGAATAACAAACTGGTCCTACCGTTTTACAAAACTATTTGAGCCCAACCAATATTTTGAGCCAACCCAATATTTCTGAAAATTTGGCGTCACGGTCTTCGGACTATAAATTGTTTTACAAATAATCAGATCTTTAATTTATTTTAATAAAATGCACACCACAGAATAATCCATTTACAGTGTTGCAAGAACATCATAAGAAAACAAAAACAGAAAAAATGCAAAACACAAATATTTACAATCACATAGATATAAAAAACCAATAAAAAGATAAATTAAAAGATTAAAAGTTCACAACTTTTATCTTTGAAGACAGTAAATGACATATTATATCAAAATATCAAAATGCAAGAGAGTTCTTTAAATATTTTGTAAAACTTATACAAAGAGAATACTAGTATAATTATATTTAAAAAAGGATAATGCATTAAGTTGAGTGCACCTGAGAAATTTATTTGGAACATTGAACCTAATAGAATTAAGAATATCACTACAATCAATCATATATTAATAATCTTGTAAAAAAATAACACAAAAAAAAATCCTGTCTAGATTTCAAACTTTGAATGTTAAAAATACTACGTAAATAAAAAGAAGAAATATCATAAGAAAAAGTAAGATCACTTTTGAACAATAAATAACACGTGAATTTAGACTGTACCTGCTAAAGGACTTTAATTTTATTATTATAATAAGGATCCCAAATGAGACTGCAGTATTCAAGATTAGGATGTTTTGATGCAATAGCTGTTAAACTCTTATGCAAAAATTCATGAATACAAAATTTGATAAGGTATATTATATCTTTAATTAATAATACGAAAATAATAAGACTGCCTCTTAAATAATACCTAATCAAATGGCAAACCTAGAATTATTTCCTTTTATAGGATACCATTGAATTTATTAGGTATGATAGGATTTAGTAGAATGAAGATAGCTTTTATTATTATCTTTTTATGTTCTGATCCGATTTCCATAATATTTGAAATGATTCGATAAAATTCTCCAAAAATTACATATATGAAAATTTCGAACCATTTCCGCTTTTTATGTTGACAGACGAGCAGACAAGATGACGATTATAAGTGCATTATATATATATATATATATATATATATATATATATATATATATATATATATATATATATATATATATACATGTAATGTGATGGAATATTTCTGAGTGGCTCTGTAAATAAACTATGACGTTACGTACTTTATTTTCAATACCGAGAATGGCATAGTTAATCACAATAACATATATCAGTTACAGAGAAATCCAACTATGTTAACTCAAGTTAGAGTAATAACAGACAAACTGAATTATTCTTCTGACTACTGAATTAACTGAATTATTATTCTAAAGTGATAAAATGATTAATAGACTGAATTTTGACTTTCTGAAATTTATAACATTAGTCGGTAACATACTTTATTATTTTGTACAAGCTTGTATTTTGCCTACTATCATTACACATGCCTATGCCATTATTTAGCTAAAGTTTAAGACTAAACACGCTTAAATGGAAAGAAATCACTCTTCTAGAGATTATTTTTCATAGGCAGCCATGTATTATCTAACTCTTTTCATGGTCCTGTATATTATTTTTCTATAATCTACAAACATATCTTGGTTTACTAAATATAATTCGGCGTAATAAAACACAGCTCATTTAACATCTTTAAGCTATTTTCTTTGATATTCTGTAACATATGGAGTTTTTATTTGGTTAGATCGTTATATGATCTACAGCTTTTATACATACAACGCTCTATGCAAAATTTATTTACACTAAAAAAATCATATCACAACTAAAAATGCACTTTTGACAATCATATCTAATACAAAACATTTTGGGTGCAGGATAGTATACAAAATCTTTAGTGTGTTCCTGAAAATATTGTGCATTTTATTGTGCATACAGGATGTAACTCTTAATAAACCTCGGCAACGTGAATTTATAGGTGAAATAATTTAACATTGTATGCCGAAAACTATGTTTCGTCTTATAGCATTATGTGACAGAATTCTGCTAGTTGACCCTCTAAAGGAGTAATAAAAATTTTTTTGAACCGCATATTCTACAGAATGTATATTTTAACGCACTTCATAAGAGCTTATCAATTTCATTCTGTTTAAAAGTCTGCAACTCCATTAAAATGCACTTATTTTTTCCCACATTGGCCATAATGTAACGGAAAAATTTTAACTATACGTGTAATTAAGCTATACATCTGATTTTCATAAAATGTGAAATTATCTAAAAAATTCTGCATCAATTAATATTTAAAATTTCAAAGCATTCCGTTGGGTGGATTTAAAACTCTTATATGGGGACAGAAGGAGGGATGTACCAGACGACGACTATAATTGCTATACATTTAATATGATTATGAACACCCTCAAAATGAAAGCCATCGTGAATTTGTTTTTATAAAATTCAAATACTACTAAATAATGATAAAAGATAATAATAATAAAAAAATTATTACGTCATCATCATTTAATTGTAATTATTAGATTGAATGACAAAAAAAAAATTCCCAATTAGATGTTTATCTGAACTAATGACATCTAAAAGGAAATTTCTTGCATTTAAAATAAATACAAAATCACAATTAGATCCAAAGTCACGATTAGATTAAAATCAAAAGTAACTTTAAGAAGATTAAAGTTTAAAAATCTCGAAAATAAAACAATATATTTTTTTAGTACTGATTTACTCTGAATATTGTCTAGCATGAAATAATAGTAATGATAAATAAATATGATTAATAAAAATATTCTGACAGCTTAAAAGGTCTCAGGAGTCCTACTTTGTACCTTGTGGTGCAATTTAGCAGCATGTCACATTTAATTTTGTTTCCCAGTTCCTATAAAGCATAAATGCTTAAAATTTTAATATCGACAATTTAATATCTCTTTTATTTAAAATATATTTTTTATTAATCTATATTGAAATTTAATTTTATTTATTTTATGTTTAATTTTGATAAAAATTTTTATTTATTTATTTATTTATTTATTTTGATTTATATCTACTGCTTGTAAGATTGTAGCAAAACAATCGGTTCAAGAGCCCCAAAAATATTTATAATGAAGCAAAAGTAATGTATCTTCATCGTATACTTCATTTGTAAAAAATGTATTTATTTATTTGTTTAAAATTGGCAATTTATATATTCAAAAAGATGATTTTTTTCTAAATTCTATATTAAAAATTTAAATTTCAGATAAATAAAGAAACAAATTGCTTATATACGGAGTATATTTTCAAGATACCTTATTTAAATATCATTATCAGTATTTTGGGAGGGCTCTTGAACATATAGTTTTCCTACAGTCTTGCGTGCAATAGATGCAATTAAAAAAATGAAAATAACAACTAAATATTTTCTTACAAAAGGAAGTGCACATATGCATATTTTTCTCTCACAAAAAAATTTAAGCAACAAGTTTCAAAAGTTTCAAGCAGTTTCTCCAATTTCCGACAAACAAAATTATTTTTTAACGAAAGAAACTTGTGAATACCTTTTTAGTGTTTGCATTTTACCCAAAATCCCCAAACTTTGGTTGCACGTGTTAAAATAAAATTTTACAAGTAGTTTTATTCATCTTTTACTTTTCAATATGAGCTCGTGGTTCTTCTTCGTTAACTCTTTAGGGTCCGATTTTTTTTTCACTTTTACGTTAATAACATTAACATAGCTATCCATATAGATTAAATAGTATTTAACTAATATCTCATTGTCTGAAAGGTAACAAATGTTGTTGCTTAGAGTACTATTCAATTAATACTCATATGACAGTTGGCTGAGGAAGAATTTTTGGAGATGTTTAGAAAATGTTGCATTACAATAAGATTTCACTTATCATAACAACTTCCTAATAATTTTTGCGCTTTATTACACATAATTCTTTCAAGAAAGTAAATTTTATTTTATATTTGAAGAGTGAAGTATATGTTTAAAATAATAGAATCTCAAACGGCACAAAGAGATTGAAGCAATTATTAATAATTTTTATTATTACTAAATACCTAAACATAAATGAAGTCATACAGTAAATGCATAAACATATACTAACATTACTACATGTAAATAGCATCAAAAGTATTTCTTGAAACAAAATAATGTTCCATTAAAAGACATGTACTATTAATAGTGCACGAGACCCGAAAGGATTAAACCATTTGAATGTTTATTCTAATTTTTTCTAGGTAGATGTTGGCAATGCATGTTTTCCGGTTTATTATTGGTTGAAGCAATAGTTGGCTGGTAATTTAATGAATTTTTCAAATTCAAGGCGGTTTTACACTGTTTGGAAACAGTATAAAGCTTTTTTCCTGATGAAGATCTCAGACGAAGATCGTAACGTTGAATTTATTATCTTTACCTTAATGTTTTCAATAGTTTTTAAATTTTACAACATTTTGTACACAATTTAGTAAACATATTTTTTTTAAAGTCTATTTGAAATATTTCAGTATTAATAAATATATAATACCTATGTTATGGTTTAATTTTAGCGCAAAAGAAAAAAATATACTTTAATATAAGGTACCCTGGGGTAATAACGCCACGTTAAGGTTCTACCAATTTTCACGGCTCAGTTTTAGTTTCTATTTTTCAAACAAATATATGATTTGATACAGCAACTCATTGACTATCTATATAAAAAAAATAATTTAACACATATGAATACATAAAATGCAATGGCGTGATTTCTTGACCAATGCTATTTGGCGTTATTACCCACCTATATGGGTAATAACGCCATGCAAACAAATCTATGAAATAAGATGGAATAATTGACTGTAGATTGCCCAATTCTAAAAATACAAACTATCTGTTCTAGAAATTGACAAATTGCGTCCTAAGCTATTGAAAATGTTCAATTTTTTGTGAAAGTGTAAGAAAAATAAAGGTGTGTGTGTGTGGGGGGGGGGGATGAGTCAAAATAATATCAGACCGTGAGCTTCGTTTTGCTTAAAAAGGACCGCTTAAATAGAATTATTAGAAACATTGCACAGTTTTAACTGTGTTTATTTGAATCAGTATTTGGGTTGTAGCTCGGCCACTGTAGGGAATCAACCGGGGTGTTAATGCCAAGGATTGGCGTTATTACCCCGTTATAGTTATTGCGCTGTACATTTTAAATTACAAATTATCTCGAGAAGCTATCCAAAATCTTCAACAACATTTTGAAAGTCCATGAAATGTACTACAAATTTATGTAATTAAGAAAGTATTTCCGAATGAAAAAAATAGTCTTCACATCACAAACCGTATCTCGCAAATTTTAGATCAAGCGTTAATTTTAGCTGCTTGTAAAAACAATAAGACCTAAAAATGAAACAAATTAACTTGAAGCTGTTTTTTGCGATTTATATGACTCAAAACCCTTCTGCGCAGAGCACATGGGTGTCATTTACCAGATTATTTCATAATTATGCAAAATATTAGCACTTGGCGTTATTACCTCGTCTGGCGTTATTACCCCAGGGTACCTTATTTTCTCAATTTCTTGTTTAAACAATTGTCACAGCATCAGAAAAGAAAAGTATGCTATAATTACAAAATAGTATGCATGTTTTTGAAAAAATGAGTAAAAAAAAATAATTTTTAACCATTAAAGTGTATTTAAGCGTTTAAGTAATTTAATTTCATTCTTAACCTTTTAAGAGGCAAGCAATTGTCTTTCCGTAATGTTGAGTTTCCACCTGAAATTTAAAAAAAAATCTATTTCAAAATAAAAAAAGCAGTTTTTCAATTTTTTTCTACCAATGTTATGACAGCAAAATTTAATAAAAAATTCTATGGTGCAAATCTTAATTCAAATTAAGTAAGATATAATATTTCTATCGCCTTTCCAGGAGTTAAAACAAAACTGTTATTTTGTATATTTATTCAAACAAAATATTAAGAATTAATTTCTACTAGAGAGTTTCACTTGTCCACACCAGGTACAGTTTTTATATTTTTACACTACTTTTTACACTAATTTGTACACTATTTAGTAATCATGTTATTTTTATTTTCAAGTCTATTTGTAACATTTCTTGGTATAAATGTCCAACATTTTCACTATAGTAATATTTTTTATGTGTGCAATGTAATAAACAGTAAGATAAATAACTTGTATGAAATAACAAGGATACTTTCCTTAATCCTTTCGCGTCCAATTTTTTTTTTCAGATTTTAGAAAAAATTACTTTTAATAACCTTAGTCCTAGTTATCCATATAGATTAATTAGTATTTAACTAATATTTCATTTTTTGAAAGATAACAAATGTTGTTGTAAATAACTTGTATGAAATAACAATGATACTCTGCTTAATCCTTTCGCGTCCAATTTTTTTTTCAGATTTTAGAAAAAATTACTTTTAATAACCTTAGTCCTAGTTATCCATATAGATTAATTAGTATTTAACTAATATTTCATTTTTTGAAAGATAACAAATGTTGTTGTAAATAACTTGTATGAAATAACAATGATACTCTGCTTAATCCTTTCGCGTCCAATTTTTTTTTCAGATTTTAGAAAAAATTACTTTTAATAACCTTAGTCCTAGTTATCCATATAGATTAATTAGTATTTAACTAATATTTCATTTTTTGAAAGATAACAAATGTTGTTGTAAATAACTTGTATGAAATAACAATGATACTCTGCTTAATCCTTTCGCGTCCAATTTTTTTTTCAGATTTTAGAAAAAATTACTTTTAATAACCTTAGTCCTAGTTATCCATATAGATTAATTAGTATTTAACTAATATTTCATTTTTTGAAAGATAACAAATGTTGTTGTTTTGCGTACTATTCAATTCATATTCTTACGAAAAAAAAGCTAAAGAAGAATTTTTGGAGATGTTTAGAAAATATTGTATTACAATACGATTTAACTTATATTAAAACTTTATAGTACTTTTTGAGCTTTATTACACTCGATTCTTTCTGGAAATTAACTTTCATTTTAAATTTAAAGAGTGAAATATATGTTCAAAATTAAAGAACTGCAAACAACGCAAAAGAAGTAAGCAAATAATAATAATAAATATTAATATTACTAAATGCCAAAACATAAATGAAGTCATATAGTAGTTGCATAGACATATACGAACACTATTACATGTAAATAGTAGCGAAAGTATTTTTTTAAATAAAATAATTCTCCATTAAAATACATGTACTATTAATAGTACACCAGACCCGAATGGATTAATAAAAAAATAAGTACACTAGAAATCCGTTCTAAAATCTATTAAGAAGAAAATAAAAGGATCTTTGTCCATCAAACTTTAGCTTTAGTTTATTAAATGAATTGACACAGGAAATACTTATTATGCTGGTAAAAAGAACTAATTAGATAGAAAAAATATTTTATTTCACTGTACACTAATACAAAATCACCATTAGATATAACTCAAAAATAATCTAAAGCCAATTAAAACTTAAAAATCCCGAAAATAAAAACAACTTCTTTTAACTACCGGTTTACCCTGGATGTTATTTAGCTTCGAGAAGTAATTACAGAAAGTAAGGTCTCGTTAAAAGTAATGGTTTTTTGGCATCAATAAACTTAAAAATGATTACTTATAAACGGAATAAAGCGATATTATATAACATATATTAATTCTTGTTTCATTATTGATTTTTAAGTTTCGAAAATGTTGTAATGTTATGTTTTCAATTAAATAATTCAAATATTTAAATATAAATCCCATTATTTAAAAGTTTATTTTTTTCTTCTTATACTCAAAAACATTTATTCCATTTCATGATTATAGTTATATACTTTTCAAATTATTAAACATATACATTTGTTTAAACAAGAATGTAAAAGGAATATTCAGAGTATATATTTCATTTCGAACATTAAATAACATTGAAATATTTCTAAATTTATATAATGAAATAAACATTAAGAAATAATAACTGTGTAATTAATAACAATGTTAATTTCACTAAAAAATACATACACTACTGAAACAAATTCTTCAAGAAACTTCAGTCATAGTAATATTTATATTCAATTATTGTGGTACTTAGGAATTGTATGGATGTGAATGCTGGTGAGGCTGTAACGGAAGGGTGCACATTGGGGGTGTTCTGGTGGTTGTTGAATGAATACATAACTCGAGATATAAGTTAAAACCAGTTTATTTAAACTGTTAGGGGTCAGGGTGAAGTGGAGCGTTCAGTTCATTAATTTTAACACTAGTCACAATACTAAAGGATTAAACTCATAAATATACTCACAGCTCCGGCACTAGACTCAGTCGGGGCAGTTCGAATATACTCCTCATTTAAACTTCAGCTAAACTTCTAGATAAAAGCTTTATTAGCCAGCCCGTGGCTGTAACAAACACTTTATTAACTTTGAAATACTCAACGTAATTAATACTATCTCTTACCAACGGCAATCTCCTTGAATAGCTCTGCTCTAAATAAACTAACAAGGAAGGTTTCCATTGGGGGCATACTCAGAATTTTTTGAAAAAAATACGAATTAAACTACTCATGTAGGTAATAAAGGATCAGTGAAAATTAGCGGCGGAATTACATTCTTAGATATGTAAAAAAATAAAATAGTTTGGAATAATTGGTTTGAAAAGCTGAAAGCGACGCGGGATTTGGCGAGCAGTGCATTTCCTCGCCAAAAGCAGACGATTTTTAACGAATCTGAAAATTGATTTTTATTGACTTCACTGTTAAAAATCTGCAGCATTTACTGCAACGTCACTCCACTACTTTTATAGAATGTCTCGCTTCTGACCAATGTGAATGTTTAATAGCACGGTGAATTGACCGTTTTCTATAAAAGCGGTGGAGTGACGCTGCAGAAAATGGTACAGATTTTTAGCGGTGTTGTAGCTTGTGCAACACTGTTAAAAATCTGCTGCATTTTGCTGCAACGCACTCCACAGCTTGTACATAATATCTCTATTCCAACCAATGAGAAAGCTCCATTTCACGGCCAAGTAACCGTTTTCTATACAAGCAAGGGAGTGCGTTGCAAGAAAATGCAGCAGATTTTTAACAGTGTATTTTTCAATTTGGAACAATTTTAATCAATTTAAATTGTGTTTTAAATGATAAAATATATTAATTTCATTTTGTTATAAGTACATATAAACGTATATGACAAAATTACACTTAAAGTAAAGTAAAAATGCAAAACTAAAATTACTTAAACTAAACTTATTTAAATAAATTGAACATAGAAAGTTTTTTCTTTAAAAAGTATTCGAAGCGTAAAAGCGTATTTTTCAAAATTTCGTTTTTTCGCCAACCGGAGATAAATCGCCAAATAAACGAAATTTTAATAATTTTTTACGAACGTTATAAGAAGGTTCCGCCGAAATTTTTTAATAAACATATATAACTATATGAGAAAAACATTCTGTAATTTTTTCAGATTTTTCTGAGTATGCCCGTATGGAGACCTTCCTTGTAAGTCGGAAAATGCTGCTGGCGGCTCACTGCAAAACTCCACACTCTACTAGATGACTAAAGCTGCTTCTTACCCTCTAGTTGGCTTGCGTCGCTAGACACACACCACTCACATTCCAATTCCAAGCTTTTATATGCTGCAAACTGAGATACTATAAATTTGCATATTACTTCTAACCGCGACATAACTTGTAGAACCGAGGAAAACACACACGCTCTAGAAAGTTAAAATAAAAGAGAGGATAGATGTCGGTTCCACGCTATACATGTTAAATCATTGACGTCACGATCTCACAAAAATGCTAGAGTGCCTTTATCACAAAGGTCACTCCCTCACAAGGCTTAAGATTTTTGTCGGTCTTGGTGGTACTTTTTATCTACGGATTTGTGAGCTTTTGCATGGACTGACTTGTTATAAACTAATTTAATTATGTATTATAATTTTTATATGTCTATTTGTGTTAGTTTGAAGTTATGTTTTATTAATTATATCTCTTTTTGGCTTGATTCCGTTGCCTCCGAACTTTATTATTCTGTAAAATTGGTACGGAAATTTCTGTGATATTGTGTTTGTAAGGTTATTGATAATGTGTCAATTGATTTGGAACTGTTGATTGCATATATCGAGTTGGTAGTTTCATGGTTAATCCTGCCTATTTAAATTATTATACTTTAACTCTTTGCACTCGTGTGTTTAATCTAACTGGACATCATCTCTCTTTGCAAAATTTGTTTTTAACGCGAATATTAAAAGAAAATAATAAATGCTTTATTTATTTCGAACATTTTTTAGCTCACAGGCTATCATAGCCTGAGAGCTTATATGCCCGCCCGTTCTGTATTTACGTGCGTAACGCGATAAATCATAATAAAATTTCCGATCCACTTCAAATTTTATATATAGGTATATCCTGATAAGGCCCTTCCCTGATTAGTTTTTGGAGTTCATTCGATATGTATAAGCGGGGGAACAGGGGGCTCATGCCTCTCCCCTTAATTGATATGAATGGGTTTTTCATGTAGAAATATTAGTTTTTTTTTTTCAAAATTTACACATAGGATCATTCTGATGAAGCGCTTGTGTGATTGGTTTTAGGTGTTCATTGGATAAATATAAACAGGGGAAATAGGGGTTCTAATGCCCCTCCCCTTAATTTATATAAATGGGTTTGTCATGCAGAATTTTCAGATTTCGTTCAAATCTCTGAATACTTTTGGAAGTTTAATGGTTAAGTATATAAAAGAGAAGGATAACTCTTCTTAAATTATATAAATGGGTTTTTATTAAGAATTTTCCAATTTGCTCTAAATTTTGGATATGGATTTTTTATATGATAAAGCATGTCCCTGATCAGTTTAGAGGGTTCAATGATTAAGTATAAAAAGGGGATCTGATTCCCCCTTCCTTAATATATTTTTTCGAACGGAATTAACCCTTGAAAATATAAGGTTGTAATGTACAATTAGTATGCGTAGCCTGTGAGCTCAATGCCATCAGTTTAACTGGGCAGTATTCTTTTTATTTATTTAATACTATAACATTTAAAAAATGTTTTTTTAAATATTTTTTTCGTTAGTCCAACTTTGCATTAATAATACAGCTTTTCTTAGGTGCGTTCATAATTATGCAAATACGAAGCACCGATAGTCGTTGTTCAGTCTGTTCGTCTGTCTTTCGCTCTGCCTGTCCTCATATAACAGAGCAAAAAATACACGACCGAATAGTTTGAAATATAAAATATATAATTGTTGCATAATTTTGTCGTGTCATTTTAAATGTTAATGAAATCGGATTATACTTTAATTACAAGGACAATCAAAATATTGTGCTAAATTACGTTCAATGGGAAAAAATAGTTTCAAACGCATTTTACTGATGTTACACGCTTTCGAACACAATAAAATTGATATGCATCTATGAAGTATTCATTGAAGCAACATTCTTTTGATTCATATCATGTAATTGAAATTAACTTCTTCTGAAAAATTGTGTCGACGGAATAAATTTTGTGTGGGAGATGCCAGAATCAAAAGGGATAATTGTGACGAGCTTTTATATTTATGAATAATAACATGACTTAAAAAATGCTATTTCTCCTCCTGTGAAAAAGAATTTTGCTTTGTTTTTGCAACATAATATTACAGAGACATGTTTTCGTAAAAATACGTAGCTTGTTTTTTGTTTACATGAAGCAAGTTTTCTTTCATTTTTATCTTTATTCCGTAAAATAATATCAGGATTTTTTAGAGTTCTCTGAATATTTTCTTAACAACAAGAGTAAGTTCTGTAGTGTTTTTGTAATAAAATACAAAAAAAGATCTTTATTCGATCTTTCAAAAAATGCATACGTTCTGAAATATATTCTTTAATATATTTTGGAAAAATTAAAATTATCGAGGAATAAATTCTTTTCATTGTTTGTCTTATAAATATAGTTGTATATATTAATATTACATTTTATATGACAAAAATATTATTTTAGTCGGATACAAAATAAGTCTATAATTTATAATTTTGGTAAAAAATAAGTGTTGTTTATGAAAAATCTTGTTTTCTGAAATGTATGAGTTAATATATTATGAAAAAATGGGTATTACTAAGAAAATACATTCTTTGATAGTTTATCACTTTTTGCTTGTTTGATTGTTTATAAATATATGTACAATTATTGAATGTTACATTAGAAAACTATTAAATTAATAAGATGTTAAATAGCATAAAAACTTATAATTAAAGTAAAAGATAATGATTAATTGCCTAAAGTATTAACATTTTGTGAAATTTTTTTCTGTATGTATTTAGAATTATAAATGTATTCCTTGTGAAAGCATTATAAAAATATTGAAAATCAGTATGAAAATTATGAAGCAAGAAAACATGCACAGCTCATAACTGCATGTTGAATCAAATATAAGCCGACATGTTTGGTTTTCAATTTATTGCTCAAGATACAAAATAGAAAATTACGTTTTATTACTTTCTTCTATCTTTATAAAAATATAGTATTGGATTCATGAAAATTTTCGAAATCCGGTTTTCAACGGATTTACAAGTTATTTTACTTTTTTCCTGATTTAAACAGAAAAGGATGGTGAGAGTTTCTATCGTCCTTTAGGCAGGTGAACTGGTTGCCCTAGCAGCTTGAAATGACTCAGCGTTCATTTTTTTTCTTTTTTTTCAGGTTTGGTAGTGGTTTGTAAAGAGGGTATTTTTACATTTTTTAATGAAAGTCAAGATTTTTTTTGCGGCCACATAAGATTTACGAAAGTTATAGAATGAACAGATGTACAGAAAAACCGAAGTCATATATATTTCAACTATGTTAGAAAATCTATGAAAATAAAAATTAATGAACAATATTTTTTATTATAGGATATACAACTTTTATGCGCAGAAATACATCAAAGAAAACATAGCTCGATGAGACAAAAAAGGATTTAATTTGCCGTATGCGATCCCATTCATCATTCATGATTTTATTGTTAAAATGTTTTCCTGTATTTGAACAGAACAAAGAAATTGGATTCATTCTTATCTCCTTATTTAAACGCTTGAAGAATTTTCTAGCACTATAATACATGTCAGTAAATATTTTTACTTTGGTAACATAAATATTTTCTTAGTATAGAATTTTCAACTTTGCTAAGTGAAGGCGGTCGTTTTTAAACAAGAATGAAAAATAATGCCTGCAGAATTGATTAGGAAACACTTTCCTTTACATTTAGATTAAAATTTGAAGTATAAACTTCACTATTTATTAAAGTTAAAATTGATGTCTATGTAAACAACTTGGAAATCAACTTGCTTAAGGCATTTGGAAATCCAATACTCAGAAAAATATCCAAAAACTTTTGTACAAATTGGTATGTTGTATGTAGATAAAATGTATACTTAATACCATGCTAAGTTTTAGTTCAGTTAGGGAACCCATAACACCGTTAAAAAATTAATAGTAGAAAACTTAAACGAAATGTACATGAGACCTTTTTACATCAGCCCTGTGTATGATCTATATAATTTGATCTACACACTAAGTAATAGATAAAAAAATAATTAAATTAAAAAACGCACTTAACAATGGGCTTTATTGTCGTGACGTCATAAACCACCTTCATGTGACCTCCCTCCTGTGTTTATATTTGTTTGTTTTGCAAGTGCTTTGATTTTCGCATATCGCCTGATTCTTACTATTTACACATATGCTGTTTACTTCCAGTTTAAATATATAAAAATTATTTATTACTGCACATGTAAAACATCATCTATTTTGGATGAACCATTAATGTTAAGAGACTTTGATGAAAGTGACATTGATTCATATATATTGTTGCTATATGATTTAAATAAACATCATGGAGAGCAAGTTTCTCTTAAAAAAAATAAAGATGAAAAGATGTTCAAATTGAACTTTATTAATGACTTTAAATTTAATATGGACCTATTACAGATTGTTTATTTGGAGTACAGTTTACACGTTTTAATTTCGCAAACTACCATTTTAAAATATCATCTTTTTTTAATGGAAAGCGATGACAACAAATTTTATTTTCTTTGTAGAATTTATCACTTGACTTGTTTCTGCTATTGTAAGCTGCACAAAATTTCGGCATCTTTATAGATATTTTTATACTCATAAAAAATAAAAATCGCATTCATACATTCGGTTGGAAATTCCGATGATAAAATACCACCAATGCGTGATTTACAGCGATCTTGAACCTAGATTCCGAATAAAGCCCATTGAAAATGCATTTCCAGTGATTACTGTTCATAAACAGTACTGCAACGAAATTGATTTACGTGCCCCTGAAAAATGAACGATAAATCCTACACTGTTAAAATTATGCAACATTTCGACCATTTTAATAGAAAATTGTTACATAACCTTGTTACATTTTTTTGCACTTGTTACAATTGTTACATTACATTACATTGTAATTTAAGTTTATTTTAATCATAATAATGCTGAAAATTTGGTCAACTGCGCTTAATAATAAAGCAGAAAAATCATGATCTTTCAAATCGGACGTATTTCTGACAGCTTCCTGCAGATAATTAACAATGTATGTACACCAAATTCAAACGGAAAGAGCATTTTATCAAACTTCTTCGGTTTCTTAACATATCAATTAATTTTGTCTTTAAAATTATTCAATAAATCTAAAAGAAATGTATCGGTTTTTACGGTTTATAAAGGTAAAAAATGCTTTTCATAATCGTGGGTAATACCGATGAATTTATTGCATGATACAGATGTTGATTAAGTTACACTTTTTTGGTATAAAAAAATCTTTATTTTTCAACAAGCATAATCTTAAAAAATAACGATTAATGTATTTTGTTTCTTTTGTTGGATGCCCAGTTTTCATGAGCCGAAATATTTGAAAAACTTTCATCTGCCTGAGTAAAAGTAGGTTTGTTTTCTCGTATGTAATCTCATTCGTCATTTATAAATTTTATTGTTAAAAAATTTTCCTGTATTTGAACAGGACAAAGAAATTGGATTCATTCTTATTTCTTTATTTTCACACTTGAAGAGTTTCATTGCACTATAACGCATGTCAGTAAATACCTTTACTTAGGTGGTATAAATATTTTACTTCTTTACAAAGAATACTTTTGGTTCTGTCAGTGGAGGTGGTCTTTTCATAAATAAGAAAGAAAAAATATGCGTCTAACACATTGAGACTAAAGTATAAAATTTCATTTACTAAAGAGAAAGATAATACCTAGAAGGAAGATAATTCAGTATTGTTGATTTTATTGTCAAAATGTTTTTCTGTATTTGAACAGGACAAATAAATTGGATCCAGTGTTATTTCTTTATTTTTACACTTGAACAATTTCATTGGACTATAATGCATGTCAGTAAATACCTTTACTTTGGTGGTATAAATATTTTACTTCTATAGAATGAATACATTCAGTTCTGTTAGTGGAGGTGGTCTTTTCTTAAATAAGAAGGAAAAATCATGCGTCTAACATATATTACGAAACACTTTTCAACACATTGAGACTAAAGTATAAATTCCATTTACTAAAGAGAAAGATAATGTCCAGATTGAAAGATAATTCATTACTCATGAATTTATTGTTAAAATGTTTTCCTATATTCAACATGATAAAGCAAAATTGGATTCATTCTTATTTCTTTATTTTTAATCTTGAACAGTTTCATTGGACTATAACGCATGTCAGTAAATACCTTTACTTTGGTAGTATAAATATTTTATTTCTATAGAAAGAATAATTGTAATATTGTCAGTGGAGGTGGTCTTTCCTTAAATAAGAAGGAAAAATCATGCGTCTAGCTATATATTACGAAAGACTTTTCCACACATTGAGACTAAAGTATAAAATTTCATTTACTAGAGAGAAAGATAATTCATTATTATTGATTTTATTGAAAAATTGTTTTCTTGCATTGAACAGGACAATAAATTGCATTCATTTTTATTTCTTTATTTTTACACTTGAAGAGTTTCTTTGCACTATAATGCATGTCAGTAAATACCTTTACTTTGGTGGTATAAATATTTTATTTCTATAGAATGAATACTGTTAGTTCTGTCAGTAGAGGCGGTCTTTTCTTAAATAAGAAGGAAAAATCACGCGTCTAGCATCTATTACAAAACACTTTTCAACACATTGAGAGTATAACATTTCATTTGCTAAAGAGAAATATAATGTCTAGATTGAAAGATAATTCATTATTATTGATTTTATTGTTAAAATGTATTTTTGCATTTGAACAGGACAAATAAATTGGATTCATTCTTATTTCTTTATTTTTACACTTGAAGAGTTTCATTGGACTATAATCCATGTCAGCAAATACCTTTACTTTAGTAGTATGAATATTTTATTTCTATAGAATGAATGCTTTCAGTTTTGTCAGTGGAGGCGGTCTTTTCCTAAATAATAAGAAAAAATTATGCGTCTACCATATATTACGAAACACTTTTCAACACGTTGAGACTAAAGTATAAATTTTCATTTACTAAAGAGAAAGATAATGTCTAAATAGAAAAGTAATTCATCATTCATGATTTTATTTTTAAAATGTTTTTCTGTATTTGAACAGGACAAATAAACTGGATTCTTTCTTATATATTTATTTTTACACTTGGAGAATTTCACTGCACTCTAATGCATGTCAGTAAATATCTTTACTTTGGTCACATAAATATTTTATTGCTATAAAATGATTACTTTCAGTTTTATCAGTGAAAGCGGTGTTTTCTTTAAAAAGATGGAAAAATCAAGCGTCTAGAATATATTACGATACACTTTGAAGCAGACTGAGACTAAAGTATAAAATTTCATTTAAGAAAGAAAAAGACAATGTCAATGTAAACAATTGAAAAACACATAAGACATTTGGAAACCAAATTTCTGCAAGGTGAATAATTTTGTGCAGGTTATGTATTTTCTATAAATTCGTACAGGGTGTCCAACAAATAAGATCCCGATTTACGAATAAAAATTTTCAATAACAAAAATCGATAGAATTTGTAGGTAAACAGTTTATTTATTAGGTAAAATGCAAAAATCCCGTACAGGAGTTTCGAACGGTGAATATTTTGAAAAGATTGTATACTGATTGCACAAAATATTTGACTTGATATTTTTCTTGTTTCAGATTGCTTGCAGTTTTTTCGCGTACAGTGCGTAATTTTTACGATTTTTCGAACTAAATTTTTGGAATTCCGAAACTTCAAAAATTTGACTCCAAAAACCGTTAAAGTATGGCACTGCAATCTGAAAAACTCGTTCTCTGCAAGTAATCTAAAACAAGAAAAATATCAAGTCAAATATTCTTTGCAATCGGAATACAACCTTTTCAAAATATTCACCGTTCGAAACTTCTGTGTAAGTGTTTTAGAGCTTACCTAATAAATAAACTGTTTAACGCATAATTCTATCGATCTTTGTTCTTGAGAAATTTAATTTTGAAATCTAGGTCTTATCTGCTGGACACGCTGTAAGTATGCTACACATCATACTAAACTTTGATCCAGTTAGAAAACGCGTACAACGTTTGAAAACTCCCATTCTAACATTTACGTCAATAAACGAAAATGAACTTGGCTTCCTTTACTGTTGCTATATATATATACACTATATTGCCATTGATTATGGGACACTTGCGATTTTAGACATTTTACTAAATATCTAGAAAAATACATGAGGAATCATCTCGAAACTCTTCGTGTATAAATATAATGGTATACGTCATACATCTCCGTGAAGATTTTTTACCGAAACGCCATAGGGGACCGTCAACAAATTAAAAAAGAATGAATATCGTTTGAATAACCCTGTCAAAACTAATGTAGCAAAAGCGCTCAAACTCTAGATTATGATTGAATGCCTTATTGTAATACACTGTGTTCATTTTTATGCAAATAGCATGCACACTCGCAGAGTAATTAAGGTTTTTATAAAAATGGTCCCAAATTTTTCCAAGTTTTTCCATTATAATTTTCAGAGTTCTTAATATAAAATAATATTTTTTTCAGAAAATGTGAAAAACAACATTGCACACAGTACCCTGTAATCAGAATTAAAAAATAATAAAAATTGTATGAAAAATGATTAGGTTTACTATATAATTTTTTACTGCACATGCGTCAAATATATCAAAATTTCATTTGCATATTATGTTAGCTAAATGTATAGAGCAACTTTTGTAAAAGTCTCAAAATCATAGCTTGAAAATTCTGAAAGTAATCGTCTATAGAAAAAGGACAAAATCCGTTGTTTCCAAAATGAAGCAAAAAAATGAGGGATTTTATCCAAATGCAGTAGTACATCCCATATTGTGTATTCTATATTGACACTAATCAATGAATATATGGATACAACCCCTCTTGTTTTTGCTTCATTTTAAGAATAACGGATTTTCGACTTATTCAATTGACGATTATTGCCAGAATTTTCAAGTTATGATTTTGTGACTTTCACAAAAATTGCTCTATACATTTAGCTAACATAATATGCAAATGAAATTTTGATATCGTTGACGCATGCGCAGTAAAAAAGTATTTAGTAAACCAACTCATTTTTTATACAATTTTCATTATTTTTTAATTCTGACTACAGGGTTCTGTGTGCAATGTTGTTTGTCATATTTTCTGAAAAAAATAATATTTTATATTAAGAACTCTGAAAATTATAAGGAAAAAACTTAAAAAATTTGGGATCATTTTTATAAAAACCTTAATTACTCTGCGAGTATGCATGCTATTTGCATAAAAATTAACAAGGCTTATTCCAATAAGGCATTCAATTACAATCTAGAGTTTGAGCTCTTTTGCTACATTAGTTTTGACAGGGTTATTCAAAAGATATTCATTCTTTTTTAATTTGTTCACGGCCCCCTTTGGAGTTTCGGGAAAAAATCTTCACGGAGATGTATGATTTATACTATTATATTTATACACTAAGAGTTTTGAGATGATTCCTCATGTATTTTTCTAGATATTTAGTAAAATGTCTAAAATCGCAAGTGTCCTATAATCTATGGCAATATAGTGTATATGTTTCATGAAATTTATGTATACCAAGTAAAAGTCAAAATGCCTATAACTGTTGAAAACACACTGCGAGAAAGTGCAGTCAAACCTCGTTAACATGAGCACGCTTAACTTGAATTACTTTTTACATGAATTATTTTCACAGTCCTCTATAAAGACAAATAGAAAGATTTGATACTGATAACGAATTTGTTAACATGAACCAAATTTTGATTCCCTTTGAGGTTCATGTTAACGAGGTTCGACTGTATGTTCATAAACAATACTATTACCAACTTATTTTTAGTTGCCCTTGAAAATGGTCAATACATCTTACACTGTTAAAAATATAAAGCAATTCAACTGTTTAATAGTAAACGGTTACGTAACCGTAATTTATCTTTATAATGATCATGATATTGTCTGTAATATGATCAGCTGCGCTTAAAATTACTACCAAGTAACCGTTATCTTTAGAAACATACGAATTGCTGGACAATTTGCTGTACATTTTTAGCAATGTATGCAAACCTTATTTTATAATATGCCCCTTGTAGTGCATCTCCATGTCACATAACATTTTAACATTAACTTTATAAATTATTCTTTAATCCTAAAAAATACATTCGTTTCTGTTGTTTACAAGGGTAAAGAAAGCTTTACGTAGTCGTGGTTAACATGGTTGAAGTTACTATGCGCTTTAGTTATGGATAATTGTATATTTTTTATGTTAAAAAACATGTTTATATTTCAACATGTACAGCCTAAAAAATATGTGTAAATGTATTTTACTTTCCTTTTGGGATACACAGTTTTTATGAATGGAAATATTGAAAAAAAATCTTGTCTTACATGAAAAAGTGAAGATTTATTTTCCCATACATGATTCCATTCATAATTCATGATTTTATTGTTAAAATGTTTTTCTTTATTTGAACAACACAAGCACAAAGAAATAGAATGTATTCTTATCTCTTCATATTTATAGTTAAAGAACTTGATAGAACTATAATGCATGATAGTAAATAGCATTACTTGAACAGTATAAATATTTTATTTGTATTGAATGAATATTTTCAATTATCTTAGAAACAATGCTTTTTTTCTTTCTTTTTTTAACTACATGATAAACTCGTATGTCAAGCATAGAATATTAAACACTTTTCTAAACAATTTTCTAATACTTTATGAATACCGATACAAAACTTCACAGTTTATTAAGGTAGTAAATAGTATCTAAGTGAACAATTTGGAAAAGGATAACACCATTTGAAACCCAATTTCTACAATTACCATAATAGTTGAAAAAATACCCGAATTTCTTTGTGCCACTCTGTATATTATTTATATATATGTATGTGTAATACATAACATATTAAAGTGTAATATGGTAAAGAGATTCATATAACGTTTAACAATCCTCATTCAGCAATATAGTGTTACAATGCCATCACTACTTCAAATATTTTTAGTGATATTGGTAGTTCAAAGAAACAAGAAAGAATAGTTTCACTTTTGTCATTGGATAACATCAAGGAAGATGACATTCCTAATGTAATTTGATCCAGATTTATTGATAAGAGAATAGAGTTCTTTTTTTCTATTCCGGGGAAATTGTTTAGCATCTAATTTTTCGACAAACAAGTATGGTATATTTTTCCATCAAGGGAAAGATTTTATCATTCCTCAGGGGTGGGAATTCACTTTTCAAATCCATCACAACACCACTCTTGTCTCTTTTTATTTTACACTTATAAACTACATAAGAAGAATCTGTGCCAATTGTCGTCTGTGTCCATTTTCACTTGAAAAGAATCTGTATGAACACTTGATGCTATGACAGTTGTTGGACAATCAGAAAAACAAAATCGATCATTGTTTAGCTCTGTAGCGTTAATTTGAATTCTAATCTGAAATCTGAGTTTTTAGTTAAGATATATAATTTGTATTGATCTTCCTCATACTGCGAGTCTTAAATAGAACTTTGTTTGTGTTCATCAATTTATGTACTTTGCTACTCTAGAACGATTTTGTTCGATGAAAATCGGGAGACCTGCGCTTGGCCTTCATATTTATTTATTTTTTGTAATTGTTTTGTCAATAGATCCGATTTTTCCCATTCCTTTAAAAAACTGCATAAGTAGAAATTGTGTCCATTATCACCTAAAAAGAATCTGTGTCATTTATCATCTGTGTCAACATCTCCCAGAACACTTAACGCTGTGACAACTGTTGGCCTATCAGAAACTCCAAATCGATCATTGTTTAATTCTGCAGAGTTAATTTTAATTCTCATCTCACATTTCAGGTCTTATGTCGAGGTACATGATTTGCATTCATCTTCTTAATACTCTGAAACTTAAAAAGAACTATATCCTCTCACGACAAAAAGATCGAACTATCGCGACCTTTATGCTTCGCTTTCACGTTTATCTTTTTTTTGTAATTGTTTTCTTAATGCATCCTATTCTCCCCAAATTGTAATTCCTTCAAAAAACTAGTTGTTGGGGGCCACAGTAATACTTACCCATGATGGGGCATAATATAATATATGAAATGCACTGGATATGCATAATGTAATATATAAAAATAAAGCATGTGTAAACTATTTATAAAATACATTGCAATTTCAAAATAAAATTTAAACGTATATATAAATATTTTTAACATATAGTAATGCTCTGTTAATGAATTGCTGATGAACTAATTTCGACAAATTATATAAAACACCATACTGCTCATGAAATACGGAATTGAGTAAAAAAAATCCTTATAACTCCAAAAAATAAGCATATTAATTAACAATTTACTGCGTTGGATTAAGAGTCTCATTTTCAATTAAAATATATTTTTGAATTGAATTTGAGTGAAATAGAAGGTCATAAAATATTGAAGAATGTGGAAAACAGGTTTACAAATATCTCGGTAACTATTAATCCGATCTACTTTGTTCTTTATGCGACATTTGTGTTATTTTATTGCCTTTTATGTCCACTCCTTAAAAAAAAAAAAATCGAAATTTTTCATGTATTTATCATGAAAACGGATTTTTCGAGAGTCAGAAAAAAATAGTTCCAGATAATCGATATTACTAATATTAAATAGATTTCGTCCCATCCTTACATACTAAGTACATACAAAATTTCAAGTATCTGTCTCAATTTGTTCGGGAGTTAGAATGTTTATAGATATACTTTCTGACACACAGACGGACAGACGTCAAATGATTTAAAAAAACATGTTTTTCAGAATCTCCAATAATTTAAACATGTAAATCCGTCAAAACATTTTTTGATTTTCAAAACGATTGCAATACTTAGCCTATACTACGTGTGATGGATAAGTAAAACATGAATTGGAGCTCGAGGAGGGGGAATTTTTTTTTGTATTTTTACACGAACTTTTCATTAGAATTTCACTTTGACATGCATCTGGGCTTTTTGATAAAATTTGTATACCAAACCCAACAATTGGATGGTTTGTGAAACTCAACGAGACAAAGCCACTATGTGGTGATTTATGGGTTGATTTGTTTAAGCACAACGAACTAAGATAGCGCAATGAAAATTGCGAAAAATTGATTGATTTTTGTTTTTTGCAAAATGTTGTGTGAATAAAAATAATGAAGTAATTGCTGGTAAGATTTAAATTTATTTAGGTTATTTAAACCATGAATCAAACGTAAAACGCGTTAATTTTTAAAGTTTTGACTAATTTAAATTGTCAAAAATGGCACGATTTTTGCGATTTTTCATTATCTTTAAGTATTACGATTCGCGAATTAACCCTTTAAATATATATACAGTCGAGTCTCTCTACATCGAATTTCTCTATATAACGAATTTTTAGTAGGAACGGTCCCGTTTTCTCATGATTACATTAAAAACAGTCTCTATATACCGAAATAGATATCTCCATATAACGAATTTTTCCATAAAATAGACTTTATTTATCCAATTTTTAATAAGCTTCAAAATCCATGAAATGATTTTCCCATCACTTGTTCCTGATTTATTGTCCAGAGCTGAGATTTTTATATTACTTCTTTACTTTGAATTTCCTTGTTCTTTAAGGCCAACCAATTCACACTCCCCCCTTCCCACGCACCTTCCATTAGTGGCAGTCTTCCTCCCAGTCTAAAATTACTGTAAGTTTTCTTTATGAGATTTTCATTAAGATTTCAAATAAATGTCTGTTCTCTTTTTTGAAACTGTTTAAATAATAAAAAACAGAATATTAGGTTGATATTTATATTTAAACACTTCAAATTCTTAATTAAACATATCAAAAATAATATTTGTTCCAAAATTTACACATTAAATAGGAATTTTAACCTCATTCTCTATACAACGAATTTCTCTATATAACGAATTTTTACTGGAACCATGAATTTCTCTATATAACGAATTTTTACTGGAACCATGAATTTCTCTATATAACGAATTTTTACTGGAACCATGAATTTCGTTATATAGAGACTCGACTGTATATCGTTTTTTCTTTTTATTACAATGGGCAACTTTTCAGCCGAAAAATGCTCCCCAAAAAATATTTAGTTTTTTCAATGCACCCTATTATTCAACTTTGTAAGTTGTAGGTTCTCCCATTAGGTTAGACAGACAGCATAATTTATCGCTTTAAAAATATAGGAATCACTTATAATCCTAGTGGTCATAGCGTCGAACTACAGACTGAAGGATCCCGGGTTCGATGCATGACGTCACCAAAGACCCACGGAGTGTATGCAGTGTACACGCTCGTTAAATAAAGGGGTTCGGAAAGTCCTGTGGTCTACCGTAGCAGTTATCATGGTAATTATAAGGTACCCTGGGGTAATAACGCCAGGCGAGGTAATAACGCCAAGTGCTTATATTTCGCATAATTATGAAATAATCAGGTAAATGACACCCATGTGCTCTGCGCAGAAGGGTTTTGAGTCATATAAATCGCAAAAAACAGCTTCAAGTTAATTTGTTTCACTTTTAGATCTTATTGTTTTTACAAACAACTAAAATTAACGCTTGATCTAAAATTTGCGAGATACGTTTTGCGATGTGAAGACTATCTTTTTATCCGGAAATACTTTGTTAATTACATAAATTTGTAGTGCATTTCATGTACTTTTAAAATATTGTTGAAGATTTTGGATATCTTCTCGAGATAATTTGTAATTTAAAATGTACTGCGCAATAACTATACCGGGGTAATAACGCCAATCCTTGGTTTAATACCCCGGTTGATTCCCTACAGTGGCCGAGCTACATCCTAAATACTGATTCAAATAAACACAGTTAAAACTGTGCAATGTTTCTTATATTTCTATTTAAATGGTCCTTTTTAAGCAAAAAGAAGCTCACGGTCTGATATTCTTTTGCCTCATCCCCCCTCCCACACCACACCTTTATTTTTCTTACACTTTCACAAAAAATTGAACATTTTCAATAGCTTAGAATGCAATTTGTGAATTTCTAAGTTTGTAGAGTTTGTATTTTTAGAATTGGGCTATCTACATGCAATTATTCCATCTTATTTCATAGTTTTGTTTGCATGGCGTTATTACCCATATAGGTGGGTAATAACGCCAAATAGCATTGGTCAAGAAAAAACGCCATTACATTTTATGAATAAATGTCTGTTAAATTATTTTATTTTATATAGATAGTCAATGAGTTGCTGTATCAGATCCTATATTTGTTTGAAAAATACAATCTAAAACTAAGCCGTGATAATTGGTAGAACCTTAACGTGGCGTTATTACCCCAGGGTACCTTATCTGATACACTTTCTCTCCCCTTCAAAGACATATCAAAATTGAGGAGTTGCGATGTTTGGTACTGCCATCTATTGAGGCTTTGCCGAACATCCTCCGCTGCAGAAGTTTGTCTTTCTCCCCCTAAGTGCAGTTCAAAGGAAGCTCCAGCAAGCCTCCTGCCCTTCGGGCACACGTGAACAACAACATAACAATTGATAAAATTTCAATATTTAATTAATTTAAAAAGACAAAAAATCAAGTATTTTTCTAATAAAAATTCATGTTGTTTACCTTCAAATCTTGATGCTTTCTATCATGTTTCTTACAATCTTGTGTTTTCTTTTTATTTGACATTTATTTTCTCAACTTAAAATATAACATTATCGCCTGTATTTATAGTATGTTTTAACGATTTATTCTTTACAATATAAAATATGCAATATTTAAAACATGCATTTGAATTATCTTAAATATCATTATCAAATGATGTTATTATTTTGCATTTATGAAGAAACTGCATTTGACGATTATTAAAATGTTGTATGCAATTTCAATTTAGTACTTTGCCGTTTGTGATTAATATTTTAATGTAACCGGGAAAATCTTCTTAATAATCTGAGTCATTAAAATCTTCTTAGATGACATATGGATGTGTGTGGAGGGGGGGAAAGGTTAATAGAAGTGCTTTATTTTCAGTAAAAAATAACGAGTTTTTATTGCAGAAGTACCGTGAAATTTCCATTTAAGGAAATTTCATCTTTATAATTAAACGATTGGTTATTCATAAAATTCGTTAAACAGAAATTGATTCTAATGCACAAAAATTGTATAGTAAAATGTGTATAAAATGCAAACACTCGGACAATGTATTTCAATGAGCTCAGTAACTTTTTTATGCAATATGTGTATATGAGAAAAATTTAATTAGAATAATATCTAAAAATCCCATAATAAAAAGTGGTAAACAAAAACTGTAGAGCGATGCAACTTTTCTTTTTTTTTTAGGATTTTGTTCATCTGATGAAATCCTATTCGTCTCTGATCTCTGTCTGGCTGTCCTTCACAGAGTCCATACATAAAATCTGTGTAAGTCAAATACTTTAAATTTTGAATACTTACAACTGGATACCTGGTGTCACACGACAAATTATAATTTAAAAAAGAATTCTATTATTTTAATTAAATTAATTTTTTAATGTCATCCGTTAATTTTTCCAATTTACATTTTAAAAGATTACCTTAAATGATACGTTTTATACATAGCTTGGAGGTAGAGTATCTCACTAGTAAATAGCAGGTTATTGATACGAACCCCGGTGATGGATGTTGAAATTTCATATTAAGACAGATTTAATTAACAGGTTTCTTTTACAAGATACATTGTTATGAAAATGTTCGCATTTTTTTTAATTACCCGATAATTCATCCGAAACATTCTCATGAAACTGGAATCCCCTTATTATTATAACGAAGGCTTTTAGCGTTTCTTCATTTGAATGAAAATGATATAAATAAAAAACAAATTTGTAATTTAACAGATTTCAACAACTGTTTGGAAAATGATATTTTCAAATACTAAAATTTTAAAGTCTTATAAATAAATTCTATCTTTAGATTAATAACAATAATAATAAACATCATTTTTAGGATGATAATAAGAGTCATATTTATTACGTAAGCCATGCATTAAACATTAATATTCCTATATCAATGTTAAAAAAAGAGTAGTTTATAGGTATACAACTTTAACATTTTAAAATATGCATTTATATTTGATTGAGTTGATCAGAATGACTACGGAACACCTCATATTACGTAGGATATGGATTAAATATAAATATTCCTGGACCGATCATAAATAAATTTTAAATTAATGTTATTTCAGTTCTTTCTCGGTTTAACTTTAAAAGATAAAATTTTAATAACATTTACAGAATCATTTCACTCCTTTCATCACTTAAATTACGTAAAACATCTTTTTCGAAATTATATACATAATAGTGACGAAAGAAGCTTTATCGTAAATGTTTTTTCATAAAGAGCTCTATATCACTTTAATTAATATAGTTTGAAATATAATTTCATTGAATACCTAAAATTATCGTATTTGTGTTTTTAATAAAGAGCTATATATTACTTTAAATAATATAATTTTAAATAAAATTTCAAGGAATAACTAAAATTATAGTGTTTTGTGCACTTTAGCAAAATTTAGAAAGTTTTTCAAATATTTACAATTTTTAAATACATATCAAATTAATGCAAGATAAAACAAAGTGACCAAATTATATTATTTTTATTCCCAAGTCATATTTATATGAAAAAATATATTACAGTGTATGCAGTTTGTACTGTAATAAAAAGATTTATTTTTCAGACATGCAATCTCATTCACCATTCTTGTTTTTTTTTTTTTTTTTTTTTTTTTTTTTTTTTTTTTTTTTTTTAACGCAAAGAGATCAAATATCTTACTTTTCAGGCTCGAAGAACTTTGTAGTACTGTAATATGTATAAGTAAATACATTTCGTTCGATAATTTAAATATTTCATTCCTAAAGGGATATACGCCCACCATTTCTATGTTGAAGTGTTTTTATTTTATTTGATCGAAACAAAGAAATCAGATTATCTTTGTATTTTACTTTTTACGCTTGGGGAACCTAGTAGAACAGTAATATATGTAAGTAAATTCTTTTTGTGTTATTTAATGTATTTCATTCTTAAAGAAATGTATGCTCTAAATTTTTAGTTGAAAAATTTATATTTCATTTAAACAAGAAAAAAAAATCGGGTATCTTATTTTTCAGGCTTGAGGAATTTTTTATCATTGTAATAAGTGAATATACCTAGTTTGACAGTTTAAATATTTTCTTTAAATATATGCTCTTATTTTTTCATTTTTTAAAATTTTATTTCAAGAAGGCAAAGAAATGAGATTTTTTTAAAATCTTACTTTTCACGCATGGGGAATTTTGCTGCACAACAATATGTGTCTGTAAATATTTTGTTTGTTAGTTTCAATATTTCATTCTTAAATGGATGCATGCAGTCTCTAATTTTTGTTCAAATGGTTTTATTTCGAATTTTCTTATTTTATTTGACAAGGAAATGAAATCAGGTATCTTATTTTTCTGGCTTGAGGAATTTCGTAGCACTGTAATATGTGTCAGTAAACACATTTTGTTTAATAATTTAAATATTTTACTCCTACAGAAATGTATGTCCTCCGTTTTTTTTTTTTTTTTTTTTTATTATTATTATATTTCATCAAGACAAAGAAATAACGTTATTTTTATATCTTGCTTGCTATATTTGGACAATTGTTTAGCACAGTAATATGTATCAGTAAATATTTTGTTTGTTAGTTTAAGCATTTCTTTCTTAAAGTGATTTATTCTCTCAATTTTTGTTCATATATTTTTATTTCATTTAAATTAGAATTACAAAAATGGTATCTTTTTTTTTCAAGCTTGAGGAATTTTGTAGCATTGTAATATGTGTATATTTAGTTTGATAGTTTAAATATTTTATTTCTAAAGAATTGTGTGACCACCTTTTTTTTTATTTCATCAAGCAGAGAAATCAGGTTTAGAGCGGGCGGCGGCGACACGAATGACTACGTCATCGAGTTACGGGACGAAATCATGATATAGAAATTGGTTATTAGGTGTAGATTAAGGAATGACTGGTCTGCCTTGGCTTTTCTTGGTACGATATGAATTACAGAGGGCGCCAACTCGCCATTTTGGCGACACTATCAAGTCATCGAGTTACGGGATGAAGTTGGTGCCAAATTAAAGGTAAAATAAAGTATTTTAAGATTATTTTAGTGTGCCTGCGCATATCCTGCAACAAAATAAATTCATGCCATTAAAAATATAAATCTTTACCATTTTTGCATGCGTTTGCAGGATGGTGATTTGCGACATTTTTTCTTATAAATTTCAGTCAGCCGAGGGTTTGTACCAGGATATGCGCTGGCAAACCAAAATATTCTTAAAATACTTTATTTACCTTTAATTTTTCACCAATTTCGTTTCGTAACTCGATGATGTGATAGTGATTCCAAAATTGCGAGTTGGTACCAAGAAATGTGTAACTCATATCGTAACTCAAAAACTGTATATCTGTACAACTGTACATAATGTACAAAAACTGTACAAACATATAAAAAACTGTAGCTCGTATCGTACCGAAAAATGCTGAGGGTTTGTACCAGGATATGCGCAGGCAGACAAAAATATTCTTAAAATGCTTTATTTACTTTTAATTTGGCACCAATTTCCTCTCGTAACTCCATGGCGTGTTAGTGATGCCTAAATGGCGAGTTGGCGCCCGCTGTAGCTCATGTCGTACCAAGAAATGCCAAGGCAGACCAGTCATTCCTTAATCTACACCTAATAATCTTGTCCTACGTCATGATTTCATCCCGTAACTCGATGACGTAGTCATTCGTGTCGCCGCCGCCCGGTCTAGTTATTTTTATATCTTGCTTTTTACATTTGGAGAATTTTGTTGCACAGTAATACGTATCATTAAACAGTTTGTTTGTTAGTTTAAATATTTCATTTTTAGACGTAAGCATGCTCTCTCTTATTACTCAAATGTTTTATTTTATTTAAACAAGGCAAAAAAATCACGTTATTTTTGTGTCTTACTTTTCGCGTTTTGGGGATTTTGTAGCACACTAATATGTGTCAGTAAATGTTTTGTTTATTAATTTAAATATTTCATTCTTAAAGGGATGCATGTTCTCTCTTATTACTCAAAAGTTTTTATTTTCTATAAAAAAGGCAAAAAACTCACGCAATTTTTGTGTTTTACTTTTCGCGTTTGGGGAATTTTGTAGTACAGTAATATGTATCAGTAAAAAAAAATTTTTGTCACTTTAAACATTTCATTCTTAAATGGTTGCATGTTCTCTCTTTTTTTGTTCAAATGTTTTTATTTTATTTGAAAAAGGCAAAGAAATTAGGTTATTTTTATGTTTTACTTTTCGCATTTGTGGAATTTTGTAGCACAGTAATGTGTAACAGTAAATATTCTCTTTTGTTAGTTTAAACATTTCATTCTTAAATGGTTGCATGCTCTCTCTTTTTTTGTTCAAATATTTCTATTTTATTTGAAAAATGGCAGGGAAATCAGGTTATTTTTATGTTTTACTTTTCTCGTTTGGGGAAATTTTGTAGCACAGTAGTATGTATCAGTAAATATTTTGTTTCTTAGTTTAAACATTACATTCTTAAAGGGATGCATGCCCTCTCTTTTTTAATCAAATGTTTCTATTTTATTGGAAGAAGGCAAAGAAATCAAGTTATTTTTAAGTTTTATTTTTCGGGTTTGGAGGATTTTGCAGCACAGTAATGTGTATCAGTAAATATTTTGTCTGTCACTTTAAACATTTCATTCTTAAATGGTTGCATGTTCTCTCTTTTTTTGTTCAAATGTTTTTATTTTATTTGAAAAAGACAAAGAAATTAGGCTATTTTTATGTTTTACTTTTCGCGTTTGGGAAATTTTGTAGCACAGTAATATGTATCAGTAAATATTTTCTTTGTTTGTTTAAACATTTCATTCTTAAGGATGCATGCTCTCTCTTTTATACTCAAATGTTTCTATTTCATTGGAAGAAGGCAAAGAAATCAGGTTATTTTTATGTTTTACTTTTCTGGTTTGGGTAATTATGCAGCAGAGTAATGTGTTTCAGTAAATATTATCTTTGTTAGTTTAAACATTTCATTCTTAGAGGAATGCATGTTCTTTCTTTTTTTTACTCAAATGTTTCTATTATATTGGAAGAAGGCAAACAAATCAGGTTATTTTTACGTTTTATTTTTCGCGTTTGGAGGATTTTGCAGCACAGTAATGTGTTTCAGTAAATATTATCTTTATTAGTTTAAACATTTCATTCTTAGAGGAATGCATGTTCTTTCATTTTTTTACTCAAATGTTTCTATTATATTGGAAGAAGGCAAACAAATCAGGTTATTTTTACGTTTTATTTTTCGGGTTTGGAGGATTTTACAGCACAGTAATGTGTATCAGTAAATATTTTGTTTGTTAGTTTAAACATTTCATTATTAAAAGGATGCATGCTCTCGCTTTTTTATTTAAATGTTTCTGTTTTATTTGAAAAAGGCAAAGAAATCAGGTTATTTTTATGTTTTACTTTTCGCGTTTGGGGAATTTTGTAGCACAGTAATAAGTATCAGTAAATATTTTCTTTGTTAGTTTAAACATTTTATTCTTAGGGATGCATGCTCTCTCTTTTTTACTCAAATTCTGTTTTTATTACATTGGAAGAAGGCAAAGAAATCAGGTTATTTTTATGTTTTACTTTTCTGGTTTGGGGAATTATGCAGCAGAGTAATGTGTTTCAGTAAATATTATCTTTATTAGTTTAAACATTTCATTCTTAGAGGAATGCATGTTCTTTCATTTTTTTACTCAAATGTTTCTATTATATTGGAAGAAGGCAAACAAATCAGGTTATTTTTACGTTTTATTTTTCGCGTTTGGAGGATTTTGCAGCACAGTAATGTGTATCAGTAAATAATTTGTATGTTAGTTTAAACATTTCATTATTAAAGGGATGCATACTCTCTCTTTTTTACTCAAATGTTTCTATTTTATTGGATAAAGGCAAAAAACTCAGGTTAATTTTATGTTTTACTTTTCTGGTTTGGGGAATTATGCAGCAGAGTAATGTGTTTCAGTAAATATTATCTTTGTTAGTTTAAACATTTCATTCTTAGAGGAATGCATGTTCTTTCTTTTTTTTATTCAAATGTTTCTATTATATTGGAAGAAGGCAAACAAATCAGGTTATTTTTACGTTTTATTTTTCGCGTTTGGAGGATTTTGCAGCACAGTAATTTGTATCAGTAAATATTTTGTTTGTTAGTTTAAACATTTCATTATTAAAGGGATGCATGCTCTCTCTTTTTTACTCAAATGTTTCTATTTTATTGGAAGAAGGCAAAGAAATCAAGTTATTTTTACGTTTTATTTTTCGGGTTTGGAGGATTTTGCAGCACAGTAATGTGTATCAGTAAATATTTTGTTTGTTAGTTTAAACATTTCATTATTAAAAGGATGCATGCTCTCGCTTTTTTATTTAAATGTTTCTGTTTTATTTGAAAAAGGCAAAGAAATCAGGTTATTTTTATGTTTTACTTTTCGCGTTTGGGGAATTTTGTAGCACAGTAATATGTATCAGTAAATATTTTCTTTGTTAGTTTAAACATTTTATTCTTAGGGATGCATGCTCTCTCTTTTTTACTCAAATTCTGTTTTTATTACATTGGAAGAAGGCAAAGAAATCAGGTTATTTTTATGTTTTACTTTTCTGGTTTGGGGAATTATGCAGCAGAGTAATGTGTTTCAGTAAATATTATCTTTATTAGTTTAAACATTTCATTCTTAGAGGAATGCATGTTCTTTCATTTTTTTACTCAAATGTTTCTATTATATTGGAAGAAGGCAAACAAATCAGGTTATTTTTACGTTTTATTTTTCGCGTTTGGAGGATTTTGCAGCACAGTAATGTGTATCAGTAAATAATTTGTATGTTAGTTTAAACATTTCATTATTAAATGTATGCATACTCTCTCTTTTTTATTCAAATGTTTCTATTTTATTGGATAAAGGCAAAAAACTCAGGTTAATTTTATGTTTTACTTTTCTGGTTTGGGGAATTATGCAGCAGAGTAATGTGTTTCAGTAAATATTATCTTTGTTAGTTTAAACATTTCATTCTTAGAGGAATGCATGTTCTTTCTTTTTTTTATTCAAATGTTTCTATTATATTGGAAGAAGGCAAACAAATCAGGTTATTTTTACGTTTTATTTTTCGCGTTTGGAGGATTTTGCAGCACAGTAATTTGTATCAGTAAATATTTTGTATGTTAGTTTAAACATTTCATTATTAAAGGGATGCATGCTCTCTCTTTTTTACTCAAATGTTTCTATTTTATTGGAAGAAGGCAAAGAAATCAAGTTATTTTTACGTTTTATTTTTCGGGTTTGGAGGATTTTGCAGCACAGTAATGTGTATCAGTAAATATTTTGTTTGTTAGTTTAAACATTTTATTATTAAAAGGATGCATGCTCTCGCTTTTTTATTCAAATGTTTCTGTTTTATTTGAAAAAGGCAAAGAAATCAGGTTATTTTTATGTTTTACTTTTCGCGTTTGGGGATTTTTGTAGCACAGTAATATGTATCAGTAAATATTTTCTTTGTTAGTTTAAACATTTTATTCTTAGGGATGCATGCTCTCTCTTTTTTACTCAAATTCTGTTTTTATTACATTGGAAGAAGGCAAAGAAATCAAATTATTTTTATGTTTTACTTTTCTGGTTTGGGGAATTATGCAGCAGAGTAATGTGTTTCAGTAAATATTATCTTTGTTAGTTTAAACATTTCATTCTTAGAGGAATGCATGTTCTTTCTTTTTTTTTACTCAAATGTTTCTATTTTATTGGAAGAAGGCAAAGAAATCAAGTTATTTTTACGTTTTATTTTTCGGGTTTGGAGGATTTTGCAGCACAGTAATGTGTATCAGTAAATATTTTGTTTGTTAGTTTAAACATTTCATCATTAAAAGGATGCATGCTCTCGCTTTTTTATTCAAATGTTTCTGTTTTATTTGAAAAAGGCAAAGAAATCAGGTTAATTTTATGTTTTACTTTTCTGGTTTGGGGAATTATGCAGCAGAGTAATGTGTATCAGTAAATATTTTGTTTGTTAGTTTAAACATTTTATTCTTAGGGATGCATGCTCTCTCTTTTTTACTCAAATTCTGTTTTTATTACATTGGAAGAAGGCAAAGAAATCAGGTTATTTTTATGTTTTACTTTTCTGGTTTGGGGAATTATGCAGCAGAGTAATGTGTTTCAGTAAATATTATCTTTGTTAGTTTAAACATTTCATTCTTAGAGGAATGCATGTTCTTTCTTTTTTTTATTCAAATGTTTCTATTATATTGGAAGAAGGCAAACAAATCAGGTTATTTTTACGTTTTATTTTTCGCGTTTGGAGGATTTTGCAGCACAGTAATTTGTATCAGTAAATATTTTGTTTGTTAGTTTAAACATTTCATTATTAAAGGGATGCATGCTCTCTCTTTTTTACTCAAATGTTTCTATTTTATTGGAAGAAGGCAAAGAAATCAAGTTATTTTTACGTTTTATTTTTCGGGTTTGGAGGATTTTGCAGCACAGTAATGTGTATCAGTAAATATTTTGTTTGTTAGTTTAAACATTTCATTATTAAAAGGATGCATGCTCTCGCTTTTTTATTTAAATGTTTCTGTTTTATTTGAAAAAGGCAAAGAAATCAGGTTATTTTTATGTTTTACTTTTCGCGTTTGGGGAATTTTGTAGCACAGTAATATGTATCAGTAAATATTTTCTTTGTTAGTTTAAACATTTTATTCTTAGGGATGCATGCTCTCTCTTTTTTACTCAAATTCTGTTTTTATTACATTGGAAGAAGGCAAAGAAATCAGGTTATTTTTATGTTTTACTTTTCTGGTTTGGGGAATTATGCAGCAGAGTAATGTGTTTCAGTAAATATTATCTTTATTAGTTTAAACATTTCATTCTTAGAGGAATGCATGTTCTTTCATTTTTTTACTCAAATGTTTCTATTATATTGGAAGAAGGCAAACAAATCAGGTTATTTTTACGTTTTATTTTTCGCGTTTGGAGGATTTTGCAGCACAGTAATGTGTATCAGTAAATAATTTGTATGTTAGTTTAAACATTTCATTATTAAATGTATGCATACTCTCTCTTTTTTATTCAAATGTTTCTATTTTATTGGATAAAGGCAAAAAACTCAGGTTAATTTTATGTTTTACTTTTCTGGTTTGGGGAATTATGCAGCAGAGTAATGTGTTTCAGTAAATATTATCTTTGTTAGTTTAAACATTTCATTCTTAGAGGAATGCATGTTCTTTCTTTTTTTTATTCAAATGTTTCTATTATATTGGAAGAAGGCAAACAAATCAGGTTATTTTTACGTTTTATTTTTCGCGTTTGGAGGATTTTGCAGCACAGTAATTTGTATCAGTAAATATTTTGTATGTTAGTTTAAACATTTCATTATTAAAGGGATGCATGCTCTCTCTTTTTTACTCAAATGTTTCTATTTTATTGGAAGAAGGCAAAGAAATCAAGTTATTTTTACGTTTTATTTTTCGGGTTTGGAGGATTTTGCAGCACAGTAATGTGTATCAGTAAATATTTTGTTTGTTAGTTTAAACATTTTATTATTAAAAGGATGCATGCTCTCGCTTTTTTATTCAAATGTTTCTGTTTTATTTGAAAAAGGCAAAGAAATCAGGTTATTTTTATGTTTTACTTTTCGCGTTTGGGGATTTTTGTAGCACAGTAATATGTATCAGTAAATATTTTCTTTGTTAGTTTAAACATTTTATTCTTAGGGATGCATGCTCTCTCTTTTTTACTCAAATTCTGTTTTTATTACATTGGAAGAAGGCAAAGAAATCAAATTATTTTTATGTTTTACTTTTCTGGTTTGGGGAATTATGCAGCAGAGTAATGTGTTTCAGTAAATATTATCTTTGTTAGTTTAAACATTTCATTCTTAGAGGAATGCATGTTCTTTCTTTTTTTTTACTCAAATGTTTCTATTTTATTGGAAGAAGGCAAAGAAATCAAGTTATTTTTACGTTTTATTTTTCGGGTTTGGAGGATTTTGCAGCACAGTAATGTGTATCAGTAAATATTTTGTTTGTTAGTTTAAACATTTCATCATTAAAAGGATGCATGCTCTCGCTTTTTTATTCAAATGTTTCTGTTTTATTTGAAAAAGGCAAAGAAATCAGGTTAATTTTATGTTTTACTTTTCTGGTTTGGGGAATTATGCAGCAGAGTAATGTGTATCAGTAAATATTTTGTTTGTTAGTTTAAACATTTTATTCTTAGGGATGCATGCTCTCTCTTTTTTACTCAAATTCTGTTTTTATTACATTGGAAGAAGGCAAAGAAATCAGGTTATTTTTATGTTTTACTTTTCTGGTTTGGGGAATTATGCAGCAGAGTAATGTGTTTCAGTAAATATTATCTTTGTTAGTTTAAACATTTCATTCTTAGAGGAATGCATGTTCTTTCATTTTTTTACTCAAATGTTTCTATTATATTGGAAGAAGGCAAACAAATCAGGTTATTTTTACGTTTTATTTTTCGCGTTTGGAGGATTTTGCAGCACAGTAATGTGTATCAGTAAATAATTTGTATGTTAGTTTAAACATTTCATTATTAAAGGGATGCATACTCTCTCTTTTTTACTCAAATGTTTCTATTTTATTGGATAAAGGCAAAAAACTCAGGTTAATTTTGTTTTACTTTTCTGGTTTGGGGAATTATGCAGCAGAGTAATGTGTTTCAGTAAATATTTTGTTTGTTAGTTTAAACATTTCATTATTAAAGGGATGCATGCTCCCTCTTTTTTACTCAAATGTTTCTGTTTTATTGGATAAAGGCAAATAAATCAGGTTGTTTTTATGTTTTACTTTTCTGGTTTGGGGAATTTTGCAACAGAGTAATGTGTATCAGTAAATATTTTCCTTGTTAGTTTAAACATTTCATTCTTAGAGGGATGCATGCTCTCTCTTTTTTACTCAAATGTTTCTATTATATTGGAAGAAGGCAAAGAAATCAGGTTATTGGAGGATTTTATTTTTCGGGTTTGGGGAATTTTGCAACAGAGTAATGTGTATCAGTATTTATTTTCTTTGTTAGTTTAAACATTTCATTCTTAGAGGGATGCATGCTCTCTCTTTTTTACTCAAATCTTTCTATTATATTGGAAGAAGGCAAAGAAATCGGGTTATTTTTACGTTTTATTTTTCGCGTTTTGGGAATTTTGCAGCACAGTAATGTGTATCAGTAAATATTTTGTTTCTTAGTTTAAACATTTCATTCTTAGAGGGATGCAGGCTCTCTCCTTTTTACTCAAATGTTTCTATTTTATTGGATAAAGGCAAAGAAATCAGGTTATTGTTATGTTTTAATTTTCTGGTTTGGGGAATTTTGCAGCAGAGTAATGTGTATCAGTAAATATTTTCTTTGTTAGTTTAAACATTTCATTATTAAAGTGATGCATGCTCTCTCTTTTTTACACAAATGTTTCTATTTTATTTTACAAGGAAAAGAAATCAGGTACCTTAATTTTCAGGATTGACAAAATTTGTAACTTTGTACTGTGTCTCAGTAAGCACATTTAGTTTGATAATTTAAATATTTTATTTCTACAAGAATTTATGCTGGTCCTCTTTTTTATTGAAATGTTTTTCTTTTATGTGAAAAAGGCAAAGAAATCAAGTTATTTTTATGTCTTACTTTTCACGTTTTTTGAATTTTCTAGCACAGTAATGTGTATTATTATAATTTTTTTTGTTTAAACATTTCATTCATAAAAGGATGTATGTTTTTTTTTTCTGTTCAAATGTATTTATTCCATTTGAACAATAAAGAGAAATCAGGTATCTTACTTTTCAGTCTTGAGAAATTTTGTAGCTCTGTAATATTTGTCAGTAAACACATTTAGTTTGATAGTTTAAATATTTTATCTATAAGAGAATATATACTTTCCATTTTGTTTTTGTTAAAGTGTTTTTATTTTATTTGATCAAGGCAAAGAAATTAGGTTATATATATATATATTTACTAGACTTGAAGAATTTTTTATCACAGTAATACGTATCAGTGAATATATTGTTTTTTAAGTTTAAAAATCATACTTTATAATATATGTCACTAAGCACATTTAATTTGATAGTTTCTATAATTTATTCTTAAATGGATGTGTTTTAGTTGGTAGTGTATGCTTCGTACACTTTTTAAAAGTTTGCTTTTTCGTATGATAGGCTGGCCGATAGTTTCAACAGGTAATAGAGCAATTTCGGGGGGTCTTATATTAGTTGGGTCGTGAAACTTTTGATAACTTAAAGATGGATCCAGCACCAATAAAGTTTAGGATCCGCTGTTTTCGAAAATCATTGCATAAAAGAGTTATCAATATAAAGCAGCAAATTTCTGAAAACCTTGAACGTATTTTTAGGTGCGTTCGTAATTACATAAGTACGTAGCATTTATAATTGTCATCTGGTCTGTTCGTCTGACTGCACATCCGTCTGTCTGTCTTCAGCACATAATTATAAAAATAGTACCCAACCAAATGGTTTGTAATTTAAAATATATAATTGTTGCAAAATTTTGTGGAGTCATTTCCTATTTTATGAGCATCGGATCGATAGCTTAGTTAGAGGGACACTCAAAATTATTAGATTACATTGCTGCAAAGGGGAAAATACCTTCAAGTGCATTTTAATGATGTTATATTTTACGTACATAATGAAATTGATATGCATGTTTGAAGTACATTAAAATATATATTGTGTACAGTGTGTGGTGCAATGAATATTTTTGCCTAATTTACAAGCCCCCCACAAAATTATTCCGTTACATAATATTATAAAGGAAAGCAATGTTTAGGGTGTATTTTAATTATATTGAATTATTTAACATTTTATTAAATTGATATATGTTGCTAAGGGCCACTGCAAATTACTTCCTACAGAATTGAAAGCACATAATATCTTCAAGAACACACAAAAGATTTCAGATTCGATACCTTATCTGAAGTACTTTATATAAGCGATGGTTGCAGGAAGTTCAATTTTAGTTTTGATATGTGATTTTAACTATTTTTTTTTTTTTGTGTTACGTTATGTGTATAAATGTTAAAAACCATATACAGAGTTACATAAAAGAATTTGTAAGGGAGACTGAGTATGAACGGAAATAGTTTAAAAGAATTTTTTGCCTGTAAATTATGCGTTTTATGCTGGACTACATTTAGCACACCAAAATATCTTTGTACATTATAAATAAATCATTTTAAAAGATCACGCAAATAATTGGATAGAAGGCTTTCTATGGATGATGATCTTTGGAGGAGTGATTTCAGTACATTTAAGCGTGTGTAAGTCTTAATTAAATTACAGTTAGTAATTAAGTAACACTTAATTAGTAGCGTGTAAATAAAAATGATAAGTAATATACAGGGTTGTATAAGACCAGACGACTATACATACTTGTACAATTATGATATTTTCCCATGACCCATAACGTAATAGAATTCTTTTTAGTGTCTCTGCAATTAAATATGTAAATTATACGTGTGACATATAACTATAGTGAATTAATTATTTGGAATAGTCAAAGACTTTCTGGTCCAAAAATTTATATTATTATAAAGTCTTGTCGCATCTTGTTTTATTCATCCGCTAACATCCCTAGAGAGCAACAGTTTAACGTATTGTGACGTAGTGACAAATAAATCCAGGATGACGTTTGGCAAATCTTTTATTTACAGCGACACAGCAACACGGCAAACAGAAGAAAAAAATAAAAAAATGAAAGTAAGATTTAAATGGGAGCACACTATGTACTCTGTCCGCAAACTGTTACTACAGTTGCGCGTGGGTTTGGCTTTCCACAGTTTTACAAACAGATGACGGCCGTAACGGACTTCACTTTCTTACGGGACAGTCTGTGCCCCGGTTGACGATCTACGTCGTTTGACTTCAGAGTCAAAACCAAAAATCCTCTTTTGAGCCTCTTTGAAATTGCATATATACAAAGCAGTTTTCTTTGATAATCGCCGATCATTAAGAGAATAAATCAGACAGCTTAAATATTGTAGATTTATTATATTCAAGCTGTCTAACGTTAAGTTCTTGGCCTGAAATACGATTTTTATAATGTCAGTTGGAGAGGTTTCAAGGGAAATTTATTGCTCAGATAATTGGAAAGTTGAAGTTTTATTTATACACAAATGTATCGTACTTGTCAGAGGGTATTTACAAGGGCTAACATCTGCCTTTATTGACAGTGTGCTAATGAGGAAATTCAGAACATTACAGTATATTTTTATGGTTAATATATTGCCATTTGTCAGTATTCCAACATAAACAGCGATTGTTTTAACATGAAAAAAACTATTTGATCTTTTTTAACATGCATGCACAACACTATAATTGCGTGTCTTATAAAATGTATAAACTTTTTACTGTTGGAATAAAGATTTTATTTTCTATGATATTTTGTACAAAGAAAAAATACTACAAACCTTAACCGAATAATTTATTTCTTCAAAATAAGTCCCCTAAAGTCTTTTTTTTACTTCACTATAAAATAAAGATAATGTGGATATTTTTCTCATATCCGTATTTTTACACCTGAAGAGTTCCACAATATTATGTAGTACTCGAGTAAACTTCTTTAGACTGAATCCTTAAATATTTTATTTGCGGGAACTTTATTTTATATTATTTTGAGGATTTAAGATATATTTCTCTTTTTTTTCAAAATTTTATTCCCAAGGAAATAGTTTTGCGAGTGCATAAAGTTACTTTATTTCAAAAAAAGATAAATTTGAAGCAGGTCGTTTATTATCTTCTGCTATTAAATGAAATAAGAAAGCGTAATACATTTCAGAACAAAATTAAAAATTGTCTTATAATAAATTATGTCACGTTTTGCTTAACAATGAATTTACTTTGGAACACGGACTAGATCCCCTATGTAACTTGGAAATAGGCTACCCACATAGCATGCATGGTCACAGTGACGTCATTCTGACGTCACTGAATCACTTTGGTCACATCACATCTGTAACGAAAATGCCACCACTCAATGATGTCACATTGTGACTGAGATGTGACTTTCTTAAAAATTTTTAGAAACTTACAAATATTCTTCAAAACATGTCACTTAATTTAAAAAACATGTTTCTATCAATTTAACTATCGTCGCTTTTGTCACAGTTTCGCCACAATGTTAATGTCAAAGAAGTCACAAATGACACACCTTTCACAAATTGGTCACAATGTGACCAATTAATAAAATAAAATACCTGAAAAGTTCCAAAACCTGTGTGAACAGGTTGTGGAATGTGACGTCACAAAAAAGCTCTAAAACGGCCATAACGACTTCACATTTTAGTCACTGTGACTTCACATCGACGTCACGCGACGTCACATCGACAATCGATGGTCACAAAGTCACAATGTGACTTCACAACGACGTTGCAGTGACGTCACCATGTCTTACGGGTATGTTATAAAAAGCCTTTGATCTGTAATACAGTGACTCCCAATCTATGAATCACAATCCACTAGTGGGTCAAGGGGGATGTTTTGGTGGTCACTATTCAGGTTTAGCACAAAAATATGTATTTTCTTCCATTTTTATTAAAGAAATACAACAATTTCAACATAAATAATAATTGTAGAAAACATCCTCTTTTTTTCCTGGATGAATATAAACAGAATATCCACAAACATTTAAATCATCTATAAGGTCCTTGATGGGGTTAAGGTGCAGAGGACAACAACCGGCCTAGTTTTTAATTTTTCAATTTTGGTTTCAGGGGTTTTTTTTAATTACTTTAACTTTCAAAACCGGTTCTGAAATTAAAACTATCGTAATATAAAAATATGTAAGCAAAATCGAAAAAGGTAAAAGTTAGGCCAGTTGTAGATCATCCTCAGCTATCCTATGCAAAAAAAAAAAAAAAAAAAAAAAAAAAAATCAAGTAAAAATATAGAAAAATTAGAACGAAATATCTGAAAAGAACCCTCCCATAGACTTTACATTATCATCCGGCTCTTTTTCAGTGGCTATTATGGGGCCTTAATCACGATATACCTCTGTGAACATCCCTTTTCTACTTTGCTGTTAAATAACAGTACAGAAATAAACCGTGTGTAGAAAGTGGCTTAAAATTATAATTAGTGACTTTTAACCATGATATTAGATGCCCTCCTCGGTAAACACCAGCGCCAGAAATTTCACTGTTTATAAAGCTATGATTTGAGAATGATTATACGTATATTTAATTACTTTGCAGTTGGTGGGTTAGTTTAATTATTGTTTTAATTATTATTCTACTTGCAAATTATTGGATTAATAGTTCTTGTTTTTGTTGATAATGAATTTTTCACCCAAAAAAATAACTTTTTTTCGTAGGATAGGGTAGTCAATAGCTAATAGAGGCCATACAGACGATTTCCATACACTCTTATAATAGGTGGGTCGCAAAAAAATGTTTTACTTAAAGGTGTACCAATAAAGGTTTGGAACCGCTTATAAATATAGTCTATATTTAAATTAATAATAATAATAAACATCATTTTTAGGATGATTATAACGAGTCATATATTACGTACGCCATGCATTAATCATTAATATTCCTAGACCAATGATAAAAAAACAGTAGATTAAAGATAGACAAATTTAACTGTTTAAAATGTGCATTTTTATTTGATGCAGGTAATCAGACTGACTTCTGAACACTTCATATTACGTACGACATGGATTAAACATTAATATTCCTAGACCCATCACAAACAAATTTCGAATGAAATTTCAGCTTTAAAATTTTTGGAACAGCAAATTTTTCAACTTCTTGACATTGCATATTTTAAATTTTTACACCGTTGCATAGAGAAACAAATGCACTTTTTAATGAAATTTGTTTGAAATCTTTATCACATTTTTTTTTAATTATTAATTTTTTAAAAGTTATTATTACTCTTTCTGTCATTGTGGCAACAGTAGAATAGAGTTGTTGGACATTAAACTTGAACCAATCAGAAAACGAATAAAATAAAAAACAGAAGTATTCCATTTTTGGACATTAAACTTGGACCAATCAGGAAACGAATAAAATTAAATAAGTTGCGAAATTCTACCAATTAAAGGATTCAGATATACTTTCGATTTCCCAATTCTCTACCGAGAACAACAACTATTTTTTTCCAAATAGTTAAAAAAAACAAGGTTTTATTTTTTTGCGCTTGTTCGAAAATCGCCTAGAAGAGATAATTGCAGTTTAAAGATTCTAGCCAATCTATAAAAATAGATTTTTATAAATCCAAAATTATCTTCCGTAGAAAAAATTAACAGAAAGCCATAAGAGAATTAATTGAAATAATTGCTAAGAAAGTTATAGCTTGTAATGATGCACTGTTATGTAATATTCATGGAGTTTGAAAAGAATTGCTGCATATAACAAACAAAAGTTTTTTTTTTTTCTTTAGAAATTTGAATATATTGATCTGGCATCTTATCTGCCGCACAACCTTTAAATTACAGTGTTCTCTTCCGGACGATAAGAAATGACACTGAAGATGGCAGTGTTGCAAGACCGGCTACTTTTTCTTTATTTGATTCGCATCACTTTTATTAAAGAATAAACTTCCTCTTCTTTTCGCCTCTATAATTATCCTATTTAATAAATCGAATTTTACCATTCTAAAAAAGTGGTGCCAGTCGGAATTTCAAAAAGTAGCCCGTCAGGAAACGGTGTATGACGGCTATGCGATATTTGACAGCGTTTTGATTTTTTTAAATGTTTTTAAAGTATTTTTAAGTTAGCTGAAATGCATTTTAAACAATTTTACACCATACATATGCACGTGCTGGTATTTTTGGTATATTTATTTTTCCTTTAATATATGAATTTTAATTGTAAAAAGCTTTTAGCGTTTACAGTAAAGAAAAACTTTTCATATATATTCTGTAATCCGTAAAGCCACGGTTGAAATCCAAAGTTATCATAAGAAAAAATATATGAAAGGATTTAACAGCTAAAAAAACTGCAAAAAAAATTCTCGACAATTCATACAACATTGTACATGAAAAAAACGATATTTTTTCTACACGAGTTCCATTTCTATAACAAAAAAAATTCTGTTTATCCTAATAAATCTAATTACGATGAGCTCAAATCATAGAAAAACATGCCATAATCTATTCAAATTATTATTTTTTAATTCTTAGATTTATTACTGCAACACAATCCTTTGATTTGTGTAAAAGAAGCAAGATTTTGTGTAATAAGTAAAATAGAGAATTCATAAATTACGAGTATATGACTTTATTAATGTAAACTTTCTTTTCTTTTTTTCTGTTATGGTTAATTAGTAACAGCGTTGGATTAATGCTATAATTAATTATTACATGTATGTAGAATGTACGTATTTTTTTTATTAAACTTTAGAGCTTCATCAAATATAGATTACAGATAATTTGTCACAAAAACATAAAAGTTGAATTTGAAGTTTTCAAAGTATTCAAATTATCACATTCGCGAATTCATATATTTTATAGTACATACTTTCATACATAGAAATGTCGCCTTTTATCATATTTTACTTAATGCTGCCTAGCGCAAGTTTAGCTTTAATTTAATTCTATTGTTGTTTCCTTTGTTTTGTTTTATTCAGTTATTTAGAAATTTCATTATAATTACATCAGCATAAGCACCTCACTTAATATTTTCCAACTCTAATATTAAAAATTAATGTCTGGTAATTGTTCATGCATGTGTCGAACATAGTACTTTTCCTATCAATGTATGTACTGATGACACTTCTAATGAGTTTCAGAACCAAAACTAACAAAAATTTATTTTCTTTATGTTATTAATATGTTATATTCTTTATATTATTAATATGATTTATTCTTTATGTTATCATATGCAGTGGATTTGAGTCCCCCCCCCGTAGTTGCACTTAGACTCTAAAACTACTATCAGATTCACATACTTTGCGAGCAATTTTTGAGCCAACTCATGATTTCAACCGATTTGATGCAAGAAGTCGTCTAACTACATTGTAATAGCACAGCAATATCTCAAACTTTTATATCCCTGCTTTAAAATGCCTCCGCTAGCTATGACTTTTTATCCAACTTCCAACATTTCAGCCAATCAAAATAAGCAGTTATCAACATCATTCATTTCTCACCTAGCAAGATGGCCGACGCTGCGATTAAGTTGAAACAGAATGATGACCAAGAAAGAGTTTTAATGTAAAGCGTAAAACATAAAACACATGTATGAGGCATAAAACACAATTTGTATTTAAATAGAACTTTGAAAAGGTATTCATATCAAGAGATAACCGAAACTGCATACATACCGGGTGATCCAAAAATGACAGATGGATTTTAAAATTCAATAACTTGCAAACGGTGACAACTATTTAAAAAATTTTTGCAGAAGGGTTATGTATAAGATCAGGAGTTCTTTTACCGTAACTTTTTATTTTAGTTCGCATCTTAAACAATATGTGGTGCTGACGGCGATTGAAGGCCAGGTCGACGCTTCACTCAGCATTGATCACCTGGCCTTCAATCGCCGTCAGCGCAACCTATTGTTTGAGATGCGAACTAAAATAAAAAGTTACGGTAAAAGAACTCCTGACATTATGCATAACCCTCCTGCAAAAATTTTTTAAATAGCTGTCATCGTTTGCAAGTTATTGAATTTTAAAATCCATCAGTCATTTTTGGGACACCCGGTATATACAGCTTCTAGAGCGTTTATTGTCGCCAATGGAAGAGCGATAAATAGTAACAACTGTGAAATAGTATAACCGTTTTTTCCTCGAATTTTACCAACAATAATTGCAGTCTTTTCTTCACGTAGTTTCCTGAAAAGTTGGAGGAAATGTTGACTGAAAAATTGGACTCTCGAAAAGTTTGTGGATCTGATAGCAGCTTAAGGCGATAGCTGGATTCTCGGGACGATCATTCCTGTCATCCCTATCGTATAATGGTTTGCTTTTTATTGTTTTCAGACAATTCTGTAATAACCCACAGAAAACATCTGATGGTGCAAGTTTCAAATCTTGCCTTATCCAAAATATCAAAAATCTTCATTTTAGGTGCGTTCGTAATTATGTTAATATGTAGCACCTATTGTTGTCGTTCAGTCCGTCCATCTGTCCGGATATAACAACGCAAAAACTACCCAACCGAATCGTTTGAAATTTAAAATTTAAAACATATAAGTATTACATAATTTTGTCGAGTCATTTCACATTTTATCAAAATCGGATGCATTGTTCAATTACAGGGACAATCAAAAGTTACACTACGGTCAATGTGGAAAAAATGTTTCAAATGCATTTTAATGGTGTTACACTCATTCGAACATAATAAAATTGATATGCACCTATAAAGTAAATATTATAATATACATTTTGCATAATCTGTGGCCCAAAGAATATTTGTTATTGATTTAAAAGGCCACACAAATGTATTCCACTACATAATGGTATAGGCAGAACATTGGTAGGTGCGCATTTTAATTGCAATTAACTAATTACAATTTTATGAGATTGATATATGGGAGTGATATTTTTAAAACTTCATTATCGTACGAACGCACCTCATTTGCAACGGTTCACGTGCAATTTCCAACTTGTTTCTATTAGTCTGTTCTACTGGTTTACTTCACCAAAAAAACACTACAAACAGTAAAAACATTAGTTTCATCCTGTATTTCTGACATTGTAATATCTTAGTTCACAATGAAAATTAATGGCCTAAAATACAGGTTTTATGCGATTTCCCAAATTTGGATAAGATGAGTTTTGAAATTCACGTGATCGTATTCGGACGTGAGTTTCAAAACTCGCCTTATCGAGAAAATAAAATTTTGAAAAATTGCGAAAACCCTCTGACTGCATCATTTCTTTCTTTTCTTTTTTAGGTGCTTTCGTAATTATGTAAATATACGTAGCACCTATTGTTGTCGCTCAGTCCGTCCGTCTGTCTGTTTGTCTATCCGTTTGTCCGTCCGCATATAACAACGCAAAAACTACCCAACCGAATCGTTCGAAATTTAAAATTGCTAATTATAGCATAATTTTGTCGAGTCATTTCAAATTTCATGAAAATCGGATGGATAGATCAATCACAGGGACAATCAAAAGGATGCCCTTACATTACGGTCAATGGGGAAAAAAGTTTCAAATGCATTTTAATCGTTTGACATTTAAAACATATAATTATTGTGTAATTTTGTCGAGTCATTTCAAATGTTATGAAAGTCGGATGCATAGATCATTTACAGGGACAATCAAAAGTATTCCACAACATTACGGTCAATGGGAAAAAAATTTCAAATACATTTTAATGATGTTACACTCATTCGAACATAATAGAATTGGCATGAATCTATGAAATATAAACTAAAATATGCATTCTGTACTATCTGTGATGCAAAGAATTTTTATTATTAAATTACAGATCCACACAAAAATATTCCACTACATAATACTATACGGGGAAACATTGTTTGGGGCGTGTTTCAATTATATTCAACTATTTCACATTTTATGAATAAGATATACGTTGCTGAGGTGTGTTTCAATTATATTCAACTATTTCACATTTTATGAATAAGATATACGTTGCTGAGGTGTAATAAAAATTGCTTCCAGCATATTTACAGAAACACAAAGATTTCGACTAATATACTCTATCCGAAGTACGCTGCACTATATCAGCAAGATCTGAATATTTGTAAAACTTCGTTATCGACGAAGGCACCTCATTTGCTACGTTCACGTGCAATTTCCAACTTGTTTTTTTTAAATTGTAAACAGATTTTACAATTCCAGAAATACACGATAAAAATATTTTTTCCTGCTGATTATTTTGATTCAAGTTCACCAGTAGAATAGATTAATAGAAAATAATAGGTTTATTTATTTATTTTATTTATTTATTTATTTATTATTTACTTTTTTTGATAAGGCGAATTTTGAAACTCCCGTCCTCATAGCTACTCTGTTACGCTCACAATATATTTTATTTCTTTATTTTGAAAGATATTTACGATTTTTGCAAAATATGAAAAAAATATCAATTAACAGGTTTTGATTTGTTGTTTCAATTATTTTTTGTGTAAGTTATTTTGATAACATTAATTTATTGATGAATTTGAATATTTTCATAAGTGTTTGATTCATTGTTCCTAAATAGTCTGTAAATGTGCAAATCTATATTATAAAGCCCAAACGTATCTGTGCGTAACGCATACGCCATTTTGCGTAGGGCAACACTTTCAAATTTTAAATGAATTTCGGCATTGCAATTTTTGTTATTAAAAGTTTTTAAACTTCTTAAAGTCGCAAATTTTCAATTTTTACTTCATCGTGTAGGAAAAAAGTGCACTTTTAAATGAAATTTGTTTGAAAGCTGTATCTTAATTTGTTTATTAAAATATTAGTTTTTTTTAGCTTTTAATACTTCTTTTCTAATCGTGGCAACAGGAGTACTCCATTTCTATTTAATGCAAAGGAAAAACGGAAAAAAATGAGTGCTGTATCTTTATGTTGCCATTTTCTCATTAAAAGAGAAAAAATAGAAATTTAAACATCTTCTGTTATAAAACCCGGTGAATTTTGAGTTCATTTACAAAATTTGATTTACACGTAGAAGAATATTAACAGTTTAATATCTCTTTCAGCTAATAGCATTGAGACTTCAAGTTTTCAATCAAAATTATCAAATTAAAATGCCAAAATTTTTTAAACGTGAATACAGATGTGAAATGTACATTTGTAAATTTTGATATGAGGAAAATGATGCCGAGTTTTTAGATTTCACGGGAAAAAATTCTATGATTAAGTCAAAGTTGAATAAATTTTGCTTTTTATCATTTTGGAATACTAGCACAAGAACCTTAATTGATAACTTTATCATAATAACATATCTTTATTATTTTTTACTTCTTACATATACGATTAAAGTTTAATTTTAACAATTTCTACAACTGCATTTTATAGAAATAGTAACTTGTTAATTTGACGATAAATATCGTTTGTTTAAGAGTTAGACGTACCAATATAAAATGCACTTTCTACTATAGCTAATTTTGTAGATTTATTATTAGTTAATGAAACAGTTCCTTCTTAAACATTTTCTTTCGTCAAAATTTGACGGGTTCTAGCTGTATATTAATAGATAATTGGTCTCATCTTATTTAAACGCTAACCTTTCTGAAATTCCAGATGCCCTTTGAAAATATTATCAATGAATGAGAAAAACATTTCTTGCCAATTGTATGTTGAGAAAACACTGCATGTATAAATAAATACTTTTTTTAATATTGATTGAATACTGACCATGAAATACAGGGCGGTCATAAAAAAAACTTTGCCGGTGTATGGAGCTCCAACGGCCAATCCGTTCAACCGATCGAGGTGAAATTTCATATATAGCTATTCAGAGGTATGAGCTCGAGATTCTCTGAACGGCAACAAAATGGCGCTCACGGTTACTGTTACAATTACAGAAACTCGAAATTTTCCAATGGCAACACCCTTTTTTTTTCATCGCAAAATGATCAGCGCATGCGAAAACCCTAAAGAACGTCAGAACCGTACGTGTATAGCCAGAAACGAACACGTTATGCACGCACAAAAAACTGTTCTGCGAATCCCCCCCCCCTGCCTATAATAAAACACGATTGGCGCGAAAAGAGTAAATTAGCATATGACATAGAGTCTTTTTATCCGTTTTCTACGCTGACTATCTGGCAAGTGACGTTGCGTGATTGGTATTTTGTCTGTCATATTAAAGTTTTCTGCGTGCGCCTTGGTCGTGTTTTTTGGGGCCGTTCGTAGAACTGATTTTGTGCAAGTATAACGCGTCCGTTTATTGCAATAACCATAGCGTTCCAGCGCTCTTTAGGGTTTTCGCATGCGCTGATCATTTTGCGATGAAAAAAAATGGGTGTTGCCATTGGAAATTTTCGAGTTTCTGTAACTATAACCGTAACCGTGAGCGCCACTTTGTTGTCGTTCAGAGAATCTCGAGCTCATACCTCTGAATAGCTATATCTGAAATTTCATCTCGATCGATTGAACGGACTGGCCTCTAGAGCTCCCTATATCGGCAAAGTTTTTTTATGACCACCCTGTATAATTATTTTTTTAAGAAATACCAGCATTAAAGATTTAAAGGCTTTAAATTTAATATATTTGCATAGAACACTAACATTTCAGAAATTCTTCTTGCAAATATTGTCACTGAATTGATGGAGTAACTGTAGCCTATTTTAATGTGATCTACAAAATCCAAACATCTTAATACTCTGGCAAGCAATTATTCACCTTCAAGCAATTATTGCTACAATGGTACAAAATATTGTTTCTTTCAAAATGTGCACTGTTGCGTCTCCCATTTCCTTTCTCTCAGTTTTATTAGAATGACGTGAATAGCATGTGTTTATATTATATTGACCATACATTAAATTTCTTTTTTAAATAAATACCACAATTAACGAACTATAAAAAATAGCGTGTGTTTATGTAATTTTAGAACTAAAATATAGCTAAAACAAATAATATTGGTACTATATTATTTTTTTAATTGAGTCAAAATTCAATATTTTTTTCAAGAATTTTTAAACCTCACTTAGATTTTTATGCAAAGCTATAACTATTTCAAATCTCATAATATTACTATCGTAATATCTTGCATAAATGATGTAAAAAAGTAATTAAAGCTTATAACTCCTCAAATAAGAAAAAAAAAGAAAGAAAAAAAGGAGAAAAGTTTTGAAAATATTAGGCAGTAGAAAAGAAAAAAAATACTATTTTTACTATGCTGACAAAGATAACAATTCTCTTGTAATAATAAAAAAAAGTATTGTTTGCATTCATAAATCTAATTACGGTGAAAAAATTATCATTCAGAAAATATACCATTTCTGTTCATATTTCTTTAGGTTGTGATTTATTAGAATAAAGTGTCTTTATCTCTTTTTGGCATTGAAATTTTTTTCCGTATAATCATGGGAAATCATTATTATTCTTATAAGTTCTCTAGTAAGACAAACAAGAAATTAATTTCAGCTTTTGTTTTCTTATCTCTGGATTGCCAATTACAAATGACTTTAGATATGGCATATAAAATATATATAAAAAGAAATATTTTATAATATTTTACTTAATGCAGTAATTATTTCAAACTGTTAAATTTTCGGTAAATATTCGACGTATTTTTGTTATCAAAGAATTATTTGTATATACAGGTTGGTTACAGTTTAAAAAAATACCCTGTTTAGATTTACTTGGAATCAATCCTAGTAGACAGATATCGATGAAATGCGAAAAGTACGTTATATGGATCATGAAGAAAAGAAATATGGAATAAAAAAGTAGTACAAATTTCGGCCGCCAGGAAGAAGGGAGTGCATAAATATTGAAAACTCAAATTAGAAACAAACAAGTTGGAAATTGCACGTGAGGCGTAGCAAATGAGGTGCGTGGGTACGTTAACGAAGTTTTAAAAATATCACTCTCATATATCAATCTCATAAATTTTTTAAATAGTTAATTACAATGAAAATGCGAGGCAAATAATGTTCTCCCTATACCATTATGTAATTGAATATTTTTGCGTGGCCTTGTAAATCAATAACAAATGTTCTTTGCACAACAGATTATGCAAAATGAATATTATAATATGTACTTTATAGATGCATATCAATTTTATTATGTTCGAATGAGTGTGACACCATTAAAATGCATTTGAAACATTTTTCCCCATTAAACGTAATGTAATGGACTACTTTTGAGTGTCCCTGTAATTGAACTATGCATCCGATTTTCATAAATTTGAAATAACTCAACAAAATTATGTAATAATTATGTATTTTAAATTTCAAACGATTAAAATGCATTTGAAACTTTTTTCCCCATTGACCGTAATGTAATGGAATACTTTTGATTGTCCATGTAATAGATGTATGCTTCCGATTTTGATAAAATTAGAAATAATTCGACAAAATGATGTAATAATTATATATTCTAAATTCCAAACGATTAAAATGCATTTGAAACGTTTTCCCACATTGACCGTAATGTAATGGAATTATTTTGATTGTCCCTGTAATTGATCTATGCATCCGACTTTCATAAAATTTTAAATGACACGACAAAATTATGTAATAATTATATATTTTAAATTTCGAGCGATTCGGTTGGATAGTTTTTGCGTTGTTATATGCGGGCGGACGGACGGACGAACAGACTGAACGACAACTATTCGTGCCACATATTTACAAAATTACGAACGCACCTAAAAACTTTATTTTTCACAACATATGGTTAATTTGTGTTCCATTAACGTCGAGTATGTGTTCAGTGCGTGTTATAGCATGTTCAACAGTATCGAGAAGACATTCTTGATCATTTGTAACTACATGACGAGTTATGCTTGCTTTTGAATCATGCACAGTCCGTAGACCCTCTCTATAGAAGCCATCTTGCAGGAATCCCAACAATAAGGATGTCACGCGGTATTTTTCGAAGGCGTATTTTTTTTTCCAACCACCTTCGTCGTTCCAAGCCCAAGCTCGCACTCTGATTGGTTGTTGCTCTCGGCACTGTTTTCATGTAACTTGGCGATAATCATACTTGGCGTAGCGATAGATGCTTCCGTCGAGGAGTTTGATTTTTTTCCGAACCGAGTACAAAGTAACTTTTTCTTGCAGCATTGGATTGGATGGAACGTGTCTTACTGAAAGCTGTACTCTTTAAAAGTTTTTAAACATAAAATTTTACTTTGTACTCGGCTCCGAAGGAAATCAAACTCGACGGAAGCATCTATCGCTACGCCAAGTATGATCATCGCCAAGTTACGTGAAAACAGTGCCGAGAGCAACAACCAATCAGATTGCGAGCTTGGGCTTGGAACGACGAAGGTGGTTGGAAAAAAAATTACGCTTTTCAAAGTCTGAAGAACGAGGAAGCCATGTTACCAAAAATATTCTATAATTTACCCGATTATTATAACAGGCAGGCACGGATATAGTAGAGGGTATACGGTAATATACGCCGTATATCTTCTGGATTTTTTAAAAGAACACTGTATAACTTCTGCTTCTCAAAAAAGCTATACCATATACAATCTTAGGGTATACCGTCTGCCTTGAGAGTATACTCTCTTCTTAGAGAGTATATCTTCTGTTATTTTTACGACTACACCACTGCAGGCAGGTAACAGTGCCGTTACTGCTCGGGCTATTTCAAGTGGTACACAATCTTGTATGACAAATTGCTGACTTTTTTAAAAAAGACATCTTTACCAGTAACGCTCGTTAATTTGTCTCATAGTCCAAAGGTTTTCATGTATTTTTATAAGAATGCTTATGAATTGCAAGATATTTATATTAATTAATCACAGTTTGATACTATAATATCTTTAATATCACTTCTTTCTATGTATGATTCATAAATAACAATATGTTTAAAATATTTTTGTCTGCAGCCATTTAAATATGATTTCTAGAAACGGAAAAAGCCGGGACAGACGGTTAAAGGGTTAACCCTTTGTGGTGCAGAGTACTTTCATTACTTAAGTGTTGAAATTAATAATTGACACCGGAATTTAAAAAACAACTTTATTTGTAAATAAGAAAAGACTATATTTCACACACCTAATAAATCGAAGCTCCTTTTACCAAAATTCTGGTGTCAATGTGGCTCTGGGAATTAAAATTAAGTGATTTCATAGAAATACTAATGTCCGCCGAGGGGTTTAACGGCATGGTGCAGAATGACTTTACCGCATTCACTATGAATTTTTTAAAGCGCTCCAAATTCGCATAAATATTTTCTCGTAGATGAAAATGACCATTTATTGGTCGCAATTTGAATAAAAAGAATACTGCCAAGTTAAACTGATGGCATTGAGCTCACAGGTTACGCATACTAATTGTACATTATAGCCTTATATTATCAAGTTTAATTCCGTTCGAAAAAGAAATTAAGAAGGGGAAACATCTCTCCCCTTTCCCCTTTTTTATACTTAATCATTGAACCTCGTAAACTATCAAGGACATGCTTTATCATATAATAAATCTATATCCAAAATTCAGAGCAAATCAGATAATTCTAAATAAAAACCCATTAAGCATTTGTATAATTTAAGAGGAGTTATCCCCCTCTTTTATACTTAACCATTAAACTTCCAAAACTATTCAGAGATTTGAACGAAATCTGACAATTCTGCTTGAAAAACACATTTATATAAATTAAGGGGAGTGGCGTTAGAACCCCCATTCCCCCTGTTTATACTTATTCAATGAACACCTAATAACAGACACGGAATCGCCTCATCAGAATGATCCTATATCTAAATTTTGAACGAAAACTTAATTCTGCATGAAAAACCAACATTTTTCTATTAAGGGGAGGGGCATGAGCCCCCCGTTTCCCCTCTTATACATATCGAATGAACTCCAAAAACTAATCAGAGAAGCGCCTTGTCAGGATATACCTATATACAAAATTTCAAGTGGATTGGATATTTTTATCATGAGTTATCGCGTTACGCACGTACATACGTACAGAACGGACGGGCACATAAGCTCTCAGGCTATGATAGCCAGTGAGCTAAAAAATAACGAAAATAGTGAAGATACTACTGCACTGGGCCTACTTTGGAGCAGATTTTTAGACGTTTTAAAAGTTACTGTAAGCTGGATGAAAGATATAAATATATAAACATCAACGAACAATTCTGAAAACTAGTCGTTGGGGGCCACCGTAATACTCAACAGTCATAGATACGCATAATATAGTCTAGCTATGATAGTCTGTGAGCTAAAAATTGTTTTTTATTACAGATTTCATTTCTACAGTGGTTCATATGACGTATTACCCTAAGTTTCTTTGATATCTGTTTAACACTAGAATGACGGCGAGGGGCCATTTGGCCCCTACTAAGTAAATATATTTTGATTCGAACCGTAAATTTATTTCTAAAATACGTTTAAAACAAACAAAGGAAAAAAAGGGTTAATTAAATAACTTAAACAGTTTTAAATAAAAATTCTGGTGTTAAATATTTTTTTATAAAACTTGTGTAAAACTTCCCGTCTTTCAAGTGTTAATAGAACAGACTCTACATAAGTCCCGCCCCCTAAACAGGATAATTTTACTATAACCACACTGCACTTCAAATTAGTTGCAAATAAAGAGCAATATTGAACTAATATTTCTATCGTCGAAGAGGCTTTTAATATAAAATAATAATATTGATTAAATACTGGCGTTACTATAAATCATTTCAATAAAAGATCACTATTACAAAACTATTGGATTGATGTTACAATATATTGACTAAAATATTATAATTTCAATTAGGTATGTATTCTAAAAAATGAAAATATGGGATAGTGTATGTCACATTTAGTTGAAGCGCAAAAGCTCCCAGTGTGAGGATAATAATTCAAGTCATTATGTCTAATACAGATCTAAATACTGACAATCAAATCATATTGACCCAGTATTGTTTTACTGAAAGAGAGATAATCAGAGGTGCTATTTATGGTATGGTTACTCAGAGTACCTCATTTTCATTCAAAGATACTAATTTACAAATAATTTTAAAGAATCAGATACATTTTTAGGCAAAATGCTAACGATGTCTTCACTAATAATTACTGGCAACTTTAAAATCGTGCAATGAATATTTTGTAAAAACAGAGCTTTACAAAAGAATTTAAATACTTTTCTAACTAACACGGAAAACTTCAAAAGTTAGATTATCAAGTGCAGTAATGCTTCCATTTAACGAAGTCTCATCGCTACATTTAAACGCTTTGTTATGCCAAAAATTCGTTAAACCGGAATCATCTCGAATTTCGTTATATTTGTCTGATGAAATGTCATACTTAAAATAAAAAATAAACATAAAACGGAAATATTCAAACGGGTATTTAATTCTTGCAGTAACTTTTTTTTATGCAATGTAGACGCATATGGAAAGCTCAATTGGTATAATATCTAAAAAATCCTCATATTAAGAGAGGTAAGCAAAAACTGAAACATAGCTTAACGCCCGGCACTAAGCACAGAAAAAGACCCGGATGATAACGTAAAGTCCATGGGGGCGTTCTTTTCAAATATCTCGCTCAAATTGTAATATTTTTACATGATTTTTCTTTGCATAGGATAGCTAAGGACGTTCCACAACTGGCCTAGTTTTTACTTTTTAAATTTTGGTTTAAAAAAAATATATTTAAATTTCTAAACCGGTTTAAACCGGTATTGAAATTGAAACTATCATAATATAACAAATATATAATCAAAATAGAAAAAGTAAAAACTAGCCCCGTTGTAGATCGTCCTCAGCTATCCTATGCAAAGAAAAATCACGTCAAAATATTAAAATTTAAGCGAGATATTTGAAAAGAACGCCCCCATAGACTTTACATTAACATCCGGGTTTTTTCTGTGCCTAGTGTGGGGCTTTAACTTTTCTCTTTTTTTCTCAGTATGTAATTCCATAACTTTACAAAGCTGTAATATTACTTTCTACAGGTTTCTCATAAAAGATACATTATTCATAAAAGTTTTCGTATTTGTGTAAGTATCCGAACAATTCGTCTGTAACATTCTAAGGAATCTGGAATCTCCTTCTTGTATCGAAGGCTTTTAAATTGTCTTCTTTGAAAAGGAAATCGGTTAAAAAAATATAAAAAATTCTTTTCCTACAATCCGCTGAAATAAATTCATCCATCCATCACAGCAGTAACCTATTCTATTGGATGTTGTACATGCACGATTGTGGAATAACCTTCGTTATGTAATACAGTCAACCCTCGTTAATTCGAAATCGGATAATTTTAATCTTTGCTTAATTTGAACTAAACACAAGTTCTCGAATTTTTCAATGCCAGTTAAAATTTTTCATTAATTCGAACTCATTTTCTCTTGTCTTCGTTTAACGAGAATTCCGATTATTCATTTTTCTTTTCTTTCTCACGGATTTCAGATCATTTGAATAACTTTCTTTCATTGATTTTTGTGAAAATTGTTCAGAATGAGTATACATATAATCCATGCATTTGACATCCTTTTCTTATTGCCCCCTCTGTCCATCAGTGATGCTTTAAATTTTTCTTCCATTCTGCTTGTTTCTAATCCTTTAATTAGTTTATGTATTTATACATTCTAATTTAATATTAAATCATATTCTAATGATAACAGACGAAATAAATTTAAAAAACAATATAACATTAATTCTTTTGTAAAAGTATCATATTCAGCATGTTTTCATTTCATTTTTTTCCATAATTCGAACATTTCTTGAGGTCCCGAAGAATTCGAATTAACGAGAGCCGACTGTATATATTTTTCGTAATAAGAAGATTAATTTACATGTTAATCGTGTTCAAACTCGAGGTTCAGCAGAAAAATTCGTTAAATAGGGTCTCATTAAAGGGGTTTTAAGTAGAAATGAAAGATTTTGACGGTTTTCCCTAATTAATAGGATCACATTGGATTGAAAGAAATATTTTTAAAAATACCTGGTGACAGGCTATGCCAAGGGATGATCCACGCAAGTCTGTGGGTGCAGGCTCTATTGGAAAAAGGACTGTTCTTCATAAGAACTCGTTTGTTTCGAAAGTGTTGCGCAAGATGGCAGCACCACGAAAGTCTTGTCCTGAGACGAAAAAGAATTCACTAAAAACATTCTATTGACGTCACATTTTCTGCAGAACTGCTTATACCTTTAGAAAATGATTCTGCGCGCGTTTTGTTGACATTCTCTCAAACTGTCACTACGGAAGCAAAACAATTAGCTCTGTGACTTTAAACTTTAAAAACTTTATTTAAAACTTTATAAAATTTAAATTACTCCTCATCCTTTTTTGTGTGTGTAAAAGTGATCATCTTCTGTATTTTCTTCTAATTCATGGAATTAAAAGGGTTGTCAACCGAAACCAGAAGTCATCACGTCATTTTGTTCTAAAGAACATAATATCTAATAAAATATTAATTCATTATTCTTCCAGCTATACAGAAAGTTGCCCTAAGTGAAGAAGAAAAATATTATCTTCAAAGAAGACGCCTAGCAAGGTAGGCATCAATTTATATACTTTTTATAGAACTATTATTTAACTGCGAATTCGAACTCACCCTTCAGGCTCGACTTTAGATCCCACAGAAAGTTGAAAATATTTTTGTTTCTTCTTTAGGTTAATGTACACAACTGTGTTAAATGCGTCTTAAAAATTTAAAAATACTACAATGTATTATCATGTAGATAATTAATCAGTATCTGACATTTCAGTAAAATTCTAACTGAAATAAGCATTTTCTTATCCCTCAAGACCGGAATGTTTTAGGTAGAAATAAAAAAAAATCATGGTTTCTCCTAATTTGTGGGATCATATCTGACTGATTTTATATGTATATATATTTTTTTTTGTCTTTTATGTTCGCTTCTAAAAATAAATAATTTCGAAATTTTTTATATACCTTTTGTGAGAACGAATATTCCGAGTGTCCGAAAAAAATATTTCCGGATAATCGAGGTTACTAAAATTCAATAGGTTTCTTTTCATTTATAAATACTCAGTACATACTAAATTTTAAGTCTCTATTTCAATTCGTCCAGGAGATAGACCGTTTACAGACACACGTACACAGATAGAAGGATGATTGTTTTTTTTAATTCTAAAAATAGGTTTTTCGGAATTTCCAGTGTTTGAAACGTGTAATCCATAAAAAAAAAAATAAATAAATAAATAAAACAAAAATAATAGAAATAATTCGATTTTTAAAACGATTATAATACTCACCCTATGCTACGTATGATGAGTAAATAAAAATGTATGATATATCAATGTATAATAGCAAAAATATCCTCCTTATCTTGTAAATCAGTTTAAAAAATGTTCTTTTCCGTTTTTGGGATAGAGATGAAAATCTGGAAAATTTAACGCAGTTTAATAGAAAAATTACTTCCTTCTTTCATTGAAAAGATTGCATTTTAGCTTCAGAAAAAACATTGTTTGTCCTGATAAATCTAATTATACAGCGATCAATTCTCCCAAAAGCACACAATTCGCACTCTTATTTGTTTTCTCTGTGATTCATTAAAACAACATATCTTTTCCCTTTTTTAAGATAAGAAAGAAAGTTTTTATATAATCTAATGGGAATTCTTAGTTCTCTTTCTTATCTGATAATAAAAATACAGAAGTCATTATGACTATTATTTTCTAGGTTAGGCATAATTTGAAACGAAAATAGATAAAAATAGAAAAAACACAAAGGATTGTCTTGTTATTTATTACTGAATGTAGAAAATTTTTTTTTTTTAATTTTCATAAATAATTAAGAGCACAAGGAATATAAAATGATCTATATTTTTGAGTTTTTAATTCTTGTCTTAAAAATAAGAGCTAAAAGATTATGGGGTGAAATAATTACGAACTTAAAAGATTATAGTGCTGATAAATTTTAAAATAATATATTGAAAGCACTGCGAGCTTATATATATATTTTTCCCCATATTTTGTAATTGTTTTTTATGCTTTGGTATTTGTAACATGCGCAATTAGTTTTTCGTACGTATTGAATAGAAGAAATTTTAGGGATATAGAATATTCAATTGCAATAAAAATATTCGTTACGTTTTAACTTTTGAGTTTCAATATTTTCAATTAACATTTTTTTCTTATTTATTCGGAAATTTCTGTCATTAAATAACAAAGGCATGTAAATCTAGATTTTAATAATATTATATAACAATTATATTAAATAATGAATAACCTTGTGCTTATATATAATCAAAAATGAAAAAAAAAGAATAGGTAAGGTAATTCATTTCTTTTTAATTTTGTGATAAAACAGAGATTTATTTTATTGAGATTTATTTTATTTTTTGTTTGCTTTTACTTGTTTTTTTCCTTTTATTAAAAAAAAACATAATTTATGCTTTTTCTTTATAAATCATCATGCTAAACATTCAAGACCTACATTAAAAATGTAATGGCATTTTCTTCGAATTTCATAAATTATTCATTAAAGATAAAATATAAAAAACATGATATAGCAGAAGATGAACAGCATTTTTTTCTATTTATTTAGACATTTATTTTTCAAGATATATTTTTGAATATTTATCTTCCTCGTATTTTCATCCATCAATTTATCTGAGCGGAAAATGTGCAAGCTTTACAATTGTCTAGCGATTGATTTAAAAAACGAAATGTTTAAACAAAAAAAAAATCTGATTAGAGAAATCTGCATATTAGCTCAAAGTAGAATACATTATAATTTTTTTTTTTTTTACATTATATATTTACATTATATATTTTTTTTATTACGAAACATAAACTCTTAAAAACTTTTTATGATGCATTTAATGTTTTAAATCTATTTTTCAAATAAGGTTTATTAAAGCAGACTGGTGAATTCAGAGACTTTAACTTAGAAAATTAAATGCATAACGTGAATTTTCATTTTTTTAATTATATTATTATTTTTTCCATTTTACGTAGCTGAAATAGATGCAAAAAAGACATCTGTTGCACTTTTAACCTTCAATATTTTCAAATAGCAATTTTTGCCTCATTTAATCAAAAATTTCTGTCATTAAATAATTTAAATATTATCTTTTTAAAAAAGAAAAAAAGTAATCAGTCTTGAAAGTATGTGTTTGTAGACAATTATGCCCAGCGGAATACAGGACGTACATACATTATAAAACAGGACATACGTACGTGTAAATGGATATCCCAACTTCACAGGGCTATTAAGTTGAAAAAAAATAAACCTTGTTAGAACGGAAGGTGACAACACAGACAATCACTTCATCGAGTTCACTAATGAAAATCTAGGTTCAGTTTGATTTTGATTTCATATTAAAATGCATTCAGTCTGCCAAGTCATATCTCGGTAAAAATCACAAAAAATCACAAAAAAACGCAAAAAAAAAAAAAAAAAAAAAAAAAAAAAAAAAAAAAAAACAGAAATATTCCATTTTTGGCATTAAACATAGACCAATCAGAAAACGATTTAAATAAAAAAGTTGCGGAATTTAACCAATAAAATGATTCAGATATGCTTCAGATTTACCAATTCTCAACCGAGGACTACAACTATTTTTCAAATAGTTAAAAAAAGAAAAAACAAAATTGTAATTTAACAAATTACAACGACTAACTGGAAAATGTTATTTTCAAAGACTAAAATTTTAAAGACTTATATATAACTTCTATATTTAAATTAACAATAATGATAAACACCATATTTATGATTATCATAACGAGTCATATTTTACATACGTCATGCATTAAATATTAATATTCCTAGATAAATGATTAAAAAAACATTAGTTTATAGATATACAACTTTAACTGTTTAAAATGTGCATATTTTTGGATGGAGTTAATCAGGCTGACTTCTGAACGCCTCATATTATGTACAGCATAGATTAAACATTAATATTCCTGGACCTACTATAAATGAAAATTTTAAATGACTAATTTTAAATTTTCATTGGACCTAATTAGACGTAATTTTAAATGAAATTTCAGTATTACAATTTTCTGCAAACTTTTAAATTTCTTACATTACACATTTTAAACATTACATTACACATTTTAAATTTTTACACCGTTGCATAGAGAAAAAATTGTACTTTTAAATAAAATTTGTTTGAAATCTTTATCGCAATTTGTTTTCAAATTATTAATATTATTTAAAATTTTTATTACTTCTTTTGTCGTCGTGGCAACAGATGTGTTCCATTTTTGGACACTAAACATGGAGCAATCAGAAAACGAATAAAATAAAAACGTTGCGGAGTTCAACCAATAGAAAGATTAAAATATATTGCAGATTTCACAGTTTATTTCCAACAACTAATTTACAAATATTAAAGAAAAAACAGATTTTAACTATTGATTCGTAGGTTTAACATTATATTTTTCTGCATCTAAAAGTATAAAGACATAGAGGATTGAGAGAAGGAGAACGTAATGATAAACCTGCCAACCGCTAAAATCTGGTTTTTAGGTGTTTTCTACCGATTGCGTTTGTAATTTTCGAATCAAAATTTAACTAATCCTAGTTTTTTTGCTATGAATTCAAAGATGTGACCGTCTTTGTTGCTGCCTTCCAGTCAATGCGCTCTACTGAAATAAAAAATAATAGTTTAAAGTTTAAACTCAATACAATTATAATTGTTCAATATCAGCTCCTCTAGAAACACGAACGATATCAAGGCGGTACAATAACTTATCCCACGCTGTTTTTATATCCACGGTGACTCTTATAGTGGGTGTTTTAAGTTCGCCATCGTCAGTTGAAGATAGTGTAAGAAACATCTATTTTTTTAATAACACACACACACAAAAAAAAAATTGCGAGGAAATAATTGAAAAAGAGCAAGGTCCTAAGGCGCTCAATCTATCGGTGCATCTATTCGTCATATAAAAACACATGTACAACTAATTGCCAACATTTTTAAGAGTATTCAATAATAATGATTATTATTTTTTTAAATAAAAGGATTCAATGAAACCATATAAATGATTTATTATATAAATTCATATGCTATCGCACATTGTCTAAAATTATGTGTATCATCGGTTCATACAGTATTCATATAGTGTTCATGCCGTGTGTGCATTTTTTTTCGTTTATTGTCAAAAGGGTGGCACTTTATTCTGCTGCAGGATGAAATAACCAGGTTGAGATAATCATTTATATACACACTGTAGATTGAAAAAACGAACACTTTACGCATTTTAAATGATGGCATGCCTACACTCTTAAACAGTTGTAGCAAACTCTCTAGTGTTTTAATAAATCCATGGGGAACGGTTACATAACAGTTGATTTACATAATGCAGGCCATAGTAATGCACATGTTATGATCAAAATAGCGTTAAATTACTGTTATGTAATATTTTTCTATGGAAACGACCACACTAAAAATAATGGGTTCTCAAAATTGAGTCAAAAGTACTCAATTTTAAATGCATCACATACTCAAAATAGCTCCGATATAAATGTCCTCAAATTCAAGAAATACAGTTACTCATTTTTGATTCCATGGGTGTATTTAAAAAAGAATCGCTATGTACCATCCCCCTGAACTTACAATTTGACGAAAAACATTTAATTTGTACTGTCATTTAATTTCTGCTCAAAATTTTTAAGCGGGATCGTATAATACCCGTTAAATTATTAAACTTGTTATTTCTGTTTTAGTCACAAGGGCGATGTTCGAGTGATCCAGAAAAAGATTCGCAAAATTAAGTCGGGTAACTTACTAACCGTCAGCGTCTCGACCGAATGCAGGGTTGCCAGATTTTCGAAAGCCATTTTCCCCGAAATTTCTGAAAATTTCCCCCAAATCAGGCCTTTTTTCAGAAAAAGTCCCCAACGCAATTTATGCTCAAAAAGGCAAGTTTTCAATTTTCAATTTTTCGTTATAAATTTTTTTAATCAATTTAAAGTCAATTTTTCCCCCCAAATCAAGCATTTTTTCAAAAAAAATTCCCCATTTACATAAAAAAAAAAGAGTTAAGCATTTAAATTTAACAGAATTTTACATGTATATTCACAGCTACATTTGCATGTATATTCTGTACAAGATTTAATGCTTTTGCTGCATCGTCACTCTCCCGCTTTTATAGAATATATCGCTTTTGACCCATGAGAATGCTCCATAATAGGCCGTAGTAATCGTTTTCTATATAAGCGGTGGAGTGACGATGCAGCAAAGGGGTCAAATTTTTAACAGTGTAATCGACGAGAATAAGAAATTTTACAATGACATAAGCTCATTTACACTTATTATTTAAATTGTTGCGAGTCGGTGATGCTGGCCTATCATTACATTACCTCAATCTACGCTTTTTATAACAATAACTTTTTCAAGGTTTTGACCACCTCTAGTTGGAATTTGAATGAATCAAAGATGGTGTTGGCATTAACTACATTTATCTGACTTAAACTATAAAACATGATTTTCATTTTTTGTCATCCCTTCTGAAGCATCTATATAATGTAAAGCATCCATGTTGTATTAATCATTGTGATTTTGGCAATAATAAAACAAATATAGTTTATTTTAATATCTTTAAATAGTACATCAAATGAACGTATCGGAGATTTAGTAATGTAAAGGTCTAAGTCGTTTAAGATCTCAGAGTTTTTATTCAAATTTCTTATAAAAAGAACTAGAAGAGCTGCTGTCTTAATTGCGTAACTGTCAATTATAAACGTAGCAATGTGACTGTAGTATGCAATTGGAGGTCTTGTAATTGCAAATATCTCTATTGCTATTCCATGAAAAAAAAATTGATAAGCATTAATCAACAACAAATAAAAGTTATAAAATTGTTTTTTTTTTTTTTATTGTATAAATCTATACTATTAAATGAAAAATATATCTGTGCTTGTGTGTACGACCGCGCAGTCGGGAAAATCTGCCTCATTTACTTATCTGAAAATTCAAGTGGGGGATACTCCAAGGCAGATTGTGATGAATCAGTAGTACATGCAAACGGCAAGAAAGACCATGATAATAATGATTTATATCTATTATTTCTATGTTTTATTTTCGTTTTCCAAATCAAAATCGAATTCGAGACAGATCCAGTATTGGAAAATACCTGAAAGTAAAAATTGAAATTGGGAAAACAATCCCCAAGTTTTTTTCCAAAATTGTTCATAGTCCCCAAACATGTCCCCAATGATAACTTGTCCCCAAAAAATTCCCCTGAAGGTTCAAAATTCCCCAAATTGGGGACAAAATCCCCAATCTGGCAACACTGACCGAATGTGACTGTATCATAATGAAGAAAATTGACATATCAGCCATACTCAATTAGCAGCCCGAGGTTATCTTCATCCGGGCAGGGTCGTCATGGCCCGGCGATAATTTTTTATGCTACCCGCTATTAACTTAATGAAATTCCGTTTATAAAAAATTGAGGTACGCATAAAAATTATTTCTGACCTTCAATGTTGCTTTATATATTTTCGTGGAAAGACAAATATGTACTGCATTTATTACTCCTGTATTTATATTTATTTAAAAATTATGTTAACACATTTTAAATGCTGAGTCTTAATTTTTAGTAAAATGATTTTTTTTATATGTTCAATTTCTTGCAAATTTTCAATATTAATCATATTTTATTCGAAATTAATTAAATTAGCACTATATTTTTCTATATTTAAGAACACAATAATCAACAGATAATGCATTGAGCAAAGATTCATTTATTAGAAAGTATTTTTTTTAATTTATAAATTCTGCATTATTATACTATGATATTTTGTACTTATTATGTAGCTAATATACAGTTCATAATGTACAGCTACTTAAAATTCAACGCGCTTGTCGCAAAAAAAAAAAAAAAAAAAAAAAAAAAAAAAAAAAAAAACTGACATAAAAAAATTTTTTACACCACAATTTATAATTTTCGCATCATATTTCTGCTATAGAAATGTATCACGAAGTTTATGTTTGGAAATAGTGGTGTTAAAATCTTTTAATTACATTTCTTTTGAGACAAATGATACAGCACCCATACAAATAATCTATATATAAATTTCGCTATCGAATGTGGCACAGAAAACGCGATTATTTGTTAATCGTATAATGTCAACGCCTGAATGAAACGCATCTCATTGGTTATTGTGTAAAAGTCTTTTAGCAGGATTTAGACTGAGGTAAATCGGATTTATTTACATTTATCTCTTTCAATGCAGTTACAGAGTTTCAAAATATTGTTATTTTTGTTTTCCTGTTATTTTTTACTTAGAAATAAATAAATAAAAGTCATAATTTTAAACGTTTCAGTGTAAAATTAAAGTTATATAATATAAACGAAATAAGTGAAGAGATTATATTTTAAATAAAATTAATACAACATGAAAAAATGCCATGGGAGCATTGTTTGGTGATTTATCACCTGCGCCCGGAAGCATAAAAAGCAGAGTTCTTGATTTCTCTAGCAGAGTCTTCTGATTTTGGCAAAGATTTTTGCAAGAAAATTAAATTTTGATGCAATGCTGCATATATTTAAGGCAGATCAAGTTGTCTGCCAAGGGCGACAAATATTAACTATATTGCACTATTTTATGTTACCTAACAGTTTTAATTACCTTTTTTTTTGTCCTTTTATATGTATGTTGTGGCCCGCCTAATGTCCTAAACATATGTTTGCGGCCAGCTAGAAAAAAAGGTTAAGTATGGCTGGGCATATAATAATGTAGTTAGCCGATTTTACTAGTAGTAACTCAATGTTATCTCTAAACTTCTGAAGTGCTGATATTCATGTGCACGACCTGATAGCGAAGGTGATTCAAAACACATTATATTATCATAAGATGTCACTATATACAATGTTATCAAATAGAGAACTTTGGTTTAGATATCTTTTGCTTATAAAGTATTGAAAAAAATTACCCTTCTAGAGTCCGACTATTTCTAAGGGCGATTCAGATGTTAGCGGTAATTTTAGTTAAGAAATTTTGGAACCATATAGTTGTGATAAAATCAGTAACACTTACGTTTTAGATTTAAATTTTTCTTGCTTGAGTAGGGAATCGATGAGGTACGGAAACTATCTTTCGCGAATTGTCATTGCTTTAATATTACGGAGTGAACGTCTTCAAGTCAGTGGAATCCCCTTAAATGGGATCGTGTAATACCTGTTCCATTATTAAACACGATATTTCTGTGTTAGCCACATGGGCGATGTTTAAAGAATCGGAAAAAAAATCCGCAAAATTAAGTTCGGTAGCGTACTAACCGTGAGTGATTCAACCGAATTTTATTATAATATGATGAAGAAAATGGGGCATATAAATAATGCAGCCAGCCGATTTCAGTCGCAGTACCCACTGTTATTTCTAAAGTGCTGATATTCCCGTGTATGTTCCTATAGCGAAGGTGATTCAAGATGCATTATATTATCATAAGATATCACTATATAGAAAGATATCAATCTGAGATCCTCGGTTTAGATACCTTTTGCTAACGAAATACTATAAAAAATACCCTTCTAGTCCCCTGAACGCCGAGCAAAAGGAAAAAAATGTAATGCTAATTTATTTTAAATGTATTAATTAATTAATTTATTATTATTAATTTATTTTAAATGTGTTAATCAATTAATTTATTTAAATATTATTTTTTAACCTTAATTTATTTTAAATATTTATAAAAGAGGGATTTTCTAACATAGTATAATTTTTTTGTTACATATATGCGTATAAGCCTTGAAACTGTCGACCACAACTTATTTTTTTTTAAACTGGATTATATTTGTAGAATTATATTAATTTAAATAAAGCTCCTATTGCAGTGAAACCAGCAGCCTAGTGAACGGATATATCCGGTCGCGACAGTGAGAAGGCTAGAGTCCAACTATTTCTGAGAGAGATTCAGATGTTAGTGGTAGTTCTAGTTATGAATTTTGGAGCCCTATATTAGTGATTAGATCAGCAACAATTATGCTTTTGATTTAGATTTTTAGTTACTTGAGTAGAGAATTTTCGGAATAAGCAAATAATCTACTATGATTGCCAAATTAGAGGTTTTAGATAGGTGGCATTTTTTAATGTTTAAACAACACATAAAAACAAAATTAGCTTTAAAATCGCATTTTAAAATGCAGTTTCTATGCATTTTTTTAACCTAATCTTACCCACAGGCAATGGCCGAATACATGTTTACCACCGCTCGCATGAAAAAAATAATCACAAATTTACAAATTATTAATTTTTATCAATTTATATTTTATATCCATTAGATTATCCAAAGATTTTAAATTTTTAATGTTACTCCAAAAATTACATTGATGTTCACTGGAAAAAGTTTTTTTCTATTTGTAAAATGATTTTTGTTAATAAAATGTTCTTTTTGTTTGCTTTTTATGTTTTTAAAGATTGATTATTCAACTATTTTCTATTTTTGAATGTAATTACATGTATACACATACTCTTATGTTTTTCTATGAATATTGATTGTAAGTAATTAAAAAAATCGATTGCATATATTTAATAATTTTTTATATGTTTTATGTATTTTACGGAAATATTTTCGAATCAATAAACAAAAACTGTATGAATGTACCTGAAAATGCTAGATATGATTTTTAATTAAAATTAACATTTATTTGAGATTTGCTTTAGGATATTTTATGTAAATCGTATGTTTTTTCAATAAGGAATATTATTTGAATGTGATTTGAATTAAAATAAATAAAAGTAATAACTTTTTCTAAATTAAATATTTTTAGATATAGTTTTGTTTAAAAAAAAAAGCTATTTTTTTTTCTTAAGTGTTGATATTATTTATGAATAAATATTTTTCATAAATGATTTTAGTACAATCTGAATGAAATAAGCAAAAAATGGCTGATTTGCTTAATCAATGAAAAAAATAATTATTTGTAAAATCAGGCGTTTTTTTTTTTATTATTAAATGACACAATTAAATAGAATGATTACGGTTTTTATTATTTTAATTTTTTTCTTTATTTGTAAAAGAGAAAATTGATTTGGATAAGAAAAACAAATTATTTTTCAAATGAAAAGAGTTAGAAACTAGCATTTATTACTTACTCATCATATGTAGTATAGGGTAAATCTTGCAGTCGTTTTGAAAAACAATAAACATTTTTTGACGGATTTACACGTTTCAGACTCTGGAGATTCCGTAAAGCATATTTTTAGAAAAAAATGTACCGCGTGTCTTCTTGTCTGCCTGTCTGTGTGACTAAGAAAGTTATATCTTCCGAACAAGTTAAGATAGAGACTTAAAATTATGTATGTACTAAATATGTAATAATGAGAAGAAGCCTATTGAATTCCTGTAACTTCGATTATCCGGAACTATTTTTTTCACACTCTCGAGATATTCGTTCTGATGAAAAGTATATAAAAAATCTTCGGAATTTTTTTAAGGAGCAGATGAAAAAGACAATAAAATAAGACAAATTTTGCTTAAAAAACAAAGTCAATCGAGTAATTAGTTGTTGTGATTTGTAATCTATTTTCCACACACTTCGATTTTTCATGACTCAGTATTTCATTCAAATTTCAATTCAAAGCTTCATTTTCATTGAATATAAGACGCTTAATTCGATTAGTTAATATGATGATTATTTTTCGAGATATAAGGGTGTTTCTTTTACGCAAATAGGTACATTCTTAAATCGAAAGAGCGGATTTGGCTTCTCAGGAAAGACCAGTAATTTACTGAATAGTGAATGAGTTGTTTTTTAAATGCTTTACTCTTCTTGATTTAGATTACTTAATTAAATAACTCATCTTGATTTAAATTGTTTAAAAACAACTCACTCACTTGATTTGTTTCAACTCTTTATGAAAAGCTGCTTTTCATGTGAGATGAGCGAATTTCTGCTCAACTTGAGTTTTTTTTTAGATGACATTTTAAGAGAGTGCTCCTTGAATAGTTTAACATTTTATATAATTTATCGAAATTCGTTCGACAGCAACTAATTAATAGAGTATTATTATGTATTAAAAATATTTTAATATACGTTTAAATTTTGTTTTGGAAATGTGATTCATTTCATAAGTAGTTTACACATGTTTTATTTTCATGCTTTATATTATGCATATCCATTATGGGTAAGTATTACGGCGGCCTCCAACGACTAGTTTTCTTAAAGCCAAGGTTAAACATAATGTTTTCCTTATATGAGTGACTGTTGTGACAACTCCGAATAGACAATATATAGGCTGAACTGTTAAAAAATTCTGAAATTCACGAATATTTTTTTCCTAAATTTCACAGAAAAAGTCCCTTTTCACAACAAAAGGGCATTTTCCGCTAAAAATCAGAAATCTCCACCACATTTTCTGAAAATAACGAAACGGGTGGAAATAAAAACCAAAAATGGAGACACTCCGTTACGTTGAGGGCTCCGTGGCCGTTTGGTCAAGGTACCACACCAGTAACCGCCTGCGATCGCAGATTGTGGGTTTGAATCCCACTGGCGTCATGAAATAATGAAAACATAAAAAATCCTTTTTAAATTACATATCTTTCTCTAATTTCTTATTAAAATCCTTTAACTAATTAGCCAAAAATAAATAAATAAAAAATAAATAGTGTACGATAATTTCAAAAATTGTCTATAACATTATTTTTGTAAAAAATAAATATGTTTTTTATTCATTCATTCAAAAAAAGAAAAAACGAAAATAATCAGTAATTTTAAACTGTGATTTTTTTTATTTAAACTAGTTAAAAATTCGAATTTGATTTTAAAAAATAATAAGTATTATGCATCAGTCTAAAATAAAATAAAGTAAACCGTTTACAAATATTCTAACGAATATATTTGAAAAGAAATCTTTAAAAAGCACGACAGATTCTCCCACTAACTCATAAGACATACTTTGCACAAGGCGGCGTCAACAGCTTTAGCCCAGTCACTAAAGATTTGTTCCCCTATCAAAAGGTCTCTATCCTCAGGACGGCTTGAGGTAAATTATCCAGTAATAATTCAGTAAAATTATATACCAGCTTAAAATTACTCGGAAATTTCGAATTCTTTGACGATTAATCGATTCATTAATTAAAAAAATTATATTAAATTATTATCATTAAAAATCAAACCTTGTAACAGAAAATTACTGTTTCTTCAAACGGAGTTTTCCTTATTTTTCCTAAAACGGGAAATTTACTAACGGAACGGTAAAAGTTCGGTTACTTTGCTGCCAGTAGTTTCACCGTGAATTCACAGATTTATTTTTAACAGTATGTGCATGCATATTTATAACGTTATTTTCTTCTTATAATTGTTGTTGTTATCGTCATTGTTGTAAATAATTTTCTTAATTTTTTCAATTTATATTTACATTGTAAAAAAAATTGACCCTCTTGCTGCATTGTCACTAACCGGCTTTTATAGAATATCTCTCTTTTGACCCATGAGAATGCTCCTTAATAGGTTAAAGTAATCGTTTTCTATAAAAGTGATGGAGTGAAGATGAAGCAAAAGGGTCAAATTTTTTACAGTGTATTAAACCTGTGCATATCTAATTCTATTATTTGTCGCTACTTTAAAAATATATATATAACAGCATCTAAACATTTTTTTCTCCTATTTAGGCTGGAATACCAGATGAAATTATATATTAACATAATTATTGCGAATATATAAAGGCTGGTGCACTTATTTTATGTGAAATACATCAGTAATGTATTCTTAACGTTTGGAACAGAAACATAAAGTCTTAAATTTAATAATATTTTTAAAATGTTTATAAATGCAAAAGTAACTTTTAATAAAGACTTATTGACATTATGGTTGATATATTGATAATATGATGAAAGATTTTCTTCAAAATTTTGTTAGTATTATGAAGTGACTAGTACTAAAATTAAAAATAATGCCAACTGCAGAAAAATCCCCCCAGGCTTGGCCTATATGTGGAGGTAGAATTTGGAGTTAAATACTTATTACATTTAAAAATAAAAAAATAAAAAATAAAAAAAAAAACGAAATCAAGATTAGATATTTTTATCTGGTCGAATTTGACGAGTTTTTAATTTCATTTTTCTGTTAGAACTGGTTTCTGTTAGGATTATCAGAATCATGTTAAGGCGGCTATAAAAACATTTTTTTCCCACGCTTATCAACTCGAAGATTTTTGACACATTTTAAGACTCACTTCTAAAAGAAAAAACATAAAACTTGCAGAGGTGATTTTTTAAAAATCATTTATGAGTAACATATGTTCTTAATTTTCGTTCAATTACTTACGACTTAATTTTTAAACAATTATTTTCTCAATGTGGCTATATTTTTTCGTTTCCAGCAATATCATTTCGGGAGATTCGTTTCAAAATGCTATTTTGACACATTTTTTTGAAATATATTCTGTCTTTATCAAGGAATAGACCAACATGACACATTATATAGTTTCTGAATAAGATAACTTGCCAGATGCATGCGTGTTAGATGAAAAATAAATTTCAAAATGAATCGGGAAATAATGAGATCGGAAATTTCATTTTCTCAATACGACCATATTTATTTTTAAATATATTCTTCCTTTATGAAAAAACCAATCTTTACGGCACATTATATAGTTTATGAATAAGATACATGCAAATTGAAGTGTTTGAAATCAAAAATGAATTTAAAGATGAGTCGGAAAATAGATTTGAGAACACTCTTAATGCCATATTTTTTCCTTCAACTTCCATGTATTTTTAAATTGTTTTTCTGTAAGAATTGGTTGTATCTAAAACTTTTAAGCCTAAAAGTTGTAAATAATATTCAGATATATAATAAATTCATGCGTATTTGATATCTTGTGAATTGACAAAGTCCTGGATTTTTTTCCCAATCTCCCGCATACTTTTTTTTATTGTTTTTTCTGCAAGAATTGGTCCTATGAAAAAATAGTCAGTATAAAAATTGTAGGTGGTATTAAGAAGATTTATAATAAACTTAATTGGATTTGATATATTGAGAAATGACGATGTCATGCATTTTTTTTCTCCCAAAAACATAATTTAATTCACCTACTGAGCTCATTTTTAATTTTACCAAAAATCTGTCTGTTAAATCTTGAGAAACATGACACTAGATGTTATTTCTGGAAAAATACACTAGATGGCAGTACCAAACATTTGATACTGACAAAACGAGACTCTTTTGACTTTAATTAATTATTATTTCTGATTAATTCTAACTCATTTGTATTTGTAAATTCCTAATATGTTTTCATATATATATTTAGCATTTAATCATTTGTTTAATTCATCTTTTAGATATATTGTATTTATTATACTGAAGATTGTTGACTGCGGACTAGTTTGAAACAATGTTAAGATTCGTAAGTTTGTTTACAAAATCTCAACTCTAATGATTCTATTAAAATCTCTAAAATTTCAAGTAATCTTCTTTATATGTGAAAACCTCAACATTTTAAGCTATATAATCATAAAGCAAAAATATAAAATAGTTATTTCAAGAAATCAATACTTCATAAAACCGAAGACTGCCACTGAAGTAAAGAACTGGTAAGTGCCGTCAATGACGAATGTTCCACAGGTAAAACCTCTCTTCTGATTAAGATAAATAAAATCGCTGTTAATTCATTATAAATCCCTAAACTGTCATACATCAATTTTGACCCTTTTTCAAAAGTACTGCTAACTTTATATGACTCGATATGTATAATATCTAATAAATTTTAGATTTTTTTCTGTTTTCGTAAAAATTATCTTCATTTTCACACCCTTGGTCCGATTTTGCCTATTAACAAATTTGGCCTAATTTTTCAGCCCTTTGATTTTATATATGACTTTGGAAGAGATTAGTGGTGAATTATTGAAGTCATCGTGTCCATAAAAAAGTGATATAGATACGTAGATAGATAGACAGATAAATGTAGGAGAGAGGGGGATACGTTTGAACTGGGGCACCTTTGTGCACTCTAAATATTTCCCTTCAAATAAATTATTTAAAAAAATGTAAATGGCAATACATTACTACTGCTTCAATAGAATACGTATCAAAGGTGCACCATTTTGCATGAACAATAATACTGTCTAAGCAAGGCATGTATTTTTCTCTCCTTAAATCTAAACTTTAAAAAATAAAGTTGTAAGATTTTTGCTTACAATTTTCAATCCCTGAAATTTTAATTAATTGTTCAGTATTTAAATAAAGATATTAGCTTTAGTTTATAAGCTTTGTTTTATTCGAATTTTTCAGCCAAATTGAGTAAACCGTTGTAATGTTCAACCCCATGTGATGGGGCACCATTGAACAGCGAAAAGACACCAAATAAACTGGTGAAAAACAATAATGGAAAAAATTTAATGAGAACACTTAAAAATATGAAAAAAAGAGTTGTTGATGTATTAAAATATTATTAGTTCTGAATTTTTTTATGTAAAAAAGAGGTTAAATAAGAATGCCAAAAACATGAACTTATACTGTTAACAATTTCCCTTACTGCACACATAGATTCCAACCTCTCTATGTAACAGTGGAAGTTTCAAATCTAAACTGATGTTGGCATTCATTTAATAGATAATTGCACACCCTGTATACAAAATAGTGTTTCATGATTTAGCAGTTTTGTCTATCAAAGCCTATATTCTTTCATTTACTCTTTTCAAAAATTATTTTTATTTCCGTAACGGATAAAATGGAATTTTATATCCGGATTTTTTCATAAAAAGAGTGCATAGAAATTTTTAATTTTCCAAAATACATCAGATATTACAAGGATATTGTAAAAAAGTTTTCACAACCATACTTAACTGGAGGGACACTTTGTCTTTTTTTTTAACAATGAGGCTTAACATCTTCTTTGATGGATTTAGGTTCGATTAAATAACAAAAAAAAATAAAATAGTAATTTCAATAAAATGTAGTAACTTAATTTTATTCGTATTACTTTATATTTCTGGAACATATGCAACTTTTTATAAAAGCAGTCAATATTTTCATATTTTACTCATTTGTTCAAGGGTGACCCTTGCTTGTTCAAAGGTGCCCCTTGCTTGTTCAAAGGTACTTCTGCATGGCTTAGGTTTGAACAGAAATCTTTCAACTTTTTAAATCCTCACAATTTATTTAATTTCTTTGGAAAATGTTAATTTCTTGTTCATGTGACAAAGAATTGCATTGTTTTTATTATGGAATATTTAAAACACAATAAATGTAATTCAGGTAAAAATGTATTGATTATATATATACATAAATAGATAGATAGGCAGATAAATGTACATATAAAGTTTTTATCTTAGATGGTTTTGGATTCTACAGGTCATAATTGCTGATGATATGCAAAACTTTTTTTTTAAATATCAATATAGAAAAGAAGGCAATAGCCAGCATTTCTTACGATATTTACCTAAAAAAATGAAACACGCCCTTGTAATATGTCAAGCAAGGTATTCTTAGAAATCTTGAGACACAGATTTATTACAACTCCGGAGTTATCATGTCTATAAAAAGTTATATTTATATATAAATAGATAGATAGATAGACAGATATAAAGATTTTAACTGAAGTGGTTTATTCGTTCTACAGGTCATAACCCCTGGAGATGTTCAAAAATCTCAAAATTTTCAATATAGGAAAGAATGCAATAGGTGTCATTTCCTAAGAAATTTACCCAAAAAATGTAATTCATCCTTGTAATAAGTAAAGCACTGTATTATCAAAAATCTTGAGACACAGATTTATTCCGACTTCGAAGTTGTGGATGGTTTTGGATTCTACAAGTCATAATTGCTGTAGATGTGCAAAAAATTATAAACGAATTAGTAAAGAAGACAATATCTAGCATTTGTTACTAAATTTATATAAAAAAGTAATACGCCCTAGTAATAAGTAAAACAATGTATTCTTAGAAATCTCGAGATACAGATTTATTCCAACTCCGAAGTTATCGTGTCCATAAAAAAGTGATATAGATACATAAATAGATAGACAGATAAATGTATATATAAACTTAACTATGATGGTTTTGGGTTCTACATGTCATAATCGCTGTAGATGTGCTTTTTTTTAATTCAATATAGGAAAGAATGCAATAGGTAGCATTTCTTACGAAATTTACCTAAAAAATGTAACACGCCATTATAATAAATAAAGCAGCGTATTCTTAGAGATCTTGAGATACGAATTTATTCCGACGCAGAAGTTGTCGTATCAATAAAAAAAGTGATATAGGTACATAAATAGATAGATAGACAGGTAAATGTATGTGTAAAGATTTTAACTGGGATGGTTTTGGGTTCTAGAGGTCATAATAGTAGTAGATATGCGAAAATTTTCAAAAATTTCAATATAGGAAAGAATGCAAAAGGTAGCATTTCTTACGAAATTTATCTAAAAATGCAACAAGCCCCTGCAATAAGTAAATCAATGTATTTTTAGAAATCTTGAGACAGAGATTTTTCCGACTCCGAAAATATCGAGTCCATAAAAATGTGATATAGATACATAAATAGATCTGGTTTCATTTGTTCATTGTATGGTAATATATGAATTACTATGGTTATAGTTATAAAAGTATTTATATAAATAGATTGATAGATAGACAGATAAACGTATATATAAAGTTTTATACCGAGAGGGTTTTGCGTTCTACAGGTCATAATCGCTGTGGATGTGAAAAAATTTCAATATAGGAAAGAATGCAAAAGGTAGCATTTCTTACGAAATTTATCTAAAAATGCAACAAGCCCTTGCAATAAGTAAATCAATGTATTTTTAGAAATCTTGAGACAGAGATTTATTCCGACTCTGAAAATATCGTGTCCATAAAAATGTGATATAGATACATAAATAGATCTGGTTTCGTTGGTTCATTGTATGGTAATATTTAAATTACTATGGTTATAGTTATAAAAGTATTTATATAAATAGATAAATAGATAGACAGATAAACGTATACATAAAGTTTTATACCGAGAGGATTTTGCGTTCTACAGGTCATAATCGCTGTGGATGTGCAAAAATTTCAATATATGAAAGAATGCAATAGGTAGAATTTCTTACGAAATTTACCGTATTTACTCGTGTATAGGGCGCATGCGTGTATAAGGCGCACCCCTACTTTACAAGTAAAAATGGCGATTTCTTAAAATCTCGTATATAACGCACACCATAAATTTAATACACTAATGAAGAATAACTAAATGAATTTCAGTAAAAAAAAGTCGAAACAAACATTACACCAGACCAGAAAACAAGACAAAAATGAATTTTGATGATAGACTGAATTTTGATGATAGAATGAATTTTGATGATGATGAAATGATAGACGGTAAAGAGAATTGCTAATTAGCGTTTAGATACTGTCATTAGCTCTGTTGTATAAAAACTGCAAGGAGTGAAATAAATACGCAGTAATATTTCAATAAAGTAACATTTTCCGAGTTTTAATATCTTCTTTGAATAAGTTCTTGTTTCATACGTATATCGTTCAACTGCATACAACAGTAAAAATTATTCCGTGTATAAGGCGCACCTAGGAGTTTTGCCCTAATTTTTTGGAAAAAAGTGCGCCTTATACACGAGTAAATACGGTATTTAAAAATGTAACACGCCCTTGTAATAAGTAAAACAATGTACTCTTAGAAATCTTAAGACACTGATGTATTACCACTTTGAGAAAAACATGAGATAGAATGAGATGTTCTGAAATTGTTTAAATGTTTCAATGTTGTTGTTGAAATATAAATAAAAATACAATAAGAAAAAAATATCGTTCGAGAATTTAGAATCTAAGGTTGCGGCTCTAGAAAAAATAGTTTCATGTCATCATTATAAATTCTAGTTACTTTTCTCACAAAGGTCTAGTGCTCCTCTTAGAATTCAGGAGCATTTTCCTATATTCTCGTGGTCAAACTTATTTAAAAATCTCTGCAAATAGATGGGAACACAAGATATTTATTTTAATAACTATAATTCTAGTTTATCAAACCATTCCAGAAATCCAGCGATAATTTTTCGTTTCTCAAACGATTCAGTATCGTTACTTTACCAGAAAACAAGAAATTAGAAATTCTAGAACATTCCGACTGTTCAATTTAGTTGTTTACCCCATTCGCATTGTTTAGAAATCTATAATTCTAGTTTAGGGATTCAAAAAGTGACTAACTATTCATTCTAGTTGAAAGCGATATATATTTTTTTCTCAATGTACAAAAAAAAAAAAAAAAAAAAAAAAAAAAAAATGTGGGTTCAGGAGATTTTTTATAATTAAATTCCAAAACAATAATCCTGTTAATCAAATCTAAAAATAAATCATATTATATTAATAATCTCCGAAGCTGCTTAATAATGCAACAATCGTGATTAAAAATGAATTTTTCATAAGTGAAATTAGATTTTTTTTTTTAATCTTTTTAATTACGTTTCGATACAAAATCAAGCCTATTATAACTATCTTTAGAATAAATAAACATTGTATGTTTACTCATGATAATTATATTTGAAAAACTAAATGATACTGTAATAAATGCTCAGAAAAAAAGTTAATATTTTTTTGAAAAACTATATTCTATGTAAACTATATAAAATATTACATGTCTTATTTCACTTATGTTTTATCATGTAATTTTTTGAAATTGAAAAACATGTAATGCATTTTTTCAATAAAAAATGTCTAATGATTCCATCTTAAATTTCATGTCTTTCACGCATTAAAGAATAACATACTTAATGTAAGAAGAAGTGCTTAGTTAAACTTAATGTAGTTAAAAAATTGCAGGTTATTTAATTAATTTTTTGTGATTAATTTAAATATTTTTCATCAATCTGTTTTGTTTATTGTAACAAATAATGCTATACGTAATAATGAAAACAAAATTGCTTTATTAGTTAATTTGTGAGAAGGTATGTAAATCAAATTAGTTTTCTAGCATTTTTCACCGGTTGAAACAGAATTTTTCCCTCAAGAAATTCATATAGATAAAACCAAGAAACTTATTTACAGACTAAAGCATATTTCTATCCTAAAACACAATACTTTATTTTATATATTTTTAAGTTTTTAGGGCAAACCTGAGGGCTATCAAAGTTTCTGAGTGGGCAATGTTATACTTTTTGATATATTGTGTGCTTTCGTGCAGAACATTTGGTAACTAAAACTCTAACTATCAAAAGAACTTTTTCTTTTACCTTTTTTTATATATTTGTATGATTTGTTGGGGTAAACGTGAGTCCAGTCAAAGTTTCTGTGTGGTCAATATTGATTTTTTATTTACCTTTTCTTCTTCTTAAATCTTCTGGAAATTAAAATAATAACTATAAAATGAAATTTTATGTTTTTCCAACTTAATTTTTTTTAGAAGTGTGGGAATACATGAAGTATTTTTTAATCTTTATTAATTTGCTTTTTTGTTTTGGCCCCTGATATGTTATTTTTTGGAGGGCAGCAATTAAGTGTCGTCTTTAAAAAATAACGTTACATACGCCAGACGTAAAACAAAGCAAATGATTAATTTTATGGTTAAATTCTGATAATATTAAATGCAAATTTTTAAACTTCTAAACATCGCACATTTTAAATTTTTGCACCGTCTAAAGCGAAAAAAAAAATGCAGTTTGTTCGAAAACTGCATCTTAATTTTGTTTTGAGATATTATTTATTTTGGTAGTTTTTAGAGCCATTTCTCTAATGATCGCAATTGATGAAAAAAATGTCTATAGAAAATAAAGGAAAAATTGTTGGAAAATAGTAAATTGCTATAATGTTTTGTCGACATTTCCTCATAACTAAAATAAAATAATAATAATAATAATAAATAAATGCATACTACATTGGAAAAATATAAATAATTAACTTTTTTGATAAAGCAAGGAGCTATTATGAAACACATTTATTTTTAAGTCTTCATATTAATGTTGCAAACAAATGAAATGACATGAATTATTCAATAGCTGATATCTTTGTCAAGTTTCTTCAATGAAAACATCGCTTTTTGCTAGCTTTGTGTATCATTCTGCTTTAGTGAAGTCATATGCGTACTTTTTCGCAGATTTTGTTTAAGTATAGATCGTAAGGCTGCATTCAAACTGCAATACTTTCAGTTGAACTAAGGCGGTGCGTTTTATGTTCCACAAGCGGCACGTTTGATATTAATGAGTTTTGTGGTTCAACTTTAATCCAAGTGTAGGACAGGAATCTCCCCTTTCAGTATGGTTTAAGATAGTTATCTCCCTAGCCATTGTGTCTCCCCTGTTTTCTCTTGTCAGTAAACCGCAAGTGGGGAGAAAAGAAAAGAGCTCTAGGAATTCAGTTGAACTTCAGAGTGGTCAGGTCTATTTTGGCCTTAAATGTCTAATTCTTGAACAGATGCAAATAATGTCTTTTAATCTAAAATAAAAGCATGTATTTTAAAATTGAAATCATTTTTACAATATATACGTATATATTTTTCTTTTTCATCGTGGGCAACACTAAATTCTGAAAAAACAGAGTTCCTGCTTTCTAATTATATTTTAAAGCTTTTTGATCAAACTTGGGAATTATAAAAGCTTTTGTTTCGTCTATGCTTTACTATTTTATATATTGTGTGTCTTCATGCAAGACATTTGGTAATTAATCTTTAACGATTTAATGACTAAAACTTCAAAAGTTAACTATTTTTAAAACAGTTCTTCTTTTTCTTTTTTCATATTTTGGAAATAGAATTTTTATTCTTTTATTTAGAGCTTTTTCTGAAACTTTAAGTATTGGATTTTTTATTACTCAATTAAAACTGCAGGAAATAGATAATTAGTGAGTGTATATGAATAAAATGCAGGAAAATAGCATGTTTTTAAGTTGCTAATATATTTTTAAATTACAAACACGTCAAAAACCTAATACTTATCCCACACAGGGCCTAGAGATAATTTTTTAACTCTTTGCGGCACGGGCAAAATCTGTTAGTAAAATGAGAAATTATCGACTGATACCGGAATTCACAAACAAATTATTTAAATATTTTGAATTCCTTAATTTTAGTTTTTATTGTAAAAGTAAAATTTTACTAAAATATTATTGGTGCAGTTTACAAGTTTGGAATAAAATTGGTATCCCAGACCGGGCACAATGTGCCGGAAAGGGTTAAATACTTCAGCAATTTTTTTAAAAATTGTAGAAGCCTTAGCATTTCGAATAAAATAAAATTTAAAAATTCGTGAACAAAAAGTGGGTTTGTGCGGAGTTCGTCGCTTCAAATATTAAACACAAATTAAATAGTCACATATTAATAATGATGGCACAACAACTTCAACACTACATAATACTCACGTAACATAAATAGAAGATTCAAAAAAAAAAAAAAAATAAAAAAATATTACAAAACATAAAAATATCTCTAAGTGAGATCCATTTCGAACTCACACCGAAAGTCTACTCAACCGCGTCAAATTATTTCATTCCACTTCATGTTCCGTAAAATATCTCAGGACAATCTACAGAAAATGACAACAGTGCCATCTATACATTACGCAAATTTATTGAACGCATTCATTTTGTTACAATAGAAAATTCTTATCAGTTGTATATTCCTGTTTCATAACAATTTCAGTATCTAAAATATCATGAATACTATTTTAAATCTTATGTTTTGAAAAAAAAAGAAAAGAAAAGAAAAAGAACGAAATGAAAGAAAAAAGAAAAGAAACAAAGAATTCTTTTATTATTATTTGATTTAAAATATACATTTCAGAGCATATAAATTTAACTAGTTTTTATCTCAACGTATCGTAAGTATGATAGATGTCTGAAGTAGGGGAGACTAGTGTACAATGAATTACAGGGTACAATGGTCCACCCCCTATTTTTGATATTATTTCTGTTTTTGAATGCTTCATATTTTGGTACATACATGGCAGCCGTGCAGTAGTGAATAGAAATTTAAAACCATGTGCATAGCTGCCATTTTTATCATTTTATTCTTGATAGTTGATTTGAGACAATAGTAAAAAATGAAAAGTAAATATTTTCAGTGAAAAATATACTACTTTTTATGTTAAAGATTAGTAATTTGGAAGACATTACTCAGCACAATAAAAAGGTAACACAATATATTACTACATTTATTGTAAGTAAAACAATGGAATATAAAACTACTTTTTTTAATCAAATTTTTGTCAAAGTCACATTATGGGGTACAATGGCCGCCAGAAACCGGGGTACAATGGACCATGGTCTATTGTACCCCAGTCTTGTATTCTGCGTTTTTTTTTAAATTAAAACTTATATGTGAAATTAAGAATTAATAAATTATTTTACTTTTTGTATGTAAATAAACTAATGATTCATGTTGTGTAGTGCATTTTTGAAACATTATCTATATAATATGTTTTCAAATTTGAATATTTCTATTCAAGTGATACAGAATGCAGTGATGGTAAAATTTCACAGAATGATGTTAATTTTAGTAATGAAATAAAAGTTGTTAATTACATTTTGATTAAATATTTGACAAAAAAAGCAGATTCATTTTGTTGATTTAGTAATAGAAAAAATGAGGATGATTCTGTTTTTGTGAGATTCATGTGCAGAAAATCAAACCAAAATGTATTTATGTTTTTCAATATTGTTAATGAATCTCTTGTAAATGTTTACGATATTGTAATGATTCTTCCGGATTCTAATGTTTCACTAGAAAGCAGCAGGCTTTCAGTGACACAAATATCTTTTGGTGTATCATTTGCTATCCTTAATAATCGTTAAACTTACATTATATCTATGAAGTTAAGACATAAATAAACAAATTGTGATATATTCTATGCTTCTTCTTATTAAAAAATGTACTATACTTATATATTTTTCAGAATTACATGTGATCCATAGAGCCCCATGCTGTGGACCATTGTACCCCGGCCATGGGGTACAATGGTCTATTTTATCATTGCTATTTAAAAATATATATTAGAAAAAGTATACATAATTGTTATTTTTGAGTATATGTAATCTAAACTATAATGTATAGAAAATAGCATGCATGTGAGATTTTTTTAAATGTATATTTTAAGAGTAATTAGTCAAAGTTAACAAAAGTGGTCCATTGTACCCCAGTCTCCCCTAAACATTTCAAGTTCTGAATTTAAATGAATCAGAATTTTAGCTTGTACCAACCTTGCAAAAATCGTAGATAACAATGCTCTATATCTATGATTCACTGTGTATTGAAACTAAAGAAAAAAAAAATCACAGATCGGCCCACTTCAAACTTTTATTTAATTTTATTACTTTTTTATTATTAATTTTTTAGCACAAATGTTTTGAAATACCGCAAAATAGACCTGAACTTAAAGGTTTCAAAAATACGAAAACCATTTTTTTTTTTCAGTTACATAGTTATTTTTTTTTCAATTACATAAAACACTTTCCTAACAATTTCAGGATCCAAAATATGATCAGAATTTTAAATTTTATGAATTGAAAAAAAAATAATAATAGAAACGTTTATTTATTTATTTATTTTATTTAGAATAAACATTTTGGAACATAGAGATTAAGCTAGATTTTATCTCATGATACTGTAAAACACATAATTCCAAGTTCTAAGTTTAAGGATAAGTAAATGGGCATTATGTGAAGCAGTTTAAAGCTGCATGATTTTCAATATGCATATGAACACTACAGCGAATTATAGGGTTTCATTCATCTGACAAAACTCTATTCGTCTCTGTCCATCACCGAGCCCGTACGCAAAAATTGTATAAGTCAGAGACTTCGAATTTTGTGTGCTTGCAGCTGAATACCTAGTTTAACATGACAAATCATAAAAATTTAAAAGTCTATTATTTTAATTAAATTAAATTTTTTCATTGCCATCCATTCATTTTTACAATTTAAAAAGAGAAGCTTTATTTGAACGTTTTGCGTATCGACATCATGGTTTTGGAGAAAAGCATACACCCAGAAAAAGGAATAATTGGTTAAAACTATAAAGCATGTTTTTTTTAGTACATTTTGGTTGTTTTAAGAGAATTTTTTAGTTGAAGTAAAAAATCGATTTTGTTGCTCAGACAAAAAGATATTGATAATACTCTTATAAAATTTTAACAAAATTTCATGATTTTATCTGAGTCTTATTAAAGTCTTGTATTTTAAATTTGTAATTCCAACAAAATTTTGATGTTTTTGCAAATTTTACATTGGTGTGCAGTAGCCATAACACTCTCACATAATTTTATTTGACTTATACAGCTATTAAGGTTTAACATAATTTTTGGATAATAAAATTTTTTGAAATCGAGACTGATTAATGATGTTATTATTACGTTATTATACATATCAAATGAAAATTCTGGACGGAAAATTAAAAAAAAAATCCTCAACATTTTTTTTTTTTTTTCTATTCAAACAAAATTTGCATTGACCCATGTTTAAACACAAAAGATTTGTTGGACCAAACAAATTTGTGTTGATCCAACAAAACTTTTTTTCCGGGTGTGTGGCTAATAAAAAAAAGATTCTTAATTCGATAACCAAAACTTAAATGTTTCATCCTAAGATGGATTTAATAAGACGAAATTTCGTATTTTTGGCCAACTTAAATGTTTACATTAGTTAATTTCGTTCATCCGACATTCATAATATTTTTTATTCAAATTTCTTTCTATCTATAAAAACGTTTGCGATTTACGAATGATTCAGCATTTTTAATATAATTTTAAACAGTTATTTTCACTTTTCGAAATAAAAAATTTTGTTTATATCGATGCTATTTTTTTTTATTTCTGATTTACAAAAAATTTAAAATTTTATATTTTATTTAAATGATTTGATTTGAACATTTTTAATTTGATTAAAATAGATAACTTTCTTTTATATTTACTTTTAAATTATAGTTATTGGTGCTGCCATATATGTAAGAATTTAATAATTATAATTAACAATTTTTTATTTATTAAATAAAATATATATTGTGTTAAAAGAAATAGTAAACGAAACCGCCATGCGATCTGCAATCACACTTATGCACTTGTATTGAGTAGAAGTGCACCAACCATTACATTCAAATAAAGAAATGTGAAAATTTTAGTTCTAAATTCACCTTGAAAAAATAATTAAAATTCATATAAAGCACACATACAACGTAATAATATTGTTTACATGTGCGTACATGTTATATAAAATTATTTAAATTATTTAAAATGCATTAATATATCTTCAAAATGCATTATAATTGCAAAACATTTTCAGCGAAATTCATGCCATTTTAAATTATAATAGTCTCTTTTGAGACGAGTTATCGCAAAAATAAAGGACAACATTTAAATAATCACTGAGGATGGGCTTGAGAATTTGGTTTAAGAGCCCATACTACTTATTGAAAAAGAACCGGATGATAATGTTAAGTGTATGGGGACGTTTTTTTTTTAAATAGCTCGCTCAAATTTTAATATTTTGACAGGATTTTTTTTTTTTTGCATTGGATAGTTGAGGACGGTCAAAAGCCGGTCTAGCTTTTACTTTTTGATTTTTTTAATTACTTTAAATATCTAAACCGGTTAGAACCGGTTCTGAAATTGAAACTATCGTAATATGAAAAGAATATAACCAAAATCGAAAAAGTAAAAACTAGCCCGGTTGTAGATCGTCCTCAGCTATCCTTAAAAAAAAAATCCCGTCAAAATATTAAAATTTGCGCGAGATATTTCAAAAGAACGCTCCAATAGACTTTACATTATCATCCGGGTCTTTTTCAGTCAGCAGTGTGGGCTCTTAAAACGTTTTGGAATTTTAATGGGATTTTTAATGGATGTTTAAAATGTTTTAGTGTTTTTAAAATTATTTACATTATATGATCCATTTATAAGCAATTTTAGAGCATTTTATGAGTGTTTTATTTGATTCCATTGGTTATATTTTCTTTATATGAATTGCGACTTTCAAAGAGTTTTCAGAATATATGGAAAATAAAAATTTCTTATGTTACTTACTTAAATATGTTTAAGCTTGCATAAACCCTGTAAAAATCGCAGATAGCAAGTTTCTCTGTATATAATTCAAAAGAAATTGGAGTTAAAAGAAAATTCAAAGATCGACTCAATCTTAACTTTAAAATTTCCTTTTGCATTGCCTTAGGCACATATGTTTTGAAACAGCCTAAAATAGATCTAGACTTGTGATTTCATGCATACGAATTTATGCATATGAATTTATAATTTTTAACTGATTTTATAGGAATGTATATTTTTTAAACAGAAAATCTTTTTAAATAAACCGCGTATTGGTATGCATTTGAGGAGGGAGAGAGGTGCAGCTCAATATTTATACATTTTAAATCCAAAGGTACCATTTTAAAGGGGACTGTTCTATCTTTGAATTGGTGTTATGTGCTGTGATAAAAATGTCTAGTTTCGTCGCGACACTTTTTTTTAATAATGCTTAGTATGTTAGCTAATTATATATATATATATATATATATATATATATATATATATATATATATATATATATAAACATTTAATATCTGATATTAAGATGCATCAGGACTCGATTTAGATAATTTTCATAACAAAGTTTTAATACTTATGATACTTTACTTATGAACAAACTTACTTTAAGAATCTCTTTTTTTTCTTTGCTTAAATACCTTTACCTCTAAATATCAGAAAAAATATATGATCCAGAATTGTCTTCTATTTAGAGATTTTAGTTTATTAATTTAGAACCTTACTATTTAGTTACTTTAAACAAGTTAAATTAATTTCTTAATTAATAAAAAAGTAATAATAACAAAAAAGCAAAACGCAATAGGTTATTTATCACTAATTAATAAAATATTGATAAATGAACAAAATTTGGTTTAAAAGATACATAATAGTAATTAGTATATAAAAATAGGAATCAACTGAAATAATAAATTAAAATTTTTAATTTAACTAAAAAAAGATTAAAAGTTATAGCAAAAATTAAAAATAATTACAATTTAATAACAATTATCTAACTTGCTAAAAAAATAAGAAATTTTTTTTAGCAAGTTTTAAAATTTCAAAAATTTTAATTTAACTAAAAAAAGATTAAAAGTTATAGCAAAAATTAAAAATAATTACAATTTAATAACAATTATCTAACTTGCTAAAAAAATAAGAAATCGAATAATTGATAAAATAAAATTAACTCATTAAAAAACTTATACCGTTCAAATTGAATTCGATACTTTAATAAAAAGAAATTAAATATTGTACTCCAGAATCACTCACGAGATGGCGCCAGCACTGTGGCTTCCTCGGCACTTCCCCAGGAAAGACTAACCGGGTACTTCCCTAGGAATGATTTCCCAGGCACTTCCTCAGGAGTAACGTCCCTGGGAAGTTGCTCCGAGGGACGCTTCTGTGAGCTCCCTCCTGGGGACACCGTAAAAGATTCTTCCCCAGGACGTCCTGATCTTGTCATTTTAGTATTAGGAGGAATATGGGATGACTTTGAGCTCCTGGGGAGGTATTGAGGAGCTTTTGTGCTATATGGGTAATTAAAGTTATTTATTATAAATAAAATAAGTAAAAGGAATATATTATTATATTTTAAAGGAAATTAATAAAATACGAAACAATGCCACGGGTACAATATTTTGCGATTTATTGTCTGTGTTAGGCTAACATAAATACACCGCGCTCTTGTTTTCTCAAGGCAGATGTCAAATACTCACCGCATTAGCGCATTTTTTTTCTAACGTCAATTTGGTCAAAACTTCATTTTCAGATATTAGTTCCATATATATATATATATATATATATATATATATATATATACATATATATATATATATATATATATAACTATTTTCTATTATTTTAAAAGGGAAATAATAATAAATAGAAAACGTTTAGATAATAATTATAGAAAAAAAACAATTTAAATCATTTGAAAGAAAAAAAATAAAAGTAAATAAACAGTTTTTTAATAAATAAACAACAATAGCCGGGTTATTATGTGAGGCATTAAAATTGCCATTTTGTTGTAATCGAGCTAATGTGGAGCATATATAACATCTATGTTTATTTCTCTAGCAAAAACTTCTAATTTGGCTAAAAATTGAGCAATTAAAATAAATTATGAATACAAGCAATATGATTTAATGCGTAGTGCAGATTAAAGGCAGAACAAACTGGTCGCCAAAGGCGGATACTAATGATTATTTTCTTTTTAAATTATTTTTATTTTTTACATTGGAAGGATTCTTTGAGAACACATTAATAATTTATTATATAAATTAATATGCTATCTAACATAGTCTAAAATTATGTATATCATCGATTCATATAATGTTCATAGGGTGTTTTTTTTTCATTCTTTGTCTGTGTGTCTACTATTTTCTGCTTCTGAATAACGTTATAACAAAATTCAAATTTAAAATTAAGACAGAGTGTCGTGTGTTTTCTGTTAAATACTTTTATTATGACATTCCTGACTCATACAATAATTTAAATATATTAGTCTGTATAGTTTATCCTTTTTTATGCATAGTTTACATGAGATTTCTTTTCATATTATTATGATTACTAATGAAATATCTTTGTGACTATATGTCCAGATTTTGAGAATCCTTGTACAAGGCAATAATAAAATTACTTTTGCAAAATCCCTATCAAGACACAAATAGCATCAGTACTTCCACATTATCTACGTTAAGAAGTTAGTTTGCTAAAAAATGTTTTCAATCCTGAATCGCGATTCTCAAGTGTAGATGGGGTTAATTATAATGCTTTGCTTTTAAAAAATTGTTGTTGTTATCATAATATAGAGGTGAGTGAAACGCAAATTATTTTTATTAAAAGAAAAAAAAATGAAATATTTCATACTTGTACTCATACTCAATACACATTATCAATAAATCATTAAAAGCAAGACAAGAAAAGTATTTTATCATAAGATTCTGAGAAAAATAAGAAAAATAAAACGAAAGCAGAACTCTATTTTTTGCAATCTCATTATAATTTTACCCATCAAAATCTCTTCTTTAATTAAAGCTCGGTTTTAGTAGAATATGAGTATTGTCATAAAAAACTTCAATAAAAACGATGTGCAATTATAATCTTAATAACTTTTGAAAGTAATGAAGACACTGGGACTTGTATAATAAGGTACCCTGGGGTAATGACGCCACGTTAAGGTTCTAGCAATTTTCACGGCTCAGTTTTAGTTTGTATTTTTCAAACAAATATATGATTTGATACAGCAACTCATTGACTATCTATATAAAAAAAATAATTTAACAGATATGAATACATAAAATGTAATGGCGTGATTTCTTGACCAATGCTATTTGGCGTTATTACCCACCTATATGGGTAATAACGCCATGCAAACAAAACAATGAAATAAGTTGGATTAATTGCATGTAGATTGCCCAATTCTAAAAATACAAACTCTCAGCTCTAGAAATTGACAAATTGCATCCTAAGCTATTGAAAATGTTCATTTTTTGAAAAGTGTAAGAAAAATAAAGGTGTGGTGTGGAGAGGGGGGGGATGAGGCAAAAGAATATCAGACCGTGAGCTTCTTTTTGCTTAAAAAGGAGCGTTTAAATAGAATTATTAGAAACATTGCACAGTTTTAACTGTGTTTATTTGAATCAGTATTTAGGATGTAGCTCTTCCACTGTAGGGAATCAACCGGGGTAAAAATTGCAAGGATTGGCGTTATTACCCCGTTATAGTTATTGCGCTGTACATTTTAAATTACAAATTATCTCGAGAAGATATCCAAAATCTTCAACAACATTTTGGAAGGCCATGAAATGTACTACAAATTTATGTAATTAACAAAGTATTTCCGGATAAAAAAAATAGTCTTCACATCACAAAACATATCTCGCAAATTTTAGATCAAGCGTTAATTTTAGATGCTTGTAAAAACAATAAGACCTAAAAATGAAACAAATTAACTTGAAGCTGTTTTTTGCTATTTATTTGACTCAAAACCCTTCTGCGCAGAACACATGGGTGTCATTTACCAAATTATTTCATAATTATGCAAAATATTAGCACTTGGCGTTATTACCCCGTCTGGCGTTATTACCCCAGGGTACCTTACGTACATTAAAAAAGAATCATAATAAAACTTCAGATAAAATTTCAGACGTGTATTGTAGGAGATAGTTATCTAATATTTTTTTATGATGCCTAGAGACTTCTTTAGAAAAGTTTTCTCCTATAACATTAGTGGACTACGTTAGCTTTTCTGCAGCTGAATTAGTGATTTATTATTATAAATTCATATAATACTTAACACAGACTAAAATTATGTATCACATAAGTATAAAGTCTACATTTTGTCGACAAGTCTACTTTACCTGTCTGCTTGTTTTTTTATGCTTTAACAATATATGATAAAATTATGCTTAAAATCAAGGTAGATTGATATGTGGTTGATGTTAAACATGCGTTGCCTTAAATGCATGTTTTTTTTTTTTATTCTGTTTCGAAAAAAGTATACAGAGAAATTATAAATTAATATCCCAACCTTACTATTATTAGAGCTATTAAAAGAAAATAAATTTGTCGGATGTGGAATTCCAAACTTTTATTTCATCTCACACATGTTAATGCTTGAAAATTCGCAATCAGAGTGCCAGAATTTAGTAGTCAGATACAGCTATTGCAGAACTCGTTTAAAAGACAGCATGTCTGCCCTATCTGCTAAGCAATTTACACTAAAATGTAAATAGAATCCATTCATGCCAAAGACTAACGGAATCAGAATTTTGGTGAAAATCCGCGCAATAGTTCTTGAGATAGAGCTGTTGCAGAAATCGTGAAAAAGGCAGCGTATTCTATTGAGTAATTTACACCAAAATGTAAACAGCATCCACTCATGTCAAGCCCTAATGAATATGAAGTTTGGTGAAAATCCGTGCAGTAGTTCTTGAGACAGAGCTGTTGAGGAACTCATAAAAAAGGCAAATTAGCAGCTGCACCTGTTGATCGATATACACCAAAGACTCATAAGCATCAATTTATATCAGGGACTACTTGAATATAAATTTTTATTAAATGCTGTGCATTAGTTATTGAGATAGAGCGCCCACAATATGTATGTCATATACTTAGATTCACAAATAAACATTTTTTTAAAAACGTGTTTTTTAAAGTCTCTGACACCTGAAACATATAAATCCGACGAAAACTGGAATATTTAATTAATATGAATCAGAATTTGAATAACTATCCGTTCGAGGTGAAGGCGGTATTTTTTCCACAGTGCGTAGTGTACGGTTTAAAATATTTAGTTAACTAGTACTGAAAACTAGTATATAACAAAGTAATACTCACCCAAGCACTTCTATGCTATCTATTGCTCTTTTAATTAATGTCATTTCATTTCTCAAAATACTGAATAAATTAGGAAAATAATATATAACATTATTACAAGTTAAAATACTTTAAAATTTTTCCTTTGGTTAATGAAAATATATTTGAAAACATTTAAAATTTCTCAAATATTTATTTTCATAAGAAATTTTATTATTTAAATATTCTAATACACATTCTTTAAAAAATAAGGTACCCTGGGGTAATAACGCCCCGTTAAGGTTCTATCAATTCTTACGGCTCAGTTTTAGTTGGTATTTTTCAAACAAATATATGATTTGATACAGCAACTCATTGACTATCTATATAAAAAAAAAAATTTAACAGATATGTATTCATAAAATGTAATGGCGTGATTTCTTGACCAATGCTATTTGGCGTTATCACCCTCCTATATGGGTAATAACGCCATGCAAACAAAACTATGAAATAAGATGGAATAATTGCTTGTAGATTGCCCAATTCTAAAAATACAAACTCTACAAACTTAGAAATTGTCAAATTGCATTATAAGCTATCGAAAAGAAAAATAAAGGTGTGGTGTGAAAGGAGGATGAGGCAAAAGAATATCAGACCGTGAGCTTCTTTTTGCTTAAAAAGGACCGCTTAAACAGAATTATTAGAAACATTGCACAGTTTTAACTGTGTTTATTTGAATCAGTATTTAAGATGTAGCTCGGCGACTGTAGAGAATCAACCGGGATATTAATACCAAGGGTTGGTGTTATTACCCCATTATAGTTATTGGTCTGTACATTTTAAATTACAAATTATATCGAGAAGATATCCAAAATCTTCAACAACATTTTAATAGTCCATGAAATGTACTACAAATTTATGTAATTAACAAAGTATTTCCGGATAATAAAAATAGTCTTTACATCACAAAACATGTCACGCAAATTTTAGATCAAGCGTTAATTTTAGTTGCTTGTAAAAACAATAAGACCTAAAAATGAAACAAATTAACTTGAAGCTGTATTGTGCGTTTTATATTACTCGAAACCCTTCTGCGCAGAGCACATGGGTGTCATTTATCAGAGTATTTCATAATTATGCAAAATATTAGCACTTGGCGGTATTACCCCGCCTGGCGTTATTACACCATACCACCTTAATTTAATTATTTTACATTTAGATCTAACATAATTATAAAAAAATGGGTTTTAATGCAAAACTATTTCTATTCTATTCCTATTTGCGCAAAGAAATACAAAAGATGTTTTGTAAGCATTCTTTTTATAGAAATTTAAAATATAGCGTTACTGATATTTTTTTCTCAACAAAGAAAGAAAATGCCTGAGGATATTTGTTAACCTCAAAGAAATGTAAATTTTATTTTCTTTACAAGCACGAAAGGATTTTTTCTAAAGGACCCTCAGTATGTTTTGAGATTTTAAATATTTATCCTGTTTATACTGATAAAGCAGTGGAAAGTCCTACACAGTAAAGAAGAATACCAGATGTAACAGAAACTTTTTAAAAAAATAATTTCTGTTTAAACCACTAGATATTAACATATAACATTATTTCAATTTTAAAATATTTTAAAGAATTTTGTATTGGTTAGTGAAATTATCTCTAAAAACATTTTGAATTTCTCTAAAATGTATTTTCATATGAAAATTTTAATGAATAAATATTCCTATTTACATTCCTCAACAAATTATTAAATTATTTTACATTTAGTTTTAAAATTATTGGAAAACAAAATGTATTTTAATGCAAAACTATTCAAGAATTTTTCATTGGTTAATGAAAATATCTAAAAAAAATTGAATTCCTCTAATATTTATTTTCATATGTAAATCTAATTAATAAATTTTCCTATTCACATTTTTCCAAAATCGTTTAATTATTTTACATTTAATTCTAAAATTATAAGAAAAAACAATAGATTTTAATGCAAAACTTTTCCTATTCTATATGTATTTTCTCAAGAAATGCAAAAGGTGCTTTGTAAATATTTTTTATAGAAAAGGAAAATATAGTGCAAATGATTCTTTTTTCTGCCCCTCTAAAAATAATCTGTAGAAAACCTATAGGTATTTGGCCCAAAAATCTGTGGGAAATCCGTAGGTATTTGGCCCATTCTGCAGATATTTTTAATTAAAACTAAATCTGGAAACTTTCTTCGGATTTCTGTAGAATTTCTGAAGAAAGTGGAAATTTCTTCAGATAATCTTAAGATTACTTTTAGTGGGGTGGGATTCCTTGAGCATTTCATGTAACGGTAACACCAAAAATTCAAGTAATAGAATAGATAACAAGAATTTTCTCTGTTTACCGTTACATGAAAAGTTCTAGGAATCCCAGTTTTCTAGAAAAAGTTTAGTAACTTTACGGATTTTTCTTTACAATGTAGGAAAAAACCAGGTTTAATGCAAAGTTATTCCTATTCTATTCCTGTTTACTCAAGAAATGCAAAAGATAATTTGTAAATATTTTTTATAGAAAGGGAAAATACAGTGCAGCTAATTTTTTTTTTCTTCTGCAAAGAAAGAAAATGCATGAAGATTTTTGTTACCCTCAAAGAAATGTAAAATCAATTTTGTTGCACGAATGGGCTATTTTCTAAAGGACCCTCCGTGTGTTTTGGGATTTTAAATATTTAACCTGTTTACACTCATAAAGCGGGGGACGTCCGACAACGTAAATAAATATACCTGATGTAACAGTAACATTTTTAAAACTAATTTTTGTTTGCATCGTTAGATATTAACATATAACATTAATTCAAGTAAAAAATATTTGAAAGAATTTTGTATTTGTTAAAGAAAATATCTCTAAAATTATTTTGAATTTCTGTAAAATTTATTTTCATATAATAATCTAATGAAAAACTATTTCTATTCACATTGTTCATGAAATCAATAAATTATTTTGCATTTTGTTCTAAAATTATTAGAAAATAAAGCAGATTTTAATGTAAAACTATTCCTATTCTATTCCTTTCGCATTAGCACAAGAAATGTAAAAGATGTTTTAGATACATTTTTATAGAAAGACAAAATATAGAACAGCTATTTTTTTCTCTGCAAAGAATGCAAATGCCAGAGGATATTTGTTACGGTCAAAGAAATGTAAATTTTATTTTCTTTACAAGCACGAAGTGATATTTTCTAAAGGATCCTCGGTCCGTATTGGAATTTTAAATAATTTTTCTGTCCATACTGATAAAGCCGGGGAAAATCCTACACAGTAAAGAAGATTACCGGGTGTAACAAAAACATTTTAAAAACTGATTTCTGTTTAAACCGCTAAATATTAACATATAACATTATTTTAAGTAAAAAAAAAATTTAAACCTTTATCTACTGACGGTATTTATAAGTACTATTAAAATAACTAATTATAAAAAAAATTTAATACGCCAGTTAGTTGTGATACTGTTTAGAATGAGTTACAGATACATTACTTTATCTTGTTCCAAAAGCATTATTGGTTACACAAAACAAAAACATTCATAAAAGGAGGATTTATTTTGCCTTTACATCTTTTCAGCTTTGTTTACGCTGAGGAAGGGGGATGTAGATTTTTCAATACGGAAATATTTCTATATTTATATTGTTAGAACATCATATTTGTACATTTTATAATTTTACAAAATACTAAGAAAATAATTTAAAAAAAACGTTTTGAGTGAAATTATAAAAATTGCACAAAATCCCTGTAAATTCAAATTTAATTAATCCTTCTAAATCCTTAAATCCTTCTGAAATTCTTCTAATATTTATTAAATGATTATGTAAATATTTTAATTTAGTTTAAACAATTTGCGTAAAATGCTTTAGAATGCAAAATTTTCATGAATTCATAATGCGGTGGATAAAGGGTTAAAGAATTTTGTATTGGTAAATAAAAATATCTCCAAAAATATTTTGAATTTCTCTAAAATTTATTTTCATATGAAAATCCAATTTATAAATATTCCTATTTACATTCTTCAAAAAATTATTTAATTATTTAAATTTAGTTTTAAAATATTAGAAAAAAAAATATATTTTATTGCAAAACTGTTCCTGTTCTTTTCATATTTGCGCAAGAAATGCAAAAGATGTTTTGTAAATGTTTTTTATTAGAAATGGAAATTATAATGTAACTGTCTTTTTAGGTGCGTTCGTAATTATGTAAATACGTAGCACCTATTGTTGGCGCTCAGTCCGTCCGTCTGTCCGTCTGTCCGTCTGTCCGTCTGTCCGTCCGCATATAACAACGCAAAAACTACCTAACCGAATCGTTTGAAATTTAAAATAGATAATTATTACATAATTTTGTCGAGTCATTTCAAATTTTATGAAAATCGGATGGATAGATCAATTACAGTGACAATCAAAAGGATTCCGTTACGCTACGGTCAATGGGGAAAAAAGTTTCAAATGCATTTTAATCGTTTGAAATTTAAAACGTATATTTATTACATAATTTTGTCGAGTCATTTCAAATTTTATGAAAATCGTATGGATAGATCAATTACAGGGACAATCAAAAGGATTCCTTTACATTACGGTCAATGGGGAAAAAAGTTTCAAATGCATTTCAATCGTTTGAAATTTAAAACGTATATTTATTACATAATTTTGTCGAGTCATTTCAAATGTTATGAAAATCGGATGCATTGATCAATTATAGGGACAATCAAAAGTATTCCGTTACATTGCGGTCAATGGGGAAAAAAGTTTCAAATGCATTTTAATGGTGTTACACTCATTTGAATATAACAGAATTGACATGAATCTATGAAATATGTACTAAAAAATACATTTTGTACAATCTGTGATGCAAAGAATGTTTATTATTAAATTACAGGGCCACACAAATGTATTCCACTAAATAATGTTATACGGGGAAACATTGTTTAGGGGGGGGGGGGTTAATTATATTAAACTACTTCACATTTTATGAATAAGATATACGTTAATGAAGTATAATAAAAATTACTCCCTGCATATTTATAGGAACACAAAGATTTCGACCACTATACTGTATCCAAAGTACGCTCTACTATATCAGCAAGATCTGAATATTTTAAAACTTCGTTATCAACGAACGCACCTCATTTGCTATGCTTTACGTGCAATTTCCAACTTCTTTTTTCTTTGAAAAGAAAGAAAATGCCTGGGGATACTTATTACTCTCAAAGAAATGTAAATTTTATTTTCTTTACAAGCACGAATGGATATTTTCTAAAGACCGTCAATGTGTTTTGGGTTTTTATGATACTTATCCTGTTCACACTCATAAATCAGGGAAGACAGTATACCCGATGTAACACAAACATCTTTAAAACTTATTTATTTTTTCACCGCTAAATATTACACTTTTTAGTGATACCTTATTGGAAGTGTTCTCCATCCTCATTTCTTGTTTTAATGTTACTTCGTCTGGAAAATACGAAAATACATTTGTGCTTAAAAATTACTATTACAAATAACATAACGTCTATGAAATTGCTTAGGGTATTTGAGTTTCGATAGCTAGTATGTGAACCTAGATTACATGCATTACGGATCAGGATTACACGGTCACATGTCTAACGGTGTCATATTTTAATAGAATTTTTTTAATTATTTTTTTTTATATTTTTTTATAGAAGTTGGAAGTATAGTGCAACTGACTTTTTTTTTTCTTTGCAAAGAAAGAAAATGCCCAAGGATATTTATTACTCTCAAAGAAATGTAAATTATATTTTCTTTACAAACACGAAAGGATATTTTCTAGAGGACCGTCAATGTGTTTTGGTTATTTTAGATATTTATCCTGTTCACACTGATAAATCAGGGTTAGGAAGTATACCCGATGTAACACAAACAACTCTAAAACTAATTTATTTTTTCGCCGCTAGATATTACACTTTTTAGTGATACTTTATTGGAAGTGTTCTCCATCCTCATTTCATGTTTTAATGTTATTTCGTCTGAAAAATACGAAAATATATTTGTGCTTGAAAATTGCTATTACAAATCACAAAACTTCTACGAAATTACTTAGGGTATTTGAGTTTCGATACCTAATATATGTGATTCATGATTTCATGCATTGAGGGGCATGATTACACGGTCATACGCCTGACGGGGTCATTTTTTAACAGAATTTTTTTTATTATATATATTTTTTAATTACACTCAGTCCGAGGCACTTCATTCCCTAGCATCTTAGTCCCTTTATGGAATGTCAATTGCATTTATATAAAAATGTATTATATGTTAGCATAATCTAGAATTTGGAATACAAATTAAATAAAGGAGGCCACTTGTTTAATGAACATTTCCTAAGCATTGTAAAATTGTTATTTCATGTGAATTTAATTTAAAACTTTTAATTACCACAGTGTCCATATTTGGGATATCTAATCAACATCCTCATAAATTATGTCAGTTTTAATAATAGCAGAACTCTATTGAAAGTTATCTGTAAATTATTCCTTTAATTTTATATTATATCAGCATACACTGTTAGAACCACAGGTTGCATATTGCACTCCTACGGGTGAAACGCTTATCTCATGGGCGACCCCCCCCCCCTAGAGGAGCCAGTATTTTACCCCTAGGGCAGCCCACTGCACTTCATGGGTGCCCTGAGGATGCAATTGAGGTGCCTTGATGTTTCCCAGGGAAGTCGCTCACGAAACAAGCGTTTCACCCCTAGGAGTGCCATATGCAACCTGTGATTTTAACAGTGTATGTGAATATTGGACAAAGGTTAGAATATATTAGACCTGATTTCTGATATGTTATCTCTATTCCTTAGTTTTAACATGAATTGTGACATTGATCCATGGATGTAACACTTATTTATTTAATAAGTACATGTTAGGAATTTTAAACTAAGTTTTTATTAATTATAGGAGTTTTAAATCTAATTTAGAGTAGTTTATATAGATAATTATGTACCGTATAATGTGTCATCGACAGGTTTATATCAAAATCAAAAAATTCAAATCTATTTCATATATAAAATACAAATGGAAAATTTCGTTCCGGATGCTTATAAGTCGAGTACTAATGAATGGGTTTTGATGGAACGTACACTATTCAGAGATGAAAGTGTTGCGCAAAAATGGCTGATTGCTACCACTAAATTTTAATAGTAATGCTTGACGTTTATAATGACAGAATTTCTGAAACTTATTATGACATAGAATACTGTTATAATTTAGTGTGAAAATCAGCCATTTGTTGCTTTGCTTTTGTATCCCTGACTTTTAGATAGCTAATATTTCAGGACATGTTTCAGTATATAACATATCTTTCTATGTAGATTAGTTATATAATTCTGATGGAAAGTTATGTTATTTTGGGCGAAAAGAAATTTGTTATTTTTGGCTACCTTTATCGTTATGTAAAAAATTGAAATGTCTCAAGAAAACTTATTAATTTTATCTAAAATTATTAGAATAAACAAAAGAAAAGAAAGGAAAAGCAATTTTAACATTTCGTCACCTGAAAATAATAAGGTTCTATCTGTGTTTTTGAAAAAAAAGACATATCGATATAGAAATATTCTATTTGTATGTATGAAGGCATTTCTGAATTAAAATAGTAATGTCATATGTAAATCATATATAACATCATTTTGATGCAAAAATGCCTCCATATATACAAATAAGAGCCTTTCTATGCCGATAAAGTCATTTTTCAAAAACAGAAATAGAACCTTGTTATTCTCAGGTGACGATATGACACTATTATAAATTGAAAATGTTTAACTTAAACATGAAAGAAAATGTTCTCAATGCTTACAAAATTAATTAAAATATTGCAATTTCCTCTATATATGATATTTATTTTATTTATAGTATTTACATAACTTATAATAATTTATAAATTCAATATACGATGATTTATCTTTTGTTCCAGGTTAAGAAAAGTGCATCTTACAATGTGAAATCATATTTTGAGACTTAAAAGGTTATTTATTTGTTCGTTTAAAAAAATATACATATGTTTATCTCTCTATCATGTGATTTACAGAAGAAACTGGCAGATGTAATTATAAAAATGACAATACTTGTGAGATACGTGTTATTTGTTTACTTACTATTTTTAATTCACTTTTGTCGCCAAACAACTTCAATTTAGGCGAAAAGTTATGTTTAACACTGGGCCTAGCAATGTACATAATAATGGTGTTTTTTTAATCTACAAAAGCATTTTTTGAGCATCTTATGATTAAATATAATTTATATAAATATGAGTTAATATTATAAAAGTAGAATCAAATATTTAAATTTTATGTAAATGTCTGATAAAAATACACACAAATCGTAAAATAATTTAATTTCAGACGTTTAAAAAAAAATTCACCATACTTTATTATGGAAACATGCCAGTTTTTCTCCAGACTTGCGTCTTTTTTAGCGCTGAACTCACATCAGTGAATATTATTCACTCTTTTTTTTTAACATATCGCCAATTTCATTTATAGAAACATTTACTACTGCAAATGTTAAAGATTAAAAACTTTCTTTAAGAATATTATGCAATTATGCGTTATTTGCTATCACAAAAGAAAATATTTCGCAATAAAAATTGCTTCCTGAAATAAGTTTTTATATTCTTTTTAATTCTTCATTTCTTACTTGGTTTGTTTTTTAAAACTATTAAAGATAACTGTGGTATTTTTTCGTAATCGGGGTACCCATCAGTTAGCGTATGTAAAATATCGTTAGATTTTCTTATATATCAGAAGGGTAATCTGGACATTGAATTGCCAAAGATTGCGGAAGATTACAGGAAAATTAAATTTAGCGATTAGTAAATTTATAGTTTTTTATTATAATGCAAAGGAACAAAAGATGCGTCACTATTATATAATTTTCTTCAGCAGTTATTTTATTATCCTTATAAAACCAATATTTGCAATGCCGGCAAGAAACTTTGAAGTACTAATGGGGACCAGTGGAACAATATTTGTTGATTTATCATTTTGGCCTATCTGAGGACACAGATTCATGGATTTCAGATAAAATGTGGATCATTATAAAACAATTTCGGCTGACACTTAGCCCTATATGCTAATTTAGTGGAAAATATTATAGATTTTATTTAGTCAATAAACTGAAGAATAATGTAATCTTTAAAGTAACAAACTTATTTACTTTTCGCACATTTATTTCTACTATAACGCATATACTTTGGAAAAAATGCAGAATTATACCAAATTTGAAAAAAAAAATATCCACAATTTAAAGAAAAATTCATCCAGGATTTTAAAAAATTCTTTAGTAAAATATTCTATGTTTCAAAAATCGTAATCTACGTTTGGAATATTTAAAAATAAACAAGGAAATAGCACACTTTCGCTATGTAATAGATTAACGCAATGCTGAAAAAGAAAAATGAAAATATTAAGAAAAAAATCGCTCGAAATTTACATAATCGCTTTTAAGATGTGAAAAATCTTATTCGATTATAATGGTTTATGTTCTTTGAAACATATGTATTACGATCCATTTCTCTCAAAAGCCATAAACGTTCTTATATTATGTCGTTTCATTCCAGTTATTGAGAACAAATCGAGCAATATCAGTAATGTATGTCAGAAAATGCTGAAGTACCCGTCACAATTACTTTCGGAACAGTTGGATATTTTATGGCATTTCAATGCGAGTAAGTATATAAGTAATTACACAATACAGAAAGCTTAAATATAAGAATCTAAACTATCTGTTTTTTCTTACCCGTTGTATTAAAAATGAGTGCATCACTTATCAAATATACAGGACGATAAATAATTTATTTTAAACTTATTTAAATAAAATAAAAAAAATTGTTGCTTCTGTTTGCATTGTAAAGAGTCATAGTATCAGACGTTTTGTGCCAAGAAATAAATAAGAAAAATCAAATTTTCTGTAAACAAATTTTGCTCCAAGGATTTGTCCAATTCTTTGACAAGTATTTGAATAGAAGCAGTACTCCAGACCCCACCAGTGGCCCAGAAGTTCTGTTCTCGAAGCTGGTAGGCGGGAAGCGCTAGGTTGATTTCAATCGAGCCTGTCGGCCTAATCGTTTGGAATTTTTCGTAGCTTTCTTAGAACTTTATGTTACTTTGCGTAAATACGGGCTATATTCCATTAGAAAGACTCCCACAGAGGGCACTATCCCCACGGACTGTATCCCTCGTGCAGATAATCAGCCGTCATACGTAATACCAACATCAACACCAGTGCTCCGGTATGTCAATCATTTAAACTTGTATGAAATGTGAACGGACGAAACCTTGGAAAAAAAATCATACGCACCTTAAAGTATTCGTTTCATTAAATTGAAATAATATCCAATTTACACATTGCATACTGTAAACTAGTCGTTGGGGGCCACCGTAATACTTACCCATCATGGATATGTATATGAAAATAAAACATGTGAAAACTATTTATACAATGCATTGCAATTCATAAACAAAATGTAAATATTGTTAATATACATAGTAATGCTTTATTAAAGAACTGCTGATGTACCAATTTCGACAAATTATACAAACCGCCAAACTACTCAAGTAGTGCCGAACTGCGAAAAAGAAACATCCTTATAACTCCAAAAATAATAATTCTATTAACTAACAATTAATTGCGTCGGATTAAGCGTCTCATTTCCAATTAAAATATACTTCTGAATTGAAATCTGAATGAAATACAGGGCCATGAAAAATCGAAGAATGTGGAAAACAAGATTACAAATATCTCGGCAACTAATAATCCGATTGACTTCGTTCTATATGCAAAATGTGTGTTATTTTATTGCCTTTTACGTCCATTCCTTAAACCAAAAAAATTCGAAAATTTTTATGTACCTTTCATCAGAACGAATTTTTCGAGAGTCCGAAAAAAATAGTTCCGGATAATCGAGGTTGCTGATATTAAATAGGGTTCGTCCCTTTTTTACATACTAACTACATACAAAATTTCAAGTCTCTATCTCAATTTGTTCGGGAGATAGAGTGTTTACAGACAGACAGACGGACAGAGAGACGGACGGCAAATTTTTTTTTTCTAAAAATATGTTTTTCGGAATCTCCACTATCTAAAACGTGTAAATCCGTCAAAAAAAATTTTTCGATTTTCAAAACGATTGCAAGACTTACCCTATACTACGTATGATGGGTAAGTAAAAAATGATAAATGTTTCTTAATCCATAAAAATGTACAATAATCGCGAATGCAAATATATAACTAGTTGTTGGGGGCCATCGTAATACGTGCCCATCATGGATATACATAATGTAATATATGAAAATAAAAGATGTGTAAACTATTTATAATATGCAACTCAATTCCGAAACAATATTTAAATGTATATCTAATTATTTTTAATATACACTATTAGTGAATTGCTGATGACCCAGTTTCGACAAATTATATAAAACGCCAAACTACTCAGGTAGTACCGAATTGCTTAAAAGAAACATCCTTATAACTCCAAAAATAATAATCATATTAACTAACAATTTACTGTATCGGATATAGGATTCCAAATAAAGTATATCGTTGAATTGAAATTTGAATGAAATGCAGGGTCATGAAAAATCGAAGAATGTAGAAAGTAGAATTACAAATATTTCGGCAATTAATTATCCGATTGTTTTCTTTCTTCATTCAAAATTTGTATTATTTTATTGCCTTTTAAGGTCACACCTTAAAATAAAAAAAATTGAAACATTTTCTGTATCTTTCATCAGAACAAATTTTTCGAGAGTCCGAAATAAATATTTCAGGATAATCGAAGTTAGTGACTTTAGCTGTACACTGTAAAAAGAAATCTGTAGTACTACTAGAAAATCTCTAGGCAACTGGGATTCCATAAACTTTCCTAGTAACCAATACAGTTTCTTTTTAAGTAACACTACTGCATTAAACTTAGTAAACAGCACACAGACTTCCTTAGTGAGCGTACTAAGAAATCATTAGTAGACATTACAGGTGCTTATTTAGTTGGAATACTAAGAAATGATAAGTAGTATTACAGATACTTCTCTTGTACCTTCACTAAGAAATGGTTAGTAGTATTACAGATATTTCTCTTGTATCTTCACTAAAAAATTCTTAGTAGTCATTACAGGTCCTTTTTAAGTATGTTTACCAATAAATGGTTAGAAGTTTTACAGATACTTCTCTTGTATCGTTACTAAGAAATTCTTAGTAGCCATTACAGGTATTTATTTAGTACATGGTTAGTAATATTACTATCCATTTCTTAGTGAAGGTACAAGAGAAGTATCTGTAATACTACAATGATTTCTTAGTATGTTCACTGAGGAAGTCTGTGTGCTGTTTACTAAGTATGCAGTAGTTTTACTTAAGAAGAAACTGTATTGGTTACTAGAAAAGGTTATGGAATCCCAGTTGCCTAGATATTTTCTAGTAGTACTACAGATGTTTATTAAGAAATGGTTAGTATTATTACAGATACTTCTTTTGTATCTTAACTAAGAAATTGTTAGCAGTTGTTACAGGCCTTTTTTTTAGTATGTTTTTTAAAAAACCTTTAATAGAATTACAGAAACTTTTGTATATGCATTTTCACATCTGTAACGCTTCTAAGAAACTGTAGTAAAGTTAGTTACTTTTCTCATAATTTACACTAGAATTTTAAAGAGATAAGCTAATACCAGTTTGGGAAATTTGAAAGAATAAGAAATATCTAATAAATATTAAGCCAAATACTCTGTAACAATTTCTGTATGCCTTTCATATTTTATGCTACAAAATTTTATAAATAACTTTTTTTTTGCATAAAATATAGATGCACCCTTTAATGTAACTTCCGTTTGCGTTTATTTTTCTTTAACTTATAGCCATCACATTTTCATAACAAATAAGGCAAAAAATACAATTTAAAAGTACAGTAAGTTATTTGAAAACTATTTCACTGATGCACAATTCTTTTTAAAAATTGCAACAATTCCATCATATGCAGCTAAATTAAATCAATTAATCTTTTCTATACCAATAAAAGAATATTTCAGATATCGAGATGTAGTGAATTACATACAAAAAAAAAATTAAAAACATTGTGAATTTGAAAATTAAGCTTTCAAAACTAATTCTGAAGCACAAACTACTGATGTTTTAAACTTTTTTTTTCTTTTTTACAAATTGTTAAAACCAACATATACAGGGTGTCCCAAAAGGTCATGTCCAAACGGCACACATGGTTGTGTCAGGTCATTAGGAAACAGAATTACATAGGAAAGGGGGGTCGGAAACGCGATTGTAATCCGCTAGAGGGCGATAAGCGAAGTCAGACGAAAGCGCGGGCAGTCGGATCATTCGAAGCGCGGACGTTGCAGAGAAAGGATGAACCAGTTGATGAGCACTTGGATGAGCACTTACTATGAGTTGTAGCATTTTTCTTTTTTATTTGGTACTGTTTTGTTGTAAAATAAAGATATTTTACACCGTTTGTTATCTTTTCTTTGCGTGACGGTTACGATGCAATTTCACTGTTTAGATCGCGTTTCCGACCCCCCTTTCCTATGTAATTCTGTTTCCTCATGACCTGACACAACCATGTGTTCCGTTTGGACATGACCTTTTGGGACACCCTGTATATGTAAGTTATTGCTTAATATCTCTATATTTAATAATGAGAAATATTTTTTACATGATAAATATTTTGTAAATATACATCTTTGTCGACAAATTTCATTCATTTTGTCACATAAGCACAAAATTCTTAATGGCATTTGCATCTATCGCAACACAATAAAAATTGTTCATTTAACCTATTTTAATACAAAAATAGAACTTTTTAAGTTATATATATATAATATATTTGTAACTCATTCATTTTAAAGATGTAGATATTCTATAGATTAAAATACTTACTCAAACTTATTTAGCAATAACAGGGCTGCCACAGTCAACTATTTTTTCTAAATTTCTTAGATTCTTTTAGTTATTATTTCTAACCAATAATATACAATTATTTTTAAATACTGGTAATAGTAAAAAAGAAAACAGTTACAATGGCAGTGAGGATTACCTGAAATAAAATGGTACAATAAACAATAAGAAAGCAACACAATTCAGTTGGCTTGCGGTATGCCGCTCCATTTATTGAAAGTACAAATTATATATATTAAAAATATGACTAATTAATAACACAATCACAATTTACATAGAAAGTATCTGCCAGTCGGTTTTGGGAACCTGCTGAACACTGACTGCCTTTTGGTTTATAGCCACATAGTCGACAAGATAGAATTGCTCTAAACATCTGATCCACCTGTTTTGAAAATGAAAGGATGAAATTTTTAGGATACAAAAAATTGATACGTGTGCAGACATAATTTTACAGAAATATAAATAAATACAAATAAACCCTTTGTTTTATTTTTGATTCAACAGTTTTAAGAGAAACAAGAAAATAAAAAATTCTTTCTATTTTGATAATTTTGTGTTCCAAAATCTTAAATTTACAATTTTCTAATCAGCATGTGATCTGAAACTCGGTGGAAGGGGGAAAGATAATTTTAAGTTTCGCAGTTTTTCTACAATGGCTCGACAAAATTTGTAATTTTTTCACAACTGATCAAAATTGATATTTTTTTTCTTTCATTGATCAACAAAATTCACATTTTTTTCATCCAACTGAGAAAATTTCCTTGTTTATTCATTTAATCAACAAAATTTGCAGTTTTTCTACAAATGCTCGACAACTTTTTTTTTTTCACCCAAAAGACAAAATTCTGTTTAAAATAAAATTATGAAATTTAAACAAAATTTGTTACCCAATCACAAAATTCGCTATTTTTTTTTTTTTTTTTTTTTTTTTTGTAAGTAATCTATAAAATTTGCACTTTCACCAGAACTCGTTAAAATTTGTAATTTTTCTGCACCTGTTCGACAAAATTCACATTTTTATTTTCATCCAATTGACAAAATTCGAAGATTTTCTACAACTGCTCAACAAAATTAGCAATTTTTCAACACCAAATCAACAAATTTTGCTATTTTTTGTAAACAATCTATAAAATTTGCACTTTTACCAGAACCACTTGACAATTTATAATATTTTTGCACCTGATCAAAGTTGACTATTTTTTCATTGATCAACAAAATTCACATTTTTTTCGTCTAATTGAGAAAATTTAACTCGTTTATTCATTCCATCGACACAATTCAGTTTTTCAACAACCACTTGACAAAAAAACCAATTTCTCAGCACCAAATCGGTTAAATTTACTATTTTTTGGTCCCCCAAAAGACAAAATTTGCTATTTTTTGTAAACAGTCTAAGAAATTTGAACTTTTACCAGACCCACTCAACAAAATTCACAATTTGTTTCATTCAATTGACGAAATTGGCAGCTTTTCTACAATTATTCGACAAATTTAGCAATTTTTCAGCACAAAATCAACAAATTTGCTTTTTCACCAAAGTGACAAAATTAAAAAAAAAAAAAAAAAAAAAAAAAAAAAAAACTGATTTGCACTTTTATTAGAACCATTCAAAAAAATTTCTAACTTTTCCACAGTGGATCAAAATTGGCTATTTTTTTCATTGAATGACATAATTAGCAGTTTTTCTACAACTACTCAACAAAATTTGTAATTTTTCTGCACCTGATCAAAACAGACTATTTTTTTCATTGATCAACAAAAATTCATTTTTTTCTTCCAATTGAGAAAATTTGCTTGTCTATTCATTCAATCGAGAAAAGTCTCAGTTTTTCTACAAAGGCTGGACAAAATTAGCAATTTCTAAGCACCAAATCGACAAATTTACTATTTTTGACAACCAAAAGACTTTTTTTTTTTTTTTAACAATCTATGAAATTTGAACTTTTACCAGAACCACTTGACAAAATTTATAATTTTTCTGCACCTGATCGAAATTCACTATCTTTTTCATTGATCAACATTTTTTTTTCATCCAACTGATAAAATTGGCTCTTTTATTCATCTAATCGACAAAATTCGCAGCTTTTCTACAACCACTCAACAAAATTAACACTTTTTCAGCACCAAATCAACAAATTTGTTTTCTTTTTTTGTCACCCAATTGATAAAATTAGCTATTTCCATCCAATCGACAAAATTCACTATTTTTGTCATCCAATTGACAAAATTTTTTATTTTTATCAATCCAATTGACAAAATTCATTTTTTTATGTACATCATTCATTTTTTATCGATAAAATCCACAATTTTTTGTCATCTAATAAACAGAATTCACTATTTTTTGTCATCCAATCTACAAAATTCACTATTTTTTCTCATCCAATTAACAAAATTCTCTATTTTTATCAATCCAATCAACAAAATACATTTATTTTCAGGATTTGCTCAAGTGGGCCCAGCCCGAAAAAACCTGACGGGGTTTTTTCAATTTTTTTTTCATGATTTTACAACTGTATCATTATTTAATCTAAGGTATCAATGCAACGATAAATGCCACTTTAAATATATTTTAAAAGAGCCAGGTTTAGAGGAATTTCTAAGTATTAATAAAATGACCAAAAACTAAATTAGCTGTAAAAGAAAAAAAAAAGCAGCTTTCAATTGATTTTTTTTAAAATTATTGAAAGGAATTATATTAATTTAACATATTTAACTTAAAGCAGAGTTGTTATGATTTGGCCAAACTCCAAAAACAAGATTGGGTTTTTTCAAAATTTCAACTTTAAATTACGTAAGGTTATTTTCCTAATATCGATATTAAGATCCTAATACTGATATTAAGATATCTCTCTTGATAACAACTTTCTTGTAAAGTTTCTCTAGCCACCACAAGGAGGAAAAAAAATGTCTTAATTCTCCCAATGAAATTTTTTTTAAAGAAAAAATTGTAACTTTTTTTATGTATCACAAACACAAACTTTTCCCCATTAGAGAAAGGAAAAAAAATGGGTCCTATTTTATGTTAGGTTATACAGTTGAAACTGCAAAAAACAAAATACTGCACGGAAAACATTAATTTAGTCCAAAGACTGCACTTAAAATGTAAATTTCACCCATGAATCGCATAAAAATGCGAATATCCTGCACGAGTTTCATAAAAAACACTAATTGTGGGCATAATTTGCATAAAAACGCAAATTACGTTTATGAATCGTGTAAAAAACGTGAATTACGTCCATAAATCGCTCAGAAAATATGAATTATGTCTACGAATCGTGTAAAAAAAAGGCGAATTATGTTCATAAATTGCATAAAAATGCATATTGCGTTCATAAATGACATAAAAAACTTGAATTACCTCCATAAATTGCTCAAAAACGCAAATTTCATCAGCAGAAAGCTCAAAAAACACGAATTACATACATGAATCACATAAAAATAGTGAATTACCTTCATAAATCGCATAACAAATGCGAATTACATTCATGAATCGCATAAAAAACATGAATTGCATAAAAAAGGCGAATTGTGTTCATGAATCGCATAAAACACGCAATTTACGTCCATAAATCACTCAAAAAAACACAAATTACATCATAAATTGCTAAAAATGTGAATTACACCCAACATTAAATTAATTTGCAGAAAGTTTGTGTCCCAATATTATGTGTTCAAAAACTTTTTTGGTTTTATACAAGTCTGCCTTTAACATAAACTGCATCTTTTCAATAATCCTTTGACAGAAAATCATGTTTTTTCTGCCATCATATGACGAAAATCGCCCTACCTTCTGAGATCTTTTGAAGAAAAAAAAATTTTTTTTTCTTTGATCGTTTAACAAATTTACAGAGGTGCCAAGTTTCCATAAAAGTTATCAGTAACCACATTTCGTTGGAGGGGGGGGGGGGGGCAAATTTTTAAAAGATAGTTCTTTCGCTTTTCCCTCCTGCAAACTTTTACAATATTTGCACTTTTTTTATGAAATTAGTGTCTTTTCTGAGATCTTTTGACAAAAGCTGTACTTTTTTGCGATCCTTTGACAAAATTTACGGGTTTTTTGCACGTTCATGTTCGACAAATTTTGTGTGCTTTTTGCAGTTTTTCAACAAAATTCGGACATTTTTCAACAAAGTTTGCACATTCTTCGTGATCATTTGACAAATTCTGAGCATTTTTGCACGTTTTTTTGAAATTGTCAAAATTTGCACATTCTTTGCAGTCTTTTGATTTTTTTATGCAAGCCTTGGATAAAATATGCTTTTTTTTTTTTTTTTTTTTTTTTTTTTTTTTTTTTTTTTTTTTTTTTACAATTTTATGGATTCATTTTGTGCTTTTTTAAAATTCTTTGATGAAATGCACTTATTTTACAAGATTTTTTGTGTTTTTTTCGCAATCCTATGTCGAAATTTACGTTTTTTCCAAGCAATCTTACTGCACCCCCCCCTACATAAAAATGGCAACAAATTTTAATATATATTTGCATTGATAACAGTGGTGGATCCAAGGGGGGGTCATGCGGGTCATGACCCCTCCCCCCCCTTGGAGCTCTTCAAAGAGGGATGTAAATAAAAATTGCTAAAACAGGAATGCAAAACAACATCTAATAGAAAGAATTGGCGCTTTTTTCAAAACTGATCGAGAAAATTCGCGAATTTTCTGCGACTGATCGACATAATTTACAATTTTTCAGTACCCGATCAGCGAAATTCTCGATTTTTGCGAAACTTATCCTCGAAATTCACAATTTTTCCATGCCTAAACGACGAAATTCACAATTTGTTTTGGGTGTGATAGACGAAATTTGAGATTTTCCCACGAATGGCCTGCGAAATTTGCGATTTTCTTCACTTGATTGACAAAATTCCCGATTTTGTCTGTGCACAATCCACGAAATTAGCACATTTTTCCGTTCTTATTCGATGAAATACGAATTTTTCTGCGCACGAAGTATGAGATATGCTTTTCTTAATTGACTGACGAAATCTGCTTTTTTTCCCGCCATAAAGTGAGGAAATCCGTGATTTTTTTTCTCGCGATAAACTGATGAAACTCAAGATTGTTCTGCAGCCGCTCAAAGATTTTAAAATTTTTTCTGCGCATCATCGACAAAGTTTGTGTTTTTTCTGCACCCTATCAACAAAATTAGTGATTTTTTCGTTCCGAATCGACAAAATTCGCGAGTTTTTTAGTACTCGATCGCCCGAATTCGTGCTTTTTACGAAGCCGATCGACCATACTCGCGATAATTTCTTTTCCGATCGAGAGAATTGTCAATTTTTGTTCACCATATCATCGCAATTCACGATTTTTTTCATTGCCGATCGACCGTATTTGCGCTTTTTACGAAACTGATCGACCATATTTGCGACTTTTTCGTTCCGATCGACTAAATTTGCACTTTTTACGAAAGCAATCGAACATATTCGGGATGTTTCCATGCCCAATAGACAAGATTCGTGCCTTTTTCCATTCTTGTCCATGAGATACGCATTTTTCCGCACCGGACACCCCCCCCCTCGAAAATTCGTGATTCTTGAATGACTGATGAAATCTGCATTTTTTTCCTGCCGTAAATTGATGAAATCTGCGATTTCTTTCTCGCGATAAAGTGATGAAACTCGCTCTTGTTCTGCAGCGCTCAAAAAAATTTTCGATTTTTCCACGCATCATCGACAAAATCTTCCTTGCCCTATCAATGAAATTAGCGATTTTTTGCATTTCGAAGCGGCAAAATTCACGAGTTTTTTGTACCCAATCACCCGAATCGCTCTTTTTACCATGACAATCAACTACATTCGAGATAATTTCTCTCCCGATTCACGAAACTGGCAATTTTTGCGTTCCATATCAACTCGAAATTCGCGATTTTTTTTTATTCCCAATCCAGGGCCGTAGCTAAGGGCGCGCTATGGGCGGCTCAGCCACCCTGAAATATTTTGAGCCCCCCCCCCTGAAAAAGAATCTAAGGTCACTCAATCAATTTCTGTTCCGAAAATCCTAATGAAATTATGTTCAAAAATCTAATTTAGTTTTGAGAACCTTTTCACAGTTTTGCAGAGTTACTAAATTGTATCTGAAATAAGTGTTTCAACACTCCCTCATCCTATTTGTACATATGAAGCTAACATGATGTTTAATTTCGAACCAGTTATACATTCAAAATTTTCGTCACCCTATACTTTTCTTAGCATGAAATGAAGTTATTGCAACAGTTTAATAAGAAACATAGTACCTACCATGTAAATATGCACTAATTTACCTTTCTGCGTCAGCGGGAGAGAAAAATATATATATATGAGCCCCCCCCCCTACAATTTTCTTGAGCCCCCCTTAATGTTCACTTCTAGATACGGCCTTGTCCCAATCAACAAAATTCGGGATTTTTCCGTTCCCAAACGAATAAATTCGCGCTTTTTACAAAGCGATCGACAAAATTGGGGTTTTCTCGTGCCCTATTAACAAATTTTCAATTATTTCATTCCAGATTGAGAAAATTCACGATTTTTTTTGTGCTCGATCGACAAAATTTGCGATTTTTCTGAGACATAGACAAAATTCGAGATTTTTCGAAGGCCGATAGACAAAACTCGCGATTTTTCAATGTCCAGTTGACGATATTTTCGATTTTTCCGCGCCCGGTCAACGAATTTGCATTTTTTTTTGTGCGGTAAATAGACAAAACAGGCAACTTTTCCACAAACTATGAACAAAATTTGCAATTTTTTCAAGTATTATAAAAAAAATTTAGATTTTTTTTCCTTGCCCGATAAACGAAATCTGAGATTTTTCGCGTCCGATCTATAAAAATTCATGTTTTTTCCATGCCTAATCGACAAAATTCGCGATTTTTTTCATGCTCGATCGGCGAAATTTGCTACTTTTTATCGTAATTCTGTTTTCACAAGATTTACTGTATTTTAAAATTGTTTCATTAAATCATCTGTCAAAAGTTGTGACCCCCCTCCCTCCCCCTGGAGGTTGGGCTGGATCGCCCTTGATTGATCACAGGGAAGATAAAACTCATCGTTGAAAAAGCAAAATTCTACATTTCCATGGAAAAGTAGCATGTCTGAATACATATATTCAAAGCCAAATATTTATTATCTTTTAATGAAGCAAAGGCATTAAAGAGTGGTTATTACTGGCACATCTTCCCTATATAAACACTAAAATAAATGCATTCAAAATCAAATAAAATTTGTTAATTTAAAAGTAAATTTTACAATCTAGGTTGAAAAACTATATTTAAAACAACTTTGGGAGCCACCATGTGAAAATTTTTCAAAAAGGAAACACTATTCTAAAAAAAGGTGCTTTTTATATTTTTTAAGGGCACAAATTAACTTGTTCACCAAAAATATTTTGAACTGGTTTTATTTACAGTAACTTGCAATTTGTGACATTTTCTTGGAATCAATTGAATTCCATGGGATGCATAGGAAGTGTTAAAAAGGGGCTGCCAGAAGCTGCAATTTGCTAATAAAAGGCGTAGAGGCAACACTAAGATCAAACCCTGGTGATCCTCTCTCTCTTGACTAAAAAAGTACTCATTTTTAGAATAGTGTTCCCTTCTTGAAAAATTTCCGGCTGGCGGCTTTCCCTTCCCATATGAGAGTCAACAATAGATCCCCTTCAATTTTTTTTTTTTTTTGGGGGGGGGGAACAGTAAATAAATCAAACTATCAGTCAAAACAGCTCCAATTAAATTAACTACAGTCAACAAGATTAAAAAAATAACACTAGCAGGGCTGTCCAACGCGGTGCTCTTTTCAAAGTTTACTGTTTTAGGGATGCACCGATTATTGATTTTGGCCGAATACCAAATATTCGGCCGACAGCTAAACCGAATACCGAATATTCGGCTAACCAAACACTTTTTATATTTCAAAGTTTAAAGGTATTAAAATGTTACTTTTTAAAACAATTTTACATAATATTTAATAAGAGAAACTTATATTTTGATAAACAAGAGCTTTTTATAAGAACATTCAGTATTGAAAAAAAATCTACCTTTTTTTATTTAAGAAGCAATGAGACTTTTCAATTAGTAAAATTTTAAATTTCATTTCTTCTATGAATTGAAACAAACATTTTGAAATCAAAGAGAAATAATGAAAAAATAGCTAAATAAAAACTGTATAGTCTTATATTTGTTCTTTTTAAATAACTCAAGGCAGATTTTTTTCAATATAAAGTATAAATACTTTCAACTTAATTCTGAATAAAAGAATGTCTAGCTCATAGTTTATGAATTGTGACATTTTCCATCATTTCCATCACAGAATTTGCCCCAGAGAGTTTCAGGGGGGCGCTCTGCCCCTCCTGCCCTTTAGTTGAAAAATAACGCCCCTCATCCAAAAACTAGCGCCCCTCTTATCATTCTTTAAAAAAAAAAAAATAGCACTCTTTCTGCCCCACATTTGAAAAACGCAGCCCTCCAGCAATGATCTGAATGCGCTTATAGCGCATAAATTATGCAAAAAATGGTCTCATACGCGTCCCGTGAGATGGGTAATTTCATCAAAAAATCACGAAAAAAAGACTAATTTCCAGCAACATTTGCAAAAAAAAAAAAAAAAAAAAAAAGGGCTAATTTCATTACAATTTTACAAAACGATAAATTTCCTCAAAAACATAGTGGAAAAAAGACAAATTTCTTCCAAAAATCGCGATAAAACGAAAAATTTTGTCAAATGAGTTGCAAAAAATGACAACTTTCATCAAAAGTAGCGATAAAACGGCAGATTTCGTCAAAAGATTTGCAAAAAAAACCAGCAAATTTTGTCCAAAAATCGCAACAAAACAGAAAATTCTGTGAAAAGCTTTGTTTTTTCGCTATATTTTCACGAGATTTGTCATTTTTTTTAAAAGAAAATAAGCCGTTTTTTGCAATTTTTTTAACAATGTTGGCCTTTTTTTGGTGATCTTTTAACATTATTTGCCATTTTTTCGCAATCTTTTACAAAATTTACTTTTTTCTTTTTTTTTCTATTTTTTGATGAAATTTGTTTTTTTACAACTTTTTAAACTGCTAGACTCTAGATTGAACTCTATAAAAATGCCCTTAAAAATGTAAAAAGAGCCCTTTTCAGAACAGTAGCGCCCTGCCCTTTTTTAAACCTGGAGGAAACTCTGCCATCATATCGTATTTTACAGAAATCAAAGCATGCGAGTTGAAAATATAGTTATGGTATTTTATTTATTGTTAATACAACAAACGAAAACACAAGTTTGACCTAGAGTGAGATGAAATACAATGCATTTATGATTCAATAAGTTGATTATAATTATGGTTTCATAAACAAAAAATTGCCTGCCCTTGATAGCTATTACTAATCTCAAAAGTTTTCCTTTCTTGTTTAAGGACTTTTGGGAAAAGCAAGAAACAGATTATTTACTAAATAGAATTAGGAAATTGCATTTACATTCGGATCATTTATTTCTAAAGAGAATCCTAATAAATCATAATTTTAATCTTCTCATGGTTAATTTTCTTAAGTTAAACTTTACAAACAGCAAATAAATAATGTAAAAACATTCTATATTATTTATATATGATTTTATTTCTAATTATTTTAAAATAAATTAACAGTTAAAAGTAGAAATTGTGAAAAGTTTTTTAAAATGTGTTTTAAAAGGCTTTATTAAGTATTGGACTAGGCCGAATATTTTGATATTCGGCAGACCAAATAGTTTGATATTCGGCCAAACCGAATAGTTTGATATTCGGCCTAACCGAATATTCGATAACATGGCCAAATACCGAATAGATACCGAATATTCGGTACATCATTAACTGTTATTAAACATTTTAGACATAAAATTCCATTATAATGATAGCTTCTATGCTGTTGACATTTGAAATCATAAAAAGTGAGTTAATACTTACTTACTTAGTTTGTTAAAAGGATAGATGAAGTAGGATCACCTAGAGTAACTCCTCGTCAACAACTTTCCTGGCTAAATCTTGATCACATTACTTTTCAGCACTTGAGAATGTCCTAACCAAAATGAAAAAAATCGGAGATACTCTAAACTATATTTTTTAAATTTATCATTTAATTGAGCAAAAGTAGTAATTGTTAATTAATTTGGGGAAAAAATTGTTTGAAACTGCTTGCTAAATTTCTAAAAAAAAAAAAAAAAAAAAAACAATGGTCTCAGATATGGCACATTTTTTACAATGATCTTTGTCAACTTAAATAATTTTCTTATAGCTTATATTGCAATTTTTGTGCATAGGTCACAGGAAAAAATCATAAATTTAAACAGTTTGCTACGGAAAAAATAAATTTCACTCAGTGCAGAAAAATAAATTTTGTCAAATGGACACAAGAAAAGCATAAGTCTTGCTAAATAGGCACAGAAAAATGAAATTTTATCAATGAGGTACAAAACAGTCAAATCTCATTGACTAGGGCAAGTATAAAACACTAATTTTGTTAATTAGGCATGGAAAAAAAATGTTGATTAGGAATGGGAAAAAAAAATTACCAATCAGGCACAGGAAAAATCATTTGATGATTGAGTATGAAAAAATCTATCCATTTTGTTAAAAATTTGCCAATTTTGTTGATCAGCAATGAAAAATCATGAGTTTCATCAGATGCAAGAGGGGAAAAAAAATCTTGCATTTCATCGATTTGCAAAACAAATTTAAAATTTTGTCAGTCAATTAAAAATTGCAAATTTCCTCAATCGTGTGTTTAAAATTCACAAATTTTGTTAATTAGGAAGGAGGAAATCTCAAATTTTGTTGATAGACTGCAGAAAATCACATGTTTTGTTCGTTTATTGCAAAATTTGGCAATTTGCCAAGGAGAAAATTCCAAATTTTGTTACTATCAGTTACGAATCAAAAATTTTGTTAATCAGTACAAAAAATACACTAATTTTGCTGACCAGGAGCAGTAAAATCTAACATTTCATCGATTAGGTATGAGAAAAAAAAAGTAAATTATCAATCTTCCCTTAAAAAAAAAAAAAAAATTGTTGGTCAGGGAAAAAATCATTTCATTAGTTTGGCTTTTTTTTAAAAAAAATCGAAAATTTTATGGATTGGGCTTTAAAAAAAATAATAATGCAAGGTTTTTTTAACAATATGCAGTGCTCGCTGCCTCGATGCACTATTTCTGCTACTGGTTTCATATCAATGCCTATGTTTTTTGGGATTTTTTTAATACTTTTAATAGAACAAAATTCTCACTCGCTGTTCTTTATACTGATTGTAAGATATTGTGTCTGAGACAAAATGAGTGGCTTTTGTATTTATATTTCTTGTGCTTCTTGCAAACAATAATGATGTATGATAAAGAGGTTAAAAGCCAACTATCAAACGTAGCAGGTGTATTTATTTTTTGAAGTACTATCAGTACATATTTCTATGCTGCCATCATTACCGATACCGTTTCACAAGAAACAAAGATTTTTGCATGCATTGTCATTTTTTCAAAACTGAAAGCCTAAATGACGTGAATGCAATAAACAAGAGCAGCAGTATCAGTCCATATTTAACGAATTGCATTCAAACGAATACTTTGCTATGAATATTGCATTCGGGTATTCAAAACGTAAATAAACACACTGCAGGGAAAAATATAAAGCATGCACAGCCAAATAAATGAATTCAAAAATCAAACTTCAGGTCTAATTTACATTATTAATAATTGTAATGACATAAAATGGCAGTAACTAAGATTAAAAAGTTTTATTTAATTATATTTTGACGTGTGATTGTACAATGGGCTTGCAAATACCTCAATAAATAGTCCGCAATATGATTGTTATTTTATAAATAACGTGCACATTAAGTGTGGGAACATTGAGATTTCAGATGAAATTAAATAAGTAGAATAGTTTAATAAAAGATTTTTATAGTCCAAAACATAGCAAACGAACGATATCGATGTTCCACAAATTATTAAATCTCAAGTTACAATAGCAGAGATTATCTGAAGATTTATTAAAATTTCATTTTCATATTTATTTAAATCAAAGAGGGGAAAAAGCAGGTTTTAAATTTCCATTACTACGCATAGAATATCAATAATAAACACATTGACTGACTTGGATAAACACGACACGCAAGGATTAATGTTAAGCCTAAAAGAAAATAGAAGCAAGAAATAAGTTTATTTCTACTTCTTTGACAGATATTGATGAAATCAACTTTTGATAAAATGATTATATATTTGTAAATGTCTGTAGTTTAAATAAACATAAAGTAAAGCTTACCTTTAAAAAATGAAAATCATTCCTATACGGCAGCAGCATCGAATTCCATAGCGTCATGGAGATACACAGCGGCTGGTGCTGGTGAGCGGGATGGTTTCGTTGGTTGGCTGGTGTTTACTCTCGTTCATGGGCACAAACGTTATTTAAGTACTTTTAGTAGCAATGATTGAGAAAAGATTTAGTTACTAATGATTTTTTAGTAATAGTAAAGATCGCTGTAATGCTACTAAGAATATTTGAATAAAATCGCACAATTTTTTTTACAGTGTAGGCTTTGTCCCATTCTTACATACTATGTACACGCAAAATTTCAAGTGTCTATCTCAATTTCTTCGGGAGATGAGCGTTTACAGACAGACAGATGGACTCCAAAATCTTCTTTCTAAAAATATGTTTTTCGGAATCTCCAGTGTCTGAAACTTGTAAATCCGTCAAAAGAAAACAAAACAAAAATCCGATTTTCAAAATGATTGCAAGACTTACCCTATGCTATGTATGATGGGTAAGTAATAACGTGCTCCGAGTCACTGAAGATTCCAAAAAGTGCTCCTTTATCTTTATGCAAATCTCAGAAAAAAAATATTTTTAGAAAACAATAAATTTAAAGAAGAATTTTTTAAAAATAAATTTTTAATAGTTGCCAATAATTTTCGAAAACATTTCCTGGTAGCTTTTATAATACATTAAAATATCAGAATCTATTCGGAAATGATTCTTTGAATTTTTCGATATTTTCTCTTGTTATCCCTTTTTTATAATGACATTTACTCTGATACTTTGAAAAAAAAATATTAAAATTTTAACAAATGCCCAATAATTTTTTTAGAGAAAATTAGTCAAAATTATGTCGAATATTAATAAATAAGTTTTTAAAAAAAATTTTACCATTATTAAAGCGTTCTATGTTTGAAAAAATCCCAATCTATGTTTGCAGCATTTAAAATTAACAAGCAAAAAACACAATTTCGGCTGACACTTACTCCTATCCGCTAATTTAGTGGCAAATTAATTATTATAGAGTTTATTTAGTCAATAAACTAAAGAATAATGTAATCATTAAAGTAACAAACCTATTTATTTTTCGCACATTTATTTCTTCTACAACGCATATAAAAGGCAGTACTTTTGAAAAAATGCAAAATCATACCAAACTTACACAAAAAAATTAGAATTTAAAAAAAAAAATCTTTTAGTAAAATATTCTATGTTTGAAAAATCCTAATCTATATTTGCAATATTTAAAAATAAAAATTCAAAAAACCCACCTTCGCCCTGTAGTATGTTAAAGTAATGCTGAAAGAGAAAAATGGAAATATTAAGAAATAAAATCGCTCGAAATTTACATAGTCGCTTTACAGATATGAAACATATTCTTATTCGATTATAATCATCTATGTTTTTTGAAACTTATGTATTACAATCCATTTCTTTCAAATGCCATAAACGTTCTTATACTACAGCCGTATTATTCCAGTTATTGAGAACAAATCGAGCAATATCTCTAAAGCATGTTAGAAAATGCGAAAGTACCGTCAAAATTACTTTTAGAACAGTTGGATATTTTGTGGTATTTCAGTGCATGTAAGTGCATAAATAATTACAAAATAAAAACACTTAATTATGAAAATCTAAACTACCCGTTTTTGCGTTCCCGCTGATTCGCAAGTGACTGGGTCAATTTCACAAATATACAGTGTGTCAAATATTTCAGTTTGCTTTTAATTTTAAATAAATAACAAATTGTTGTATCTGAATATGGTTTGCACCTTAAGTCATATTAAAGTTTTGGATTTATTCCAGTTATTGAGAATAAATCGAAGAATTTCAATAATATATGTTAGAAAATGCTGTTAGAAAATTATGTCAAAAATTGAAAAAGTTTTTTAAATAAATTTTCCCTGTAATAAAACATTTTATGTTTAAAAAAATCCTAATCTAGGTTTGGAATATTTAAAAATAAACAAGCAAAAACACATTTTCGCCATCTAATATATTAAAGCAATACTGAAAAAGAAAAATGAAAATAATAAAAAAGAAATCGCATGAAATTTACATAGTCCCTTTAACGATATTAAACATCTTCTAATCTTGTTTTATATTCTTTGAAACTTATGTATTACGATCCATTTCTTTCAAATGCCATAAACGCTCTTATATTACAGCCGTTTTATTCCAGTTATAGAAAACAAATCGAGCAATATCTGCAATGTATGTCAGAAAATGCGGAAGTACTCGACAAAATTACTTTTACAATAGTTGGATATTTTATGGTAGTTCAATGCATGTCAAGTGCATAAATAATTACAAAATAAAAACACTTAATTATGAGAATCTAATCTACCCGTTTTTGCGTTTCCACTGATTCGCAAGTGAGTCTGTCAATTTCACAAATATACATTGTGTCAAATATTTCAGTTTGCATTTAATTTTAAATAAATAGCAAATTGCTGTATCTGAATATGATTTGCACCGTAAGTCAAATTAAAATTTTAGATTTATTCCAGTTATTGAGAACAAATCGAAAAATTTCAGTAATTTTTTCCTATCCCCTGTATCGCAAATCAGAGCATCAATTATCAAATTTTCAGGGCAACAAATAATTAAGTTTACACTTATTTGAATAAATAACAAAATATTGTATCAGAGTATGATTTACACATTACGCCAGAACATAGTATTGCTCCAAAAAACAAAAAAGAATAGCTGAGATTTTTGTTAAAGTAATTTTGATCACTAAACATCCAATTATTTGACAAGTAAAATGGGAACAGTACTCTAATATGTCAATAAATTAAACTTTGTATGAAATGTGAACGGATGGAATTTCGAAAAATAATCATATCCACCTAAAAATAATTATGTCATTAAATTTAAAGAATATACAATTTACACAGTATTCACTCATTAATCTATAAAAACTTGTAGCATTACTTTCAGTTCATTAAATTTATTGCTTGAATTATATTTTTAATATTAAATTTTTAGCTATACTTCTGTGTATCAACTTAGCAAGTTATTTTGCAAATAATAGACATTTCTATTAAAAGTAAAGTAAAACTTTATTAGTAAATAATTGCTTTAAAATTCTGAAAAAAAAAACTAAAACGTAGTTTTTTTTCTTTTTTCTCTTTTTTTTCTGTGGAGAAGGGAGTGTTTTTTTTTCTTTCAATTAACAAAAAAAATTCGAAAAAGATTTTTATACATATTTTTTTTTAAACTCATGTGAATTCTATGCTTTTAAAATTCATGACAGTACCCAACATTTCTTATCAATGACCGATAGTCACTTATAAAAACCCAGATGTAGAAAGCATTTAACTACATTGCATTCAAAATTCAATACCTGTTCAAAAAATAAAATCTAAGAAACTTTTGAACATTGCTAAAAGACTTTCAGTATATGTTAAAAACCTGATCTTTTCTTTTGTTGTCTTATTTTTCGAGATTTTTGTGATTAGTTAACTTTCACGTTTCTTTCTTTCGTATCAGATCGATGTTAAACGATATTTTGTACGTGTTGAATGCCATTAAGCTTTCATAGCACAGTTTTTTTCTATTTTTATGAAAAAAAAAATTAGAGTATATACCGGGTGCGTCATAAATTCGTACAAACTTTAAAAACCCGTAATAAAAGAAGTTATGCTCTAAAAAATCTACGGTTTGCATGAGTATGATCAGACAGATTTTATTTTTTTTTCCATGTATAATTTAAAAAAAAAATCAAAAAGTAACCGATAGAGGGGGCTCACACGTCATTCTGAGGCGTTTTATGCAAATCAGGCTATGAATAAAATACCTTGGCTGGAAATGGATTTGTCATTCGATCCCGTCAGCATGCTTTCGGTACCTGATAGAGTGCTGGTGGTTAAAAGTTTCTACAAGAATGGTGAATACACAACTATTGCATTGTGAATGTTTCACTTGGAGAAAGGACTTAAGTCTCAAAAAAGCCCTATTTCATTGAATGGAATACTCAATATAGATGACGTTTTGGAGAAACAAGAAGTCTGGAAGACCGTCCACGTAGTGGCAGACCATCCTTCAGCGCGGGTTTCGTTCAAGCTGTAAAAATAGAGCTAATCAATGTGACGTCACAGACAACTCAACCCCGCATTTCCACGCAAACTGGGTCAAAACGAACCGAGAGAGTTTAGAGTTGTGGTGGTTACTCGATAACCCCCCCATATTTTTATTTTAATTCAATTTTATTAGCTATTTTATTTACTATCATCTCCTTTTTATTAATGTTCTCAATTTAAATATTATTTTGATTTCGTTTCTTTTGATGTCGTCGCCTGTAAATTTTTCTTCCTTACCTAGCTATCGAATGTTCTAAACCGGTAAAATCTTGTTTGAATTCATTCCTTCCGGTTTGGAAATCTTTCTAGAACAATCTTGATCGTTCTATGGGTGGTATTTCCGGTTAATCTGGCACTCCCCTTGGCCTATCAAATTCAAATCCACAGGTGACGTGATTTAACCAGCTAAGTGCCTGGCCACCTTCTTTGGCCTTCATTCTTTAAGAGTTTGTCATTTTTTTTTCTTTATTAAATTCATATTTCACTATACATTAAATCGTAGCTTGGCCTATTTTCCCTCGCTCTCCTCATTCGAACGTTGCCAACTTGGCGTATTCCGGGTTTACAGTAACCCTTGTTCTTTTCTCCCTCCTGGCTCTGCGCCACCAGTGCAGTTGGCAGTTGAGCATTTGAGATGGATGCTGTTGGGTGAGCGTAACCGATGCAGTTGAGATATGCCGAGAAATTTAGCGGACACCGGGGCAAGTATGCGCGCCCCGAGGCTGTTGTGCGCGACCGTTTGAGTTGAGCAGGTGCCGGGAAATGTTGAGTGGATGATTCCACCGTATGATGGATGTTTTTTTTTAATGCTGCGAGGAGCTAGGCTCTCCTACCGCCGCAACCTAAATCCTTTGGTTTTCCTTTTTTATTCAGGCTACTCGATTTTGTTTTAAGAGTCGTCATAGTTTATCTTCAAAGAACTCTCGTCAATTTATTATCAAGCTTCTTCAACTGATTTTCATTTCATCTTTTTTTTTAGTGAATTCATTTTTCCTCTGAAAAGAATGCAGAGAAAGTGATTCATATATAAAATATATCATAATTTAATTCCTCTTCATTTCATGATTAATCGGCTATAAGCATAAATATAATTATCTGAGCATGAAAACGGCATCCCCAAAATGAAGATATTGAATATCTTTTTGTGATTTTTCAGGCATATTCCTTTTGAAGTAATATTTTGATTGATATTTGAGTTTTTTCATATCGTTCAAGAAAATGTTATCATGTTATCAAGAATGCATACAAATAAATTTGAAGAAGAGTTGTGTTAAAAAATATGTCGACTTATGTATATCATCCTTGTGGAGCAATTGTTGTACGAAAATAATAATAATTCTACTTATATAAGTTTGTGCATGATAACAAATGAATATATATATATATAAAATATTCAAGTCATGAAGAATTTCACAAGTGATATTAAATAAATATGCTTGTCTTCTTCAAAAATCCTCTCTTCATTTTATTGTGTCTATGCTTATTCATTTGTCTACCTGAAGTTGTCTTCTTCAGCCAGGAAGTCCAGGTAACTTTTCTTCTTATCACTTTATATTTTTACATCTTTGCTACGAGTTAATATTATCATAGTTAAGGATTCATTATTAAGAAATATCAATGGTAGCCTTTTGTCATAATACTTTTTATATAAGGGTCTTTTGCTGGCCTCCATCCAACGCAATGTCATTTACCCATTATTACGATCACATAATCTATATTTGAGATGAAACAAAAAAGTAGGTGTTCTCATCTCCTTCTTCTTCCTCCCCAAACACCACAGTTAAAATTTCCTTTGGTGCAGTGACCAACGCGTGACCATCTATTTCCTTTGCTGCCATTGTATTTTCGTTATCTATACATATTTTTCAACAAAAAAAAAAGATTATATCTTCATTATCTTCATTATCTTCAATTATATCTTCATTATTTTCAAATTATATCTTCATGCAGTGATCAATATTTTATATTTATATTTTATTGAGTGTGATGTAATAAATGAATGCAAAATATATTTTGATTTTATGCTGAAATAATATATTTTTTTTGGAGCAGTACATTATATATGACATAATTTATTGATATATTTTTCTTGCCATGATATAATTTATAACTAATATATATATTATGTAACGAAGGTGCTGGTAAACATAATTGTTTATTTTAATATAAATTACTCTCTTCTCATAAATATAAGAATATATGTTTTGAGCCATATGATATATATATTTGCATAAAAATTTTTGGGCCATATTCTTTTGATCTGATGCTAACAAAGATATGTTGGTATTTTTCTTCTCTTCGTCATATAATTATTCTTCTTCTTTATATATAAAAATGATGTATAACGTAAATGAAATTCGTTCATATTTTGAATAATGGATCAATTTATATATTATTTATTATGTGACCAGTCTATAACCAAATTTAACCTGTCATTTATTGAGCTCTCAGTTTAATTATATCATCATGCCCCCCAAGTCTAAATTAAATATTACAATACAGCCATTCGACGGCAACCCTCAGACTGTGGAATTCTTCTTTGATCAATTATCTGATATACAAGAGTTAAATAATTTTTCCGATAAAGAACTTTTTGTTCTCTTCAAATCAAAACTTGAGGGCAACGCCTTACTCTTCTTTCTTGAAACACAGTCTCAGTTCAAGAACTATAATTTCCATGACATTCGGAAAGCTTTTATAGACTATTTCTTACCTTCAAAAAAGACTGTTTCTCTCAAATCCTTGCAGAATTTAAGCTTAGATTCAAATGAATCAGTCAAAAATTTTGCGTTTCGGCTGGATAAACAACTTCGGCTTGCATACCCTAAATTGGATTCTTCTGCTCTCAATTCATTAAAATTCACTCATTTTCTTGAGGCTTTGCCTAAACAAATTAAGCGGAAAATTCTAGAGGAAAATATTTCATCTTTCGATTTAGCTCTTGAACGAGCAAATTTTCTTCAGGATATATATGACTCTCCCCCTAAAAAATCTTACGAGAATTATAATCAAGCCTATTGTTTGGATTCTGAAAATTCCATGATAATTCTATTGCTTCTAATAATGTTCTCCATAAGACTCCTATAAAACATACGAAGGATAAAATTTATGTCAATTCTCAAACTACCTTCTCACCTTTGCAAACTCCAAAAGACAATTCTCATGCTTCTAGTAATTTTAAAAGAAAAGCTAGAACATATTCTCCTTCTCCAAATAGACAAGAGGCTACAGATAAACATAAAAATAATTTATGTCAACACAAATTTTATCGGAAACGTCCTTATCATCAACCCACCTTCGACAAATTTTCTCACAAAAAAAACTCTGCATCCTTTTATCACAAACGAGATGTTGTGCAGTGTGCGTTCTGTGGAAAATTCAATCATCGTATGGACTCATGCTACAAATTTAAAAATATTATTAGTGCTTCCAATCAAAACTCTGTGTTTCAATTTTTGTCTAATTCTCACAGAAGGAAAAACTATACCTCTTCTGAAAATAAAAACAATGTTTATCATTTAAACAAATAAGGGAGACTGGTTCTACTGACCGCCTTCTCTCCCGTAATTCTCATTCAGGGTCAGTACACTTTAGTGACAAACATAAACAACAATTTGACAAAAACTCTTCAATCACTTTAGTATCGTCCACAGCTGTCCAAACTTCCCCTGTAACACCTAAATTTAACAAATCTTCATGTTCACATAATTCTTTGACATCCAAACAAAATTTTGAAACTGATGATGATGTACAAGAAAGACATGTCATATGCAGTTCCTTTAATAACTCGTATGTTCTTCCATGCATACTGATAAACATACAACATAATGAAATCTCAACGTTAATTGATACTGGATCAAGTTTGTCACTCTTGGATCAAGAATGCTTTAATAGCATTAAATCCAGGCTTCACTACAAATTCTTATCCAGAAATGTGTCTGTATCTACTATAAATTCTAAAGTTTTTTTCAAAGGATGCATAGAGATTGCATTTAAAATTGATAAATTCTTCTTTCATCATGTCTTTTATCTTACAAAGATACAAAATGTTCATTTTCAAGCCATACTTGGATTTGAGTTTATCAATAAACATTCCATAACTATTTCACCAAGCTTTAAGTCTATCTTGATTAAGGATAAACATATTCCTTTTCACAGTTATAACGAATCTCCTACTTGCTATTTCATGAATTCTGAATATATTTATGATAATTCAAGTGTGCCATATTCTATAGATGTACACAAAATGCCTTGTTATGAAGATTCTATATCAAATAATCTCAGTAATGGTACTTATACTGATGATTTATATGCAAATTATGGTGACACAAATTTACAATTAGGCAACAATTATACAACCTATCCTTACAATTATAATTTTCAAACTAGTGGTTTATTTACGAATAATGTTGCTAACACTGCTATGAATTTTCATAATCCTTATATTGATGGTAATTTTACTTATTTGTCTAACTATTTTCCAACTGATTATGGTAATGTTGTGAACTATTTATCTTCTAATAATAATGTGCCTGGCAAGAATTTTACATCTGAAAATACTAATGATCTTAGTTATTTTGGTGAAAAGCAAACCCATTTAAATATTGGTAATAAAATTTTGGTGAATGCCAATTTGGTACAATTACTCAATAGGGAATTAATTCCCCCTAATTCATTTGTTTATTTACATGTTAAGTACTTGAATCCTCCATCTGAATATTTTATTTTCAAACCTTATTTAAAAAATAAAGGTCTTGTGTTACATGAATCACTGCATTCCAAATCTTCAATTCAAAATAATTTATTTTTGGTTGTATGTCAGAATATATCAAAGCTGGACATTCATTTAAATAAAAATGCAATTATTGGCGAATGTATTAATGTAGATGAGAAAGACATTGAGGAATACTCTTTTGATTTAGACTTTGAAGACGAATATTGTAACTTAATTTTACCATCTGAAGAGGTTAAGAGAAAACGTATCCAAGAACTGTCTCCAAATGACTTTGATCTAAAACACTTACCTCCTCATGAAAAAGAACCTTTAACAAAATTATTGTGCAGTAAAGCTTTAGCTTTTCCAAATCCCTTGACACTTTAGGTCATACCGACCTGGTTAATCCTCAATTCACAATGCTAAATTCTCATCCAGTCAAAACCCTACCTTTTCCTGTGCCACAGGCACTTGAGCAAGAAGCTCTTGACCAGATTAATCAAATGTTAAATGCTGGCATTATTGAGAGATCAAATTCATCTTGGGCCTGTCCCATGCTTCTTGTTAAAAAGAAGAGAACTGATATGTCAAAACCTCAAAAGTATCGTTTGGCTCTAGATTTAAGATTGCTAAATTCGATTATTATTCCATCTTCATATCCTCTTCCTAGAATTCAAAATCTATTGGTGCAATTATCAAAATTTAAGTATTATACTACTCTTGATTTGCCCTCTGCATACTGGCAGATCGCTGTACCTAAAGATATGCAAGATAAGCTCAGTTTTACTACTCCATGGGGAATTTTTACCTACCTACGTCTCGTGTTTGGCTTGAAGACAGCTGCAAGTACCTTTCAACAATTAATTGACTCAGTTATTTAATTATCTCAAATTGATTCCTGTTATGCATATCAAGACGACATTGTAGTTGGCGCTAATTCATTTGAAGAAATGACCATGAAACTCACAAAACTATTAGACACTCTTATTGCTAATAACATTACTCTGTCTCCTGAAAAGTGTTCCTTTATGCAAACAAGCATTAACTTTTTAGGATTCCAACTCACAGATCATAAAATTCTTCCCATTACAAGTAATATTTTAAAAATCACTTCTTTTCCAACACCTAAAACCAAGAGGCAAACGAAAAGTTTTATAGGTTTATGTTCATTTTATAGGTCAATTATTCCTAATTTTGCTAAATTGATTACTCCTCTCATTGAAGTCACCAAACCTAAAAATAAATTTTCTTGGAAATCTGAACAAGAAAATGCATTTAAAAAATTACAAGACATATTCTTCCAAAAACCTATGCTCAATCTTCCTAGGTGGAATGAAACCTTCTATGTCAATACAGATGCATCAAAGACAGCAATATCAGCTGTTCTTATGCAGAAATTTGATGGTGAACTTAGACCAATCTCCTATTATTCCAAAACTCTATCTCAGTCAGAAAGACAGTACCCTGCCATCAAATTGGAACTTTATGCCATTTACAAAGGCATAACAGCTTTTAAATACTATATTTTTGGTCGACCCTTTATTCTATTATCCGATGCCAAACCTCTTAATAATTATAAAAAGGCTACATCACCAGCTGATATTACTACTCGATGGATGTTAGAACTGTCAGAATACTCGTACACATTCCAACATGTTCCAGGCAAAGAAAATGTCTTAGCAGATTTTCTGAGTAGGTCACCTCACATTCCTACTGAAGATCTCCATAATAATCCAGATCTTATTTCTACACAAGAACCACTACCAATTGTAGATAATCAAAAAGATCTACATAATGAAATTCCTCACTTTCCATGTGGTTTAGTTGACAAAATGCACCACACATGTCATCTTCAAAGTGACTCTTCACCTCCAAATAGTGATAATAATCAAGATCCATTATTAGAAATTCTTGATCACACCATCTTCTCTGAACAACAAAAAAGACCCAAAAATCAAACAAATTTATGAAGATCTTAAAAATAACAAAAATTCTAAAAGTTTAAATGGCTACTATATTAATCCAAGTAATGAGTTACTTTGCTACAATGGACATTTTTCTTCAGAAGATATTGAGCTACATAAAGCTGTTTTACCTTTATCACTTAGAGCAAAAGCCTTAAGAATTGCTCATGTTACTCATACTGGAATTCATAAAACTATTGTTAATTTAAAGAAAAGATTTACCTGGAAAACCCTTGTTTCTGATACCATTAATTATGTTAACTCTTGTGAAATTTGTTTAGTAAACAAAAATCATAAAAAAATACTGCTCCATACTTACCAGCACCACTTCCAACAGCTCCCAATCAAAAAGTCTCTATGGATTTACTCGGCCCATTAAGAAATCGTCAATATGTGATGACTATCATAGATCACTTTTCTCGTCATTTAGAATTATATGCCTTGAATAATATCAGTGCTGAGTCTGTTACAAAAGCTTTATTACATTACATTTCCACTCATGGAAAACCCGAATTAACTCTCACTGATCATGGCTCTCAGTTCACTAGTGATATGTTTTCTTATTTTAATAAAAAGCTTGGCATTAAATTGGAACACAGTTCTGTAGCCCATCCCCAGGCTAACGGATTAAGTGAACGAGTTAATTCTCAAATAAAATCGTCTGTGAATACAATGGCTTCCCAAGGATGTGATATACCAACTGCTCTAAAAATTCACCAATCCATATATAATGCTACACCTCATCCAGCTACAAAATTCACTCCAAATCTTCTTTATTTTGGAAGAGAGATAAATGACATTTATTCTAATTACAAAACTCAAGTGTCCTGGAAAATTCTCAATACTGCCTATGAAATTCATAAATTAATGGATGTTATTGAGAAAATATATTATCAAGCTTACAAGAATAACGAATCTTCTAGGCAAAAAGTGTATCAAAAATCGAGAGAAAAATTAAAGTTTGCCAACATCAATGTTAATGACATTGTTTATGTAAAATTTCCCACTGTGTTTAACAAAAAGGTACAAGGCCCATACGTGGTGAAGAAAATAATTTCTCCTGTGCTTATTCAAATTCAAGATTCCAGTAATAGTCACGCATCACCCATGTTGATTCACACTAACAGAATCTTGAAGCTTCAAAAGAGAAATGAAACATTGCAATATCCTTCAGTTTCTTCTAAAAGTTCATCACATGATCAAACAGCTGTTGATAATGCATCTTCTACTCCTGTGAGACAACTCTCTCCTACTCAAGTCTCTAATCATGATGCTGCTTGTAACACATCTCCTCGAATTCTTTCTTCTTCTAAGTGCCAACAAACATCTTCATGTTCCAGTAAATCCGTACATTCACAAGTTCCTCTTGGTGGCACTCACACTGATGTTAGAAACAAGTCTACTCAATATAAAAATTATGATCTTCGCCCTCGCACTCATAAAATGTATAAAAAATGAACTAATCTTCTTTTCTTTTTTCAGGATGACTCTTGATTTGTAGCATAGTCAGTTAATACTAGTTAGACTGATATTCGAGTAATAAGAATGACTGTGTAATTTTTGTTTTCTTCCTCCAAGCTGCAGGCAGCTGTTCATCCAATGGTCATCCTCCAGATGTATGTATGGTTTTAATATTTTTACTATTCACTGTATTCATTTCTAAACCATAATTATTGTAATAAGTATATTCTCTCAAATATGCCATATACTACTTTTAGCCTTATAAAGTTTTTTTTTTTATTGCAATAGTTGGTGCTAAAAAAAATTGAGAAAGAATTTGTCCTTTTATATTCTTACTAAAATATTATGTCATTATTTAAAGTTATTTTTTTTGACAAATGTTTATCCTACTAAGAAAAGTGGATTGTAATTGATGTAAGGTAAACATGAATATGAGTACTCATGAAATCATTTTCCCTATTGTGACTTACATAATAATTTCTCTTTGCAATGCATGCATGCTCTAACAATTAACCTCTTTTAACAGAAAAATGACAATGCATGATAAACTTATGCATACTAATAATTTTACTCTTATTATTGAAATAGGGTCATTCCATGTCAACTGGCCTAGAGGCTCCCACTCGACCCCCTTCGATTTTTATGAAATTGATACAGAATATACATGTGGGTATATGATGAACATTTGGAAACTGTTTAGTGCAAAATATTGCATAGTTGGAGCACCAGGGGTCCATTTATACCAATCACTATTTCATGGTTGTAGAAAAAACGGCCAAATGATGAAGTTTGGCATCATATTGCTCATGATATATGAAACCTTACTTATTGAAAATAGGTGATATAGTACAACTTTTTGTGCTAAAAAATGTAATTGCAGTATTAAAAATCACAAATCAAAACTATCGTGACTACTAGGCCTCAAAGTAGGCCGTATGGCCAATCTGGTTGAATTTTACCATTACATTAACATGCTGTAACTACTGCAAATATTATTTTAAAAATTTATCGCTTTACAAACTAATTACCTATGGATATATCGTAAAGCCGCTGTAGTTGTTTTTTGATTGCTTAAATATTCATTAAATTATTGATGTTCAAAAACTAATAAAAAATTAAAATCGTCGATTTTGCCCCATATTCAAAAGCGTATATCTCAAAAGGGACACTTCTGATTTGGTTACAATTAGTACCACTGGAAAGAGCATATCTTAATTTATAAAAAAAACTTTATTTCATTTTGGGCCTTTTAGATACAGAAGGAAAATAATAAAATTCAAAAACCTGTTGTACGAGATAATCCAGATACATACAAGAAAGGTATTATTACGACAGGGTCTTTCAACATATTTTGCACCATTCTTTTTTCTTACAACGATTAATGCATATAATAATTATCACTTTTCCTGGTCACAGTTACTTCCCCTGTACCATTATGAATGATTTGTAACCGCATTGCCAATGAGTTATATCCAATAACCAGGCAAGACTAGCTCCTGGTTGGGTATTGCTTGTTTTAAATTTTGAATGTGGGTACCTAACGAGATCCATAGATTATTATAGACTAAATGTTTTGATTATTTCAAGCTCCCATTATGTTGATTCCTGATCCTCAATCTATAAAAAATATTACTCATTGGTTCAGTTTGTCAAATTTCTTATTGATTGCGATTACAACAGCTTTCGGTAAATTGTATTGCTGACTATAGATCCGTCGGAGTTAAAATTTGGTCTTTAATTGGCCTTTGAAGACTTTAAAGCTAACCATTTTACAATTTTCCCCTATTCCGTCACAGGGTGATTTCCCATGACTTGTGACAAAAAAGTTCCACTCTGCAGAAATTCCAAAGTCAGTTTGGTGATAACAAAGATTCAGAAATTTTTTTAAATTCTTATATTGCGCAGAAGATCCATCGCTAAAAAAATGTATATGCGTAATTTCGTCAAAGCTTTTTTTCAGATGCTTCATCAGTTTTAGTAAAAATGTATGTACAGCAACTGATTTATGTTTGAGACAATCAATAATTATGCAGTAACTCGCACTTTTAGTTTCCTAATTATCTTTAAAATAGATAACAAATGGGTGCAGTGTTGCTTGGCTCTTTTCCCAATGGAAACCGTGAATAGCATCCTGGATTACAAAGCTGTAATTTTCTGCGAAGTCCATCAATATGGTCAGTTCATCTGGCTTAAGATGAATATCTTTGGTCATCCTCAGATGTTTGCTTTGATGCTTTGAAATGTAATGATGTGTAGAAAGTGCTGAGATTTTCAATACCAATTCTTCAATAAAATCTTCAATTGTCATCTGCTTCGTTTCTAACGTGTCATGATGTGTGTGAACCCATTGTTTAAATTCAACGGCGTTCTTCTGGATCAGTATCTTCGAAAATACTTTTCAAAATTTTTTTTTAATCATCTGTTCCAGGACATTCTTCGAGCGATGAAGCATAGAATCTTTAGAATTCAAGTCACAAGCTGTATTACTTATAAGGAATTTATAATCTACACAGCTGGGCAGCTTGCTAGCATCAACTTCACATTTTGATGCATTTTACACACAGATTGGGAATGTGAACCTGATGCAACGACAATCACACACCATTTTGGTTTTAACTCGCAAAATTTGAAGAATCCGCTTTCCGGTACATTACTACTTCGATAGACTGCAAACATTTCTTTCAAATTGCTTAGTAATAGATGCTTCTGCATCTGAACTTTCCCTCCATCTATCCGAACAGAAATGAAATCTTTTATTCCTGGACATATTAGAATAAATTCTTCATCTTGAAAAAAATTTAATACTCTTTCTTTCATGTTTTCTGGCAACTTTTTACCAAACTTTGCTCTAGGTAAAGCCAATATTCCAATGTCTGCTTTTAATTTTCGCGCTGCTTTTACCATTCTTTCTGAAACCTCAAACTCTTCCATAACTTTCTTTATTGTCCAACTTTGAGGTGACATTGTTAACAGTAGCGCAGCCAAGGGAGAGGTTTTGGGGATAAAACCCCTCCCAGAGCTAAGAAAGATTGCTATAATTGCCGCTTATATGAATCAAGACTAAATATTTACATGTTTTGGCGTATTTCGGAATCCGTCGCTTTATTGAATCCCATTTCTTTTAATAAAGTGATTCAATTAAATAGCGAAAATTCAACTTAAAACCGTGAAAGGTCATATTAAATGGATTAGATAAGTAAAAATTCTTTATTTGAACTAAATTACTTTTCTGAGGCATAATATGCTAAAAGAATGATGATTTCCTGCCACACAGATGCTCTTTGAGTTTAACTATTATACAGTGAATATTCTAATTAGTACTGATTCTATTAACCGGCGATTCAAATAACCGACAATCACCTTTATTAGAAACTCAAAACCCCCTAGAACCGAATTCTGGCTGCGCAACTGATTGTTAATATTTGTATTTGTTCTGGACGTTTTGACAACTGTAACTTCTTCAATTCTGTTTGTAATCTAAACAGTCTAGGTATTGGTTGCATTTAGTAGTTTGTCTTAATTTACATGGATCTATACCAGCAATAATAGCTATTTTCTTTGAAATCAAATCTTCAGTTTCATTTTTCTTTCGCTTTTCATAGCTTTTAATATCTCTTGTTGATGTTCGTTGAAATTTTAAAGGAGATAAATCAATAGCTGTTAGACTTTTGTTCAACGTTTCTGTTACATTTTTATCTTGCTCCAATTCGCTTGAAGAAGAGGACCATGTTGTTCTTGTTTCTTCGAAATCTTTTCTGCATGATCTACATATTTTTTGGCCTGGTTTGACATTTTTCTTAGCTAAATCTGTCAAATGATTCGAACTTTCTAAATTGATGGACAACAAAGATTTTCGTACGCAATGATTGTCTTTAGTGAAAGGATTACAGCATGTTCGCTGAAGAAACTCAAATTTCTTCAAAATATGCAAAAGCAATGTTTCGTGATGAAAGCATATTTGAGAATTTTCTTCAAGATGCAATAAACTTTGGCGATTAATTAACTCCTGTTCTTCAGCGGAAAATTCTTTAAAAAGCTTAAAACCTTTATGTGCACAATAAGTCGTCAAATGGCACTGAGAATTATCAGCACAGCCAATGCTGCATTGACTCTGATCATAATCATGAGAATCCCTAGAGCTAAAATCTTGATACAGAATGTTTTAACAGTAATGTAAAGCATAAACTGAAAGAGAAAAGGAATATTTTTGTATAAATCTTGTTAAACATGCAAAACCCAACCAGGAGCTACAATTGCCTGGTTATTGGATATAACTCATTGGTAGTGCGGTTATAAATTGCTCATAACGGTAAAGGGGAAGTAACTGTCACCAGAAAAATTGATAATTATTATATATATTAATCATTATAATAAAAAAGAATGTTTCAAAATATGTTGAAAGACCTTGTCGTAATATATACCTTTCTTGTATGTATCTGGATTATCTCGTACAACAGGTTTTTTAATTTTATTATTTTCCTTCTGTATCTAAGAGGCCCAAAATGAAATAAAGTTTTTTATATAAATTAAGATATGCTCTTTCCAGTGGTACTAATTGTAACCAAATCAGAAGTGTCCCTTTTGAGATATATGCTTTTGAATATGGGGCAAAATCGACGATTTTAATTTTTTATCAGATTTTGAACATCAATAATTTAATGAATATTTAAGCAATCAAAAAACAACTACAGCGGCTTTACGATATATCCATAGGTAATTAGTTTGTAAAGCGACAAATTTTTAAAATAATATTTGCAGTAGTTACAGCAAATTAAAATTAGGGTAAAATTCAACCAGATTGGCCGCACGGCCTACTTTGAGGCCTAGTAATCACGATAGTTTTGATTTTTGATTATTAATACTGCAATTACATTTTTTAGCACAAAAAGTTGTACTAGATCACCTATTTTCAATAAGTAAGGTTTCATATATCATGAGCAATATGATACCAAACTTCATCATTTGGCCGTTTTTTCTACAACCATGAAATAGTGATTGGTACAAATGGACCCCTGGTGCTCCAACTATACAACTTTTTGCACTAAACAGTTTCCAAACGTTCATCATATACCTACATGTATATTCTGTATCAATTTCATAAAAATCGAAGGGGGTCGAGCGGGAACCATGCCAAAATTTAGGACGCTTGACATGGAATGACCCAATATAGAAAAAATGAATGACTCACAATAAGTATTATTTTTTTGTATACTTCTGAGTATTTGAAAGTTATTAAAAAAAAAAAAAAAAAAAAAGGGTTTTTGTTATACTATAATTATACTTTGGATCCAAAGATATTGGTTGAGTCATTATATACTGATATTAAGCAAATACTTGATATATGGCAAATACAAAAATGATCACTTGTCATTTAAAAAAATGTTTGAAAAATTGCAATTAAATATATTCAAGATATCTTATATATAAATTTCTGACAATTGATTTTTTGTTTGTAAGTTGACATTATCAAAGTCATATACAAGATTGACATATTCATATAAGTTCCTTTTATCAGAATATAAATATCCTATGTTTTATGTTTATTTTGAATGAAGTGTAGTATTAAAAGTATTTATGTAATTATTGTCAATTTATGTTGAAAGTGTTCAAGAATATTCTTTTATGAGAGTGTAAACATTCTCTCTTTGAAAATTATTATATTCATTTTAAAAATGTTTTTGTTGGAAGATAACATTGTATTTTTCTACCAATTTACATAGGCCTTTGCAGTTTCTTATATTTTTCTTTGAAAATGTTGTTATTGAATGATGCTAAGATTAATCAGTTAAGATTGCTTAAAAGTTTAAAAACCTATATATTGATATATGTACATTTTTTATGAAAGCCTAGATTCTCTCTTGACCAGTTATATGTATTTTTCTTTTTCAAATTTTCAACTTACAAATTCATTCAATTTATCATGTGTCACTTGAAACCATCCATTTTTTATATACAGTTATAGTATGATTCATATACAGTTATAGTTTGATTCATTTTGTTGTCAACTGAATATATACATATACATGTTGTTGTATAATCAAATATATTTACATATGCTAAAGCATTTAGTTATCATATTGCATTTTGCACAGCTTAACAAGAGACTGTTCATAGTTAAAGACTGTTGTTTCTGCAAATATATATAAACTTTAATTTTTTTTTTGATACATGATAAGTACCTCTGGAAGAAATTTTGTATACCTTCCATTTTAATATTTGCTATCTTTGGTGTATTAACATAAGGACTACTACCATAATAGTAATTATTTTTATTATTTAATATCATGTAAAACAATTATTTGTATTCATATAACTATTTCTGGTACATTTATTTTGTGTAATTATTTTATATCTTTGTACATGTTTTAGAAAATATTGCCTCGATGAAAAATTATTGAATTTTTGTCATCTCTCCAATATTTTCTTTTGGGGAGGCCCGGGTAGATATGTGGTGGTTACTCGATAACCCCCCCATATTTTTATTTTAATTCAATTTTATTAGCTATTTTATTTACTATCATCTCCTTTTTATTAATGTTCTCAATTTAAATATTATTTTGATTTCGTTTCTTTTGATGTCGTCGCCTGTAAATTTTTCTTCCTTACCTAGCTATCGAATGTTCTAAACCGGTAAAATCTTGTTTGAATTCATTCCTTCCGGTTTGGAAATCTTTCTAGAACAATCTTGATCGTTCTATGGGTGGTATTTCCGGTTATTCTGGCACTCCCCTTGGCCTATCAAATTCAAATCCACAGGTGACGTGATTTAACCAGCTAAGTGCCTGGCCACCTTCTTTGGCCTTCATTCTTTAAGAGTTTGTCATTTTTTTTCTTTATTAAATTCATATTTCACTATACATTAAATCGTAGCTTGGCCTATTTTCCCTCGCTCTCCTCATTCGAACGTTGCCAACTTGGCGTATTCCGGGTTTACAGTAACCCTTGTTCTTTTCTCCCTCCTGGCTCTGCGCCACCAGTGCAGTTGGCAGTTGAGCATTTGAGATGGATGCTGTTGGGTGAGCGTAACCGATGCAGTTGAGATATGCCGAGAAATTTAGCGGACACCGGGGCAAGTATGCGCGCCCCGAGGCTGTTGTGCGCGACCGTTTGAGTTGAGCAGGTGCCGGGAAATGTTGAGTGGATGATTCCACCGTATGATGGATGTTTTTTTTAATGCTGCGAGGAGCTAGGCTCTCCTACCGCCGCAACCTAAATCCTTTGGTTTTCCTTTTTTATTCCGGCTACTCGATTTTGTTTTAAGAGTCGTCATAGTTTATCTTCAAAGAACTCTCGTCAATTTATTATCAAGCTTCTTCAACTGATTTTCATTTCATCTTTTTTTTTAGTGAATTCATTTTTCCTCTGAAAAGAATGCAGAGAAAGTGATTCATATATAAAATATATCATAATTTAATTCCTCTTCATTTCATGATTAATCGGCTATAAGCATAAATATAATTATCTGAGCATGAAAACGGCATCCCCAAAATGAAGATATTGAATATCTTTTTGTGATTTTTCAGGCATATTCCTTTTGAAGTAATATTTTGATTGATATTCTAAAATAATTGAGTTTTTTCATATCGTTCAAGAAAATGTTATCATGTTATCAAGAATGCATACAAATAAATTTGAAGAAGAGTTGTGTTAAAAAATATGTCGACTTATGTATATCATCCTTGTGGAGCAATTGTTGTACGAAAATAATAATAATTCTACTTATATAAGTTTGTGCATGATAACAAATGAATATATATATATTACAAATTTAAATTTTTTTTTCGCCAAAACTAACCTCTATACTATCTTAATTTTCTTATAATAATATTCCGTACTTACTTCAAATTATTAAATTAAAATCTTATTTCTAGATCTAATCTGTTAATCTGTGTGCAGACGATATAAATTCTTAATTTGCCTTAAAAAACATTATTCCTGTATGCGTAAATTTAAAAAGATGGCTCTAAATTAAAAATATTCTTAATTAAAACTTTATTTCTTAATATTCCAAATAAAACTGATTTCTTCTATGTTTTTATCAACCCTTTTTAAGAAAGTCTTATTAAATTTATTCCAAACCCATACCTTTAAAAAATATCATTATTTTATTTTATCTATTTATTTATTTTTCCGCCGTCAACGATAATTGCATATTAATAAATTCATTTCCTTTCTTTTTCTCTTAAAATTAATCATGTATAAAAATCGTCTGCCTAAGATATTTAAAATTCTGAGTCAATTATAAATTGGTTAAATAATATTTTTTTTAAAATAAATTATCGTCTGTTTAAAATAATCTCGTAGCTGGACAAGAATTCTGTTTACATGAAAGAATGATGGTTTGAGGTTACCGAATGTTCCAGAACTTTCTTTTCAGTTTAAAAGGGGGAAGTCTCGAGATGAAAGGAAGATTCTGAAGATTTCTTGGGTTGCTTCTTCGATGAGGACAGCTCGCTGAAATAATGATGGAATTTTTGCAACAAGGAGCTTTTCCTTCCTCATTATCACGAATTTAATAAATGAATTTACAGCAGCCCATGACTAATTATTGGATCTTCTACATTTATTTATTATTTTTGTTTTTTCCCTCGCTTGCCATGACTGCGTGTTTCTGTTTAACCAGTGGAAATAATTCGAGTTCTCCTGAAATCGTCACAACTAATCGAAAAGTCGCACAGGATAGGTAATGCATGTGCTAGTGCCTGTTTCGGATTTTGAAATGAATCTACTGAAGAAGTAAAATGCTATGTAAATGAATCTAATGAATCTACTGAAACGAAGTGATGACAAAAATATGAATCGCCGAAAATTTTTCCCGCCATGGTTGAAAGTGTTATTAAGCAAGAATTGCCATTATCTTTTGATTCCTCGAGTGAATGTAACAGAGGAGATTTTAATGTTAAACAGCTTTCTGTCCGAGTGGTTTGAAAGATTTCTTCTAAATATCTCGTGAATTCCTGAGGCCTGATATTCCACCTTTTTGCTGTTTATGTGTAACTGATGACTCAAGATAATCATGGTCATAATGACAAGAAAAAAAAAAAAAAAAAAAAAAAAAAAAAAACTTTTAGAGACAATTGAACGCAGATTACTACTTACTTTCATAATTTTCGTTATTCCTGTCTCCCCTAGGATCAGCTTGAAAATTTCTCCTTATCCGTGAGTTATTTTTAGATGTATTTAATTATTATGTGTATCCTTTTTACTGTATTTGTGTAGATAGTTCTTTGTTTGTAAGGTTTATTTATTTGTTTGTTTATTTTTCTGTGAGCCTTATTTATTTATCTTTTTATCTAGTTATGAGTCTTATTATTATTATTACTATTATTATTATTACTTGTTGGAGTGAAAACATGCTTGTTCTTAAAAATTTAATTGAGGAGTATGATGTTCTAAGATATTTACTGTTACTTATTAAGATTATTATGATATTTTTATGCACGTTTAAAGATAAGTTCGTAATAATAATGAAGTATAAAAGAACTCAGAAGCTCAAGTTATTTTTTTAAAAAGTATATTTTCTATTTTATTGATATTTGTTTGTTATCAAGAACTATTCTCAGAATACAGTATTTTCATGATAATGTTCCTACAACTAAACATTTGAGCTGAAAATTAAGTTAACATTTATGTTTTTCATTTTATTTGTTAGAATTTCTGGTGACAGTGAGCTTTGGTTCCCGGATTCTTATAATTTATTTAAATTCAGTAAGAAATATGGAACTGTGCAAGGCTGTTGCTAGAATTTTGACTGATAAATATGACTAATTTTTTCAGTAAATTTTGTGATTTTAAGTAAGAAATTACCTATAATTAAAATTTTTGAATCTGTTTATGATCTATAAAATAATAGAATTAAAAGTTGATCCCAATTTAAGGTATAACTATGATATTTACAATTTCTATTTTTATTAGATAAAATTTCTGGTTAAAGTTAGCAGCTAAATATAGTTATAATTTTCACGATAATTTTGATTCAATTTTTTTTTTTTAAATGGTGGGTAATGGTTTTGTGTGAGGCAATTAAAATGTATACAACATCAGTAGACAAAGCCCTCAAAATTGCGAAAGCGCGAACTCATGAATTTCACCTTAAAAGTAAAAGACTCTATGATCGAAATTTTGTTGAATGCCCATTAAAAATACAAGACTCTGTAATTTATGAAGAATTTAAATACCCTAACACTCGAAAATTAGAACCTACTTTCTCTGGACCATATAAAATTATAAATAAAATTTCTGATGTAACTTATGAAATAGATAAATTTAATTATGAGACAGGACAGAATTCCGTTATTGTGCATGTTTCTAAATTAAGACCCTATTTTTCACCCGAAGATTTTAAACTGTTTCATGAGCAATCCAAAAAACAAACAAAACCTCAGATACAATCACTAGATCAAACTAAAGTCAAGACAATAGATTAAATTTACCATAAACAACCATAAAAAAAATACCATAAAAAAACTTTTACCATAACCATTTACCAAATACCATTAAACCATTAAACCCATTTACCATAAAAAAAACCATAATTTTCAACATCAGCGGGTATGTTCTTGGAGCGCTACAAGAATATTACTTGTTTTTGGGAGTTTTTGGGATTAAATTGGGCTCCTTATGCAGGCATAAGCTGAACCCTTTGATTGTAAAAGCTTTCAAATTGATGTTGATAAATTAATTTTAAGGGTGTTTAAGTCTAACTATATTTACTCATTTATTTGACATTAGTATTACTCTATTTATTCAGCAGATATTATATGATAATAGTTATAAAATCTAATGATTCTACTCAAACCTATAACATAATATGTGATTTTCAGTGATTGTGAAAACTACAGATTAAAAGTTTTTCAAAAAAGCACACTTTTTTTATTTCCATTTCTCAATTAAGAATGACACCTTTTATTCCTATTGTATTTTATTATTAAAGTTTATAAACCATGTGTGGATAAAACATTATTCTACATTTGGCATTGAAAACTTATAACCAAATTTGACAATTTTGTAAAAGAGTATCAGAGAGGAATTATTGTAAGGAAATACTGGTTGAGAGTCCATTTTCTAAGTAGTTAGATTTAATTTTATTTGGATTTTGGAATTATTATGATTTTTTTTATTATTACTTTCGGCTAGCAAAAAATACTTTCTTATGCTATTAGAAGATAAGAAAATTATTTAGTTGCTATGTAATTATTTTTATCCTCAACCAATATTTTCCCTATCAATAATAAACAAATAGTGATATTTTCTTTTGATTATACTCTTGTTTTACTATTATTATTATTATTATGATTTCTATGATGAAGTTTAGTATTAATTATACTCTTATTGAAAAATATTAGGATATGGAGTCTTATTATACTATTACTTATTATTGTTGACATTGTTATTATTTAAATTTTTCTATATTATTTATTATTGATATTGAGAGTGATGCTATTTATTATTGAAAAATTGATATATTATTGAAAGATGTTGGATCCAACATAACATAAAAAACAAAGCTTAAACTAGATTTGGAGATATTTAATTAAAGAGACTGTATTCACTGGACATTGAAAAAGACTCTTTTATATATTCTTGAAAGACTTTTTTCATTTAAAGGACTTATTTAAAATAAACTATGCATTAAGTCATTGTAGTTATTTAAACTTCCATGAGAACGAACTTTTATTGTTTTTATTATATTTTTATCTCTTGCTTATTAATATTCATAACTTATTTACTGTTATTATATGTATTATCTCCTATGCACTTACAAATGGTAAGTGATGTTGTAACATTATTGTATTTCTTTCAGGGAAATGCTCCTACCTAAATTTAATTCAGAATTATTTTCTCTTAACTATTTTATTTTAATCGCTAATATTTTTTATATTGCGTTAATTTTCTTTTCTTCCATCTCTTGGCTTCCTGAGTTTGACAGTTTTATTCCAAAATTTAACTTTTCTAAATTATTATATTTCTGTTGTCTGAACTTGTAGTTTTATTTAACTATCAATTTCATACAAAGTCTTGGGGAGGGGGGATAATATTACAAATTTAAATTTTTTTTTCGCCAAAACTAACCTCTATACTATCTTAATTTTCTTATAATAATATTCCGTACTTACTTCAAATTATTAAATTAAAATCTTATTTCTAGATCTAATCTGTTAATCTGTGTGCAGACGATATAAATTCTTAATTTGCCTTAAAAAACATTATTCCAGTATGCGAAAATTTAAAAAGATGGCTCTAAATTAAAAATATTCTTAATTAAAACTTTATTTCTTAATATTCCAAATAAAACTGATTTCTTCTATGTTTTTATCAACCCTTTTTAAGAAAGTCTTATTAAATTTATTCCAAACCCATACCTTTAAAAAATATCATTATTTTATTTTATCTATTTATTTATTTTTCCGCCGTCAACGATAATTGCATATTAATAAATTCATTTCCTTTCTTTTTCTCTTAAAATTAATCATGTATAAAAATCGTCTGCCTAAGATATTTAAAATTCTGAGTCAATTATAAATTGGTTAAATAATATTTTTTTTAAAATAAATTATCGTCTGTTTAAAATAATCTCGTAGCTGGACAAGAATTCTGTTTACATGAAAGAATGATGGTTTGAGGTTACCGAATGTTCCAGAACTTTCTTTTCAGTTTAAAAGGGGGAAGTCTCGAGATGAAAGGAAGATTCTGAAGATTTCTTGGGTTGCTTCTTCGATGAGGACAGCTCGCTGAAATAATGATGGAATTTTTGCAACAAGGAGCTTTTCCTTCCTCATTATCACGAATTTAATAAATGAATTTACAGCAGCCCATGACTAATTATTGGATCTTCTACATTTATTTATTATTTTTGTTTTTTCCCTCGCTTGCCATGACTGCGTGTTTCTGTTTAACCAGTGGAAATAATTCGAGTTCTCCTGAAATCGTCACATATATATATAAAATATTCAAGTCATGAAGAATTTCACAAGTGATATTAAATAAATATGCTTGTCTTCTTCAAAAATCCTCTCTTCATTTTTATTGTGTCAATGCCTATTCACTTGTCTACCTGAAGTTGTCTTCATCAGCCAGGAAGTCCAGGTAACTTTTATTCTTATCACTTTATATTTTTACATCTTTGCTACGAGTTAATATTATCATAGTTAAGGATTCATTATTAAGAAATATCAATGGTAGCCTTTTGTCATAATACTTTTTATATAAGGGTCTTTTGCTGGCCTCCATCCAACGCAATGTCATTTACCCATTATTACGATCACATAATCTATATTTGAGATGAAACAAAAAAGTAGGTGTTCTCATCTCCTTCTTCTTCCTCCCCAAACACCACAAGAGTGTGTTAGAGATGCACTATATACCATCAAAAAAACTTTCAATATGAAATCGGATATCGCTCAAATGCTGAATTCATTGAACTGTGTGAAGTTTTAAAAGTGATCGACAAGTGTTTGGGCCGAATTGTAACTTCTTTAAATCAGTTTCAGGGTTCAATTTTTAGCTTCGCGATAAAACAACACATTTCATCTCTATCTTTTCTGAAATCTGTGGTTTGTTTTGACCCAATTTCTGGAGTTGTGTCGTCACCACTGATGAATTTTTTTTGTCATGAAAGAAATGGCAGCTGAGACATCAACAGGGAATAACAGTTCTCGTGAAGCTGGGGGAATAATGGGGACTCCTAAATCGTCGATTCGACGTATTCCGCACAGAATCTTCGATTTATAGTAATAGATACAAACACATCACCAGTTATTATCGGCAGATACAGATAAAATACTATAGATTGCTACATGTGCGATGGCTCAAATAGATCGTTGTCTATACGAAAATTAGTCAAAGTTCGTTTTTTTTTTTATTTAAATAGCAAAAATGAACGGAGCATACTGATAAAATTGATTTAACTAAAATAATAGACTTTTACAAAATTTTATTATTTATCGGGTGACACGAGGTATTCAGCTTAATATACAAAATTTGAAGTGCCTGATTTATACAGTTTTTGCGACGGACGTACAGGCAGATGATAGAGACGAACGGGGTTTCGTGAGATGAACGAAGCTCTAGAAAACACGGTTTAACAAATGTTTCATTATCTTTTTATCTTGAATCTCTTAAAAAAAGAAATTGAGGAAAAATAATATTTTTTTTAATAAATTCACTTGGTAGAACATTGTAGCAAGCATAAAAATCTTAATAACATTTTCAAAATCGAGTTTGATGCTTATGGGCAAAATTAATGGAGTGAAAGATGACATTTAAAGCGGAAAAAAAATTAACTTAAAAAATGTGTCGTAATTTCCAAGGTGAACATTGAATGCTTATAAAAATGTTGAAAAAAAATTATAAATAAACTTTCCACTTGTTCACCTACATTCACAATTATTTTGTAATCAATTTTTCATTTACTTCGTCATTAGCATTCGAAGTAAAAAGGTTTCACGAACTTATGTCCAACGTGTATCGATAAAGAAAGAAAAATTATTAAAACAAATTCCACTAGAATGTAATGTTATATTGCCTTTTTAGGTGCGTTCGTAATTATGTAAATACGTAGCACCTATTGTTGTCGCTCAGTCCGCCCGTCTGTCCGTCTGTCTGTCTGTCCGTCTGTCTGTCCGTCAGTCCGTTCGCATATAACAACGCAAAAACTACCCAACGAATCGTTTGAAATTTAAAATACATAATTATAACATAATTTAGTCGAGTCATTTCAAATGTTATGAAAATCGGATGCATAGATCAATTACAGGGACAATCAAAAGGATTCCGTTACATTACGGTCAATGGGGAAAAAATTCCAAATGCATTTTAATCGTTTGATATTTAAAACATATAATTATTACGTAATTTTATCGAGTCATTTCAAATGTTATGAAAGTCGGATGCATACACTGGTGTCCAAAAGTTAAGCATAATTGGTAATTAAGTAAGTAATGAAAGAAATATAAATCGAAATGTGGTGAAACTCCAGGTGAGTAAACAAAATAGTACGCGTCATATATTATCGCGAAGAGTTTTCCCCGAAAACAAACAGGGGACCGTCAACAAATTGAAAAAGAACTAAGATCTTTTGGATAACCCTGTCAAAACTAATGTAGCAAAAGCGTTCAAACTGCACATTATGATTAAGTGGCTTATTGTAATGTACTGTATTTATTTTTATAAGGATAGCATGTATACTCGTAGAGAATTTAAAGTTTTTATAAAAACAGTCCTAAGTTTTTTGCTTATAATTTGCAGAGTTCTTAATATAAAATAATGTTCTTTTCTGAAAATATGACAAATATCATTGTACACAATACCCTGTCATCAGAATTTAAAAATAATAAAAATTGTATGAAAAATGAGTAGGTTTAGTAAATAATTTTTCATTGCGCATGCGTCAACGATATCAAAATTTCATTTGCATATTGTGTTAGCTAAATGTATAGAGCAACTTCTGTAAAAGTTTCAAAAACATAGCTTGAAAATTCTGAAAATGATCGTCTATAGAATCAACTCAATATCCGTTATTCCTAAAAGGAAGCAAAAAATCTGGGGTTTTACCTAAATATAGTTCTACGTGCAATATTGTGTAGGCACTAAACAATGGAATATGGACACAGCCCCTCATCTTTTTGCTTCATTTATAGGGAATAAAGAATTTTGATCTCATTCTATCAACGATAATTTTCAGAATTTTTAAGCTATGTTTTTGACACTTTCACAAAAGTTGCTCTATTTATTTAACTAACATAATATGCAAATGAAATTTTCATTTCGTTGACGCATGCGCAATAAAAAATTATTTACTAAACCTACTCATTTTTCATACAATTTTTATTATTTTTAAATTATGAAGACAGGGTATCGTGTACAATGATGGTTGTTATATTTTCAGAAAGGAACATTATATTATATTAAGAACTCTGCAAATTATAAGCAAAAAAACTTAGGATTGTTTTTATAAAAACCTTAATTTCTCTACGAGTATACATGCTATCCTTATAAAAATAAACACAGTACATTACAATAATCCACTTAATCATAATGTGCAGTTTGAACGCTTTTGCTACATTAGTTTGACAGGGTTATCCAAAAGATCTTCGTTCTTTTTCAATTTGTTGACGGTCCCCTGTTCGATTTCGGGGAAAACTCTTCGCGAAAATATATGGCGCGTACTATTTTGTTTACACACCTGGAGTTTCACCACATTTCGATTTATATTTCTTTCATTACTTACTTAATTACAAATTATGCTTAACTTTTGGACACCAGTGTAGATCATTTACAGGGACAATCAAAGGTATTCCATTACATTACGGTCAATGGGAAAAAAGTTTCAAATGCATTTTTATGATGTTACACTCATTCGAACATAATAGAATCGGCATGAATCTATGAAGTATATACTAAAATATGCATTATGTACAATCTGTGATGCAAAGAATTTTTATTATTAAATTACAGGGCCACACAAAAGTCTTCCACTACATAATGCTATACGGGGAATTATTGTTTGGGGCGTGTTTTAATTATATTCAACTATTTCACATTTTATGAATAAGATATACGTTTCTGAGGAGTAATAAAAATTACTTTCTGTATATTTACAGGAACATAAAAAAGATTTCGACTACTATACTCTATCCGAAGTACGCTCTACTATATCAGCAAGATTTGAATATTTTTAAAACTTCGTTATCGTACGAACGCACCTCATTTGCTACGTTCACGTGCAATTTCCAACTTGTTTAGAATGGTAACTAGTTTATCATAAAACAATAAATACAAATCTGCAGACTAGAATGTTTAGACAGCCAGTTTTAATGCAAAAATGTCCATTTTATTGATTATCTCAATTTTTATTTTTTAAACTAAATGATGAAGAATGTATCAATTTAATAAAACAAGGCGCATATGAGAGTCAAGTGAAATGATACGATAGCAGAATAATGCATCCAAACGTGATTACTTTTGTAATTCTGACAAAAGAATGTTTTTTTTTTTCTTCTGTGCAAAAAACTGTGTTGTTGATTTAAAAAATTAATGTGAATACACGACATATTTCGCATCTTTCTTTTCTATTTAATTAGCTTTTTTAGTTTTTTTAATAGATGTTGTTTGTGATATAAAAGGGAGACTTGAGTGAAGTTTTCTGAAAATTTTGATATGCCTTTTTTTTAAATTACATTTACAATTATTTTGTAACTTATATCAAACGATTGTTGGTAAAAAAAGAAAAATTATAAAATAAAATTCCATAAGAGTGTAATTACTTTTTCCATTTACAGTATGGTAACTAATTAAGCACAAAAAATTTACATAATTCTGAAGATTACAATGTTTTAGGTAACCAGGAACAATGCAAAAATGTGCATTTTCGATTGATCATCTCATTTTTTAATTTTTTTTATCTAAATGACAAAGAATGTATTAATTTAATACAATAAGGCGCATATGAGAGGCAAGTGAAATGATGCGATTGCAGAATAATTCAACCTAACGTGATTATTTTTATTATGCTGGCAATTTTTTTTTCTGTACAAAAAAGTGTGTTCTTGATTGAAAAAAAAACGTGATTACATAACATATTTCGTATCTTTCTTTTCTATGAAGATTAGCTTTTGTTAGGTTTTTTACAGCTTACGTTTGTAATATATTAAGGAAGCCATGGCTGAATTTTTTAGAAAACAAATAATACGTATTTTTTGTTGTGGTTGTTGTTGTTGTGTTTTACTTATAACAATTATTTTGTAATCAATTTTTCATTTACGTCGTCATTAGCATCGTGAGCAAAACTGCTTTACTAAACCTATGTCCAACATTTGTTTATAAAGAAAGAAAAAATATAAAAATCGAATTCCATAATTGTTAATGAAGAAAGAAAAATTACAAAAATAAATTTCACTAGAGCTTACAGTATGGTAACTAATTAAGCATAAAATATATATACATAAATCTGCAGATTAGAAGTTTAGAAAACCAATAATAATGCAAAAAATGTGCATTTCATTGGTCATCTCATTTTATTTATTTATTTGTTTAGATAAATGAAGAATGTATTAATTTAATAAAAGAAGGCGCATATGAAGGCCGAGTGATGTGATACAATTGCTGAATGATTCAACCAAATGTGATTATTTCTATTATACTGACAAAAAAATGTTTTTTTTCTTTCTCCTGTAAAAAATGCGTTTTCTTGTTTGAAGAATTAAATATGATTCCATAACATATCTCCTGTCTTTCTTTTCTATAATGTTAACTTTTATTAAGTTTTTATTATAGCTAATGTTTGTGATACATTAATGGGGACATGACGGAATTTTTTTGAAAACATTAGTATCCTTTTTTTTTACTTCTAATTTTTACTTATATTTACAATTCTATTGTAATCAATTTTTCATTTACTTCGTCATTAGCATCACATGAAAAATTGCTTTACCGAACTTATGTCTAACGCTTGTTGATAAAGGAAGGAAAAATATAAAAATAAATTCCACTAATGTTGATTGCATTTTGCCTTTATATTAAAGTAACTATTTAAGCACAAAAAAGTACATATATTCTGCAGATAAGAATGTTTATATAACCAGGAATGAAGAAAATATGCGGATTTTATTGATCGTCTCATTTTTAATTTTTTTAGCTAAATAATGATGAATGTATTAATTTAATAAAACAAGGAGCATATGCGGCTAAAGAGAAGATGTCGACTGCAGATTGATTCAACTAAACGTAGTCACTTTTGTTACACTGACAAAAAAAATGTTTTCTTCTGTACAAAAAAATGTGTTCTTGATTGAATAAATAAAAACATGATTACGTGACATATTTCTTGTCTTTCTTTTCTAAAAAGATTAACTTTCTTTGGAATTTTTTATAGCTAACTTTTGCGATATATTAAGCAAGATATAATTTACTTATATTTACAGTTATTGTAAATATTTTAATCAATTTTTCACATACTTCTTCATTACCATCGAAAGAAAAACTGTTTCACCGAACTAATGCCCAACATGTGTCGATAAAGGAAAAAAAAATTAAAATTCCACTAGAGTATAATCACATTTTTCCATTTTAGAATGGTAACTATTTAATCACAAATATATATGTATAATTCTGCAGATTAGAATGTTTAGATAGCCAGGAATAATGCAAAAATATGAATGTGATTGATCATCTCTTTTTTATTTAGGTTAAACAATGAAGAATATATTAATTCAAATAAAATAAGGCACATATGAAGGTCAAGTAAAGTGATGCGATTGCAGAATAATTCAACCAAACTAATTACTTATGTTATACTGACCAAAAAAAAAAGATTTTTTCTGTGCAAAAAAGGTGCGTTCTTGATTGGAAATATAAATAGGATTAAATGACATATTTCGTGTCTTTTTTTTCTATAAAGATTACATTTTTTTAAATAGCGAACGTTTGTGATATATTAAGGGAGACATGACTGAATTTTTTTGAAAAAATCGATGTACCATTTTTTTTTACACTTATTTTTTTTACCTACTTTTACAATTATTGTGTAATGATTTTTTATTTACTTCGTCATTAGCATCACGAGAAAAACTGATTTACCGAACATATGTCCAACACTTGTTGAGAAAGAAAGAAAAATTATAAAAATAATTTCCACTAGGGTGTAACCACATTTTGCTTCTATAGTATGATAACTAACTAAGCACAAAAATATGTATAATTCTGCAGATTAGAATGTTTAGATAACCAAGCTTTGTTTGTTTTGTTTGTGTTTATGCCGTGGAATTATCTACAAAAGGGATATAGGCCCTGAGGGGAGGGGTGCCCTTCTGGGGGTCTATCTAAAGGAACCTAACCCGTATTTGCGCAAGGAAATCAGAATTCGAAGAAAACCACGGAAAACTTCGAACGGTTAGACCGACAGTCACGATCCCTGGGCTCGAATCCAACACTTACCGTCTACCAGTTTGGAGGTCAGAACCTCTCTGCCACTGGTGGGGCCTATATCACCAAGCATAGTGCAAAAATGAAAATTTGATTGATCAGCTTTTATTTTTATTTTTTAGCTAATTAAAGAAGAATGCACTAATTTAATAAAACAAGGCGAATATAAAGGTCAAGTGAAGTTATGCGATTGCAGAATAATTGAACCAAATGTGATTACTTTTATAAAACTGAAAAAAAAATGCTTTTTTTTTTTTCTCTGCAAAAAAGTGCGTTCTTTATTGTAATTATAAATATACTTACATGACATACTTCGCATTTTTTAGGATTCTTTATATCTAACGTTTGTGATACATTAAGGGAGACATAACTGATTTTTTTTTTTTTTTTTTTTTTTTTTTTTTTTTTTTTTTTTTTTTTTTTTTTAATACTTAGGTAAAAATCTCATTATCTCATAAAACACTGCAATTATTTTTTTTTTTTTTGGTAGAGTATAAAATATAAAATCATATATGAGAGAGAGTTTTAAAAAACTTAATCAGTTTCAAAAGAAAAAAAAATTCAAAATCATGAAAACATTCTGAAAGTTTTATATTACTCTAAAATAAAACGTTTTAGCCGCATAAAAGAAACTGGCCTATTTTTCATAGAATTGTGCACAATTTCTTCTTCCTTTGACCCCTTGGGAATGAGCAACCGGTATACGTGCCGCATAAGGCGCTCAGAATCATTTTTTATTCTCACCAGTAAAATTTTATTGTACATTTTGTCTTATTTAATCCGAAAATTTTCCCGATTTAATCAAGAATAATTTCTATTTTAAAAAACAGGCGACAAACGATTAAAAATTCTGTAAAACACGCTCTTCCCGAAGGGCTTAACAATTTATCCTGTAGTTTGAAAAAACCTGCTATTAAAACTGCGAAAATGTGTACATTCATTTTCAATATCAGAAAGCTATATTTTTAAATCTAGTAGTATATATGCCGATATGTATTTTTACTCTACTCTTTTGCAATATATTCAGACTGCAGAGTAAAATGAGCACCAATTATTTACAAAGATCGAATGATTTTGAACATTTCAAAATTTGAATTAAATTTTTACACATTAATTTATCACAAAATTAATAATTAATTTTTAATTTCTCTGATAAATTTTACATACAATTACTTTCGATTGTTTTGAAATAAATTAAAGGGAATTGCCAAATAATGAGTATTATGTATTGATTTAATCATTTGTTTTCCATGATTATACACTTAATTATGCCAAATCTAAATTAAGTTAAAATGAAAATATTTTTAATTTCAGTCAGTTAAAAAAACATTAATGTGTAAAAAAGTACAAGTTCTCTTTAAAAAGATCACAATAAATAAATAAATAATAAATATAATATACATATGTGTATGTGTGTGTGTAATAATAAAAATTTTCGCCTTAATTCTAAATTATTTCCGAATTCTTTTAATATTTAACTTTTCCCCTTTCTTTTTTATATTATTTAATGTATTATTTATATCCCATACCTTTAATTACGTTTTCTTTATTTTATTGTATTCTAAAAAACAATCTGTCAAAAAAACCTTTCGCTAAAATCCCATCTATCATTTTCATTCTTTCAATTGTTTACGCTTTAAAAAATCATATGAGTCCCTTCCAGCGACGTTAGAAGCCGTACTAGAGCATTTAAACTTCAGAGAGACTGATAGAACTATATATTTTTTCGCGGAATAATTTTTCATATAGGATGAAATGGCTTTTTTTAAATAAATATAAAATAATAAATAAAAATAAATAATAAATTAATGAATATAATAGATATAATTATTTTGTATAAAATATTCTCTGAGGAAGAGCCTAATTAAGGCTTGAAAATATTTTGATGTTTTTATATAAAATTAACTATTAACATCCATATTTTATTATTTTAATCATCTTTTAAGTAAACCTGAACATTTTAAAGTTCATAATATGTATCACTTTTTCTAATAAATTAATTGGCAACTCAGAACGTAGCCTTAAAATCCTGTATTCTAGAGCTTGTTCGCATATAATATCGTTACATTGGCCTCGGGGACGATTTTTCTACGTATTTTCTAGTGCTAACAAGAACCCTGTCATGGTGTAGAAAGTTTTTATCTGCTAAATTTCTGTGGTGAGAATACCATCTTTTTACTTATGGTGACTGCATCTTACGTCGATACGAAATTTAAACCAGAATTAGTGGAATTATTTTACTGTGATGTGGCACATGAATAAAGATACTTAAAAAATGTACAACGCTTCTGTCTAATTTAAGTGGGAAATATGCCAAATGAAATTCATTTGTTGCTTTACTACCTTGTGTCAAATCTACTATGGAGTGTTCTTGCAAAATGGTATATTTTAGAGCAAAACGTTGCCCTTTTTCGACAGTATTCGAAATTTTTACGTTCTACATACATATATGGACACACAGCTGAATAAATAAATATCAGTGTTCAAATAAAAATAGCAACACCATAAATGCATGTCCGAGTGACAACTAATAAATTGTTGTTAATTTGTTAAATTTTGCGTCATGGCTATTTTTCAGGTGCACTGCCAGGAAAGGTACTTCCAAAAGTTATCATTAAATAAGCACTTAAATCACGAAAATTAATAATTACCGATGTCCTTTTCTAAAGCTTTGTTATTACAACATTTTCACAGTGAAAATGGGGTTTAATCAATAATGCTCGAATTAATTATAAAACTATATGTGAAGATTTAATGGCAACAATTTTTTGACAGATGTGAATAAAGTAAAAGTAAATTTTTGCCCATTTGAAGTGTAAATCAAATTATCTTATCCCTCGAGAAAGTTCTGAAAAGACACTATTGATGCCAAAGGTGAATTGTTAGTTTTTTGATTCAGTAGAAGTTTAATTACAGCATATTCTTTCGCTGTGCACAATAAGATAAAAGTAAATTTCTGTACAAGAAAAACACTATTCCTTCACCTCTCGAGAAAGTATTGATATGGATCTTTAGATGTCAAAAGCAAATTATTAGTTATTTTAAATTAGTAGCGATTTCATTACAACATGTTTTATAGCTATGCACAACAATGCGACAAAAAGTCAATTTATGCCCTTTTGAAGGAAAAATCATATTCCCTCACCCTTTCAAAAAGTTCTGAAATGGCACCAATGATGACAAAAGCAAATTATCAGTTATTTTAATTCAGTAGCAATTTGATTACAGCAGCATGTTCCTTTGCTGTGAATAACAAGGAAAAAGTAAATGTTTGCCTATTTGAAGAAAAAACCCTGTTTTCTGACCTTTGAAGAGAGTTTTGAAAATGATCTATTGATGGTCAATGGTAAATTATTAGTTATTTTATATCAGTAGCAATTTCCTGACAATATGCATCTCCGCTGTGCACAACAAGATAAAAGTATATTTCTTTCCATTTCAAAATAAATAAATAAATAAATAAAATAATAATAATGTTCCCTCAACTCTCGAAAAAGTTCTGAAAGGTACTAATGATATCAAGGGCAAATTGTCAGTTATTTTGATTCAGTGGCAATTTAATTACAGCATGTTCTTTTGTTGTACACAAGATAAAAGTAAATTTTTATCCATTTGAAGGAAAAATCCTGTTGCCTAATCCGCTCTAGGAAGTTCTATAAAGCACTATCGATGATAAAAACTAATTATTTGTTATTTTAAATCAAGGGCAGTTTAATTACAGAATGTGTTTTCGCTGTGCATAACAAGATAAAAGTAAATTTTACTCCATTTGAAAGAAGAATTCTATTTCCTCACCCCTCGAGAAATTTCTGGGAAAGCACTATTAATCCAAAAAACAAATTATTAGTATCTTAAAACAAAGGCAATTTAATTGCCGCATGCACAACATGTGCTTCGCTATGCACAACAAGATAAAAATAAATTTTTGTCTATTAAAAAAATGATATTTCCTCCCCCACTGAGAAAGTTTTGTAAAGGCACTAGTTATTCCGAAAACAAATAGCCCCAACAGTGGCCGAGACATTCTGACCTCTCAACTGGTTAAACGGAAGGTGCTGGGTTCTAACTCAATCGCAGCCGTCGGCCTAACCGTTCGGAGTTTTCGCGGTTTTCTTCGAACCTTGTGAAAATAAGGATTAGGTTCCCTTAGAAAGACCCCCACGAAGGGTACACCCGCCTGGCCTATGTCCCTCGAGTAGATAATAGGCCGACTGGACACAGACCAAACCAAACAGAAAGCAAATAATCAAATATTTTATATCAGTGGTAATTTAATTACATGTTTCTTCGCTATGCACAACCAGATAAAATTATTTTTTTATCCATTTGTAGAAAAGTTCTATTCCTCACTCTTCAAAAATTTCTGAAAAGGCGCTATTGATGCAAAAGCAAATTAGTCATTCTGTTTGAGTGGCATTTTTATGACAACATGCTTCGTCAATTGACATGATAATATGATTATAAAATATTTTATTTTTATTTTTGTTAGCAAGAACCCTATAACCAAGTCATTCATTTTTATATCTGTTTTATTACTCACTGTCAATGTGTTATTACATAACTTGTTTTACATCCGAAAGAAAATTCATGAATTATTATTTTTCTGGAGTATTACAGACTGCTAGTAATAAAATGATGCGAATTAGAAAAAATACTTCCAGATTTTTTTTCCATTTAATTATCATAAACACAAATTGTGATGGATTTTAATTTAAAATAGTTTATTTATAAAATGTTGATTCAAAGGCAAAATGTAACTAAAAATTTAATTTTTACTTTGTCACATGACATTACTTTATTTTATTAATCAAAGAAAATACTAGTTATGTCTTAAATTCTGTCTAAAAGCAAGCTGATGAATTATATGATAATATTCAGTAATAATTTAATTACAACATATTGCGCAATGACAAGATAATATAATAAGCATATATTTAAAAATATTATCATGAAAACGTTGTGAAGAAAATAAATTTTGACGGCGGAGTAATTTAGTCTCGGAAATTTTCTGGACATATTTGGGACTGTCCATAAATTATGTCATACGTTTTTTAATATTTTTAACCCCCATCCCCTTTGTCACGAAGTGTCACATTTCCCCTTACTTCCTCCCCCCTCTTCTCGCATGTCACGCTATATTACATAAACATATGCTTACAGATCAGAAACAAAGCATTACGTTATAGATCATATTTCAAATTCTAAAACACATTGTTAAAGTTTAAAAATAGTGGCATTAATAAGGATAACAATAAAAATGATTCATGTACTTCTTTTGTATGAAATTCTATTAAGATTTTCAAAAAAACATAAATAATATAGAATATAAATAAAATATTAATATGAAAGAGCTATTGAAAACAGCAGTATTTTGGAATTTGTAACATATTGGGCTTTTTAGATCTTATCTTTATGAATGTAAAATATTTTAATTTTAAAGTTCAATCTCCTGATTTATAATGCTTTTATTTTAACCAAAATGTGTGTCGTCACATTTCTCCTTATCCCCTCCCATATATAGTCACAATTTCATAATTCCTTCTTCCCTTTTCCAAGAGTGATGTCATTTGTGGACGAGCCCCTTTGATAAATAATATGATCGAAATTTTGATGAGTAATGTTATTATTTAGACAGTATTTCAAGAATTCGGTGAAGATTGAATTTCATTTTCTTCAGTATAATCACATTACTTTGAGGCCTCATTTCTACGTAAATATTCATATATAATTTAACTTGGAATTATAGTAGTTTGTTAGTGAGCCTTCGCGTTCGAGAATTTTATAAATAATACTGTAAATTTAAGTCGAAATATTTATTGAATGAATCAAACAGAAATATGATGAATTATGAAGATTTAACAATAAATTAGATTTGTGTGTTACAACAGGGAGAGATATCGTCATTTACCTCACTTATATATATCAGAAAATATATAAAATACAGGGTGATTATAAATTAATATCACAACTTTACACGGATATTAAAATATATATATATTACTTTCTTAGTCATCAAAAGTAAAAAAAAAAAAAAGAAAAAGAAAAAAGAGAAAAAAAAGAAAAAAAGAAAAGAAAAAAAGAGAAAAAGAAAGAAAAAGAAAGAAATAAAGAAAAGAAAAAAAAAGAAAGAAAAATAAGAAGCTTAAATGTAATAATTGTCATATGTGTTCAACGCACACTGTTAAAAATTTCTGTAAAAACACAGAAATATATGCGAGACTCTCTATAAATTTAAATTAGCTCTTGGTTAAATACATTGGATCAATTTTCTCGTTCATTATTTTACTGACATTTCCTTTTAATTATGTCGAATTCGTTATAGGGATTTCATCTTTACTTAAATATATTTTTATTTTTGTTAAAACCTATATATCAAAATATACACTTATAAAAATATTTTGCTATATTTTATTAGAAATATTTAAAAATAAAATTTAGTTCATTTTTAAGTTAGAGTAATTTAGAAAGAAAAAATAATATCCTAGATGCTTGTAGTCATTCTTATTGATATTTCCCTGCTGAATCATGAAAATATTTTGAAGGAAATAAATTTTGACGACAGAATAATTTAGTCTCGTAAATTTTCTGGCCATATATCGTAAATAACGAGATCGAAATTTTGATGAGTAATGTTATTATTTAGACAGTATTTCAGGACTTTTATGCAAAATGATTTTCATTTCATTCAGCATAATCATATTAGCATGAAGCCCCATTTCTATGTAAATATGCATAGGGTTACATCCCCAGTAATTGGCAGGCACCAGGGATTGGCACATCCTACAAAATGTCCTAAAATAAGATTCATATCCAGTCTTTTAAAAATGGAAGACCATATACCAGTTATATCTTCATTTACTTTTGAGATTATAACTGATTTATGCTACTAAATGATAATAGTGCCTAGGAAAGAGAAACAATTATGGCTTGTATCAAATTAGCCATTTTTGTGGCAAATGCTTCTTCTCTGGCTTTAGAAAGGCATGCATTTTAATTTATTATTATCCGATTTACAGTATATTTTAAATTTTAATTGACAACAGTTTTGTTTAGTTGAAAAGGGTTACTTTAATTGTGTAAAAGTCTAAGTGCCAATTACTGGTGATTACAGTCACTTTTTGTAAATATATTTTTATAAAAATACTTTTTCAAATATTTTTGCTTTTAGTGGGCAAAATAGATGCACAGATATGCACTCTTTGATATAAAAATATTTGCAAGTAAATATTTCATTTCTTTGTAATGAAAATAGAAGTAAGTTTAAAGACAAATCCTTAAAGTGCCAATTACTGAGGATGTTACCCTATATAATTTAACTAGAAGCTATAATAATTTGAAATTCGTTAAAGAGACTTCGCTTTCGTGAATTTTGTAACTTATACTGTAAATTTGAATTGAAATATTTATTGAATAAATCAAACAGAAATATGATAAATTATGAAGATGTAATAATAAATTGGATTCCTGTGTTATAACTGGGAGAGAAATCGTTTATTACATCAGTTATATATCAGAAAATATATAAAATACAGGATGATTATAAATAAATATCTCAACTTTACAGGAATATTAAAAGAAAACAAAAAAAAAAATGTACAACTTTCTCATTCATCGGAAAAAAATAAATAGATATAACTTGGAATTTTCAGTTAAATATCAGTCATAAGATTTTCAATGAACACTGTTAAATTTTTTTGTAGAAACACAGAAATATAAGCTAGATTCTCTATAAAATTAAATTATTTCTCGATTAAATACATTGGATAAAGTTCCTTTGTCATCATTTTACCAAGATTTCCCTTATATTATATGTAATCTCTATAGGGAATTCATCTTTATTTAAAGATATTTTTATCTTTGTTAAAAGTTATAAATCAAAATATACACTTATAAAATTATTTTGCAATATTATATTAGAAATATTAAAAAAGAAAATTTAGTTTAAGTTAGAATTGTTTAGAAAGGGAATATAATCTCTTCGGTGTTAGTAGGGATTCTTATCGATTTTTCCCTGTTGAATCATGAAAACGTTCTGATAGAAATAAATTTTGACAACAGAGTTCTTTAATCTCATATTATATGTAATCCCTGTAGGGAATTCATCTTTATTTAAAGTTATTTTTATCTTTGTTAAAAGTTATAAATCAAAATATACATTTATAAAATAATTTTGCAATATTATATTAAAAAAATAAAATTTATTTAATTTTAAGTTAGAATTGTTTAGAAAGGGAAAAATAATCTCTTCGGTGTTAGTAAGGATTCTTATTGATTTTTCCCCGTTGAATCATAAAAACGTTGTGAAGGAAATAAACTTTGAAGACAGAGTAATTTAGTCTCGTAAATTTTCTGGACATATATCGTAAATAATGAGATTGAAATTTTGATGAGTAATATTATTATTTAGACAGTATTTCAAGACTTCTTTAGAAATTTCATGTTATTTCATTCACTATAATCATATCAGTTTCAGATCTCGTTTCTCTGTAAATGTGCATATATAATTTAACTTGAAGTTATAGTAATTTAAAATTCGTTAAAGAGGCTTCACTTTCGTGAATTTTATAAATTATACTGCAAATTTGAATCGAAATATTTATTCAATAAATCAAGTAGAAATATGATGAATTATAAGGATGTAACAATAAATTAGATTGGTATGTTGCAATTGGGAAACAAATTTTCAATTACGTCAGATATATATATCAAAAAACATATAAAATACAAGGTTATTTTAAATGAGTATTCCAACTTAACAGGGGACATTAAAAGAAAACAACATATTGTGCGATGACAAGATGATATAGCAAAAATATATTTAAAAATGTTATCTTGAAAACGTTGTGAAGGAAATAAATTTTAACGACAGATTAATTTAATCTCGGAAATTTTTCGGACATATTTGGTAAATAATGAGATCGAAATTTTGATGGAGTAATGTTAATATTTTGACAGTCTTTCAAAACTTTAACGGAAACTGAATTTCATTTCATTCAGGATAATCATATTTGTATGAGGCTACATTTGTATGTAAATAAGCCTCTATAATTTAACTTAAAGTTATAGTAAATTTAAATTCGTTAAAGAGCCTTTGCTTTTGGGAATTTTATAAATTATACTGCAAATTGAATTAAAACTGTATGATTTATTGAATAAATCAAACAGAAATATGATAAATAAAGAAGATATAATAATAAATTAGATTTATGACAACTGTGACAACATTTAGACAACTGTGAGAAAAATCGTCAATTATTTCAGTAATATGCAGTCGAGTCTCTATATAACGAAATCCACCGTTCCAGTAAAAAATTCATTATATAAAGAAATTCGATGTATAGAGAATGATGTTAAAAATCGTATTTAATGTGTGAAATTTAAACAAATATTACTTTTGATCTTTTGAATTAAGAATTTGAAATGTTTAAGAGTAAATATTAACCTAACATTTCATTCCTTAATGATTTAAGCTGTTTAAAAAAGAGACCAGACATTTATTTGAAAGCTTAATGAAAATCAAATAATAGCCTTGCATTAATTTCAGACGAAGAAATCTGTAGTTTTTTTGTTGTTTTGATTTTAAAAGTGCTCAAATTTGAGCAAGGAATGAAAAATTGTAGCTAACATTTTCTTCCATTTGAAGACTTCTTTTATGTACTTCCCACTGATTCCTCTCTTACATGTGGATCAATCCAATTGACACTGTTTTGAGAAGGATGTGGAAAGGTGTGTAGGAGGTGGGATGAATTCGTTGGATTTAAAGAACAAGGAGAGAAGTAATAAAAAAACCCTCAACACTGACGACAAATCAAAAATAAATGATGGAAAATTGATTCCATATGATTTCAAAGCTTTTTTAAAACTGAATAATTTAAGACCAATTTATGAAAAAATTCGTTATATGGAGTATGATATTTCGCTATATAGAGACTGTTTTTAATGTAATCATGTGAAAAGGGGACCGTTCCTACAAAAATTTCGTTATATAGAGAAATTCGATGTATGGAGTTTCGTTATAGAGAGACTCGGCTGTATATCAGAAAATATATAAAATACATGGTGAATATAATGAATATCCCAGGTTTACAGGGAGATAGAAAGCAAAAGAAATATCGCACAGTATGTTGCTCATCGTACAACATATTGTGCGATGACAAGATGATATAATAAGAATGCATTTAAAAATGTTATCGTGTAAACGTTGTGAAGGAAATAAATTTTGACAACAGAGTAATTTAATCTCACAAATTTTCTAAACATGTTTGGTAAATAACGAGATCGAAATTTTGATAAGGAATGTTATTATTTAGACTTCAAGACTTCCAATTAAATTTCATTTCATTTCATTCAACATAATCATATTAGTACGAAGCCTCATTTCTATGTAAATATGCATATATCATTTAATTGAAGTTATAGTCATGTGAAGTTATATTAATTTGAAATTCGTCAAAGAGCCTTCGCTTTCGTGAATTTTATAAATTATACTGCAAATTTGAATTGAAATATTTATTGAATAAATCAAACAGGAATATGATAAACTATAAAGATGTAACAATACATTAGATTTGCGCGTTACAACTCAGTGCGAAATCGTCAATTACATCAGTTATATATCAGAAAATATATAAAATACAGGATGATTATATATAAACTATACTACTTGATTATCCCGTCGACCAAAATACTATCGCCAATCTATAAGATTACATCATAGTAAATATCTCATTCACTTGAATTCATTCGTGTTTGTTACGTCATAAAGTGATTTTTAATTCTAAATTTTATATGTATTTTTGATTATGTATTAATTTTTTTTTCGGTTATTTAAAGTGAAAATTAAGTCAATTTATATAATTTGCCGAACAGTTCGGCGTTTTTTATAATTTGGCAAAATTGGTCGATGGGATACCCAAGTAGTACCAAATAAAAATACCAACTTTACAAGGATATTAAAAGAAAACAACATATTGTGCGATCACAAGAATGCATTTAAAAATGTTATCATGTAAACGTTGTGAAGGAAATAAATTTTGACGTCAGAGTAATTTAGTCTCGCAAATTTTCTGGATATATTTGGTAAATAATGAGATCGAAATTTTGGTGTGGTGTATTTTTGTCGGCCGATTATCTACACTAGGGATATAGGCCCAGGTGGGAGGGGTGCCCTTCGTGGGGGTCTTTCTAAGGGAACCTAACCCGTATTTACGCAAGGTTCGAAGAAAACCACGAAAACTCCGAACGGTTAGGCCGACAGCCGCGATTGGGTTCGAACCCAGCACCTGCCGTCTACCAGTTGAGAGGTAAGAACCTCTCGGCCACTGGTGGGGCAGATCGAAATTTTGATGAGTAATGTTATTATTTAGACAGAATTTCAGGACTGGGATGGAAATTGAATTTCATTTCATTCACCATAATCATATAAGTTTGAGGCCTCATTTCTATGCAAATATGCATCTATAATTAAAAACGAAGTTATAAAAATCTGAAGTTCGTTAAAGAGCCTTCGCTTTCGTGAATGTTATAAATTATACTGTAAATTTCAATTGAAATATTTATTGCATAAATAAAACAGAAATATAATGAATTATAAAGATGTAATAATAAGTTAGACTTGTGTATTACAACTTGGCGAAAAATCGTCAATTACGTCAGTTATATGTATCAGAAGATTTATAAAATAGGATGGTGGAATGTAACGAATATGGAGATTAAAAGAAAAAAAAAATATGTATCACCATGTTGTTCATCGTACAACATATTGTGCAATGACAAGATATATAATAAGAAGATATTTAAAAATGTTATCATAGAAACTCTGGGAGAAAAATAAATTTTGACGACACAGTAATATAATCTCGCAAATTTTCTGGACATATTTGGTAAATTATCAGATCGAAGTTTGATGAGTAATGTTATTATTTTGACAGTACTGACTTGAATCGATATAATTTAACTTGAAGTTATAGTAATTTGAAATTCGTTAAAGAGCCTTCGCGTTCGTTAATTTTATAAATTATACTGTAAATTAAAATTGAAATATTTATTGAATAAATCAAACAGAAATATAATGAATTAAAAAGATTTAACAATAAATTAGATTGGTATGTTGCAACTAGGAGAGAAATCAGCAAATAAGTCAGTTATATTTATCAGAAATTATATGGAATGTAAGATGATTATAAGTAATAACCGACATTTACAGGAATATTTAAAAAAAAAATTATACATTTTTGTTCATCGGAAGTAAAAAAAAAAAAAAAAAAAAAAACTTTGAAAGTTTTAGTTCAATACTGTCATAAGTGTTCAATGCGAGCTCCTCCAGAAACATAATCGAAATCGAGTTGTTAACTCATCCCACATATTTCTTCGAATGTTTTATTTTTTTCCTTTTTTTTCCTTGATGGACGTTATTGAAGATCATATACCTGACCACTACCAACTGTTCCTGATGAACTTGGGACACGTATATCTAAAAAATTCATCTAAAAAAAGTATATCTAAAAAAAAAATTCTTAAAAAGTCACTTCGCGCCGAACATGCATTAAAAAAGTGTGGGTCAAGTTATCATACCTGCTTAATGTCTTTCGTGTTTTCAGGGGGTTCAATGTCAAAATGTAATTAAAAATTATATATTTTTTTTTCTTTGTCAAATGACATTACCTTTATTTTATTACTCAAACCGAAAACTAGTTATATCTTATATTCTATCCAAAAGCAAACTGATGAATTCTGTGATAATATTCAGTGATAATTTAATTACAACATATTGTGCGATAACAAGATGATATAATGGGGATATATTTAAAAATATTTTAATGGAAATGTTGTAAAGGAAATAAATTTTGAGTACAGAGTAATTTTGTCTCGGAAATTTTCTTGACATATTTTGTAAGTAATATTAAGATCGAATTTTTTAGGAGCAATGATTTTATCTAGACAGTATTTCAAGACTTCTAAGGAAAATGAATTTCATTTGATTCAGCATAATCTCATTAGTTTGAGGCCTCATTTCTACGTAAATATGCATATATAATTTAACTTGAAGTTATAGTAATTTGAAATTAGTTAAAGAGCCTTCGCTTTATTGAATTTTATAAGTTATACAGTAAATTTGAATTGCAAAAATATTTATTGAATAAAACACTTAGAAATATGATAAATTATAAAAAATGTAGTGATAAATTAGATTTGTATATTACAACTGGGAGAGAAATTGTCAAGCACGTCAGTTATATATCTGGAAATTTTTTAAATACAGGGCGATTATAAAGAAATCTCCCAACCTTACACGGATATTGAAGAAAACCAAAAAAACATTAACATCATGTCGTTCATCGGAAATAAAAAACAGTTGAAAGATTAAATTTAATAATAGTCATAAGGGCTAAATGTTAGCTCATTCAGAAACATAACCGAAATCGAGTAGGAAGGGAAACTCATCCCATGGGTCCGACAAAGCTCGGGCACCGGGTCGTCCCGGCGACTACAGAATTCTTCTTGGTGACTAACTTTTTTACCTACATATTGAAATTACTAATTCATTTTATTTACAATAAAATTAAATGGACCATCTTTAAAGGATTTCAATAATTAAAAATCAATTGACAAATGATTTTTGAAATCAAAATCCCAAAAGGCATTGTTAATTTATGTACATAATTTCTTCCTGGGAATTAACATCAAGGTTTTACAATTTTTATTTTGTTTTAATAATCCTATAAAGTTGGGATATCTCTTTATAATCAGCCTGTAAATTTAACGCAAATATTGTTACAATGCTTACCAAAAGAAATAGCGGAAGGGTGGGTAGCGTAGCAATTTAAGCCAAAGTGCCAAAATATCTATTTGAGCTTTTCCGCGTTATAGTTGAACTGAAAAAAAAAATTCTAAAACTGTGTAAAATGAAAATTTTCCTGCCCATTACGAGTTCGTGCTGGCAGGTTTTACTGTATTATGACTACAAGAAAGAATGTCAGATCTGATTTATCTATATTTATATTTCCACATTCTAATTATTCATTCGTTATTGATGTTTTAATTTTTTTTACATAATTTAATTCACATAATTTCGCGTTTACATAATTCCGTTTTATTATTATTATTATTATTATTCACTTTTTATTATTTCATGTTTTCATAAACAGTAAATCTGCTTTATATAACTTATATTTATTTTACATATATATATATACATATGTTTGTGTGTGTGTTAACGATTTAATGATACAAAAAATTTTACATACAAAAATATTTATTTATTTATTTATTTTTAAATCTTGTTTATTACTTTTATTTTTTCTCCTATCAATTTCTTTCCTATCTTTCTTCTCCAATCTTCCTTCTTCTCCTATCTTTCTTATTCATTTTCACAAAACTTTCGTTTTCTGCATGCATTCGAAACAATTAGTGTCATCTGTCACTATACTCTCTACCCTTCCATTTATTTGTGACCTCATACGATTGAAGATGTGTGTTTACTTCGGCTGATGACAATATGTTAATATTTTCAAAATTGTTAAAATTTTCAGCATGAAACGCATCTTATGTATTGTTTTGATTTTAGGATGATTTAATTTTATTTAAAATTTTATTATCTGAATGGCATAACTTTTTTTGCTTGTCAAAAATAAATAAATAAATAAATAAATAAATAAATAAATAAAAATGGATGATTAAGTGACAAATAGCAATTATTGTAAATTCAGATTTTCTCAGAACTTAGTTTTTTAATTTACAAAATTGAAATAACAAAAACACTAAACTGAATTGGGCAATGCTTTCACAGTAGAAAAAATGCTCTAGTAACGTGTAAAAACTTTATTATTCATATTTTTATGCGTATATAAAAATTATTTATAAGCATTTTTTATCCAAAGAAATTTGTATAGGAAGGATTTATTTCCTTAACATAAATGCCATAACAAGATTATAAAAAAAAAGTATTTGTGAAAAAGATGGTACCTATTCGATATTATAAGTTATTGGTATTTTTTATTATTTTGATGAAATTTTTATGCAACTTCCGTAAAAAAAGAATTTTTTTTTCTGTTGTCTAATCAAACATTCTGCTTCCACCAGGAAAATAATAAGAAGAAAGAAACACCGAAAGCTGATAATTGTTAAACTAAATAAACGCAAAACAAAATTGCACTGTGTTTGCATAGGGATTTCTTTAAATAATTCATTTTTTTAAATATGCGATTAAATAAATCTTTCTTAATATTAAAAATTTTGAAATGTAAAAATTAAATATGCAATTTTTAAACGTTCATGTAAAAGTATAATTAATAAAACAATCTGCTATACAATTAAAATAATGTATTAACTAAAATCCTATTGAACTTCTGAAATCTTTCGGCTTAATTACTCTAATTAAAAAAAGTTTTTTTTCTTTTCTTTAAAAACTTAATAAAGATTGGTTAAAAAAATTCTTCTTTGAAGTACGTTATAATTAATAAACAAGGAAACTTTATCAAAAAAAAAGAACGTGTTATTTTTTGTTGATAAAAAAAAACGGTGCATATATAAATTAGAAATAGTTATAATTTTTTTTCATTAGAATATGTTTCCACTAGTTATAGTTTTCAATAAAAGAATGTTTTTTTTTTGTAAAGTTCTAGATAATTAATAGCTCTTTCAATAAAATCATATTTTTTTCAGTATTTCATATTCATTATATATTATGTTGATTGCAATCCCACGTTTTAAAAGTTTTACCAAATGTTCCTTTGATTGTTTCAAATTTTATATTCCATATAATTATTCTGCCACATAAAATACACCAGCAGTAAATTAAATGTATGCAAACCAATTTTTTTTCATACTAAAAAGATATTTCTTGCCGCCATTTAATTTTTTAAAACATTAATAATACTTAAATAACTGGATCAGTGTTGCCAGATTGGTGATAATAACTTTTTTAATTCAGATTATTTGACTGTACCACTTTTTAAAATAGTATAATTCGCTTTATTTTTCAGGATTTATCATCCATTTTTTAAAATAATAGACCAATTATTTCTATTTCAAAAAAAGCGTTGGCAATCAAACAATCTGAGGACTTTTTTGTCCCCAATCTGGCAACAGTGAAATAAATATATGATATTTTTTTTTAATCTGATGACGGTTAAGTAAATCTTTCTAAATATTTTTAAAAAAAGATTTCGAAATGTAAAAATATATATGCGTTTTTTATTCGTTCGTGTAAAATTATAGTTATAAAACAATCTGCTATTCAATTAAAATAATGTATTAATTAAAATCCTATTGAACTTCTGAAATCTTTCAGCTTAATTACTCTAATAAAAAAAGTTTTCTTTTGTCTTTTCTTTAAAAACTTAATAAAGATCGGTTCAAAAAATTCTTCTTTGAAGTACGTTGTAATTAATGAGCATAGAAACTTTATCCAAAAAAGGACATGTTATTTATTGTAGATAAAAAAAAATGTGCCTATATTAATTAGAAATAGTTATCATTTTTTTCATTAGAATATGTTTCAACTAGTTATAGTTTTCAATAAAAGTTTATTTTTGTAAAGTTCTAGATAATTAATAGCTTTCTCTGTAAAAATATATGTTTTTTTCAGCATTTAATATTCATTATATATTATGTTGATTGTAATCGCAAAGTTTTACAAAGTGGTTTTACATTTTATATTCTATGTAATTCTTTTGTAATGTATAATGAACAAGCAGCAAATTAAATGTATTAAACAATATTTATTTTATAGTAGAAAGATATTTCACGTAACCCTTTAATTTTTTTAAAATATTAATAATGCTTAAATAAATAGTTTAAATAATAGTTTAATAAAATAATAGTTTAATAAATAATTAGTGTTGTCAGATTGAGCACTTTAATGCAGATTATTTGGCTCTCAAAACTTTTTTAATATGGTATAATTCTCCTTATTTTTAAGGATTTTTCATTTATTTTTAAATAGTGCAAATATATCAACTTCAAAAAAGTGGTGGCGATAACAAAATCTGGGGTCTTTTTTGTCCACAATTTGGCAACAGTGAAAATAGATATGTGCACATTAGGGTGGACGAAAAATACTTTTTTTCGACTTTCGATGATAGATAGTACTCAAAAGTTGCCACTGATGGCACTCAGCTCACCCCAAATAATTGATTTTTTTTTGGACAATTCTTATTTTGTTATTTTATAAAGTTTCAAGAAATTATTTTATTACTATTATGATGATTAAATAAATCTTTCTAAATAATTTTTAATTTTTTTTTTTTTTTTGGTATGTTAAAATGATGCATACGATTTTTAATCGTTCATGTAAAATATAGTTAATAAAGCAATCTGCTATGCAATTAAAATAATGTATTAACTAAAATTCTATTGAACTTCTGAAATCTTTCAGCTTAATTGCTCTAATTAAAAAAAGTTTTCGTTTGTCTTTTCTTTAAAAAACTTAATAAAAATTGGTTCAAAAAATTCTTTGAAGTACGTTCTAATTAATGAAGATGGAAACTTTATCCCAAAAAGAACATGTTATTTACTGTAGATAAAAAAAACGGTTCATACATAAATTAGAAATTATTATCATTTTTTTTATTAGAATATGTTTCAACTAGTTATACTTTTCAATAAAAGAATGGTTTTTTTTATAAAGTTCTAGATAATTAATAGCTCTCTCTGTAAAATTGTATTTTTGTTTCAGTATTTCACTTTCATTATACATTATGTTGATTGTAGTAGCAAGCTTTAAAAGTTTTACAAAGTATTTCTATAGTTATAAGTTTTTTATTTTTAATGTAATTATTGTGTGATATATAATGTACCAGCAGCATATAAATGTATACAGATAATATTTTTCTAATACTAAAAAGATACTTCGTGTAGCCTATTAATTTTCAAAAACATTAATAACCCTTAAATAAATAGGTTAGTGTTGCCAGATTTTGGACTTTTTTATATACGATACATATAGAAAGTTTTTTACATTTCCTTTTTTAGAAGCGTTCGTAATTATTTAGATACGTAGCACCTATAATTGTCGATCAGTTTGTCTGTCTGTCTGTCCATTGATAACGTAAAAACTACTTAACCGAATCGTTTGAAATTTAAAATATATAATTTTTACAGAATTTTGTCGAGTCATTTTCAAATATATAATTATTACAGAATTTTGTCGAGTCATTTCAAATTTTATGAAAATGGGATGCATAGTTTAAATGCAGGGAGAATCAAAAGTATTCTGTTACATTACGGTCAATGGGAAAAGGTTTCAAGTGCATTTTAATGGTGTTGTTCTCTTTCAAACATAATAAAATTGATATGCATTTATGAAGTATATACTATAATACACTTTCTGAACAACCTGTGATGCAAAAATGTTTGTTATTAATTTGCAGGGCCACACAAAAGTAATCCATTACATAATGGTATAAAGCGAACATAGTTCGGTGGGCGTTTTAATTGTATTAATCTAACATTTTACGAAATTGATATACTTTGCTGAGGATTGCTACAAGTTATTTCTTGTATAATTGAAAGAAAATGGTATTTACAGGGGTGTCCCTGTAAATACTATTTGCTACTATTTGTGTATTGTAAATCCACAAAAGATTTCGACTACTATACTGTATCCAAATTATTGTAAACTATTACAACGAGATAAAAAAAAAGGTGCGTTCGTAATTATATAAATACGTAGCACTTATATTCGTCATTCAGTCTGACCGTCCGTCTGTCTGTCCGCATATAACAGAGCAAAAACTATCCAACCAAGTCGTTTGGTTATTTAAAATATATAGTTATTGTATAATTTTGTCGAGTCATTTTATGAGAAATTTTATGAGAAAAGGGGTGCATAGTTTAATTACAGGGACAATCAAAAAGATTACATTGCATGGTGGCCAAATGGAAAAAATAGTTTCAAGTACATTTTAATGATATTACACTCTTTCAAATATAATAGAATTGGAATGACTTTCTGAAGTATATACTAAAATATACATATATGAGTAATAATTTATATAAGGAATCTGCAGAATTATTTTTAGAATACATCATATATTTTACCAAGGTAAAAGAAGTTGTGGTATATATTTTCTGTCAGAATACATCAAATATTATATTTTAGTAAAGGAAGCTGTATTTTTTTTCAAACGTTTTATAATTATTCAATTTCTGCCACGTGGTAACTTTTTGAATATTTGCTACCATTAATTTTAAACAAAAATTTTTAAAGCATATTTTTTTAACATCTGGAATAGAAATTTACCTAAATTTTTTTATTAATATAATAGTCGTAACAAAAGAAAAAAAAAACTAAGAACTTTACGATGCGATCCCTGGTTATTATTAAATAAAATATACAATTGAACAACAACAGCAACAAATAAGCACGTTACAAATTAGTATTAAATAAAATATGATAAGCATCACTATTTTACAAAAAAAAAATGATTTTCTATTAAAATGAATGAAATTAAAACATTTGACATACTCCAATTATTCTTTAAGTAAATTGAATTAATTATTATATTTTTAAGACAATGATGAAGACATAAATACTAGATAAATGACTTTTTTCCATAGAAAAAAAGAGAAAAAATAAAAAAGCGAAAAGAAAAAGAAAAAAAATATTTATATTAGAACTGTAAAAGAAATAACCTTGATAACTACCGTTTATACTTAAATATCATATAAAAACTTAAAATTCAATTAAGTTAGTTTAAGAAATATATTGTAAATAGTAACCTGCAGACAGAAAATTTAAGTTCAGATTAAAAAAAATAATTCTAATAAAGAAATTTTTAAAGTCGCACAATTTATTTTAAGGGTATTTGGGAGACAAAAATCTTCATTTTTTTTAATTTGCTTTTAAAATTTCGCTTTTAAGCAATAATTGTCATGGAAAAGACTTCTTGTGAAAAAGTGTTTTCTTCATAATGGGTTTTTTCACCTTTTCCCATATTTAAATTGTTATAAGTCAATAACCATTAAAGCTAAATGGTTCATACGTGCAACATGTCTTTTTCAATTGATTTAGTTTAATTCTGTTTCAACAAATTACAAAAAAAAATTACGGTTGAATATAGGAGTTTTTTTTATATAAAAGTTACTATTTTTTAAAATGCTGAATCAAAATTAAATTTTATATATTTCTGTTGTTTAAATGAAAAAAATCTACAGATAAAATTTCATCATAACGATTTTAAATTACCCCACTTTTTAACAAATTTTAAATTTTAATTAAAAAAATACGAGACACTTTATCATGCAATTTTGCTTACAAATGACACAGTTAACCATCACAAACAATTTAATAATTTTAACTCAATAAATTATTATTTTTTTATGTGTCCCTGATCTTGTAAAAAGAATCTAAATATAATTTTGTTTTTTGCAAAAACACCGAGACTGTTGTATGGAAAAATATGTACAGTATAAATTTATTTAATATTTTATTAATTTAATTAATTAGACTTTTGAGGAGTGCTTGTTTAGTTTTTCTTAAAATTCTGCTAAAAAACAAATATGTCTTAAAATACAAGCTTAAAATTCCTCAATTTCATTTATTGAAAAGACGGAGTGACAGTGCCATCTATCGGCTTAATAAGAAATTACTATAAAATGAAAAATTTGTTGTGTAATTTTTAGTCTTTTTTTATAACTTAAAATCTGTCATTACATCTAGGTTATGTGATACATTACTCTAAAGAAATAATTCATTAAAGTAATGGAGATAATTAAAAGTTAATAAAAATAAACTCAAAACTAATAATATACCATTAGCAGAAATATAATATTTGATATGAATTCTAATTAAAATTTTATTTATCAAACTTTTTCTCTGTGACTTATAAAAATGTTACTGAATAATCTTCATTTAAAAATAAATATATAATTCAGCAAGCCAATGTTTTTTTCCAATTTAGTGTTAGAACATTTTTAGCTCACAGGCTATCATAGCCTGAGAGCTTATGTGCCCGTCCGTTCTGTATGTATGTGCGTATGTGCGTAACGCGATAACTCATGATAAAAATATCGGATCCACTTGAAATTTTGTATATAGGTATATCCTGATAAGGCGCTTCCCTGATTAGTTTTTGGAGTTCATTCGATATGTATAAAAGGGGGAACGGGGGGCTCATGCCCCCCGTTTGTTGATATAAATGGGATTTTCATGCAGAATTAAGTTTTCAAAATTTAGATTAGGATCATTCTGATGAGGCGATTCCGTGACTGTTATTAGGTGTTCATTGAATAAGTGTAAATAGGGGGAACAGGGGTTCTAATCCCCCCCCGTTAGTTGATATAAATGGGATTTTCATGCAGAATTAAGTTTTCGTTCAAAATTTAGATTAGGATCATTCTGATGAGGCGATTCCGTGGCTGTTATTAGGTGTTCATTGAATAAGTATAAACAGGGGGAACAGGGGTTCTAATGCCCCCCCCCCCGTTAGTTGATATAAATGGGATTTTCATGCAGAATTAAGTTTTCGTTCAAAATTTAGATTAGGATCATTCTGATGAGGCGATTCCGTGACTGCTATTAGGTGTTCATTGAATAAGTATAAATAGGGGCAACAGGGGTTCTAATGCCTCCCCCCCCCTCTTAATTTATATAAATAGGTTTTTCAAGCAGAATTTTCAGATTTCGTTCAAATCTCTGAATCGTTTTGGAAGTTTAATGGTTAAGTATAAAAGAAGGGGATAACTCCTTTTAAATTATATAAATGCTAAATGGGTTTTTATTAAGAATTATCTAATTTGCTCTGAATTTTGGATATAGATTTTTTATATGATAAAGCATGTCTTTGATAGTATAGGAGGTTCAATGATTAAGTATAAAAAAAGAGGAAAGGGGAGAGCTGTTTCCCCTTCTTAATTTTTTTTTCGAACGGAATTAACCCTTGAAAATATAAGGCTTTAATGTACAATTAGTATTTGTAGCCTGTGAGCTCAATGCCATCAGTTTAACTGGGCAGTATTCTTTATTTAATGATAGAAAATAAAATTTATTAAATAACAAGAGTGCATAGAATTTATTCAACATTTTTCATTTATAAAATTTATGTTGCTGTTTCAGAAGAATCAGAAGTTCATCGAACTCGATTTAAAAAATAAACAAACAGAAGCATTGCTAAATTTGAAGAATCTACCCAATGTTATTATTTGTTTAAATAACAATTCATAAAAAAATTTCTTCCATTAACAAAACAAACAAAAAACATGTGTAACAGGGTGACTGCCTTCCCTAAATTATAGTATCTATAGGTGGCGCTATTGCCACCTTCGGCAAAATATCTTGAGATATTTTGCCTTCCTTTCTAAAAAGACATGAAACGAAGTGAAGTAATTGAGTTTGTAGTTAAGATGTAAGATTGGGATGTGTGTTCCAATACATCTCTCTTAGAGATGTTCTTTGTGCTAAGTATTTTTTACGAATATTCAATTGATTGAGAAGCGCTCGTCTTGCGATTTGTATATAGTGTGTTTTGTGCTGTGACGTCTACAATAAAAATGTGTCTGTAACCTCTCTGTTCTATATTTTAAGTACAGAACGACATCCCACACTGGCGCCCAACGTAAAATGGAGTTCTTTCGGAACATTTTTGTGCTTTCAAAGTCTTTGTGTCAAGTTCGCTGCTGTCATCCTGACAAAAATTCCAAAAATTATATTTAAAGTAGGGTAATCCGTACCCACTTCTAAATTATTGTCACCTCGGCAATAAAGGAAATTTTGTGTTCTCAAGTGCCGTGTTCGTCAAGAACAATTCATCCTGTGATTTCCAAAAAGTTCTATTATATAATGTGCAATATCAAGTATCAAGATATACTCCAGTTTTGTGCTAATTTCTTTAATATCAGTTATGTGTGGTAGTATCATCGCGACAAAATTCAAGAAAGTATAAAAAAAGGGTAATCCGTACTCATTTTAAAGGTGTTGTCAAATCTACAATGAATCAAGCTTCTGTTCTTATTTTTAATAGTGCTTTCTTCTTCTTCAATTGTGTGTTTTAAGTGCGTCATCCTGACAAAAAAGCAAGAACATGCATTCAAAAAGGGTAATCCGTACCCTTCACATTGGAAATAATTGAAAAATATTGTCGACATGACAATAAATAATGTTCTTCAGTCTTCATAAGCAACAAAATATCTTCTAGTTTTTAAACATAACTGGTGTTTGTGATTGAAACTTCTTTATTTCGTCATATAAAAGCATTCTACTTATAATCTGATTTTGTTCTTAGAAGTGTTCAATGCCTATTTACTTCTTCGTCCTTTTAATTGTTATGTGAATCATCGACAACCTTTATCTAAAAATAGATTTTTATTTTATTTGTTTTCTTACCGGTAAAAGTGGAAATTATTTTTTTGATTGTTTGTTTGTTTCTCTTTTTTTTTGCTGGCCAGCTGCGGAAAAAAAATTTTCATTTTCTTTTATTTATTAAGATATACGCTGTTTCATATATTTATATAATTTTTGTTTGTTTTGTTTTATGTTGATTTTGAATAAGATTATTAAGAAACATTAGTTTTCTGAAATTGAAAGTGATTTCTTTTGATATTGTTTTTAAAAGCAAGGATTCTGAGTAAGTGAATTTTGTTTTGTTTTTAATCTGTGCACAGAGTTTAAAAATGATTTTGATAAATTTTATTATTTCGTATGTTGTTTATTTTTTAGATGTAAAGTAAGTTCTTTATTCATATTTCGAGTTGTTTTCATATTTATGTGTGGTTGATAATTATTTCGCAATGAATTACCTATAATATTTCATATATTTAAAATGAATGATTTATGTCATTGGTAAGCTAATTTGGTAAAAAGGTTGAATTTTAACGTATAATAATATTTCTTCTAAATATTTTCATGAGCTCATGATTAAATTAGTGGTATATTTTAGTATGTTTTAAATTATTTCCTGCATTTTTTTAAACATTTATTTATGAAATTTATCCATATTTACATGTTTTATTTACCTGTAAGGGGAAGGTAGTCATTTTGTTCTTATTATTTAATGGGTCACGTATCTAATAGTTTGCGAATTTAAGCATAAATCAACAATATCAACAATAATTTGGGAAAAATGGCGTTTCTTTCTAAAGGAAAAAAAATCGATGTGTTTAATTTGGGCACAGAATTAGAGTTAGATGTAGATAAAGATGATAAACTATCAGTCTTACGTGAGAAAATTATGAAGTGTCAACTGCTTAAAGACGACGAACAATTTGTTAAAGAGGCATTTATTGCTATCGTGGAAGATCGCAAAAAACAAGAAATTGCAGAACAACAAATGATTCAGGATAAACGTATTGCAGAGGAAAGAGCATATGAGCTAGAAAAGCTTAAGCTACATGCTCAAAACCCTACCGCGACAACAGTACCACAAAATCAAATAGACCAGATGCGTATAGATATTAAAAATATCTTGCCAACATTTATTCCTGAAAAGGATGATATGTCTTTGTTTTTGACAATGTTTGAACGTCAAATGAAAATGCTTAATGTCTCCAAAGAATTTTGGGTTTCTCAATTAATTGCCGTACTTCCGAATGACATTGGTAAACTAATCGCCAGAGAACCAGAAGAAATGTTCAAAAATTATTCTTATATTCGTGACATATTGCTTAAAAGATTTAAGTTGACAGCAGAAAAATTTAGAGTATTATTTAGCCGACATCAAAAAAGAGAAAATTCTACTTGGAAGGATTTTTATTTTGAACTTAGAAATTATTTTGAGGGTTGGTTATCCGAATTAGAAATCAATTCATTTGAAAAACTAACTGAACTAATAATCGCTGATCAGATTAAGAAAAAGTGTCCACATGAATATAAAAATCATTATCTAGATGGTTGGGACAAGTTAAATGATTCTGTCGTGTTGGCTGAAAAGCTAGACATTTACGAAAACATTAAACCTTCTTCTCAAAAGTCAGCAAGTTATCCAAAAACGCGTGAATCGCAGAAACATGTTTTGCCGAAAAATTCAAATGGTCAAGAGTTCTGGAAAAATCAAACACCCAAACATGAAACTAACGAACATTTTTCAAATTATAAAAATAATCATTCTACTTCAAAATATACAAATTCAAGATACGAAAACAATGATAAGCGTCCGATTATAAATTGTTATGGCTGTGGTAAACAAGGTTTTGTCAAAGCCAAATGTCCTAATTGTTCTCCATCTACTTCTACGCAGACGCAATCAGCAAATTTTCGTTCCCTTCATCTCAAATCTTGTTCTGTCAATACTCAAGCAACACCTTTGTTATACATAAAGGTAAATGGTGTTACAGGGGTTGCTTGCGCAGATACAGGAGCTACTCATTGCATTGCTGGGGAAATGTTATACAAGATTCTGTGTGACCAAGGAACTGTGTTCGAAGACACCGGTGTAAGCATAACACTTGCTGATGGCCTACGAAAAGAAACCAACGTTCTTCAAGCAACAATCACTGTTGAAATAGAAGGTCGTACAACTAGTACCACGATTTTTGCCTTACCCGAAGCCCAGGGAAATAGAACATTGTTAGGCATAGATTTTTTAAATAAAATGGGGATCGTGCTAGACATGAGAAGCCAAAGTTGGTATTTCCAGAACAATCCTAAACGTAAAATTCCCTTTTCTGATGATCCTTTCATTACGACACCTGAAATCTCAGCACCAACTGCCACAGTTAACTCGGTTATGTTAAGAGAAACAGAAGGTCAGCATCTATCTGAGATACAAAGAAAAAGGCTTAATGACTTACTTGAAAAATTTTCCAATACCTTTCGACCAGGGGGAGAAGCAACACCCGTCGTCGAACATCATATAAATACCAGAGACCATCGTCCTATATCACTACCTCCTTACAGGTTATCACCGGCAAAGAAAGAATTGTGTAAAACCCAAATTGATGATCTTCTAGCCAAAGGAATTATTGAAGAATGCGATTCTCCATACTCTGCACCAATAGTGCTCATTCCTAAGCCAAATGGTAGTGTTCGCTTATGTGTAGACTACAGAAAGCTAAATGAAGTTACTATACCAGATACTTATCCACTCCCTCGTATGGACGATCTTTTGCATCAGGCGAAAACTGCTCAGTTCATGACAACACTGGATCTGAATGCTGGTTACTATCAAGTGAGTGTCTATGAACCTGATCGAGATAAAACTGCTTTTGTTTGCCCTCTAGGAACATATCGCTTTCGAAGAATGCCGTTTGGTCTCCGCAATGCCCCTGCAACGTTTCAGAGGACAATGGATAGCTTTCGCAAAGGACTCCCAGATGTAAATATTCTCACTTATCTTGATGACTTAATTGTTTTATCATCAAGTTTTGAACAACATCTAGCTGATCTTGAAGCTGTTTTTAAAAGATTAGACAAATGGAAACTTTCTGCTAATAGAGAAAAATGCAACTTTGCTTGTACCAGAGTAAAATATTTAGGACACTGGATCACACCAAATGGCCTAGAAGTTGATCCTGGGAAAGTTGATGCTATTGTGAGGATCCCACCTCCGAAGAATACAAAACAACTGCAATCCTTTCTGCAGACATGTTCATGGTATCGCCGTTTTATACAAGACTTTGCAAAAATATCCAGACCACTTAGTAATCTCACAAAAAAGAATGTGGAATGGCACTGGGGTGCCGATGAAGAAAATTCATTTCAAACCTTGAAGCAATGCCTCGTTTCTGCTCCAATATTGAAACAAGCTGATGAAACTAAACCTTTTTTCATTCGAACTGATGCAAGTAGTTATGCTCTGGGAGCAGTACTTCTACAGGGTGAAGGTGCTGAAGAGCATCCGATTGAGTATGCAAGTAGATTGTTGACTGCTGCAGAACGCAACTATCACACCACAGAAAGAGAAGCACTTGCTGTTGTCTGGGCTCTTAATAAATTCAGAGGATATATTGATGGAACAGAAGTTACTGTGGCATCCGACCACCAGCCTCTCCGATGGCTCATGAGTTTAAAGTCACCTTCTGGAAGACTTGCCAGATGGGCTTTGCAATTACAAGAATTTAATTTGAAAATAGAATATATTCCAGGCAAAGCTAACGTCATAGCTGACATGCTTTCTCGTCCTGCTTGTGATCACACCAATAAAGAAAGTTGCGATATTTGCGCTATAGTAGTTGATATTCCTTCTAAATCATCAAGTGATTTACGTGCTGAACAAATGAAAGATGAAGAATTAAAGAAAATTATTAAAAGTTTCGAAAATGAAGAAAAAACCCTTGACTATACTAACTGGACTGATCGCGGTTATATTATGAATCAAGGAGTTTTATACAGGTATTCTCCAAGTTCGGAATCAGAAGAAGCTCAACTAGTTGTCCCATCACATGAAAGGGAGAAAATTTTAAAAGAACACCACGATTCACCTACGGCTGGTCACTACGGTGCTGAAGGTACGTTAAATAGAATATCCAAAAGGTATTATTGGACTGGAATGCGTTCATACATTGCAAATTATGTCAAAAATTGTGCTGAATGCAATAGGTATAAGCCTTCTAATCAAAAACCATCCGGTTTGTTACAAACACCAGTGTATTCACAAAGATTTGAAGTTCTATCAATTGATCTTTTTGGCCCTTTACCAAAAAGTAAAAACGGTAAAAGGTGGATATTTATAGTAGAAGACTGTGCTACAAGATGGGTGGAATTGTTTGCCCTTACGCATGCTACTGCAGCGCAGTGTGCAACTACGTTGCTTGAAGAAGTTATCCTTAGATATGGTCTACCGAGACGTATAATATGTGATAACGGACCCCAATTTGTTAGTAGTGTGATGCAACAACTTTGTTTTCTTTTAGGTATCAAACAAAATCCAACTCCCATATACCATCCCCAGGCTAATCCTGTGGAGAGGAAAAATAGAGATCTGAAGCCGAGATTAGCTATATTAGTAGAAAATGATCACTGCTCTTGGGAAGAAAAGCTTCCAACAATCCGTTTTGCACTAAATACTGCTAAGTGTGACACTACTGGAGAAACAGCAGCATTCTTGCAGTTTGGAAGAGAATTGAGAACAACGGATGATGTTCAGCATGACATTCGTGCTGTAATTCAAAATGATAATTTTGTGCCTGAGATTACTCCATATCTCAAGAAATTCGCAAAATTCACCAAAGAAATCAAAGACAAAGTTGAATCTAAGCAAGATCAGAGGAAAAAATTTGCTGACCGTAGTCGGAAACCGGGACATAGTTTTGTTCCAGGAGACAAAGTTTGGGTTGACTTACATCCAGTAAGTAAAGCCTCTAACAACAAAACGTCGAAGTTCATGCCTAAACGTGATGGACCTTACATCATTTTAACTCAAAAATCACCCACCACTTTTGTCATAGCAAGTATGGACAGTCCAAATGATCCACTTGCAACATGTCACACTTCTGCCTTAAAACTATGTAATGAGTCTGACATAGTGCCTGTCGCACCCATTAGGAAACGCGGTAGGCCACCAAAGAAAGTTACTGGTTCCACACCGGGACGTTCGCGGAACCAGAGGGGGAGGCTGTAACAGGGTGACTGCCTTCCCTAAATTATAGTATCTATAGGTGGCGCTATTGCCACCTTCGGCAAAATATCTTGAGATATTTTGCCTTCCTTTCTAAAAAGACATGAAACGAAGTGAAGTAATTGAGTTTGTAGTTAAGATGTAAGATTGGGATGTGTGTTCCAATACATCTCTCTTAGAGATGTTCTTTGTGCTAAGTATTTTTTACGAATATTCAATTGATTGAGAAGCGCTCGTCTTGCGATTTGTATATAGTGTGTTTTGTGCTGTGACGTCTACAATAAAAATGTGTCTGTAACCTCTCTGTTCTATATTTTAAGTACAGAACGACATCCCACACATGCACTATGACAAAAAATAAGCCAACAGAATATTTAAACAATGTACGTATTTTCCGTACATGTTCAATATTTCAGAACATTTCAATCATCTGACAAGAACATTCTTATATTTCTTAATCAGCAGAAAGTTCAATAAAAACTTTTGCCATTTTACAAAATTAAATTTGATAATAAGTAAAATATAATGAAGAAAAAGTCATTTTTTATGCAAAGAAATGCAAAAATAGTAATGTGAAAACCATGTCACGTGATCTCCCCTCTCCAAAGGTGAGGTAAAATTAGAAAAAATTATCGAACAGTTGCATTTTTTTTTTTCAGTAATATAATTTAACGGATCTGCATATCATTTCTTTTATCACTTAATAATTTCTTTTATTTAAAAGATTTTTAATGAATTTTTAATTCTAACATTCACATAACAGGAAGAAGTAATTATATTTTATGTTTATTATATAAATTAAATAATTTAATACATGACCGTGCGAAGCTGGAGGCGAAGGGGGCAAAGTTGCAGTTGAGAAGATACGGGAGTCCGTATACCCATCGGATTTTTTTTTAAGGAATACCGCATACCCTCTGTTTTCTAAGAAAGCCATACTATATGCATTTATGGTATACCCTTTGCCTTGGGCGTATATCGTCTTCTTAGAAAGTATATCCTCTGTTATATTTACGATTTCACCATTGGAAGGGGGTAGTTGCCCTGGGCGCGGAAAATGAAGGGGCGTCAAATTTATACATCCAACCTGGTTTGTTTCTTCTTTTCTTGCAAAAATAAATAAATAAATAAATAAATACGTATTGGGAATTTTTCGACCAAAAAAAAAAAAAAAAATACATTTATAAAATAACATCATGTGACTTCTGCCTTGGAATCCAAAAGCGATTAGAAACTTTATTATAGATACATTTATTCCACATTTGTTTTCTAGATACTCTTTGACAAAATATAAGTGAAACTTCATCTTATTTTATTTAGTGTGTAAAATTAAACCTTTTAAAGTTGTAAAGTAAACGCTAAATGTGTATTCAATAGAATTTATTTGTATTTCCACACTTTTCAATTTTGTGACAACTGTCACAAAGAGAAGTGGGGGAGGACGTCAAATTCAGTGTTGATTTCCGGGGATGGCCAGGGGGGAAAATTCCTCACTCAGGAAAATTTGAGATTTTGTTTTTTCAATGCAAAAAAAAGTGTTATCCTCCCCCCCGCCCAGATCGCAGAAATCCGTCCCCGTGAAAAGTGTAATTGAACACTGGCCAAACTGAAACTTTGCCCCGGGCGCAGTTTTCTTTTCGTACGCCACTAATTAAATAATTAAATTACAAATAACTCATTACAAAAACATTTAAAATAAGTGCATTCTCTCAAATCGCTGATTTTGCGAAAATTTTCGATTTTGTTTTATTATTTTAAATCAAAATTCAAACTATTTTTTCAGTTTAAGCTACCTAAATAATGCCTAAGCCGCCTGCATAATCCCTTATAAGTACGTCTGAAAAGTTGTATCGATGTTGTGAAATCTGTCGGATGTTTTATTTAGGAATTTCTAATGTATTCCAGAAAATTTCGATAAATATTTACTTTGATTTTTACTATTATTTTGATGAAAACAAAGGCTGCATGATAAATGAGCTCAACAGCTTTGAAATACTTTCTAAATTACAATTTATTTGGTTTTAGTTTTAATTATTCTTATTAATCTAACTAGGGAACATTTTCAGGTTTAAATTTTGGATTTGGACGAGTGGAGTACCAAAAGAAAGATCTTGTCATGTACGTAAAAAAGTGCAATAGATCTAACCGTCCGAATCCAGCCGTTTTCAAGATATTAGCACTTGAAGTGTAAATGAAGCCGTACGGGAAAACTTCGTAGAATGCGAATTGCCTGTCTAACAGTGGAGAAATAATCGGCAATGTGTGGGTGTAAATGATTTTGCTCATAGCTCGGGAATAGGTATTGGAAGGAAGATTTAAAAAATGCAAAGAAACTATTTACTTGCGAACAATTTATACATCCGCCTGTCTATTTATTTATTCATTCACACTTCAAGTGCTGATATCTCGAAAACGGTTGGATTCGGATGGGTAATTCCATTGCAATTTTTAATGCACATGAATGTACTGGGAATGTTTTTTAGTATGTTCATTTCTGTCTAATGCACTGTAATAATGAAGTTTAGCGAAACTGTAGCTTAATTAGTAATATTTCAATAATTCTTAAAAATATTTTTTGTCTGATAAAAATTAGACATAACAAATATCACTTGTCATAATTCAACTATTACGCGTTGCTTGTTTTCAATAATGCAACTGAAACATGATTAACTTTAATTTCATTACATGCTAGAATCGTGTTGAGGGTCGAGGAATATATATTTTTCCGGTTTGGTTCGGATTGTGGATTGTCTCAAAATTGAATTTGTGATTTCGGGTCGAGTGCATCCTAATCCGCCCAGGTATCTAACTCTAAACTCGCCATTTTGCATATTTGGCACTGCAACGGAATCAATAACAACGCAGCACCAAATCAGTACAAAGGCAGTACAAATGCTCTTATCTAAAACTATTCGAGTTATTCTTTATTTTGTAACTTTGAACCAACACTGAATAAAGCTTACAGTTAATAATATTAAAATTCATAATTGTGACATTCGTTTATAAGCACCCTGTATTATAAAAAAATTTTCTGTTAAATAGTTAGCTCGAATTCAGAAAATTTTGTAACTTCGAATTTTCGAGAATGGAAATAGGCCGTCATTGCAATCTTTGATTTCGAGAAAACTGCTTCGGAAATTTGTGCAATTTCTTGTCAAATTCCTGTAGTTTGATCTTGTCAGTGCTTGTGAAGACCAATCAATTTCTTCAGGATAACATGATTAACCCTTTATGCACTAACGGTACATTTAATTACCAATGAAAAAAAATTAATATTAAATTTATTCATTTAGTCTATTATGAAAGTTTAATGTTCTTTCCTCTCAATAAACTCTTCTCGATCAAATTTAGATAGCATACAGAAACAGCCAAAGCGAAATACAGTCGAGTCTCTATATAACGAAATCCACCGTTCCAGTAAAAAATTCATTATATAGAGAAATTCGATGTATAGAGAATGATGTTAAAAATCGTATTTAATGTGCGAAATTTGAACAAATATTATTTTTGATCTTTTGATTTAAGAATTTGTAATATTTAAAAGTAAATATTAACCTAACACTTTATTTCTTAATTATTTAAGTTGTTTTAAAAAAGAGAACAGACAATTTATTTGAAAGCTTAATGAAAATCAAATAAGGAAGACTTGCATTAATTACAGTCGAAGAAATCTGTAATTTTTTGTTGTTTTGATTTTAAAATTGTTACTCTCTAAAAAAAAAGGCTTAAATTTTAGCAAGGAATGAAAAATTGTAGTTAACATTTTCCTCCATTTGAAGGCCTCTTTTATGTGCCTCTCATTCATTCCTTTCTTACGTGTGTATCAATTCAATTGACTCTGTTTTGAGAAGGATGTAGAAAGATGTGGGAGGTGGGATGAATTCGTTGGATTTAAAGAACAAGGAGAGAAGTAATATAAAAAAACTCAGCACTGACGATAAATCAAAAATAAGTGATGGAAAATCGATTCCATATGATTTCGAAGCTTTTTAAAACCGAATAAATTAAGACCAATTTATGAAAAATTGTTATATGGAGATAGAAATTTCGCTATATAGAGACTGTTTTTAATGTAATCATTAGAAAAGGGGACCGTTCCTTCTAAAAATTCGTTATATAGAGAAATTCGATGCATGGAGTTTCGTTATAGAGAGACTCGACTGTATTTTTAAAAAGTGGTGATATTTTTAATAATTTTCATAAGTATAACTTTTCTTTTTAAGAAAAAAGCTACATGGAAAATCTTAAACTACAAAAGTCTTTTTATTTACAGAGAGGATCATAATACATTTAAATACATTGTTTTTTATGATTTGGAATATTTCCATAAGAGTATTTTTGATTAATTAATAAGATTATTTTTGTAAATATTTTACAAAAAAAGTAATAACTATCAATACATTTAATCAGTTTTAATTAAAAAACAAGTCTAAATTTCACGTTATTATAATTTTAAAGTTCCAGTACATGTTCAGATATTAAAGAGTATAATTATTGAGGTGAAACAATTTCTTAATAAAAAATTCGGTAGATAAAGGGTTAAGTTGGCAGTGCCAGAGTTGACCAAGGCACTTGATCTGTCCTTGCATTACCAACTTCATATCCAACTTACACTGGACAAGGTATTAATCTGGTTGCATCATTTAAATAGTTTTGAATTTAATCAAATTCATCGTGCAGTCATTAGATAGTTTGGTAAACAATGCTTTAACACCTAAAACTCAATTTTTACAAAAATGTGGACAGTTCATTCTTGTATTCAATGCTGCATTAATTTCAGTAGATTTAAATATTTAACTTATATTTCAAATTTTGAATAATTCGTTGCTATTTAAACCAGCTGATCAGTTCCGCGTTGCCCGGTACAGTTATGAACACTTCAACTAACCTCAAATTTCTTTAATTTTATATGTTTAACTCCATTTTATCTGAATTTATATTTTTAAATGAAAAAATATTGAACTGAAAGTACATGTTATCTGGTATTTTATTTTCTGCGCATTTCATTTTTTCGATCCAACAAAGCGAGCGGAACTGCGACTAAATATTCAGTTATCTACTGAATTTGTCGAAAATTTCTCACATTTCATTTTGTAAAAAATATTTCTACTCATCTGAACGATTCCACATTTTTGTAAGTTATGTATATCTAGTCTATTTAGATGCTCTAAAATTCTTGTGCTAAAGTACGGGCATTTAGTTCCTTTTAGTGTTGAAAAAATATAGTCTTCGTGAGACATAAAGTGACTTGTGATGGCCGATATATTTGAAAAGATTAAAATTCATATTTTTTAAAACTGATTACACCATTTATTAGAAAGAACTCAAAAAACATGTTTTTGGTTTGTCGATGCCTTTAAAGTTACGCCCTGAAAATACGTAGCAAAATAAAAAAAAAATCGAAAAAAAAATTTTTTTTTAGTTTTTATATTTTTTTTACAGAAGACTGCAATATTTTTCCGAACCGATTGGGGCATTTGATACATTTTTCTTCCATTTTAAGTTTAATAAGTGATTTGCCGATGTAAGTTAAGGGGACAGTTCCCCTTCAACCGGTCAAAAATTCTAGAAAACAGAATCAATTTCCGTCCCTTTTCACAAACTAACTAATGAAGCAAATTCAATGAAATTTTTGGATTTATTAAGCATAGCAATATGTGTTACAATAAATAAAACAGATTTATGAAAAATATTTAAATTAATTAGGAAAAATTAATTAAAGTGACATACTGTTTTTTTTTTTTTTTGTACGATATATCACTACGCGCATGATTTCTCAGAAACTATTAAAGATAATTAGTTGGAATTTTCTGCATGCATTAATATTATACTTCTTCATAAAATGAACTAAAATCTAACAGTTACCTTAAATAGTAAAAATTTTATAATAAAAAATGTGTGAGAAAATTTACAAAAATTTTTTAATTTTTATTATTAAATAAAAGTATTATAAATAAAGATAATTAAAAGATTCTGGTTCATTATTTTAAGCAAAATGTTATCTTTGAATTAAAATTATATTTTAATTTCCTAAGTTAAAATGAAGATGCGATATCATGCGTTCAGTGGCGTATAGTAATTACGAAAAAAACAGTAGGTGACTTAATTAAGTTTTCCTAATTAATTTAAATGTTTTTCATCAATCTATTTAGCTTATTGTAACAAATAATGTTATACTTAATAGTCCAAACAATTTCGTTTCATTTGCCTTATTAGTTAATTTGAGAAAAGGTATCGAAATTGAATCGCTTTTCTACCGTCTTTGACTAGTTGAAAAGGAACTGTCCCCTTAAACAATGAGAAATTATCTTCAAAATACGTTCTTTTCCATCATCATTTTCAACCGATGAGTAAACAAATGTCAGCGAATTTTTCTCCCCCGCAAATACCAAAATGAATTTTTAATCAGAGTGAGTCGATATTATTAATTGATAGCTCAACTAATTATTAGAATTTTAAAATTCAAAACCTTAGGTGTATCAGGACACATTTAGGCAAGCCTCACAAAAAATGTTCAGCCTCGTACGTGCCTTAGATTTTGCTAATCATCGCACACAGCCCAAGTGAAACATTTTGTTATTAGTATAGATTAAACATTTTATTAATTCATCTAAATAAAACTCATTTTCTATTCAATAATTCAAAAATTACTGTTAAATTGAAAAATTCAGCAAGCGTACTTAAGGGGCAATTCTTTCATAAAAATGTAAATCAGATTGGCAGTTAAATAATGACAAAGTTAACTGCTTATGGCGAATTTATTTTACTCTAGAGGTCATTGAAAAAGTCTTATCCATTAAATAAGTTATTTATTTCCAAACTACGTGCTCTTCGATACGTGTAATTTAGAAAGTAGTTCTTATATATTACTTTTTCAAACTGCTACAAGAATGTACATTGTTTCATAAACTTTGTATTTAACAATCAGTATGTAGTTAACTTATTTTTTTCTCAGTAAAAACACTTTAGCAATATTTCATTCTTAATTGATTATAAACAAAGTATGTATAAATTTCGTTTGAATATATGCGAATCGAAACCTGTCAATATCGACGAATAAAAATATTTAAAAGAACTTGTTTAAAGAATTTATAAAAAATTTACAAAAAAATTATAATAAATAATCATTTTTATATAGGCTGTTCTAACTCTTAAAGCACCTCTTCGCTGAGAAGTGGAGCCATTGGTCTTGTAAATAAATTATTAGCATGGCAAGGGTCTGAGGAGGAGGATAGAAAAAACATCTTCACAAAGCATACAAAACATGCTTCATGGGATTCAAATCCAGTGATCGAGCTAGTTTTTTTTTTTTTTTTTTTGCGCTGAATTGTTTAGTGCTGAATATAACCTTCCACGATGAAAGGTCAGTGCGTTGTCCTCCAGTAACAGAAAATTATTACCAATAGCGCTGACATAAATTGTATGTATAAGCATGAAAAATGTCATCTGTATAGACGTGACCATTCACAGTTCCACTCTGGGAAACACGGAGTCTTTTTTGTCCACCCTAAAAGATACCACCCCAAACACAGATACTGCCTCCTCCGTATAAATAAATCTCTTGAATGCTTCATAGATGATAGCGTGTTGCTTGATCTCTTCAAATCAAACAATGTCTACAGTCATTTTGGAGGCTAAACCAGGAATCATTCATAAAGCGAACACGTCTTCTTTGATCAACCGTCCAATGAATATGTTGACCTGCTACTTAAACGTACTTTCCGATGACATAAGGTAAGTGGCATACAAATGGCTCATTGCCTCGATTAATGAACACTTTCAGGAAACCGTCTATTAACAGTAGATGTTCATTCAATGCTTACAGTGACTTCAGCAAAAGAAGCTCTAAAATGAGAAAGGTTTGCTTTCCTATTTCTCCGACCACATAACAGCAAGTATTGATCCTCGGTGTTTTTGTCGATACTGATGAGATTCTCTAACCTGTACAGACGAGATACTCCTACTCTTACCTTTTCGATACAGATGAGATACACTTGAGATGCTCTTACTGGTCATTCGCTGAACCTTCTGGAGACCAAACCAGTGATTTCAAATTGTTGCCAAAGCCTATGAACAAGAAAAGAACTCACATTTAGCCATCTGAACACCTTTGTCTTGCTTCTTATTCTTAAATTACTCTATATCGTAATTCTGCAGTTAGCCGTAACCAGCAGCCGTACTCTCTAGCAGCGTTCTCGCTGTCGCTCGCCATTGCGCCAAATTGCGATTAAATTATTCATTAGGCGAGTAAATAAACGATTAGATTCGCCAAATTGCTAGCGCTCAATTTTTGCTTTTTCTTTCTATTCTTTTTCGTTTTTCATACATATATACATAATACATAACATTTTTAATATATTTATAACGAATAATTTAGATTAATAACAATCGTTGTCGCAGTTATTAAAACTAAGGTTATTTTAGAACACATTGAAAAAATGGGGGACATCAAAGGATTAAAACTTTTTTATTCTACACGACGAATCTATTTTGCTAATACTTTTTTGATTTGACGAATATTTTTTATTTTTAATTAGCCAAATTACTAACGTTGGTCAAATGTCAGCGAGAACACTGCTCTCTAGAATGTATTTTGTTGCTCATCACAAATGACGTCACCAATTTCCGTATTTTAATTTTATTCATCATCTTTTAGTAAACAACATATGTAAATTTCATACGGGTAGGTTTCTTTTTGAACGCGTTATGGCTCTGTGTGTCCTTTGGGTTTTTTCCTTAATTTTTGGAAACCAGTGTTAGATACATGTCTGTTATAAACTAGGACTTGGAGTTGTGATCGAAGGGAGTATTATTAAAAAGCTCATGATACTTGCCTATACTAATTTCTTTATTTAACTTAAGAACATAGTAGACCACAATAACCCCCTGCGGTACTCTAAAATCATTTTTTATAGTTATAACACCCATGTTTGTTCACAAAAGAGAGTAGTAGGATACGATTTGGATTTATAATTCTAAATAAAAAGCGCCACCAATACTGAAATATAAATTTGATGTTAATTAATATTTATGATTAAGATTTAATAATAAATATCACTTAGACAAACATTAGTTAGGATTTATGATAAATCAAGTACTTATTTTGATTTTTGATCTGTATACTCTAAATCTCATTACTGTCAAATATGAAGACAATTACATTTAATAACTTAAGTAATCATCTATTGTTTATTTTAACTGAAATTTTTTTATGATTTAAAATTTTAACTACTTAGCAACTATCGGGGTACATGTAATAATTTAAAAAAGTTTTAGAGCATCTTATAAATATTATAACATATATGTACTAAACTAAATGATACTGATAATGAAACTGACTGTAACCTGGTTCCCGTAATAACATAGAAAACTCCGATATATTGTCAAACGAATGACAATCCGACTTGAGAAACTCCTCGAGTCTGAATAATATCATTAACTGGGTTGCCATTCATTCGATATTCTCGCAGGATGTATAAGTTTGAATTTGAATGCTTCCTCTACCCAAACTCGTATATTATGTGACCGTCAGTTCGTTATCTTTACAACCTAATCTATATCCTATAAACTGAAATCATCGACGCGAATATTGATTACAAAAATATGAGGCACCCTCATGGACTCATTTTTCCTTTTTTTACCTCTGTTCAAGCCCCTACGTACTGAGTAATAACACAGTTTTACGAGTTTAAGTGCTTAGAAACGGGGCGAAATCACCTAACCGCCGCGTAGCGGCGATCTGAATGAAGGGCATTTAGACCATCTTAATTCTAGCTCTATTTAACATTGTTTTGGTTAGATGTTTGCCAGTTACTAAAAGCGGATTTATTAATTTAAATTATCGTTGCATATACATTAGGGTGGGCCGAAAAAAACTTTTTTTTCGATTTTCGATTATGGCGGGTGCTTAAAAGTGGCCACTGGTGGCACTCAGTTCATACAAAAAATTTGAGATTTTTTGGACATTTCCTTACCCTGCCGCAAACGGCTTGAAGTTTTGCAAAAATGTTCGTTTTTGAACTTTTTTCGAAAATAATTAAAAAATGTTAAATTAAATTTATTTTGGTTGTATTTACTTGACAAGGCATAGTTAATGTACCAAATGTTTAAATAATATCTGATCATGCATTATTTAATATCCATGTGCATTATAACTTAGGCTATTTTTATAGCTTTTTTGCGTATAATAGGAAAAAGTTGTATTTGTTTGAATCGATCGTTAGTTTCTATATTATTTAAGTCCCTTGGTCTTCTTTATATTTTTTCTATATGTCAAACGTCATATATTTGGGGAAAAGACAGCAGTATACTTCAAAAACAAATCTAGAAGGTGAGAAAGTGGTGAAACAGGACTCTAAGCGAGGGCAATGACTCGTCGTAATACCTAGGGAGTGAAGGACGAAATAGTTGAGAGCCAAAATGCGATAAAGGATTCTTATTATTTATCCTTGGTCAGTTACCTGCGACATTTGTTCAGTGTTAACGTGAAGCCCTTTTATAGTGATTATACAGTGTTTTTTGGGTCGTTTAATGTGCCATTATAGTGTTTTGTGCGTTTTATTACGACGAGCTTAGAAATGGCTAGTATAAAGGGCCATGACAATGCATAGACACGCGATAGCGTGAAAAGTAACTTTTTGGGGGCATCATGCATATTGAAAGAATTGCAATTGCCAACTTATGCTGATAATCATGCGCCACTACTACTGGTTGCTTCACCATGTAGAAGTTGTTACAGCAGAAGATACGAATCTCGCCATCGTTAAAAACAAAGTCAGAAGAGAGAAATAGAAACTTGGAAAGAAGATACAGGCAGAAGTTATTGAAAGAAGGAAAATTAAAAGCATATTTTTTGATGGTAGAAAGGATAAAAGTATATTAAGAGGAAGAAAAATAACAAGCGGCACCGTCAAGAGAAAGGCGAGGAACACATCACCGTATTGTTTGTACCTGGTTAGGAATACTCGGGTCACTTGATACCTCGTTCCGTTACCTTGATACCTCGTCAGTTCAGAAAAGTCTAACTTGTGGTGACTTGGAAGATTGTATAATGATTTTGCTATTTCTTTTCCGTGACCGGAACGCGGTAGTGTGTTCCTCGCCTTTCTCTCGACGGTGCTGCTTGTTATTTTTCTTCCTCTTAATATACTTTTATTCTTTCTATCATCAAAAAATATACTTTTAATTTTCCTTCTTTCAATAACTTCTTCTGCCTGTATCTTCTTTCCAAGTTTCTATTTCTCTCTTCTGACTTTGTTTTTATCGATGACGAGATTCGTAACCTCTGCTGTCACAACTTCTACATGGTGAAGCAACCAGTAGTAGTGGCGCATGATTATCAGCATAAGTTAGCAATTGCAATTCTTTCAATATGCATGACGCCTCCAAAAAGTTACTTTTCACGCTATTGCGTGTCTTTGCATCGTCATGGTCCTTTATACTAGCCATTTCTAAGCTCGTTGTAATAAAACGCACAAAACACTATAATGGCACATTAAACAACCCAAAAAGCACTGTATAATGACTACAAAAAGGTTTCACGTTAACACTGAACAAATGTCGCAGGTTACTGAGCAAGGATAAATAATAAGAATCCTTTATTGCATTTTGGCTCTCAGCTATTTCGTCCTTCACTCCCTAGGTATTACGACGAGTCATTGCCCTCGCTTAGAGTCCTGTTTCACCACTTTCTCACCTTCCAGATTTGTTTTTGAAGTATACTGCTGTCTTTTCCCCAAATATATGACATTTTACACATAGATAAAATATAAAGAAGACCAAGGGACATGAATAATATAGAAACTAACGGTCGATTCAAACAAATACAACTTTTGCCTATTATACGCGAAAAAGCTATAAAAATAGCCTAAGTTATAATACACTTAGATATTAAATAATGCATGATCAGATATTATTTAAACATTTGGTACATTAAATATGTCTTTCCAAGTAAATACAACCAAAATAAATTTAATTTAACATTTTTTAATTTTTTTTTCGAAAAAAGTTCAAAAATGAACATTTTTGCAAAACTTCAAGCCGTTTGCGGCAGGGTAAGGAAATGTCCAAAAAATCACAAATTTTTTGTATGAACTGAGTGCCACCTGTGGCCACTTTTCCGCACCCGCCATAATCGAAAATCGAAAAAAAGTTTTTTTCGGCCCACCCTAATGTACATCTTCCTGTGCTAGTTAGTCTCATAATTTAGAGTATAGATCAGATCATGAAACTACCTGACTATGAAGCTCTACAGGTATAATTCACAGGTAACTTGGAGGACTGTGTACCCATGAGGGATTTCACATTCACCATTAGCATACACTGCGGATTTCTGCTGATGGCGAAATGCGAATCCGGGAACATTTGGCTACTTCTGTCATTGCATGTTGAGCAGTCTTTTTCAACTTCCTTTCCCTGGTTGCTGCACACTGGAATTGTTAAACTTCTGGGGAGCACATCTCTGATGTTTAAGCATCCTGTAGCGTTTCCTTTACTCAAGTATTGTCTGTTTTGTGTTTTATCTTTATCAATGTTGATGTCATATTAACTATGGAGACTCCGCCCTGGGAGTTGTTCTTTAGGTTTCTCATTTAGAGATCCCTTAATTCCTTGCTCTTTCGAGTTTTTCTTTGGTGACTCTATCGTGGGATGCTTTTTATAGTTTCTTTACACTATTATGGAACGCTATGGACTAATTACACTACATGAAAAGCGTAAGCAAGGAGTGCGAGACAAAAAAAAATGTTTAGGAAACTGCTGTTCAAGATCGTCAAGAAGTTTAATATTTTATTTTGATAAAATAAAAAAATGATCTTTCAAACAACATTCTTTGAATGTTAGGAGAGGCATCAAACCGTATTATAAAATATACCACTGATTATTTCCAGAAATTTAAACTAGTCGGATGTGACAATCTCGAAACTTTCTTCTATCTCATACATAATAATACGTCTTGAAAAAATGAAGCAAAACAGCATCACCGAATAGTGATGTCAACAAAATCTAATCAGCAACAACTTATGTCAAGGAATGATTAAATCTAAAGTTTGATGAAAAACTGGGCATTAGTTCATTAGTTAAAACCATTATGGAAATCGTAAAAAAGTCTGAATAAAAGCTACATCTGTAGAGTGATTTACTTCAATAACTAAACAGCACTAATTTTTATCAAGGAACAACTGAATCAGAATTTTGATCAAATTTCTTGCATTAGTTCTTGAGATAGAGTTCATGAGTCATGATAGTCATGATAGTCATGAATAATGCCGTATATCAGGGCACCTGTTGGGCGATTTAAACCAAAAAGTAATCAGCACCATATTATATCAAGGAATTCGGTAACGGAATCTGAAGATTTATGAAAATCTGTCAGTTAATTCTTGATATTTAGCTATTGCAGAAGTAGTGAAAAAGGCAGCATAGTAGCATTACTTGTTGAGCAATTTACACCAAAAATTAATCAGTACAATTTATTTCAGGAACTAACTGCATCAAAAGTTTTATTGAGTATTGTTCACTACTTCTTGAGATAGAGCGCCCATAAAATTTGTGTCACAATAGACAGATAGACATTTTGTAAAAATACGTTTTTCGTTTTCTCTTATCCCCAAAACGTGTAAATCCGTTGAAAACCAAATTTTCAGAAATTTTCACGAACGCTAGTTTTTTTCTTGTAAAAACCGGAGAAAGTAATAATATTTAATAACGAACAATGAAATTTTATATGCAAAACACTAGACTAAAGTATAGTGCATAAAACTAATCTTTATTGTCTGACTACAAATATCTTATCTCACCTTACAATGCATTAGAGGGAGGCTTAAACATAATAATATTCAAATATATTATATTAATATAAATTAAGCAAATTTTAGAGTAATAACTGCCTGTGTTTGAGGAATAGTCCGGTAAATATACATGGATAAACTATTATTCTGGGATTAATGCAATATCTTCACATTAAATCCTCCTTGAATAATCATCAATGACATTTATTAGGTACGAAATTATTTGTGTAAATATTTATTGTAAATAAGACTGTTACGAAATATTAACTCAGTAAACTTCAGAAAGTATTATATTCATAATACAGAGTTGATTAAACGACCTCTGTAGCTAAGCTGGTTATTTAAAATATTCGAGGATAACCCTACACTTCCAAAAACAAATGACAAATGTTTCATAATCATTAAAAATATACGGTTAGCATAAATGTTCATAGGGATTCAAAGGTCTGTTTATTTACAAGTATACGACGTACAAGACATGTGATGCATGAAAATACATACACTCAACAAGTTCCTTGTACATTACAAATGTTTAACAGATGCGCCCTTAGTTACCTGGCATACCACCCAACAGTGATTCAATTCTGTCCTTATATTCAATAGCATTGTCTTTGTCGATATCTGTCAAAGCAGCAGTAAAGCGTTTCTGAGATGCTTTCAGCGTTCTTAATACTGGGCTACATAAACTTCCTGTAACCCCACAAAAAGAAATCATATCACAGAGGAATAACACCAAAATCAGTAGAACATCATCATTCCCGCGTGCCACAGGTCTGCCATATAGTGTGCACTCGAATCACTTGGCGTGTTTTTAAACTTGGTGAGTGTATGTATCTCGTCATGTACGTAGGTTGATCCAAAAAAAAAGTTTACAAGCAGAACCATTTCAAACGCAATAATTGTGGAGCGAATATTTCCACAAAGGGTGGTTGACAGATGGCGCTAGTTGTCCTACAGCGGTTCTACGAGTAAGAGCTGTATCACACGGAGAAAGATGTTTCGGGAAACATTTTACAAAACAAGATCGTTCATTTTGCAACGTGTTCGGTAAACAGGTTTTTCAAACTTCTCGCCGGGTTATTTAATTTCTCGCTCCGCTCCGATTGGTCAGTTGACCAGCGCTGAATGAATGGCCAACATTTTCCGTGCAATGCGAGAAACATTCGGTAAAAAAAATACCGAACAAATTCTCCCTATATCAAGGTCACGGATCATTTTGCTGGCTGTAATGTTGTGTAGGGGAAAAAGTTCTGCGAAAGACGTCCGTGTGATACCGCTATAAGTAGCATCCGTACGCAGGCATTTAAGTGCGACAGTAATGGCAAGACTTCTAGAAAAGTGGTCTCGCATAGAGGTGCGATGCGTAATTCGATTCTAATGGGCCAATAATGTGGTGGCATCCAAAATTCACAAACAAATTCACAATCATTCTTCTGCATGATATTGCCAGGCCCCATACAGTTCGCCAGACTCAGGAATTGCTGAAAAGATTCAAGTAGGAAGTCTGAAATCACCCCCATACAGCCTCGATTTGGCTCCAAGTGATTATTTCCTTTTTCCAGCGTTGAAGCAAAACTTATCCGGAACATGGTTCACCTAAGACTATGCAGTGAAAATAGCTGCCGAAAAATGGCTGAATGAGCAAGGCCCTGATTATTACCAAGACGGGATAAATAAATTGGTCGAACTTTCTGACAAATGCCTAAACAGGTTTGGCGACTATGTGGAAAAGTAAAGGCCGGGTGTGTCTCTTGTTGCCATTTGTATCTTGTTTCTATTGTTAATAAATACTTTTTTCCTTTGCCCTGTAAACACTTTTTGGATCATCATTCATCTTTGTAGGTCGTATACCTATCAATGCACAATGTTTTGAATTCCAATAAACCATTTAGATTAACCCTGTATACAGTTTTAGTAAGTGTTTTTCTTTTTATACTCCTTAATTTGATAAAACCTTGTTTGTGTATGTACAGATAGAATTTTATCATTCATTTTTCACTTAACGTCATTTTTTACTCACATAAAACTAATCTTTATTGTCTGAATACAAATATCTTACCTCATCTTACAATGCATTAAATAAAGGCTTAAACATAATAGTACTCAAATATATTAATATAAATTAAGCAAATTTTAGAGTAATAACTGACTGTGTTTGAGTAATAGCCCTGTAAACACACTTGGATAAACTATTAATCCTAAATTAACAGGAGATATTCACATGAAATCCTCCTTGAATAATCATTAATCGTATTTATTAGGTTTGAAATTATTTGTGTAAATACTTATTATAAATAAGACTGCTACGAAATATTAACTCGGTAAAATTCAGAAAGTATTATATTGATAATATAGAGCTGATTAAATGATCCCTGTAATTAAGCTAGCAATGTAAAATAATCGAGTACAACCATGCATTGAAAAAAAACAAAAGATTTATTTTTGATGACCTTTAAAAATACAGGGTTATCATAAATAATTCTTCATGATTTAAAGGATTGTTTATTTACAAGTATACTACGTATAAAGAAAAGTTATGCATGAAAGAAAATACATACACTCAACAAGTTTCTGGTACATATTACAAATATTTAATGAGTACGCCCTTAGTCACCCGTCACACAACCCAACGGTAGTTCAATTCCGTCGATACGTTCAATAGCATGTTACTGTCAACATCTCTCAAACCAGTCTAATGCGTTTCTGCAATTCTTTCAGCGTTCTTAGCATTGCGCTACTTACAATTTAGGGGGCGCCAAATTTATACTGGTATCTTATTTATAGCTTGTCACAAGAAAAAGTTGCGGGGGGGGGGGCAAATTGAATCTTTCCCGGCGCAGTTTTCTCTTTGCACAACCGTGACAGCAGGTACTGGGCTCGAGTCCAATCGCGCCCATCGGCCTAACCATTCGGAGTTTTCCTTGGCTATTTTCAAAATCTCAGATTTCCTTATCTAAATACGGGTTATTCCTCACGGAGGGCATCCCCCCTAAGGGTCTATATTTCTCTTATAGATAACTGGCCGTCATAAACACAACCAACCAACCTATCTGTATATGTTACTGTCAATATCTGCCAAATCAGCATTAATGCGTTTCTGCAATGCTTTCAACGTTCTTAACATTGCGGTACTTAAACTTCGTGAAAACTCCACAGAAAGAAATCACATGGCGGAGAAATAACACCGAGACCAGCAGAACATCATCATTCAAGCCATTTTGTACAGCGGTGTCACAGGCCTGCTATCTAGCGTGCACTCGAGGGCCTGAACGCTCTTTTAAACTTGGAGAGTGTATGTATGTTGTTATGTATGATGTATCTCTGTAGGTCGTATACTTATCAATACACCGTGTTTTGAAACTCAATGAACCATTTAGTCTAAACCTGTACGCAGTTTCAGTAAGGGTTTTTCTCTTTTTACACTCCTTTATTTCATTAAACTTGGTGTATATAAGTACAGGAAGGTTGGTTGGTTGTGTTTATGACGGCCAGTTATTTACACGAGAAAAATAGATCCTAAAAGAGGATGCACTGCGTGGGGGGTCTTTCTAAGGGAATCTAACCCGTATTTATGTAAGGAAATCAGAGATTTAAAGACTACCACGGAAAATTCCAAACGGTTAGGCCGATGGCAACGATTGGAATGGAGCCCAGCATCTGCCGTCAGGGGGGTGCAACGTCAGCTATACGGGGCTATACGGAAGCAGGACGTTTCGGTCCCGCCATTTCGGTCCTGCCATTTCGGTCCCGCCGTTTCGGTCCCGAGACATTTCGGTCCCTAGACGTTTCGGTCCCGAGCCATTTCGGTCCCTAGCCATTTCGGTCCCAAGACACTTCGGTCCCTTGCCATTTCGGTCCCAAGACATTTCGGTCCCTTCTCCTGCAAACTGAAATTTTATGAAATAAGACATAATTTTATAGGGAACATCACGGAGTTTTTAAACTGAACGCTATAAAATTTTTAGTATAATGCGATTATAAGTGCCCGATAACCGTCCACACGTACAAATCTTATCCAAAATATTATAATTCACACAAATTTTGTATGGTAATCCTAATGATAATTGGTAATCCTAATTCTCAAAATAATTAGTAATTTTAATATAAAATTCAAATTAATATTTTATTATATATATTTATTAATTAATAACGTTATTAATTTACATAATGAATTTTACTTTAAAATAAACTCAATACATAATCCATTTTATATTCAATACATCATTATATTTCCTAGTAGTTCTAAACTGAAATTTATCTTTTACTTGTTTATTCATTGTATATTTAAAATTGCAGAAATTTAAAACAATTAGTATAGTTAAAAATAAAACTAAAGTAAAAATTGTTATTATTTTTTCTCGGAAAGTAGGAGAGGAAAGGTAATACAAATGAATAAATAAATAAATAAATAAATAAAAACTTTTGTCAATTAAAATTTAAAAATAAATATTTTTAATATTATTATATTACATTTTAATATATTTTATTAGATATTACATTTTATATATAATATTTATATTACTATATTTATAAATAATATTTATATTATTATATTAATTTTATGTAAATAAAAAAAATAATCATCTTATTAGAATGAAATAGGCCCAGTTTCAATAAAATTAACTCACAAAAATTGTCTTCATAGCATGAGAAGACTGTTAAAAATGCAATCCATAAATACTATTACTATTAAAAAAAAGGGGGCAGAGGCAAATCTTTAAAAACAAATTTTTTTCATGGCATGTCCAGTTATGAAATCACTATTGCTTTCATATAATAATAGAAAGTAACTTATGAAAATAAATTTATAAGATGCAACTTGGTATTATAAAATAATAAAAATAATAAAAAAATTTCTCTTCAATAAATATATCTCATTTCTGAATTATCAAAGGAGAGGATGTTGATGGGTGATTTGAGAAAATATGAATGCATTATAACTTATAACTGTCTAATTGAATTATTAAAGACATTTATTATTAAACTAATTGGAAGAAAAAAAACAAGCACAGTTTTTTATTATTTAATTAATGCTACATAAAAGGTTCTAAAAAATATAAGTAAACAGCCAAAAAATATTTATGTTAGTTTATATAAAATACTTTTTAGTTTATAGTAGTTTATAGAAGTTTATATAAAATACTGATACTAATAATTAATGATAAATTTAAAATATTTATTCTGATTAATAATAATACTACTAAAAGCGAAAGACAATATCCCCTAAACTTATATCACATTGTTTAATGAAACAAAATTTTCAGCTCACTGTAATTTCATTATCACGAGTTATAAAAGTTTAAATTTATCGGACTCTTAAAAAAAAGCCCGAATAATGTTGAATTTATATCACTTGGCAGGCCCACAACATTTAGAATCCAACTTATAAGGCAGCGAGCAAAGGAATAACAAGGGACCGAAATGGCCACGGACCGAATTGTCTCGGGACCGAATAGTCTCGGGACCGAAATGTCTTGGGACCGAATTGTCTCGGGACCGAAATGTCTCGGGACTGAAATGGCCAGGGACCGAAATGTCTCGGGACCGAAACGGCGGGACCGAAATGGCGGGACCGAAGTGTCGTGTACCCGGGCTATACCCATTTTCAATTAGCCAAAACTTCGGAATCGGCGAGCAGCGTGTGAAAGGGTGCATTGCTGTGGTGAATAATCCAATCGTATCTCACATCTGGTGGAGGAATCTGATTCGATCCTTCAAATGGTGGAGCACACCAGTGTAAACCTTACCTGTAACAATCTGTTCAACAGGAACATTCTTTGTAGATCATTCCTTTAGCAGCGGAAAAGAACAACAATGAGCATGCTTTTCATGCGTGACTTGCACATGCGAGCCTTCTTGCGTTTTGGAGATGAAGGAGAATGCTACTCTTTGACATTTCATTTCACCATGCTGCTGGTAAACACAGATCTCATCACAAGTAACCAATTTCCCAAAGATTCTATAAAATATCCAAAAATTGGAATAGTCTTGTAAGCGGATCAACTAGTTTTTGATGATGGTTAATGACACGCACTCACTCTGCTATTGACTCATTCCTTCGTCTCAGAAGAAAGTGATACTCATGTGGTCATTAGCTGACATCCCCACTTAGTAGGGTATGTGCGCGCACGCCTATTCAGAAAAAAAAGTCAGTCTTGAAATTTTAGAAACACAACATATATATTTTATATTCTTACTGGAATTCATAACAAGGAGCGAGACTGCAGTGTAACTGAAAGTACGAGTGTTCGGTGATCAGTCAGAGGGAAGTCCAACTTCGAGCAAAGAGCGAACGTGAAGTTCATATGCATATTGGGGAAATCTTTTTCAGACATTGTTAGTATTACAGTTTGTGGTGAGAATTTCGTAAAGAAAATAGCCGTTTATTGGTGGTTTTCAAGTAGCATAACAGTAGAAGACATGAAAAAAGAACGCGATGGCTAAATCTTGGTAGATAACAAAAAAAGGAATTTCGTCGTTGTTTCAGTAACGATAGGAGTTATGGAGCAAGTATGTGTATTCCGATGGAGCCTACTTTGACGCTATTAACCCTCTCACTGACAAGCCCGTCTATAGACGTTCCCTAAGCTCCAGGTTTCACTGCAATGCAAGCAATAATTATAATGATATGACTCAGTTGATTTAATGGATTTTTAATACATTGTGCAATGATTAACACACTCAAGGATAACATTCATATTCGTAAATAAGATTTTTTCTCTAATTTTGAAAGAATCATATTTTTTTAGCAATTAAAACAAAATGCTGAGAAAACAACATTATAATTTTGCCCTTTTGCAAGACTGTCAGAGGGTTTTAAGTAAAGATTTCAGTGGTGTAAATGTTTACTGTGGCAATAAAGAGTTACAACGAAATTGCAGGAATATTTTGACTGCTCCTTGTATTTTAATTTTCATTGTACATATTACGTCATCAAGAGTATATTTATAAAACTTTATTTTTTTACACTAAAAATACGTTTTTCTTCGAGCAAATGGCAGGTAAAAAACTTTGTGTATGACAAATTTTCTTTAAAAGCCTACATATTTAACAGTGAATCTTCATTGTTAACAGTCATTAACTATTCGAAATTCTTTCATTCATTCCTGCATTTCTTGTACAATATGATGGATGATTTGTATATTTATGAAATATGAATTAAATGTATTGAAATCCTTTTATCGTTCTTCAAACACTGATCATATATTTCGTAAGGCTGACATTCCTAAATACATTTCCCGGTATAAAATAACTAAGTTTTATATTTCGTTTTCGTAATGATATTTTTACGACTTTCAAAAACGGTGTTTCAAAACGATAAGTGATTTATTTATTTCCATTAGGCGATATCTAAGCAATATTTCTCTAAGCATTTAAAAGATACTTAAGATTTGACATTATTTTCTAAATATTAAATACCTGCCTGTAGCATATGAAAGCTTAAAGAAACTTTTTATACAACTATTCCAATTGTATCAAGATGTCGGTTACCTTCGTTATATTGCTGAAAATAATAATTTAATAATGGTGTTAAAATAATTTACACTTTAGAACTTTAGCTTATAGAAAATCACATACACAAGGTATCAAAAATGAACTGAACGATTTCAAAATTCAATGTAGGACATTATATTTTAAGAGTAAATTTGATAAGTGAATTTTTTATTTGTATCAGGAGATTTTTATAGTAATTCATTATTTTGCTATTCACTTAAAATGCACTTAAGATTTACATTAATTTTCTTATTATTAAATAACTTTGAGTTTAAAAAAATTTCCTGTAACATATAGAAGCATAAAAAAAACTTTTTATGCAACTATTTTCACCGTATTAAGATGTCGGTTGCCTTTGATATATTTATGATAGTAATTTAAATTATATGGCAAAAGTAATCTACACTTTAAAATTTTACTTTAATCCCCTAACTGCCCGGCAAAAGGGTAAAATTGTAATGTTGTTTTCTCTGTATTTTATTAAAAATATTAAAAAAAGATTTTTTTCAACCTGATACAAAATATGTTATTATGTATAGGTGTATAATCTTCGAGAGTATTAATCCTAACTTAATTTTTCAAAACTGCGTTTTATTTGTATAATTATATTAATTTAAATATTGCTTATGCTGCAGTGAAACCTGCAGGTTAGTGTGCGAAAAAATCAGCCAGCGGCAGTCAGGAGAAAGAAAATCAAATGCACAATGTAACAAAAAATGTACTGAACGTTTAAAAAATTCAATACCAGTTATTTTATTTTAAGAATACACTGTTAAAAATTTTCCTCTAGATTGAGCCAAATTTTGGTGCTCAGTAGCTGCCATCATAAAATGGTAAAATCTCATACCAACATTTGAAGCTTACTATTTCAACCTCGTTCCAAAAGTTGGAACCGCAGAGTAGTAACAGAGCCTCAACTCGGCTTGAAAAGAGCGCCCTCAGTGGATCACTTAAAAACTAAGCCATCGCGTTGGCGATTTTTATCCTCGTGATCTCTGTTTAATTGTAACCTTATTCTGCTTGGCGCTTCTTGCTGAATGCTGATTTGATTATTTTTGCACATGTGCTTATGCTATTTGATCTTAGATTTCCGCGCTTATATTGATTCGTAATTATTACTGTTATTATTCTTGAATTTTCAAGTTTAAATTATTAGATCGTTATGTTACGAAGAGACACATGCATTGTTTGCAAGACGAATACGTCAAAGTTATTTCATAATTCTTTCATAAATTTCAAAACAAGAAGCAGCAAGCCGTCGCTGTATTTTTTTTCCTTATCATTTGTCGCCAAGGAAGCGATGTTTCGCCGAATTAGCAACCTTTCTTATGTTATGATCGTAGTTTCAGAGTGGTCCGCTCATGTCGCTACTGTCTATGCGTAATCCCATGTTAAACAAGTTGCCATTACCGTGTATGAAAGTTGATTCTCTGTTCCGTACTCTGTGGTTGGAACTATGCTTCAATAGGAGCTCCAAATATTGGTTCAAGATTTCACCATCTTACAGTGGCAGCTATTGAGCATCAAAATTTGGTTCAATCTAGGGCAAGAATTTTAACAGTGTATGTTTTTAAATGTTTATTATATTAGATTTTCGTGCATTTTTCAGTGTTTATAATGCATGTCATTACATCAATTGGCTGTAAATCGCATCACTTGTTAGAAAACTGTCGAAGAGAGGAAAGAATTCCTTCTAATTCTACAAGAGAAAAAAATAAAGAGCTACTCGAATGTAAAAAATTAAGTAAATATAAAGAGTGAGCGCGATATATTTTTTAAATATTTTTTTACCTTGTTTATAATGTGCATTATACACATTATTATTAAATTTTAATTTATTTAAATTGTAAAAATATATCTTTTTTTCGTGCGATACCTTACCTACACTGTAAGGAATGTTCTTTAAGGGGTCACTTGAAATTGGTCAAATTATTAATTTTCTTTTGTTTTAATATTAACTAAATACTTTTTCAATTGAAAATATTTTGACACCTGATTGTTACCTATACGACAATTATATCACGAGATATTGTAAATTTTGTTTATACACTATGTGGCCAAAGATGACCGGCCACTTGCAATTTTTGACATTTTGTTAAATAACTAGAAAAGTACATGAGGAATTATCCAGAAACTCTAAAAGTGTAAACATAATAGTACAGGTCATAAATTTCTGTGAAGATTTTTCCCGAAACTTCATGGGGGGGACCATCAACAAATTGAAAAAGAACGAATACTTTTTTGATAACTCTGTCAAAACTAATGCAGCAAAAGCGTTCAAACTGTAGGTTATAATTAAGTGGCTTAATGTAATAAACTGTAATTATTTGTATTCGGATAGCATGTATACTCGTAGAGAAATTTTTAGGAAATTTCTCGTAGAAGATTTTTATAAAAACAGTTCCAAATTTTTCCAAGTTTTTTACTTATAATTTGTGGAGCTCTTAATATAAAATAATGTTCTTTTCTGAAAATATCTCAAACAACAATATGCATAATACCCTGCAATCAAAATTAAAAAATAATAAAAATTGTGTGAAAAATGAGTAGGTTTTCTAAATAATTTTTCTTTGCGCATGCGGGAAGGCTATCAAAATTTCATTTACATATTATCTTAGCTAAATGTATAGAGCAACTTCATTAAAAGTTTCAAACACATAACTTGAAAATTCTGAAAGTAATCGTCGAGAGAAAAACTTAAAAATCTGTTATTCCTAAAATAAAGCAAAAAGATGAGGGGCTGTATCAATTTATCCATTGATTAGTGCCAATATAGCATACACAATGTAGCACGTACGAGGGGTATTTGGATACAACCCCTCATCGTTTGGCTTTATTTTAGGTATAATGGATTTTGAACTTATTCTCTCAACGACTATTTTCAGAATTTCCAAGCTATGTTTTTTGAGACTTTATACAAAAGTTGCTCTTTACATTTAGCTAACATAATATGCAAATGAAATGAATTTTGTGCATTTCGATAGCCTTTACGCATGCGCAATAAAAAATTATTTAATGAATCTGCTCATTTTTCACACATTTTTTATTATTTTTTAATTTTGATTTCAGGATATTATGAACAATGTTGTTTGTCATATTTTCGAAAAAGAACTCTTTTTTATATTAAGAAATCTGCAAATTATAAGCAAAAAACTTTGAAAAATTTGGGATAGTTTTTATAAAAACCTTAATTTTTCTTAAAATTTATATGCTATCCGCGTATAAATTAACATAGTCCATTACAATAAGAAAGTTAATCATAATCTATAGTTTGAACGCTTTGGCTACATTACTTTTGACAGGTTTATTCTAAAGACATTCGTTCTTTTTCATTTTGTGAACAATCTCCTATGGAGTTCCAGGAAAAAAACTTCACGGAAATATATGACCTGTACTATTATTTTACGCACTTAGAGTTTCAGGATAATTCCTCATGTATTTTTCTAGATATTTAACAAAATGTAAAGAATCGCAAGTGGCCGGTCACCTTTGGCCATATAGTGTAGATACAGCGCATTTACCCATACATATGTAAACTTAAACTTTTTTCACGGTGTTCATATTTTTATGACTTCGTTGTTCGATAATCACAAAGGATTTTTTGCTAATTTAGATATAGGTTTCAATTTTTATTTTATTTTTTCTCCATGAAGTATTTAGTATTTTGTGTATGGATTTAACATTCAATTTTACCGTTATTTTAAAAAAATCTAAATTGAGAGTTTGTTGAATTTTCTTCCTTTTTTGATATACACGTGATAAAAAATATTCATACTAAATGTAAAATCCCATACATCTAAAAATCCATGAACAATTTTATTTAGTATATTCAAAAAATGTGGAAAAAACATCGAAGTCAAAATATTCATATTTATAAAAGTTGTAGGGATTTTTAAAAAGTTAATTAAAGAAATTAAATTTTAGTAATATAGGCTGTTTTTCAAAAAAAATTCTTTAAATTTTATTTAATTCTTAGTTTTGAGTGTTATACCCCAAATATATTATAATATTAGGTACATCTTGGTTATCCCGTCGACCAAAAATTTATCGCCAAACTATTAGATAAAATTCCAATAATGGATGATCATAAATGTCACATTCAATGTCATTAAATACGATACACGTATTTAAAACATCATTAAATGACTTTTATTTCAATTTTTATAATTATTCTACTAATTATTTGGTTTTTTTTTTTTTTTTTTTTTGTTCTTCAAAACAAAATTTATGTCAATATGTATAATTTGCTATTAGTTTGGCTATTTGTATAATTTGGCTATTAGTTTGGCTATTTATATAATTTGGCGAAATGGGTCGATGGGATAACCAAGTAGTGCCATATATTATTCAAAATTGAAGAGATAGTTTCAAAGGTACTGTGTCCCCTTAAAATGCTACGTATTTATCAATGAATCGTCATTGTTAACAGCCATTAAATACTTTGTTATACTTTCATACAATCCTGCACTTCTTGTAAAATATGTTGTGGACGAAAAAGAAAAGCCTAGACTCAATGGCGTTTGGTCTCCATGGCAACGCTAACCGAATAGACACCAGTGTTTTTATTTTATCGTTTGCGGAGCAAAGTTTTTTATTCGAGAAATGTTTTTTGGCATCAGATGGATCCATGATAATGTTGACAAAATCATTCTATTCTACCGAGAGGCATAATTCTGTTGTTTATTCTATTCCAGTCGATTGGAGAAAATGATTCTGGCATCAGTATATGTTTAAGTCTCTTGACAAATTTATTCATTATTCTATTCTGATAAAAGATGTTAAAATTAAGTTACCGATGCAACCTTTTTGAAGCAATCAAATGTATTCTTTATTCAAACGAAAGTTTCTGTGTGGTGATATGTGAGTAAAGCTGTCAATCCATTGTATTATCTTCGCTGTATTCGAAGTCAACATAAGATTGTTAACGGAAAGAAGTATTCTGCCTTGTGATGATATTCGAAATAAATATGATTTTCAAGCCCAATTTTCCTTCCAGTTTTCATGTTCTTTATTGGGAGATGGGTAAGTACCTTTAAATCAATTTAATATTCTATTTATCCTATTCGATTTATTTTATAATTTTCATTCGTTTTTTTAAATAAGAATTTCGAAACTCTAAAATTTTATTCTTATTCGCACATTTTATAATTGATTCATGATTCTTATAATCCATGTTGAATTAAAATTTTTATGAAATTTAAATTAAACGTATTGAAATATTTTTATCGTTCTTCAAACGTCAGATATTTCGAAAAGTTGATATTCTCCGACATACTTTCCAGTATAAAATGGTAAAGTTTTCTCTATCGTTTTCAATAATGATACTTTCAAGACATTTGAAAACAATGCTTTCGAATGATAAGTGATTTATTTCTTTGCATTAGGCGATCTAAATGCGCTGCATAGTATGCAGTATTTACTATGTACTTAAATGGTAGATTTAAGATTTTTAAAAAATTGAAGTAATACTCAAAGGCAAAAATTAAAATATAGTATAAATAGTGAGCACAATGTATATTTTTAAAAATACATTTTTTTCTTCGTTACCTTGTTTATAATATGTGTTATGTGCTTTATTAATATATTTAAATTTATTTAAACTTTAAAAATATATCTTTTTTCCATGTTATTCCTTACTTTCACAGTAAGGATTTTTCTCTAAATTACTTCATATATAATTCAAAAATGCTGTTAGAATTATTAGATACATGTAATGAAACCATTCGTAACTTAAAAATTTTGGGATTGGAATCTAATGCTTTGAGTGATTTGACGTTAATAAATTTTTTGTTAAATAAACTAGATCAATCCCTCAAACAAAGATGGGAATTATCACTAGAAAATAATAAAATGCCTGATTTGGATTTGTTTCAAAAATTTACTGAAGTGAAGCTCGAAGTGTAGAAGATTCAAAATGCAATAAAGTTGAGTCTCAATTTAATTTTGATAAAAAATCTCTAGATACTAGTCGAGTAAAAACCACTGTAGTGAACAGCGCGGTTGTTAAAACCGGCAATAACTGCTTACTATGCAATCAAAACCATGCGCTTTTTTGGTGTCCAGTATTTAATGCAAAACCCATTATGGAGAGGTGGAAAATCGTTGAATTAAATAAATTATGCGAAAACTGTTTAAGGAAAAGCCACAAGGTAAATCAATGTAGAATAAACGTTAAATGCAAAAATTGTTCAAAATCGCATCATACTTTGTTACATATATTTGTACTGTTAATCAGTCTATAAAGAGACCTTGTTAATGATATTGAACCAGAACTTTCAGTTTCTAATATTGCCCAAAGTCTTTCATCTTTACAGAATTATAATGTTTTGTTATCTATTGCTCTTGTTAACGTAAAATCTAGCACAGGTAAGGTCATTCAGTGCCGTGCACTTATTGACAACGCTTCTCAGAATTCTCTAATCTCAAAAAATTTTGTAGAAAGATTAAATTTGCCTGTAGGAAAAACGAACCATAGCCTTGTAGGTATAAATGGCATTTCGGCTGCGAAACCTGCCTAAACTTCACTGAATTTCACTTCTCACCCTTTTTTTTGAAAATAATTACAATTCTTTAAAAGCTCTTTTAGTTAATCAGGTTACTACCCCTCTCCCTAACTTCAAACTGGAAAGACATTCATGGCCACACATTGAAAACGTGCAGCTGGTGATCCGGTCTTCCATGAGGGAAAACCAATCGAAATTCTTCTGGGTGCTGATATTTTTGCAAAACTCTTATTAGAGTCACCTATTTGTGGACAGTCGGGTGAACCCATTGCTATCCCAACTACACTGGGTTACATACTTAGTGGTCCAGTACTTCACTCGTTTAAATCGATCAAAAGTGTAGTCTGCCATTCAGTGAATATGACTGACTTTTTTAATTCAGATTCGATTCCTAATTCACAAAAAACCCCGTTTCTTTACAAATTACTTCAAAGAAGCATACAATAGAAGAGAACTCTAAAACTAATAGTCGTGACTCAAGTACTGATATCTCTGTTTGTAAGAATTCGATAAATGACTCTGTTGAACCTTCTAAAAACATTTCTTGTCTGAATTCATCTATTTCACCTGTTGATTTGAATTTTCATAAGCCACCTGAACTATTTGAACAGATTAGTAACTATGTTTCTTCTGCAATTGTTGAAAGGAAATCTTTCGAATCTGATTTGTCTGATAAATGCCCCTTTATTCCATTCTAATACACCTCAACCATTTATTCGTCAAAATATAATTTATACTGATGATAGAGAAACAATATCACGATTATTGACTTTGAATAAACCTGAAAATGATTCTGAAATTAAGAAAAATGCATTCAAGAATACCAACCATTCAATTTTTTTCATTTTTTGTGACAATGAATCTTGTTTCCAATTAATAGCTCTACTAACCATTCAGCAATTGTGCGAAGATGAGAAAATCAAGTTCCCTTTTTCTGCTAGTCTAGCCAAAGCCACATGTATGTGAACGACTTTCCAGGTGGTGTAGATTCTTTCGATTCAATTCAAGCTCTCATAGATGAGCTCCATTCGTTGTTAGATTTGATTGGTGGTAACTGGACCTCTAATGAACCCATTGCTATAGAACATTCGCCGAATTCAGTAAATGCTAGCAGTTACACACATTCGTTAAAGCCAAATTCTTTAAATGCTATTTATTTAACCTATTCATTAAATCCTGATTCATCCCAGCGAATCCTTGGGCTAATGTGGAACTGGGGAAAAGATTCCCTACGATTAAAAGTGGTAAAAAGTCCTACTGTGAACACAAAACATCAATTGTTATCCATAATCATGTATAATGCTAAATCTTTATGTATTCTGTCATCTTCCACAGTTAATTCGAAAATTTTAATGCAAGGAGTGTGGAAGGCAGACTTGAAGTGGGATAATCCTGTGCCCTCATTTATTCTAAACTGGTGGAATAAATCTTCCAATTCTTTTGTTGACGATACGTCTTCAATTTCAATTTTATTCATGGAGTTATTATCCGGAAATTCTTGTTTAACAACTCAATTAGAACATGATATTGACATTCTCACAAAATTTTCGTCATATACAAATTTACTTCGAGTGATTGCAGATTCTTACCTTAAAGAACTGTACTTACTACTCAAACAATTCAAAATCCAAGACTTTATATCGCAACACAAAATTCTTCGGCATTTCACACCTCCTTATGATTCAAATTATTTATCCGTCTTAAAATACAGGACATATCCTCCCGCCCCCCGGAGGTTATGGACGAAAAAAAGAAGCCCAGACTCAATGGCGTTTAGTCTCTATGGCAACGCTAACCGCCTAGACACCTGTGTTTTTATTTTATCGTTTGCGGAGCAAAGTTTTTTATTCGAGAAATGTTTTTTGACATCAGATGGATCCATGATAATGTTCACAAAATCATTCTATTCTACCGAGAGGCATAATTCTGTTGTTTATTCTATTCCAGTCGATTCGAGAAAATGATTCTAGCGTCAGTATATGCTTAAGTCTGTTGACAAATTTATTCATTATTCTATTCTGATAAAAGATGTTAAAATTAAGTTACCGATTCAACCTTTTTGAAACAATCAAATGTATTCTTTGTTCAAACGAAAGTTTCTGTGTGGTGATATGTGAGTAAAGCTGTCAATTCATTGTATTATCTTCGCTGTATTCGAAGTCAACATAAGATTGTTAACGGAAAGAAGTATTCTGCCTTCGATGATATTCGAAATAAATATGATTTTTATAAATATCTCAAGCCCAATTTTCCTTCCAGTTTCCATTTTCTTTATTGGGAGATGGGTAAGTACCTTTAAATCAATTTAATATTCTATTTATCCAATTCGATTTATTTTACAATTTTCATTCGTGTTTTTAAATCAGAATTTAGAAACTCTAAAATTTTATTCTTATTCGCACATTTTATAACCGATTCATGATTCTTATAATCCATGTTGAATTAAAATTTTTATGAAATTTGAATTAAACATATTGAAATATTTTTATCGTTCTTCAAACATCAGATATTTTGAAAAGTTGATATTCCCCGACATACTTTCCAGTATAAAATGGTAAAGTTTTCTCTATCGTTTTCAATAATGATACTTTTACGACTTTTGAAAACAATGCTTTCGAATGATAAATGATTTATTTATTTGCATTAGGCGATCTAAATGCGCTGCATAGTATGCAGTATTTACTATGCACTTAAATGGTACTTAAGATTTAAAAAAAAATGAAGTAATACTCAAAGGCAAAAATTAAATATAGTATAAATAGTGAGCGCGATATATGTTTTCAAAAATACATTTTTTTTTCTTCGTTGCCTTGTTCATAATGTGTGTTATGTGTTTTATTAATAAATTTAAATTTATTTAAACTTTAAAAATATATCTTTTTTCCATGCTATTCCTTACTTTCACAGTAAGGAATTTTCTCTAAATTACTGCATATATAACAATGAATCGTTATTGTTAAGAGACATTAAATACTTCATTATTCTTTCATATTCCTGCGCCTCTTGTAAAATATGATGGGTTTGTAAATTTATGAAATATAAAATCAATGTATCGAAATATTTTTATGGCTCTTCAAACACCCATCACATATTCCGTAAGATTGACATTGTAAAACACATTTCTCAGTATAAATTGGCTAAGTTTTCTATATCGTTTTCAGTAATGATGTTTTTACGACTTTCGAAAACTATGTTTCCAAATGATAAGTGGTTTATTTTTGTGCATTAAGCGATCTCTATGCACATCCTCATATGCAGTATATTGCTATGCACTTAAAAAAATACTTAAGATTAATTTTAATTTTGTAAATATAAAAATATATAAATAATGAGGGAAATGTAAATATTATATATTATAATGTGATTTTTTTCTAATATAATGCACATTTTAAACGAAATCTACATAAAATAATGTAATATAATGAAAACTTTTAAAGTTTTACTTATCGACTTTAACTTTATTATGGGATATGGTATATATTTATCAGTGATATACCGGGTGATTCTGAAGTTCCAGGAGTTTTGAAATGCTAATAATTCGCAAACTATAAACAATAGAAATATGCCTTTTTCACAGAAATGCCTGCAAACATGTGAGATTGTTTTATAAAAAAAAATTATATTAGTTACACTTTTTGCGAACAGGTGGCACTGAAAGTGATAGTGGAGTTTTGCTATGGTATGATGATGTTCACTAAAAAAGAATCAGTGTCCACCAATTACAGCTTTTCAGTATGATGCCCATCATTTATAAGTATTGCCATGAGACGATACAAAACAACCTGAACAGCATGAAAGAGCATAAAGAATTTCCATAAGAAATTCAGTTCTCCATAAAATTGCATGTTTACTGTAATCACCCTGTGCTTAGGATGTCGAGTGAATATCGGCATCGCTTTTTACCTCATTTACAATTATTGCAACAAACATTTAGGGTATACCGCTTCTATTACGATCTTCCAATGAGCCCGTTTTCTCAAACCTTCTTTTTATTTATCACAGTCTTCAGATTTGCAATGGCCATCGGTCCTTTTCCAGTTTTAACTCTACACATTGTACGGTAAAAATGAAAGTTATTTCTGCCAATTTATTCTTTTTTGTAAAACGGCTTAACTAGCGAACCTTTGACATGCAAAGAAAGCATGTCTAAACATAGCAGTTACCCATCAAGTTTTGTCTCCAACTTCTGTTCAAATGCAATTTTTTTAACCTTAAAAATGGTGTTCGAACATAAACGACCCTTAACCTCTTCAATCCTGAGACAAAAATAACGTGAGATTTCAAAAACTAATTTAAAATTTCTCTAAAAGATCGCCAAAGTTTATTCTATATTTATACTTATACACTATATTGCCATTGATTATGGGACACTTGCGATTTTAGACATTTTACTAAATATCTAGAAAAATACATGAGGAATCATCTCGAAACTCTTAGTGTATAAATATAATAGTATATGTCATACATCTCCGTGAAGATTATTTACCGAAACTCCATAGGGGACCGTCAACAAATTAAAAAAGAATGAATATCTTTTGAATAACCCTGTCAAAACTGATGTAGCAAAAGCGCTCAAACTCTAGATTATGATTGAATGCCTTATTGTAATACACTGTATTCATTTTTATGTAAATAGCATGCATACTCGCAGAGTAATTAAGGTTTTTATAAAAATGGTCCCAAATTTTTCCAAGTTTTTTCCTTATAATTTTCAGAGTTCTTAATATAAAACAATATTTTTTTTAGAAAATATGACAAACAACATTGCACATAGTACCCTGTAATCAGAATTAAAAAATAATGAAAATTGTATACAAAATGAGTTGGTTTACTAAATAATTTTTTACTGCGCATGCGTCAACGATATCAAAATTTCATTTGCATATTATGTTAGCTAAATGTATAGAGCAACTTTTGTGAAAGTCACAAAATCATAACTTGAAAATTCTGAAAATAATCGTCAATTGAATAAGTTGAAAATCCGTTATTCTCAAAATGAAGCAAAAACAAGAGGGGTTGTATCCATATATTTATTGATTAGTGTCAATATAGAATACACAAAACGGGATGTTACGACTTTTTGGATAAAATCCCTCATTTTTTTGCTTCATTTTGGAAACAACGGATTTTGTCCTTTTTCTATAGACGATTACTTTCAGAATTTTCAAGCTATAATTTTGAGACTTTTACAAAAGTTGCTCTATACATTTAGCTAACATAATATGCAAATGAAATTTTGATATCTTTGACGCATGCGCAGTAAAAAATTATTTAGTAAACCTACTCATTTTTCATACAATTTTTATTATTTTTTAATTCTGATTACAGGGTACTGTGTGCAATGCTGTTTGTCATATTTTCTGAAAAAAATATTATTTTATATTAAGAACTCTGAAAATTATAAGGGAAAAACTTAGAAAAATTTGGGGCCATTTTTATAAAAACCTTAATTACTCTGCGAGTATGCATGCTATTTGCATAAAAATAAACACAGTGTATTACAATAAGGCATTCAATCATAATCTAGAGTTTGAGCGCTTTTGCTACATTAGTTTTGACAGGGTTATTCAAAAGATATTCATTCTTTTTTAATTTGTTGACGGTCCCCTATGGAGTTTCGGTAAATAATCTTCACGGAGATGTATGACATATACAATTATATTTATACACTAAGAGTTTCGAGATGATTCCTCATGTATTTTTCTAGATATTTAGTAAAATGTCTAAAATCGCAAGTGTCCCATAATCAATGGCAATATAGTGTATATATATTTTATCATTCTCTCTATATTGTTTTATATCATTCTATATTTCGATGCTTATGCACACATTTGTTAAAAATATCAATAAGAAATTTTAACAATTTTAAAAGCATTTAAGTAACTTAAAGGATGTTTTTTTTTTTTGTGTGACTCCTACAGGCGAAATCAGGACTAAAGAGGTTAATGTAAAATCGGGATTTCTCTATGAACTCTGGTTATATAAAATATGGTATGGACCCTTCCGATGTTGTACAGCAGGGCCGCCTGCTGTTAAAAATTTTTTAAATCTATTTAAATAAAACTTTTATCACAAACAAAATCCCACACATTTCTGAGCATATATCTGAACACCGTACCTTTCTAATATAGATAGTTTTCTAATTATTAACATTTCAAAACGCCCAAAATGTTTGGATCACCCGGTATTTTTAACAAAAATAAAAACATTAAAAAGGTCATAAACAAACTTTTAACTTTAGAATTTTGCATTGTAGAAAATTTCACTTATAAAATGCCCCAAAACGTAACTTAATAACTATGGTTATATTTTTCAATTGTTTTGAAAATTTTAATATACTGATTTTAACTTCTTCCATTCTTATTCATTATGCATGTCATTATATCTATGTACTCCAAACAGTTTGTTAACATTCTGACTTACGGAGATACGATACACTTGTCCCAGAAGACCATTTTTATTACATTCTTAACGCTTTTTAAAGAATAATCTGCGCCACATACGTATATTTAAGATAATCAACCACACACACAATATATACATATATATACATATATATATGTGTGTGTGTGTGTGTGTGTGTGTGTGCCAGTGTAAAAATATTTATATAAGAATTATTTATATAAATTGCTATAACTATTGAATCGAAAGAAATTTAACAATAAGAATTACACAGAATATGAAAGAAGTGCAAAATTTATTTTACATACTTTATAAATATTCTATGTGACTAGCCTTGCTTAGACGTACAACATCTAAACATCCTTTTTGTTCAAACATCCAATATCGTATGTGCATATTATTAGCATTTGGAGGTGCTTGACTGTACCACTGATGAAATCTTCTCTATACTGTGATTGTAAAATTCTAACACAGAGAATTCTCCAAAATGACAACAACACATACATCTGATGCTTGAACAAAAATGATGTTTAGAGGTTGTACGTCTGAACAATGGGAATTACATAGAACATTTATAAAATGGGTAAACAAAATTATGAACTTTTTTTACATTCTGTGTAATTTTTATCGATAAATTCTTTTCAATTAAATAGATATAGCTATTTGTAATCACTATATTCATTTTGAATTACCCTGTATGCACCTACAGTTCTTTGCGTAATCCTATTGTAAATGATCAAGAAGTTATATTTATCAGTCCGAATTCCGACTGAATTAATAGAACATATAACAGCGTAATGACATTTATATTGTTTTCAGCAATTCGGATTCAACACTTTAGGTAAATGTCCATATTAGTTTAAAACCATGATTAAAAGCGTAGATATATGAATTCGTTTGATTCAATGTTTCTTTAGAAAAACACAGTAGGGTAGCGAGCGAAGGCTGCTAGTATATGTATAAATGAAATTTCAGCTATGCGGAATGAAGTGCTTTTATCTCTCTATAATAGAACTATTATCATTTTATTAAAACTTGCTGAATGTTTCAGAATAGTTCTTTATAAAGAGCATCTAAATTCGGTATATTCCTATGGTCCTGTGTAATACTGGATTTCTCGTACAATATGATTGATTCGTGCAGTTCTGAAAATTGAATTAAATGCATTGAAACCCTTTTATCGAACACTCATCATATTTCCAAAGGGTGATATTTTCAATCATGTTTTCACTGTAAAATCATTAAGTTTTCTGTATGTTTTTCTGTAATGAAGTTTGTTGTTTGAAAAAACAAACAAAATTTTAACAAGATTTCATAAATTTTATTTGAGTCTTACTAAAATCTTGTATTTTCAATTTGCAATTCCCGCAAAATTTTGCTATTTTTGAAAAATTTAAATTGGTGTGCAGTAGCCAAAACTCTTTCACATAATTTTGTTTAATTGATTTATATAGCTATAAAGGATTAAGATAATTTTTGGTTAATAAAAACTTTTCAAATTGAGACGGATTAACGATGTTATTATTACGTTATTATGCATTTCGGATAAAAATTGTAGACGGATAATTAAAAAAAATTCAACAGTATTTTTTTTGTTTATTCAAACAAAATTTCCATTGACCCATATTTAAACGGAAAGATTTGTTGGACCAAACAAAATTTTGTTGATTCAACAAAATTTTTCTCTAGGTGCGATTTTGTATAGCAGGACCGCCTGTTGCTAAAAATTTCAACAATCTATTTTTAAAAAAAATTTCATTGAAAAAAAAGAAAAACAAATTCCACACATTTCTAAGCATATATCTGAACACCGTACCTCTCTATTGTAGATAGTTTTCTAATTCACATTTCAAAACAGCGAGAATTTTTGGATCACATGGTCTTTATTAAGAGCATCTAAATTCGATATATTCCTATGGTCGTGTGTATTATTGTATTTCTCGTACAATGTGATTGATTCGTGCAGTTCTGAAAATTGAATTAAATGTATTGAAATCGTTTTATCGCCTCCGCGAACTCTCAAAATATATTTCCAAAGGGTGATATTTTCAATCATGTTTTGACAGTAAAATCATTATGCTTTCCGTACACTTTTCTGTAATGAAGCTTTTGTTATTTTGAAAAACTGTCTTTTATCCACTTAACTGATCAATAATTTTGAAAAACACTTTCAAATAATTCCTTTTTTTCATGTCTTTTACAGAATTTTTAATTTTTTATCACCAGTTTTTAAAAACAGAAACATTTGGCTAACTGCAGCAGTTCGAAACATTTTCTTGAAGAGCCTGGGACCTCAGCCCCACATCCCCGACACATAGTAAGAATACCACTAAATGAGAACTCTCACTCCGGGCTAACGAGCAGCACAAATGAAGTAGCAATTAATTTTACACACACACACACAAAAAAAAAAAAAAAACCTATTTCCTGAGCTCGTGAGTAAAAAAGAAAAAATACAGTGAAAAAACTGCGTATTAAAATTTAAATTAGTGAAATCAGATTGAATTAAATGGTACAAAGCTTACGATAAAAATTTACTGGAAAGAATAATATAAAATGATAGGAATGACAGGCAAATCATGATTGATAGAAACACGTTATCCGTAAGATGTACGAGCAAATCAGGGAAGCATTTAATAACGGTTTATTTATTTAGGTTAAAGGGGAGTTACCTTTCAACGGCCCGATATGTAGGTCAACTTCAGATTTTTATTTTTTAGAAGGAATTAAATAACAGAAAAACTCAATTGACCCTCTCACCATTATTAATTGTTCGTGCTTCGTCCGTTATCACAACAATATTATCGCCAAGCGTAATAACTGGCACAGAATGAAATTCACTTGAAACTAAACAACTTGAAACAATTAAACTTAGTAAAGGGACTTATTACGGGATTAAATAACGATTCCGAAAAAGAAAAATCAGAAACTCCGCCAATAGATGGGTATATAACGCTGTTGTAGACTATACGGCTGAGAATGAGCATAAAACATGGAAACAAATGTAATTTCAAATTTATATATACGTAAGCGACAACAGCACCATTAATTTGGTTTACAGATGTTTTTGAGGTAACGTAAGATTTGTATTCAATTTGAGTTGAAAATGTTTGTCTGAGTTTTTCGAAGCATTGATAGCGCAAATTATTGACGCTTTTGTCGCATACGATGGTATAAATTTGCATGTAAATCTTTTATTCGTGTATTATGCTCATTCGCCAAAAAGAACACTACAATAACGTCATTACTTCTGTTTCTAAGTTTAGTGTAATTCTGGTTTTTAGACAGAGTTTCAGGTAACTCTGAACAGTGTCAATAAAATAAATAAAGAAAGACAGAAAGAAATAACCCTGCACACAAAAAATTGCAAACGTTTCTTAGGTTTACAAATACAGTAAAACCCCGATCTATCGTTCCCGCATCCATCGTTTTCCACATTGATCGTTTTATTTCTACGGTCCCTGCACAAACTATATTGAAATAATGTTAACGAAACCCGCATTCAAAAAGTCGTTTTCCCGCATTCATCGTTGTAAAATTTTTCTCCTCACAGAAATGAAATTGCAAGTCATGCGAATTCATATGAAACACAAAGTGGAATTACTTCTTTTATCCTAAAATAAGTCTTTTGAGTTGCTTGTATTGATAATGACGACAATAATGCAGATAAAGAGTGGTTGTATATACAAGATTATGCGATTATGTTTCCACTGATCAAGATTTTGCGACATGTGATGTCCTAAACATAAGAGAAATGTGTGATAATGCAAAAAATTAAAATAATTGCGAAGAAGCAGAGGATAACGCTCATGCCGATTAAGCTGAACTATCACAGTCCTAACTCTGTCTGATGCAATTACGGCTTTTAAAAAAACTGTATGAAATTTTATATACACACATGAAATTTCAGAAAATGGCCAGAAAAGTGTTTTATATCTTCAAAATTTATTTTTCGATTAAAAAATAATAATAATAAATAATAATTAAAAAAATGATTTTTTTAAATAAATATTAATTTTCTATAACTTCGATTTATTTCTTTTACAGTTTAGTAAGAAACTAATACGTATTTATTAGTACACTGCATACACTGAATGCATTAGAAAGGCATAAATATTGTATTTTTTCGTATTTTGAAGTTAATCCGCATTCATCGTTTTTTCACCCGTATACCCTTGAAAAAAGATGGATCGGAATTCTACTGTACATAAATTTCAAAGTATTAAGGAAAATGAATCGCGATGCTTCAAACCATGTTTCCTTTCGTAATCATACGTTATATGGCCAAAGATGACCGTCAACTTGAGATTTTTGACGTTTTGTTAAATATCTAGAAAAATACTTGTGGAATTATCCTCAAACTTCAGGTGTATAAACAAAATAGTACAGATCGTGTATTTGTCGGGCAGATTTTCTGGAAACCCCATAGGGGGCCGTCAACAAAAAGGAAATGAACGAATACCTTTTGGATAACCCTGTCAAAACTGATGTAGAAAAAACGTTCAAATTGCAGATTATAATTAAGTGGCTTATTGTAAAAAACTGCATTTAATTTTATAGAGTTTTTAATATATAAAAATTTTCTTTTGAGAAAATATGGAAAACAACATTGTACATTATAACCTGTAATCAGAGTTAAAAAATAATTAAAATTGTATGAATAAGCAAGTATGCTAAATAACTTTCTTAATGAACATGTGTGAAAGAAGTTAAATATAATTTACATAATATGTTACCTAAATGTACAGAGAAACTTTCGTAAAAGTCTCAAAAACATAGCTTGAAAATACTAAAAATTATCATAGATATAATAAACTCAAAATCCATTGTACCCAAAATGAAGCTAAAAGATGAGCGACTGTATCTATATATTCATCAATTAGTGTCAATGTAGCACACACAATGTTGCACGCACAGTATTTTTGGTATTTAAAATTAATTTATAGCTTGAAAGATATATTTTGAAAGAGAGAGTTATGCAGAAAATTCAAATTGCTCTGCAAACTTTATCTATTACTTCGATAAATTTTAAAAAAGTAAATTTCTGTTTATATTTGATTTGTTCTACGTAATATTTTCTAACTCTAAATTTCAAACAAAAGATTCATAAAAATATTCATATTTCACATGCCAAAATAAAATTAATAAATTCAAGTTTATAGCATAGATAAAAAATTCAATGAAAGTAATTTATTTTTTTATATGTAGAAACATATACTATTGGAAAATATTTACACCTAATGTTATGCTGTATTTAGATTTTTTTTCTTGAAAAGATACGCACATGCAGTGTCAAAGAAAATTATACTACACTTCTCATGATAAATTTTAATTCCCGGTAAAAATGACATATTACACAGCATTTAACCGATGCAATAAATGGGATTCAAAGAAATATGTTTCCCCGTTACATATACAACATATGACAACGTAAAATTTATGTACGAAAAGCAAGATAAAGCGAAAGCTGAATCCGTATTACAATTGTGAATATATTTCAATAATGCGCTGTATATTTCAATATTTTAGTGAATGTTTTCACTTAAAGTTTTTTCAGTGTCGTAAATATTTTTAAGAAATAGTAACATTAAAAAATAGAGACGGATTGCAAAGTTATATTTTGAAGAATTCTTTTTTAAAGTGCAACTAACACGCATTTTTTGCTTTTAATGAAAACTTTCCATCTTTAAATTCTAGCATCATGTGCCTTTTTTTAATGTCAATAATTTTTTTATATTTGTGTGTGCGTGTGTGCGTGTGCGGAATTAATTTAGATTCTTCACAAATCAAATATATATTTTTAACGCTTACTTTTCTTGACTTAGATTTTTAAAATGTTTCCTTGCATAAAAAATACAGTTAAAATATCCAATGTATTTAGAATAAAATTTTACCAAGATATGGTACGTTGAGTTTTACGAATTTTAAGTATTTTTGCCACTTAAAATTAATTTGTAGTTGGAAAAACATGCTTCCAAATTAGTGAAAAATAAAAAATGCAGAAAATTAAAATTGTTCTGCAAACTTTATATATTAGTTCAATAAATTAAAAAAAAAATGATTGCGATTTATATTTAATTTGTTCTACGTAATAATTTCTTATTCTAATTTTAGAACAATACAATGCATAAAAAAAAGTTTTATTTTACATGTCGAAAAGAACATAACCCTTTCTGTCCGATTTTTTTTTTCAATTTTTAGGAAAAATTATTTTTATATTAATAACATTAAGACTACCTATCCAAATAGATTAAATAGAGTGTAAGGAATATTTCACTGAAACATAACAAATACTCTTGTTTTGCGTACTATTCAATTCATATTCATGTGAAATAGGCTAAGGAAGAAATTTTGCAGATGTTAAGAAAATATTATATTACGACCGGATTTAACCGATATTATAAATTTCGAATACTTTTTGTGCTTTATTATACAAGATTCTTTCAAGAAATGAACCTTCATTTACAATTTAAAGAGTGAAATATATATTTAAAATAAAAGAATACCAAACGGAATAAAGAGAATTAAGAAAATATCCATTATTTTTTTATAAATAATACTTGCCTAAACGTTAATGAAGTCGTGTTGTAAAGTCATAGACAAATACTAACAATACCACACGTATGTAGTAACAAAAGAATTTATTAAAACAAAATAATAGTCAATTAAAAGACATATACTATTAATAGTACACCAGACCCGAAAGGATTTAAATTACAAGATTCATATTTATAGCATATGTAAGAAAAATCAATGTAAGCAATTTTAGGTAGCTTTCATTACAAAAAGTAAAAAGCTACCTATTGCAGCCGTCCGGAGGAAAGCACTTCCGGAAAATTTTGGTATATTTTCACCGATCATGACCCCCAGATTCCAAAACCACCCTCCGTTCAAATGTTGACATATATATATATATATACATATAACCATATATATATATATATATATATATATATCTGATTTTTGTCATGCGATAACTAACGTATTTATGAACCGATTTGAATGAAACTTGGTATGTACATAGTACATACAAATGTCTCGACCGAGTTCGTTGATCAGCATCATCCGCCATTTTGTTTCAAAATGGCGGCCATTTTAAATTTTTACAAAAATTTAAAAGTTAAAATTAAATGCGAAAAAATTAAAAGTTGAAAAATATTTTTCTTTTACGTGTTAGAACTTAAAACAAAGATTCCAGAACACTTTCTATTTTGTCTATATCTTAAAAAATGATTGAGTTATAGCACTTTGAATTTTTCTTATGGCTGGCATTTTGAAACGATCTGATTTTTGTCACGTGATAACACGCGTATTTATGAACCGATTTCAATGAAACTTGGTATGTACATAGTACATACAAATGTCTCGACCGAGTTCGTTGGCCAGCATCATCCGCCATTTTGTTTCAAAATTGTAGCCATTTTAATTTTTTTTAAAAATTTAAAATTTAAAATTAAATGCGAAAAAGTCAAAATTTTAAAAATATTTTTCCTTTATGTGTTATAAATTAAAACAACGATTCCAGAACACTTTTTATTTTGTCTATATCTTGCAAAATGATTGAGTTATAGCACTTTGAATTTTTCTTATGGCTGACATTTGAAACGATCTGATTTTTGTCACGTGATAACACGCGTATTTATGAACCGATTTCAATGAAACTTGGTATGTACATAGTACATACAAATGTCTCGACCGAGTTCGTTGGCCAGCATCATCCGCCATTTTTTTTTCAAAATGGTGGCCATTTTTAATTTTTTAAAAAATTTAAAATTTAAAATTAATGCAAAAAAATCAAAATTTGAAAAATATTTTTCTTTTACGTGTTAGAAATTAAAACAACGATTCCAAAACACTTTTTATTTTGACTATATCTTACAAAATGATTGAGTTATAGCACTTTGAATTTTTCTTATGCCTGACATTTTGAAACGATCTGATTTTTGTCACGTGATAACACGCGTATTTATGAACCGATTTCAATGAAACTTGGTATGTACATATTACATACAAATGTCTCGACCAAGTTCGTTGGCCAGCATCATCCACCATTTTGTTTCAAAATGGTGGCCATTTTAATTTTTTTTTTAAATTTAAAAATTAAAATTAAATGCAAAAAAATTAAAAGTTGAAAAATATTTTTCTTTTACGTGTTAGAACTTAAAACAACGATTCCAGAACACTTTTTATTTCGTCTATATCTTAAAAAATGATTGAGTTATAGCACTTTGAATTTTGCTTATGGCTGACATTTTGAAACGGTCTGATCTGAATGATCCACAATGTTGCTTTAAAATGGCATACACTTTATGATATCGTGGAATTTGGTGACTCTCTAAATCGCTTAAAATAAAACCAGGTTGAATAAAGTATGACTAATTTCTAAAAATTCCTATTAATATTCAGTCTTGACAAAAACTAGTATTTAATCTTATAAAATCACTAATTTTATAAGATTATTTCCACTAATTTGAGCTTAGTGTTTTTGAACAATGTAACTTACTTTAAAATAAATAAATAAATATATAAGTATATGAAAGCTACCTCTTCCTCCCGGCATTGCCGGAAGGACTTTTTTTAATACAGTGCTCAGCAAAAGTTTAGACAATGATCGATTACGCTTCTGTATTCAGAAGTATGTAACGAATTTTTGTAATTCATTTGTCATACATTACTTGTTACTTATCCTTTATTCACAAACAAGAAATTTTAAATTTTACCTTTTACAAAATATATAATGACAAAAAAAATGAAATTAACATTGTGGCAAAAGTATAGACAATCTGTATATTTACAGAAAAATAACTACTAATTAAAATCGAGCGGCACGCAGATTGCCTGCAATTAGTGCAAGAATGTGATTTTCCATCGAAGAAACTAAATGCTGCGTCACTTGGAATCTTATAAAATCACTAATTTTATAAGATTATTTCCACTAATTTGAGCTTAGTGTTTTTGAACAATGTAACTTACTTTAAAATAAATAAATAAATATATAAGTATATGAAAGCTACCTCTTCCTCCCGGCATTGCCGGAAGGACTTTTTTTAATACAGTGCTCAGCAAAAGTTTAGACAATGATCGATTACGCTTCTGTATTCAGAAGTATGTAACGAATTTTTGTAATTCATTTGTCATACATTACTTGTTACTTATCCTTTATTCACAAACAAGAAATTTTAAATTTTACCTTTTACAAAATATATAATGACAAAAAAATGAAATTAACATTGTGGCAAAAGTATAGACAATCTGTATATTTACAGAAAAATAACTACTAATTAAAATCGAGCGGCACGCAGATTGCCTGCAATTAGTGCAAGAATGTGATTTTCCATCGAAGAAACTAAATGCTGCGTCACTTGGGGGGTCTATTTTGTACCAAACACGTTAAACAGGAGATCGAAGCTCATTAACAGAAAAGTATAGCAAAAATCTGCATAAACCTTACGCGATATAATGTCACAAAGGTTTTCGATTGGGTTCAAATCAGGGCTACATGCCGGCTAGTTGAGATCAGAAGTATTTTCAGAATTAAACGAAGTTTTTGTTTACTATGCAATATAAATCGATGCATTATTTTGCTAAAATCCTACTTTCGACCAGCTAAAAGTTCCCCAAATGACTAAAAATTGTTCTCCAACGTATGTATGTAGTCTTGTGTTGCTTGGCAACCATTGCGTATCTCTAGAGATACTCGTGCATTAAAGTAAAGTGAGGACCAAATCATTAAAAAGTCAGCTCCTTATTGTCGACTTAAGAAAGTCCCAGGCTCTTTACGCAAGTCGTGCCAATAGTATGCCCACCCGTTTGGGCCATCCAAATTCCACTTTTTTTTTCGTTACTGAATATCATAGTGTAACATTTGGGTCCATATGACGCATGTTTGCAAATCCATTGCATTCTCGCCAATTTGTAGTGAGATTTCAAAGCTGGTTGTTTTATAATTTTCGTGTAAATTTATTTTCCTCTTTTTTTAATTCATCTACGAATCATATCCGTCAACACAGAAAGCACTGACTTACTTTTAATGTGAATAGTAATCATTATTTGCGTAAATACCGGTTTATGGATCCTTTTGTCATCTCATTTTCTGATCACACAAGGACTTCCAGATTTATGTTTTGTTTTGAAGGAGTCACCCTTAGACTGTACTTCATAGACAGACCTATTTGAACGATTCAATGCAGCTGAAATTTTAGCAACAGTCTTCCTTTTCCATTTCAGCTTCTCTACTTAAATTACCTCATCTAACTGAATATTTCTAGCTCGCGGCATCTTCACTAACTGATGCTATATTGAGGTATACTTAAATACTTCAGACATGTGACATCATAACTTTGAAATATGCATTTTACTGTGAACAGTTGGCAAAAAATCAAAAAAAGTGTCTAAACTTTTGCAATATGCAAATTTTACTTTTTTCAGTTAAATTAAATATTATCTTATATTATAATCATTATTTTCATCATAAAATCTTTAAAATATATTTAAAAATAAGTATAACCATTTGTAAAACTCAAGAGTTCGTATTTTTTATTTAAAGGTTAAATAACACCAGTGTCTAAACTTTTGCTGATCACTGTATGTAAAAACATATACTAATGGAAAATATTTATTGGGCTATGAATATTTTTTAAAATAAAAGTTATTTGCATGATATCTAAAAAAACATTATACTACACTTTTCATGATAAATTTTAATGCCCGATAAAAATGACATATTGCACAGCATTTAACCGATGCAATAAACGTATTTCAAAGAAATGTGTTTTCCAGTTACCAATACAACATATGACAACGTAAAATTAATGTACGAAAAGCATGATAAAGCGAGTGCCGAATTCGTATTGGAATTGTAAATATATTTTATTAATGTACTGTATATTTTAATGTTTTAGTGAATGTTTTTACTTATAGTTTGTTCAGTGTCATAAATATTTTTAAGAAATAGTAACATTAAAAAATAGAGGTAATATTTTAAAGAATTTTTGTTTAAGCGCAACTAACAGGCATTTTTAGCTTTAAGTGAAAACTAAGCATCTATATATTTTAGCAACATGGGCTTTTTTTACTTCAATTATTTTTTTTTTATTTCTCTGTGTGCGGAACTAATATAGATTCTATAATAAACAAAAGAATTTTTATCTTTCTAAGTGAAAGGTTCGTTCAAAAATAACTAAAACGAGACACTTTTTAACCCTTTATCTTGCCAATTATTATGTATGTGAAACATTCGCTTTTTTATTTAAATGTTTCCTTACATAAAAGAAATACAATTAAAAAATCCTATCTATTTAAAACTAAATTTTACCAAGATATTACACATTGAATTTTATTAATTTTCAGTATTTTTGGCAATTATAATTAATTTGTAGTTGGCAAGATATGTTTTCAGAGAATTATACAGATAATTAAAATTGTTTTGCAAACTATATATATTATTTCAATGAATTTTAAAAAGTTTATTTGTCGTACATAATAACTTCTAATTTTATATTTCAAACAAATTTTGCATTAAAAAAATCATATTTCACATGTCAAAATAAAATTACTAAATTCAAATTTATAGCATACTATACGTTATAAATTTTAGCAAACATCTAAATTTATACATCTATAAATTTTAGCAAAAATCTTTTTTTTTTTAGCAAAGTTTTTTTAAGTCTGTTATATTTTATTTTTCTGCGTGTGTGGAACTAATATAGATTCTTTAATAAAACTAAAGAATTTTTATCTTCCTAAGCAAAATATTCGTGCAAAAATAACTAAAACGAGACAAGTTTTTAATCCTCATGGACAGTGGTTTGTCTATAAAACCACAATTCATATTATTTTTATTTATTCATTTATTTATTTTATGAAACACAGCAGTGACGTCAAAATTTTTCCCAATTATTATGTATGTGAAACATTCGCTTTTTTTATTTAAAAGTATCCTTGCATAATGGAAATACAATTGAAAAATTCTATCTATTTAAAACTAGAATTTACCAAGATATTACACGTTGAATTTTAATAATTTTCAGTATTTTTACTTACCCATCATACGTAGTATAAGGTAAGTCTTGCAATCGTTTTGAAAATCGAAAAAAAAAAATTTGACGGATTTACACGTTTTAGATAGTGGAGATTCCGAAAAACATACTTTTAGAAAAAAAAAATTGCCGTCCGTCCGTCTGTCTGTCTGACTGTCTGTAAACGCTCTATCTCCCGAACAAATTGTGATAGAGACTTGAAATTTTGTATGTAGTTAGTATGTAAGAATGGAACGAAGCCTATTTAATATCAGCAACCTCGATTATCCGGAAATATTTTTTTCGGACCCTCGAAAAATTCGTTCTGATGAAAGGTATATAAAAATTTTCGAATTTTTTTGTTTTAAGAAATGGACGTCAAAGGCAATAAAATAACACACATTTTACATATAGAACGAAGGCGATCGGATTATTAGTTGCCGAGATATTTGTAATCCTGTTTTCCACATTCTTCGATTTTTCATGACCCTGTATATCATTCAAAATTCAATTCAGAGGTATATTTTAATTGGAAATGAGACGCTTAATCCGACACAGTTAATTGTTAGTTAATAGAATTATTATTTTTGGAGTTATAAGGATGTTTCTTTTACGCAGTTCGGTACTATTTGAGTAGTTTGGCGTTTTATATAATTTGTCGAAATTGGTACATCAGCAGTTCTTTAATAAAGCATTACTATGTATATTAACAATATTTAAATTTTGTTTATGACTTGCAATGCATTGTATAAATAGTTTTCACATGTTTTATTTTCATATACATATCCATGATGGGTAAGTATTACGGTGGCCCCCAACGACTAGTTTTGCAATTATAATTAATTTGTAGTTAGCAAGATATGTTTTGAAATAAGAGAATTATACAGAAAATTAAAATTGTTTTGCAAACTTTATATCTTATTTCAATGAATTTTAAAAAAGGTCTAAATTTGTCGTACATAATAATTTCTAATTCAAAATTTCAAACAAAACTTTGCATAAAAAAAATCATATTTCAAATGTCAAAATAAAATTACTAAAGTCAAATTTATAGCATAGAGAAGAAAAATCAATGTAAGTAATTTATTTTTTTTATGTAGAAACATATACTAATGGCTACTGCTAATAATTACTACACTAAGATTTTTTTTTCTGAAAAATTCGCACATGCAATGTAAAAGAACACTTTACAATATACTACACTTTACAAGATAAATTTTAATGCCCGATAAAAATGACATATTACACAGCATTTAACCGATGCAATAAATGTATTTCTTAGAGCTGTATCACACGGAGAAAGATTTTTCGGCAAGCATTTCACAAAACACAATCGCTCATTTTGCCGCTTGTTCGGTAAACAGGTTTTTCAAACTTCTCGCGGGGTTATTTAGTTTCTCGCTCCGCTCCTGCTGGTCAGTTGATCAGTGCTGAATGAATCGCCAACATTTTCCATGCAATACGGTAAATGTTCGGTAAGCAAAAACAGCGAGCAGATTCTCCCCGATATCAAGGTTAGGCAACTTTTTTCTCACTATAATGTTGTGTTGGGGTAAAAGCTTTACGAAAAGAGTACGTGTGATACCGCTCTTAGAAATATGTTTGCCCGTTATATATACAGCATATGACAACGTAAAATTAATGTACGGAAAGGAAGATGAAGCGAATGGTGAATTCGTAATAGAATTGCAAATAAATAATGCGCTGTATATTTTAATGTTTTACTGAATGTTTTCACTTAAGGCCCCACACTAGGCACAGAAAAAACCCGGATGATAATGTAAAGTCTATGGAAGTGTTCTTTTCAAATATGTCACTCAAATTTCAATATTTTTACATGATTTTTTTGCATAGGATAGCTGAGAACGATCTACAACCGGCCTAGTTTTTACTTTTTCAAGTTTGCTTATACATTTTTATATTACGATAGTTTCAATTTGAGAACCGGTTTAAACCGGTTTTGAAAGTTAAAGTAATTTTTTTTAAAATCTGAAACCAAAACTGAAAAAACTAGCCAGGTTGTCGATCGTCCTCGTCTATCTTGTGCAAGAAAATCATGTGAAATTATTAAAATTTGGGAGAAGTATTTAAAAAGAATGCACCATAGACTTTACATTATCCTCCGGGTCTTTTTCTGAGCCTAGTGTTGTGCCTTAAAAGTTTTTGTGTGTCGTAAATATTTTTAAGGAATAGTAACATTAAAAATCAGAGGCAGATTGCCAGATAATATTTTAAAGTATTTTTTAACGTAACTAATATGCATTTTTTCCCTTTAATCAAAACTTCCCATCTTTAAATTCTAGCATCACGTGCTTTTTTTAAATTTCAGTTATTTTTTTTATTTATGTGTACGTGAGAGAAACTAATTTAAATTGTTCACAAATCAAATATATTTTTTAATCCTTTCTTTTCTTGACTTTGATTTTTAGAAATGTTTCCTTGCATAAAAGAAATACAAATAAGATATCCCATTCATTTAAAACCAAATTTTATCAAGATATGACACGTTGAATTTTATGAATATTCCGTATTTTTGACTCTTAAAATTAATTTATACACTGTAAAAAAAAAAAGTTCGATCTACTAAAAAAAATTTAGTAATCCTTGTAATTACTAAAAATTTTTTAGTAATCTTACTCGGTTTCAAGGAGTATGTAAGAATTACTAGAAAAAAACTAGCAACGAATAGAGTTAATATTTTTACATTTTTAATAGCTATTACTAAAACACACTTGGTGTGGCCGTGATAGCACAGTGGTCATAGCACCGAACTCCAGGCTGAAAGTACCTGGGTTCGAGGCTGGCCGCCGCCAAATGTGCACCGAATGTAAATAAAGGGATTATGAAAATCCTGTCGTAGCAGTAACCATGAGTAATGATCTCTGAACTTTCCCTCCCCTTTAGAAACGTGTCAAAAATAGAGTAAGTAGCAATGTTTGATGCTGCCATCTATTGCGGCTTTAACGAAAATCTTCCGTTTCAGAAGTCAGACTTTTTACCCACTGGATTCAGCTCGAAGGAAGCTCCTGCCCTTCGGGAACACGTAATGGTTACTAAAAATAATTTTGGAGCTATTACTAAAATTTGCTTGGTGGCTCATACTAAAAAGTTTTAAGTTAGTTATACAAAAAATTCTTTGGTTCAGTTTACAAAAGAAATGTTTGTTTTACTTGCAAAAAAAAAGTTTGTAATGGTTACTAAAAAATTCTGTGGAATACAATTTTACTAAGAAATTTTTAGTAACCTTTTGAATTTTTTTTACAGTGTAGTTGGCTAGATATTTTTTTTTTTTTTTTTTTTTTTTTTTTATCAGAGAGTTATGCAAAAAAATTAAAATTGTTTTGCAAACTTTATATTTTATTTCAAAGAGTTTTAAAAAAAGATGATTTATAATACATAATAATTAATTCTAAATTTCATAAAAAATTTCATATTTCATATGTCAAAATTCTTTTAGTAAATTCAGATTTATAGCATTGATAAGAAAAATCGATGTAAACAATTTATTTTTTATATGTAAAAACATATACTAATGGAAAATATTTACTGCATTAAGATTTTTTTTTAACTCACTCACATGCAATCTCAAAGACCATTATAGTACACTTTTTCACGATAAATTTTAAAGCCCTATAAATATGGCATATTACACAGCATTTAACCGATGCAATAAATGGAATTCAAAGAAATATGTTTCCCCGTCACATATACAACATATGACAACGTAAAATTAATGTGCGAAAATCAAGATGAAGCGAACGGTGAATCCGTATTAGAATTATGAATATATTTCAATAATGCTCTGTATATTTTAATGTTTTAGTGAATGTTAGTGAATGTTTAGTGAATGTTAGTGAATGTTAGCGAATGTTTTCACTTAAAGTTTTTTCAGTGTCGTAAATATTTTTAAGAAATGGTAACATTAAGAAGCAGAGGCAGTTTACGAGGTAATATTTTAAAGGATTTTTTTGAAGCGCAACTAACATGCATTTTTTTTTCTTTTAATGAAAACTTTTCATCTTTAAATTCTAGCATCATGTACTTTTTTATTTTCAATTATTTTCTATATTTGTGTATCTGCGGAACTAATTTAGATTCTTCACAAGTAAATTTTTTTTAAATGCTTGTTTTTCTTGACTTAGCTTTTTTTAAATGTTTCCTTGCATAAAAGAAATACAGTCAATATATCCCATCTATTTAAAACCAAATTTTACAATGATATGATATGTTGAGTTTTATGCATTTTCAGTATTTCTTTCATTTAAAATTAATTTGAAGTTGGCCAAATATGTTTTCAAATCAGCGATAAATTAAAATTGCAGAAAATTAAAATTGTTCTGCAAATTTTGTACATTATTTCAATAAATTGAAAAAAAATATTGCGGTTTATATTTGAATTGTTCTACCTAATAATTTCTAATTCTAAATTTCAAACAATACATTGCATAAAAGAAAATTATTTTTCACATGACAAAATGAACATAACCCCTTCAGTTCTGATTTTTTTTTCAATTTTTATTAAAAATTCGTTTTACGTTAATAACATTAACACTAGCTATCCAAATTGTCTAAATAGAGTATAACGAATATTCCATTGTCTGAAATATGGAAAATATTACTGTTTTGCATACTGTTCAATTTATATTCATATGACAATAGGCTAAGGAAGAAATTTTGTGGATGTTTAGAAAATATTATATTACAACGAGATTTTAACCGATATTACAGCTTTCGAATACTTTTTGCGCTTTATTATACCTGATTCTTTCAGGAAAGGAACCTTAAATTACAATTTAAAGTGTGAAATATTTTTTCAATAAAAGAATTGGAAACGGTTTAAAGAGAACTAAGGAAATATTTATTATTATTATCATTACTACTTGCCTAAACGTTAACGAAGTCATATAGTAAATGCACAGACATATACTAACATTAGCGCATGTAAATAGCAACAAAAGTGGTTCTTAAAACAAAATAATACTCAATTAAAAAAAATGTAATTTTAATAGTACACTAGACCCGAAAGGAATAAAATTACTAGATTCAGATTTATAGCATATACAAGAAAAAACAATGTAAGCAATTTATTTTTTATATGTAAAAACCTATACTAATAGAAAATATTTACTGCATTGAGATTTTTTTTTTTTTTTTTTTTTTTGAAAAGAAACGCACATACAAAGTCAAAGAAAATTATACTTCATTTTTCATGATAAATTTTAATACACGATAAAAATTACTTATTACACAGCATTTAACCGAAATGGAAATGAAGGAAATATGTTTTCCCGTTACTTATACTGTAACGTTATACACACGTTGGGTGTCATTTGTAACGGTTGGTTGGTCGTGGTGAGGGTTAAATGCAGACATACTCAGTAATTAAGATAAAAAAACACAGTTTATTAAAATGATAAGGGCTCAAGGGAAGTGGAGCAAGTCTTAATTTTCCACAACTGAGAATACTACGAAAAAGCTAAACGTATACTCACAGGCTCCGGACTAGCTCAATCGTGGCACCTTCTATTACTTCTCAACTATCTTTCGGCTAAGCTGCTAGATAAAGCTTAATTAGACAGCCCGTGGCTGTGTGTAATTCTTTATTCACTTTCAAATAATCAAAATGTAATTACTAGGAAACTTCTTACCACGGCCAACTCTCAAGTCGAATACCGAAACTCCTTTACAACTCACTGGAGGCTCGCTGCTACTTTCAATCTGCTAGCACTTCGCTGACTAATATCTCCAGAACACTCGGCTGGCTAATCGCCAGTGTTTCACTTCGCTATCTAATGCCAGAGATACTTCGCTAAGTAATATCGCTAGACACGCTCACTCCTGGCTGGCTAATGCCAGAGACACTCTCACGCTAGCTAACGCCAGAGATGCTCTCACTCGCTGGCTAATGCCAGAGATACTCTCCACACACTCAAACTCCAAGCTTTTATATGCTGCAAACTGAGATACGTCACATTAACATATTACTAATAACCGCGAGCTAACTGCAGAACCCGAAAGAGACACACACACTCTAGAAAGTTAAAGTAAAAGAGAGGATAGATGTCGCTTTTACGCTTACACATGTTAAATTATTGACGTCATGATCTCAGAAATACTAGAGTGCCTTTATGACAAAGGTCACTCCCTCACAATACAACATAAAAAGTATGTTTATAACGTAAAATTAATGTACAAAAATCAAGATGATGTGAACGATGAATTCGTATTGGGATTTTCAGTAAATTTCAATAATACGCTGCATATTTCAGTGTTTTCAGTGTCATATATATTTTAAAGAAATAGTAACATAAAAAAGTAGAAGTAGATTGCCAGGTAATATTTTAAAGGATTGTTTTAAGCGCATGCATTTTTTGCAAAGAGAATTAAGCAAATATTTATTATTATTATTATTACTACTTGCCTAAACGTTAACGAAGTCATTTACTAAATGCATAGACACCTACTAACATTACCACACGTAAATAGTAACAAAAGTATTTATTAAAACAAAATAATAGCCAATTATAAGACATGTACTATTAATAGTACACCAAACCCGAAAGGATTAAAATTAATAAATTCAGATTTCTAGCATATGTAAGAAAAATCGATGTAAACAATTTTTTTTTTCTATGTAAAAACATATACTAATGGGAAATATTTATTGCAATATGATTTTTTTTTCAGTAAAAGTTATTCGCATGCTATGTAAAAGAACATTATACTACACTTTTCATGATAAATTTTAATGCCCGATAAAAATGACAGATTGCATAGCATTTATCGGATGCAATAAATGTATTTCAAAGAAATATGTTTTCCAGTTACGTATACAGCATATGACAACATAAATTTAATGTACGAAAAACTTGAAAAAGCGAGTGCCGAATTCGTATTGGAATTGTGAATATATTTTATTAATGTACTGTATTTTTAAAATGTTTTAGTGAATTTTTTCACTTAAAGTTTTTTCAGTGCCATAAATATTTTTAAGAAAAAGTAACATTAAAAAATAGAGGCAGATTGTCGGGTAATATTTTAAAGGATATTTTTAAGCGCAACTAACATGTATTTTTTTTGCTTTTAAGGCGCCGCACTAGTCACATAAAAATACCCGGGTGAAAATGTTAAGTCTATGTGGGGATTCTTTTCAAATATCTCGCTTAAATTTTAATATTTTTTAATTATTTTATTTTATTTATTTATTTTTTATTTATTTATTTATTTATTTATTTATTTTTTTTTGACACAGGATAGTTGAGGATAATATACAACCGGGCTAGTATTTACTTTTTCGATTTTAGTTATGTATTTTTTTTACATTATGATAGTTTCAATTTCAGAGCCGGCTCTAACCGGTTTCGAAAGTTAAAGTAATTTTCCTAAATATGTATATAACCAAAATCGAAAGAGTAAAACCTAGCCCGGTTGTAGATCGTCCTCAGCTATCGTGGGCAAAAAAAAATCACTTAAAAAATTAAAATTTGAGCAAGATATTTGAAAAGAACGTCCCCATAGACTTAACACTACCATCCGGGTCTTTTTCAGTTTGAAATGTGGAGCCTTAAATAAAACTTACAATCCATAAATTCTAGCATCATATCCTTTTTGCGGTATTAATTTTTTTTATATTTGTCTTTATGGTCGAAACTAATTTAGATCGTTAATAAAACAAAAAATGTCTTTATTTTTCTAAGAGAAAGGTTCGTAGAAAAATAACTGAAACAAAAAATAAGTTTTTAACCCTTTCATAGACAGTAGTTAGTCTATGAAACCACACAGTTTTTATTAATACGCTTAATTAAACGCTTTTAAGAAATAATGCACGGAATTTATTGAAAATATTTATTCGGTAGTCCCTGATATAAATTGATACTGATGGGTTTTTTGTGTAAATTGTTCAACAGGTGGCGCTGCTATGCTACCTTTTTTACGATTTCCATAACAGTTCTGTCTCAAAAATTACAGCACGAATTATCATCAAATCTCAGATTTTGTTAATCCTTGACATGAATGGATACTGGTTATATTTTGGTAATAATCGCTCAACAGGTGGCGCTGATATGCGCCTTTTCGTGTTCTCCGCAACAGTCTTATCTCAAGAACTACTGCAGAGTTTTTCATCAAACTTCAGATTCTATTAGTTCTTCCCACAGGGATCGCAGCGTCCCTAAAAATTTCACAATTTCCTACAACAATTTTCAAGCGATAATATCTATTGAAGAATTTCGTTGTAGATGTTAAAGGAATCTGACATGAAGATTTTTAATTTAAAATACTGGTAGAAAAAAGCAAAAATTTTAGATACATTACGACACGCCCCACCAGTGGCCGAGAGGTTCAGACCTCTCAACTGGTAGGCGGCAGGTGCTGGGTTCGAACCCAATCGCGGCTGTCGGCCTAACCGTTCGGAGTTTTCGTGGTTTTCTTCGAATCTTGCGTAAATACGGGTTAGGTTCCCTTAGAAAGACCCCCACGAAGGGCACTCCCCCCTGGTCCTTTATCCCATTAGTGTAGATAATAGGACGACAAAAATAAACCAAACCAAACTAAACCATACACTACGACACCTGTTCCCATGAATAAATGTTGTTTATATAGTTTTATGAAAATCGCCCAACAGATGCCGCTATTATACTGTCTTTTTCACGACTTTTGCAATGGCAATATGTGAAGAATTAAAGATCGGATTTTCATTAAACTTAAAAATTAGTTAATCCTTGATATAAAGTGATTCTATTTACGTTTTCTTGCCAATTGCCCGATATGTAGCGCTGCTATGCTGAAATGTTTTCTGATTTCTGCAATAGCTCTATCTCAATAACTAATGTACGAATTTTTATCAAATTTCAGATTCTGGTTTCCCTTGATAATTATTATTGCTCATTATATTTTAGTGTAAATCGCGCAACAAATGGCGCCTTTATTCTGCATTTTGCCAGATATTCGCAATAGTTCTTTTTTTTTCAGGACTAATACACTGAATTTCATTCCATGAGAATCATCAGGATATGCATAGATTGCCATCCAATTTCGATACTGTGGCAGCGAATTTTGAAGTATTAACATATATGCGATAGAAGAACATTTTGGTCTTGCGACATCCGACTAATTTTAGTTATGTATTTGTTGAATTTCTTCGTGACGTTTGTTTTGGGATAAAATTTAAAAAAAAAATGAAATTAACTAAATACCACTTACTAATAATTGCATTATATAAAATAAAAGTTTTTATTATGGATCATGTTTATTTGTTTAGAGGTATATATTTAAAAAATAACCACATTTTAGCTATTTTGAATTTTTTTTAAATGTTATTAACATTAAAAATCTTGTTTGAAATTCGGAAATAGACAGTTAGTGAACGTAATCTGTACGATTTTATTTTGCTCAACCAGACATTTGCGTTGCTTAAGTTAGATGATGAATTTGTATATTTTCAATTGAATTTTTACATTTCTATCAAAATTTTAATATTTGTTGAATCCTAAAAAGGAATCTTCAGAAATGGCACTATTATTTCTGAAATATGACTGTAGATGGCAGCACTAAAACTTTGTTCCTGAAAAAACGAGGCTATTTTGACTTTAATTAATATTATATTTCATTAATTCTCATTCATTTGTGTTTGTTAATTCCCAATATCTTTTTTCATAGATATAATTTGTATGTATTCATTTGTAATTCATCTTTTTAGATTATTCTTTATTCTGCAGTTGACTGCGGGACTGTTTTAGAATGTTCTGATTCAAAGAATGTTTGCGTTTTGCTGAAGTCTATTAAATCGCTTTAAAAATCCCATTAAATCATATTTTTATTTTTGTAACAATTCATATTCGATAGTCTAAAATCAACAAACAAGTCAACGAATGTTTTTCAAGACATAAGAAACCATAAAATCGAAGACAGTTATTGAAGTTAAGAAACCGATACCTTTTTATACAAGTCGCCGACAAGAATTGCTCAGGTAATAAATCTCTCTTTGACTATAATAAAATCAATTCTCAATGTTTATGCAGTTAAAATCTCAACATAAATAAATTGTCTGGTCCGTCCTCAGCCGCAGCGTCTAGCGTATTATTTAAGTTTAATTATAAAAGTTAATTACTTCAGAATGAAAACGAAAGTAGAAATACAAAATGAACAGACATTTCATTTCACTATAAAAGAAATTAATAGATATAACATTCAAGTAGCTGAAGCAATAGAAAATAAAAATGTTAAATTAACTGAGAAGCTTAAAGCAGAATTAATTAGCTTAGAAGCTGATTTAAAGAAATCTTATTTTGGAATCGCCGAAGAAAGTATTACAGTTGTCCCCGTTTAAACGAATATTGATGGTTCCAGAAAAAATATTCGATTAAGCGGGGTATTTGATTAAACGGGGAACACAGAAATGTGATATTTAATGCGTAATAAAAAGGTAAAACAACCATCTGCAGCATAATTAATTAATAGCATAATAAAATCATTAATATAATAACGTAAATTAGTAAAATAAATACAATTTCTAATATAAAGTAAGTACGTAATAATTTAATATCAGTTCATGTAACTGTATGATTTACATTATACTTAATATAGTTCAATGGAATTTGGTTAAAACTTTGCGATCACAAAAAACGTGGATACGTTTTTGTGCGTTAGCACACGCTTTCTGCTAAATCATAGCGCCATTTATTAACGAAAATTTCGCTTTTTTCGCTAAACCTATTCCAGTGCATATTGTTATGAAAACTGGAATTATATTCCCTCTTTCAATCCCAATTTCCATTTTATCTCTCTTATTTTTGGCTTTGTGTTTTATATTGGAACCTTACTTCTGCTACCTGGACTTCTGTTTTCTTATTTAACGCTTCAAAAACTGCAGTTTTTCATAAAGGTTTCTTTCCATTTAAAATTCATAGGTAGTTTTCCATTTAAAATTCATAGGAAGCTTTCCATTTAAAATTCATAGCAACGCCTTTTTCCTAACAAAACTGCGACTAAACTTAAAAATAATCCATTGACCAACTTATTTTACTCATTTGCAAAAAAAGGAAGGGACATCATTTAACCTGTCCATTATACACCTGCCAGACGAAATAGTTGCAAAAAGAACTGATAATTTGTCTTCAATGGAAATGAGTCGAAAATGACAAAAGGTGAAGAAAAATTCAATATGAAACGTGTTTTTTGCGCCTGTTTTCAAACATAGGTCACCCAGATGGTATTCGAATAAGCGGGGAGATTCGCGAAATTTATTCGGTTTAAGCGGGGAAAGATAACATAGATCCAATGCCGATAAATTCGGTTCTGGAGAGTTCTATTCGAATAAGCGGGGTATTCGATTATCCGTTACCCGATTAAGTGGGGAGGACTGTAATGCTTTATAGGATTCATTTACTAAAGCAAAGGACATTGTTGTTGACGATTTAGTAAAAATCGAAGAATTTTTGGTTGTAAAAATACAAGAAATTAGGAATGAAACCAGTAATAATTCAATTTCTGTTAAGGATAACGCTTTAAAGTTACCTAAATTTGAGTTGCCGATATTTTATGGCGATATTAGCAATTGGATTATCTTTAAGGAAACATTTCTGACTGCAATTCATAATAATGAAAATTTATCAGATCAGTTAAAATTTTCTTATCTAATAGCGAGTGTAAAAAATTATCCTGCTAAATTAATTTCGGGATTTTCAATTTCCGGTGATAATTATAAAGAAGCGTGGGAAACTCTTGTTAATCGCTACGATAATCGTAAGAATTTGGCATATTCATCACTGTCAAAATTCATTAATGCTAAATCATTAAAATCACCTACGCAAAAATCAATTCTAGAACTATTGGACACTTGTAATGAAGTTATTAGAAATTTGAAATCTTTAAAATTTGAATTTAATGAATTTGTTGATTTGATTTTAGTTTATTTAATTCAAACAAAATTTGATGATAATTTACGAAAACAGTGGGTGTTATCATTAAATAAAGATTGTTTTCCAACTTATGAAATGATAATTAGTTTTCTTGAAAACCAAGCACGTAGTCTGCAGAATTGTAATGTTGAATTTATTAAAACTGAATCTAAGTTTAATAATAAATTTGATCCTAAATCTCAACATTTTCCAAAAAGATCGGTATCGAATACTGTCGTAACGGATAATGTGAATAAATCACAAAAAATTATTTGTCCAAAATGTAATGAACCCCACCAACTTCATAGATGCCCATCAATGCAGAATTTATCTGTTGAGCAACGCTGGCATTTAGTAAAATCTAAAAAGTTATGTACGAATTGTCTGCGTTCTAATCATTTTGTTGCTAATTGTTTGATAAATACCACATGTAAACATTGCAATTCGAAACATCATACACTCCTTCATCGTAATCAATCTGCCCCTGCACAACAACAAATTATTGGACAACAAGATCATGTAACAACCCCAAATGCTGTAGGTAATTTAAATGAATCAAATTGTTTTACTAATCAATTGTTTAGTAGAAATTCTCAAACATTGTTGGCTACTGCCATTATACGTGTAAAATCCAAATCAGGCAAATTCATTCCTTGCAGGGCGATGATCGATAGTGGCTCTCAAAAGAGCCTACTTTCTAAAACTTGTTGTGAAAAATTAGGTCTTCCATCAAGGCCTACAAATCATAAAATCTCAGGTATAAATAATTTAATTGCAGAAACAGCTCTTCAGGAAGTTTCTTTGACATTCTCTCCCCATTTTAATGATGAAGTCTTTCAGTTAGACGCGTTAGTTGTTAACCAGATAACAACAAATTTACCAAATTTTCTGATTACGACTACGTTTCGGCCACATATCCGGCTTGAATCTTGCGGATCCAAATTTCCATGTGTCCAGTCCCATTGATCTTCTTATAGGTGCAGATTTGTTTGCTAATATCATAATAGAAGAGTCTATTTTAGGACCAAAAGGATCACCGAGTGCTATTAACTCTAAACTGGGTTGGATATTATCGGGAATTATTTATTCGAATGAATCAAACCAAAATTCATCTGTTAGTTGTCATGTTACGACGCAGATTACTTCTCAGCTGCAAAAGTTCTGGGAACTTGAGTCGGTTCCCAGTTCTGATCCAATTTCTCTTGTTGAAGATAATTATTCTAAAACCGTTTCACGCACAGAATCAGGACGATATGTTGTAAACTTGCCTTTTAAATCTAAGCCAATCCTCGGTGATTCAAAATCTCAAGCTCTAAAGCGGTTTTATTTATTGGAGAAGAGACTCCACCAAAACCCTTTGCTTAGAGAGCAATATTTAGCATTCATGCAAGAATATATCGATTTGGGGCACATGGAACTTGTACCAAATTCAGAAATCTCAAATCCGGATCATTTATATCTTCCGCATCACGGGGTACTAAAAGAAGATAGTTCAACTACACGACTTAGAGTAGTATTTGACGCATCTGCAGTTGGTTCATCAGGCCGCTCTTTAAATGATTATCTAGAGATAGGTCCGAAATTGCAGCCGAAAATATTTCCTTTATTATTAAAGTTCACAATGAATCCAATTGCTTTTAGTGCTGATATCGAAAAAATGTTTAGACAAATCCTCGTTAATCAGAATCATATTGACTATCAACGCATTCTTTGGAGATTTAATTTAGACGACACTATCAAATCATACAGGCTGTTGACCGTTACATACGGTTTTTCCTGTGCACCTTTTATGGCCATTAGGACATTACGCCAATTGGCCATTGATAATGAACAATATTATCAAAAAGCCTGCCAAATTATTCAAGATGAAATTTATGTTGATGATGTCCTTTCTGGAGCCGATTCACGAGAAAATGCTCAGAATTTAGTTACACAACTAATAAGTATTATGAAATTGGAGGTTTTAATCTACGGAAGTGGGCCTGTAACGATCCTGATGTAATATCTCATTTACCTGATGAAATGAAGGCTTCCTCAAAAAAGGTCATTCACGAAGATGATACTGTTAAAGTGCTTGGTTTACTTTGGGACTCTTCCAAAGATATTGTACAAATTAGGTTCGCTGATTTTAAGGATGTACAAACAAAACGAGATTTGTTATCTGTAGTGGCTACAATCTTTGACCCTCTGGGTTTCCTAGCTCCTACAACAATTAAGTTAAAAATCATGATGCAAGATCTTTGGAAGGATAAGATTTCTTGGGATGAGAAAATCCCACATGCCATACAACAGGTTTGGAATGAATTTTCATCTGAAATGCATTTATTGAAATCGTTAGAAATTCCTCGATATATGAATTTATTTAATGAAGTAAATGTTCAAATTCAACTGCATGGATTTTGCGATGGTTCGAATAAAGCTTATGCTGCTGTTACATATTTACGAGTTATTACATCTGAAAAAGTATTTGTCAATTTGATTGCTTCAAAAACTAAGGTAAACCCTATTAAAGTTCAAACATTGCCTAGAATCGAACTCTGTTCAGCTCTTTTGCTAGCTAAGTTATGTTCTGTCATTACTGACACATTTCCAGTAAAGTTTGACAATATTTATTTGTGGTCAGACTCACAAATTGTTCTCAGTTGGCTAAAAGCACCACCTTTAAAGGGAAATCAGTTCGTATTCAATCGAGTATGTCAAATACAGGCATTAATGCCTTCCCATGAATGGAATCATATTCCAGGTGCTTTAAATCCTGCAGATGTAGCTTCTAGGGGAATTCCTCCACGAAAACTTCTTAATCATTCTCTGTGGTGGCATGGGCCTCCATGGCTGCTGTCAAATGAGCAAATCCCAATACCAAAGTTCACTGCTCCGATTTCAAAGTTAACTCAAGAAATTGACTCTGTCAGTAATGTAACACAAGTAAGTGCACCTCCTGACTTTCTTCTTAAGTTTTCGAAATTCTCTAAGCTCTCAAGAGTCACAGCCTATTGCCTTAGATTTATTCATAATGCTAGACATAGTACATCGAAAAAATTTGGAAATCTAAGTTCAGAAGAAATCTCTAATTCAATTCAATTCATTGTAAAATTAATTCAAAGTTCTGAATTCAACACAGAGCTTAAGTTGTTAAAAGAAAGAAAACCCTTACCAAGCAATAGTAAACTATTATCACTCAATGTATTTTTAGATTCAAGTGATATAACTCGAGTAGGTGGTCGTTTGTCACAACATCAGTCTTTAAGCTTTGATAGAAAATATCCGATGCTACTCTTAAAAAATAACTTTGTCACTAAACTATTAATAAAGCATGTACATGAGAAACATATGCACGCAGGTACACAGCTAGTACTTTCTATTATACGCCTACAGTTTTGGTTTGTTAATGGTCGTTCTACTATACGACAAGAACTCAACAAATGTGTACTTTGCAAACGCCTAAAAACACAAGCTTGTCAACAAATGATGGGAGATCTTCCCGTTGACAGAATCACCCCAATCCGTCCATTTTCAAGGTTGGCATAGATTTTGCCGGCCCCTGCATAACTAAGCCAAATTTGCCTAGAAGTAAGATAAAATTAAAAACTTACTTGGCTGTATTCGTCTGCATGTGCACTAAGGCAGTGCATCTGGAAGTGGTATCAGACTTGTCTGTGCAAGCCTTGCTAGCAGCCCTAAAGAGATTTATTGCACGTAGAGGCCGTCCGTCTGATATTTATTCAGACAATGGTAAGAATTTTGTAGGTCTAGCAAATCAACTGAAGCAGTTATTCCAATATTTGAGGGACAGAGAAATTCAAGATTTTCTTTCGAGCCAAAACATCAATTGGCATTTCATTCCTCCATATGCGCCGCACTTTGGTGGGCTATGGGAGGCAGCTGTAAAGCTTACAAAAAATCATCTGTTAAAGGCATGTAAATCCAGTATTTTAAACTTTGAAGAATTATCCACGTTACTGTGCCAAATAGAAAGTTGCATAAATTCAAGACCTCTAACGCCGATGTCATCAGATCCATCAGATCCGCGCGCATTAACTCCAGATCATTTTCTAATCGGAGCACCGCTCCTTGATATTCCAGAAGCTTCTAATTCGTGAATTCTATCATTAAATGCTCGTTGGCGCCTTTTTGAAAGGGCCAAGAACCAATTTTGGTATAGATGGTCAAGAGAATATCTCCAACATCTCCAACAGCGTCCTAAATGGACTACTCCAAGTGTTAATCTACGAGAAGGAGACTTGGTAATAATTCATGAACGATCCCTGCCCATGAGATGGAAAATGGGCCGCATTCTACAAACTTTCCCAGGACAGGACAATCGAGTTCGAGTCGTCTTGATTAAAACAGCGGACGGTGATATCAAGCATCCTATTACAAAGATATCCCCTCTACTGCCGGGGGCGGAGGATGTTGCATCCTAAAAAGGAATCTTCAGAAATGGCACTATTATTTCTGAAATATGACTGTAGATGGCAGCACTAAAACTTTGTTCCTGATAAAACGAGGCTATTTTGACTTTAATTAATTTTATATTTCATTAATTCTCATTCATTTGTGTTTGTTAATTCCCAATATCTTTTTTCATAGATATAATTTGTATGTATTCATTTGTAATTCATCTTTTTAGATTATTCTTTATTCTGCAGTTGACTGCGGGACTGTTTTAGAATGTTCTGATTCAAAGAATGTTTACGTTTTGCTGAAGTCTATTAAATCGCTTTAAAAATCCCATTAAATCATATTTTTATTTCTGTAACAATTCATATTCGATAGTCTAAAATCAACAAACAAGTCAACGAATGTTTTTCAAGACATAAGAAACCATAAAATCGAAGACAGTTATTGAAGTTAAGAAACCGATACTTTTTTATACAAGTCGCCGACAAGAAGAATTGCTCAGGTAATAAATCTCTTTTTGACTATAATAAAATCAATTCTCAATGTTTATGCAATTAAAATCTCAACAATATTATTTTGACTTTTCGTGCTGAAAACATACCATTATTAATATTTCAGATTCCATCTTTTATTCATTTGGATCAGCAAGTCTGAAATTGCATGTAAAACGTAGCAAATGAGATGCGATCGCATTACAACGAAGTTTTCAAAATACTCAGATCTTGATGTAATAATATACAGTAATTCTGTTACTGTACAAGTGTCTGAAATCATTTGCGGGTCCCTGAAAACGCTATCTGCTTTCTATTATACAGGAAATAAATTGTAGTAAACCTCAGAAACGTACATGAATTTCGTAAAATAATAAATGGTTTAATATAATTTAAACGCGCCCCAAACAATGTTTCTCCTTATACCATTATGTAATGGAATACATTTGTGTGTGTGTGTGTTTTTTTTTTCAAATTAATAACAAATATTCTTTGCACCACAGATTGTACAGAATGTATATTTTAGTATATACTTCATAGATGCATATGAATTTCATTATGCTTGAAAGAGTGTAATATCATTAAAATGCATTTGAAAATATTTTTCCCATTGGCTGTAATGTAGTGATGGGCGATTTCGATTTTTTTAAATCGATTTAATCGATACTACGGCCAACTCGATTTAATCGATACTTTAAAATTTTTAATCGATTTCTCTGAAGGTAATATAATTTTCATTTTCCTTCAAAAGTCGAAGATAAAATAGTCGGATTTGCCAATTCCAAAATTTCAGTGTATTAGTTTCTAAGATAGAAGAATTAAAGAAACCTCAGAACCCCCCCCCCCCCTGCAAAATAGCGTTTTTTGTTGAGTGATGTACACCAAAAATTGATCAGGATCAATTTTTATCAGGTACCAGCTGAATCTGAATTTTGATGAAAATCCATGAAAGCGCGAGACACAGCTATTGCGAAATCATAAAAAATGCACATATCAGCGCCACCTGTAGGGCAAATTACACCAAGAACTAAACAACACTAATCTATGTCAGGGATTTACTGAATCTGAATTTTGATGAAAATTCGTTCTTGAGATAGCGCTATTGCGTTAATCATTAATAATGCAGTATAGCAGCGCCATTTCTTACGCGATTTCCACCAAAATGTAATTATAGCATCAAATAATATCAAGGACTAATTAAATCTAAATTTTTATGAAAGTCCGTGCATTAGTTCTTTAGATAAAGCTGAAATGGAAGCAGGGGCGTGCGAAAAGCTCAGCTGCGCTCGGTTCAAAGTTCCAATTTAGCCCCCCCCCCCCACTATTAACTTTTTCTTGTGATAGGCTATAAGTGATGTTAGTAGTAAAAATTTGGCGCCCCCTAAATTTCCGCGCTCGGAACGACCACCTCCTTTCGCCCCCCCCCCCTTTCACATGGCTCTGAGTGGAAATTGTGAAAAATTCAGCATAGCAGCGCCATCTGAGAAGCGATATACATCAAAATGCAAAAAACATCAATTCATGTCAAGGGCTAACTGGATCTGAAATTTGATGAAAATCCGTGCATTCGTTTTTCAGATATAGCTGTTGTGCAAATCGCAAAAAATGCAGCATAACAGCGCCACCTGTTAGGCTATATTACACCAAAAATTAATTAGATTCAGTTTATATCAAGGTTAAATTAAATCTAAAGTTTTGTGGAATTCCGTACATTTGTTCTTGAGACAGAACGGTCAGAAATTTTTATCACATACAGACTCACAGAGTGACAGACCCACACACAGACAGATATTTCTTAAAAACCATGAAGTCATGTTAAAGACCTTCTAAAATATATAAATCCATCAAAAACGGGAAGTCGAAATTTTTCACGAATCTAATACTCTCTTCTTGTAAAGTTACAAAAGAAAGTAAAAATGTAAAATCGATTCTGCCTGTAAGATCGGTCTTTAGATTCGATTTCGATCTTTAGATTCGATTTCGATCTTTAGATTCGATGTCGATCTTTAGATTCGATTTTGATCTTTAGATTCGATTTCGATCTTTAGATTCGATGTCGATCTTTAGATTCGATGTCGATCTTTAGATTCGATTTCGATCTTTAGATTCGATGTCGATCTTTAGATTCGATTTCGATCTTTGTAATTAATTTCATTTTGATCTACTAAAATTTACCAATTTTATTGTTTTAATGGTAGTATTAGTGCAAAATTACGTATAAGAATGGATTTTTTTTTCTTTCTAGGCTAAATCAGTATTGCATGCAAGTATTTTTTCTACGACTCCGGAGGAAGGCATCAAGTTTTACAGCTCTATAAGAGAGGGGAAATCGCAATTTGTGCATTAAAAACTATAAAATCTCATAACTTCTGGGGGGGGGGGTGTATCCCCTGCGGGCCACCCCGTTAATTCGACACTAGGTTAAATCGTTTAATTTTTGTTTAGAAGTCCAGTAATTTGAAGTATTAGTTTATTATGTTTTATTTTTCACACTCATCTGTTCTAATCCCTCCCCCCCCCCCTTCTGCGTCAGTTTTAACTTACAGGGCCGTTCGAAATATGCATACAGTTTTTAAAATGTCCAATTCTTGGTCTATTTTATTTTAGATCCACATTTTAAATCCTTCACAAAAGATAAATAAGGGATCGCCCTTCAGCCCGTTTGGGGTTTATCTACGCCCCACCGGGGGCGTATTTTTTTGTTTCTTCAAAAGAAACAAAAAAAATGTTGAGAGGGGACTTGCACCCTCCCCCAATATACTCCTTAAAATTTCGCTCATTTAATTCTCTACCATTTTTAACTTAAAAGTTTAAGCTATATGGCACCCCCAGAGCCCTACCACCCCCCCCCCCTGTCGATCACTCACCTAATTTTGCTTATTTCTTCACATCATTTCAATCTTTAAAAGGCTATAACTTTGCTTCTATTGGAGTTACAGTGGGGAGAAAAATTCTAGTATAGCTAACCACTTCTCGCAATTCTTTTTCCTATTCCAGTTTCCCGGTTTCCCCTATAGGACCTTTTTGGGGGGGGCAGAGGGGTTTTTTCTCATTTCTTGATACAATATGTCTATTGAAAGCTTATGCTTCATGCATTACAAATCTAGCATAAGAAATTTTCTCCCATCGTTTTAGGTCATAATACGGACCCATAAAGGGTTAAAATTTTAATTTTTCAAACTTCTTCGAAAAAAAAAATAAAATAAAACATTGATACATATCAGCGAAATTGGGGTTCGAACCCGCAACCTTTTGATTGCACACGTAATCCTTAAGCTTATTGCACACGTAATCCTTAAGCTTATTGGCCACCGAGTGCTCAGCAGCGCTATTATTTCTTCAGATTGTCATCTTTAAATTCGTAATATCTTTTGAATGGAATGTCCGATTTGAATAATTCAAAAAGTAATCTACAGATATTGTAACAGGCATTAATACAAAATGATTTATTTGGATAAGGATTAAGGTATCGATAGTATGGTCTAATTTTGGTTGGTGTATTTATCGCGTTTTAAAATGTAAGAAAGTAGTTATAGTGTGTTAACTACAATAGCTGGACATATGGCATCGCGCGGTTTTTTATAGATATTGATATGTTCTTTAATATTATAGAGCCTTTTTTTAATTTATTTAAAAGTATTTCCTGACGATTCAATTATACATCCTAACGATTCAAAAAATACACACGTAATTGTTCAAGGTTTCACTTCTGTCGGCACTCTCGGAGTGCCACTATTTTTTTTTCCATGTTCGCCCGTCCTACCCCCCCCCTTCCTCACCAATCTTAACTTACAGGATCGTTCAAATTATGACTGCGATTTTAAAAAAGTCTAATCCTCGTTCTATTTTGTTTTAAATCCATATTTTGAAACCTCAACAAAAGATACATTTGGGCGGGGTCGCCCTTCTGTCCGTTTGGGCAGAACCTTGCCCCCCTGGGTGGGGGGCATATTTTTTGTTTCTTCCACACCATCTCATGTAACATATCTTTATAAAGCTTTTATCTCCTCGTTTTTTGCTGTTACTACCCCTCTCTTCACCTAGTTACAAGCTCTTGGCACTTTTTATAGTTTCAAAGAGTACATGTTCCCCGCGGCCACCCCATGAATTCAACACTAAGTTAAATACTATATTTTTGTTTAGAAGCTCAGTTATTTGGATTATTAGTTTATTATGTTTTTTTTTTCAAGTTCGTCCGTTCTTATTCCTCTCCCTCCCCCCTTCCTTGCCAATCTTTACTAAATGGGCCGCTCAAAGTAATGCATGCAATTTTTAAAATGTCCAATTCTCGTTCTACTTTATTGTAAATCCTCATTTTGAAACTTCGACAAAAGATACATTTGGGCTATGATCCCCTTCCGTCAAGAGTGGGGTTTACCTGCCCCACCCCCCCCTTGGGTATGGGGCATATTTTTTGTTCTTCCAAACTATCTTGTGTAACATTTGGTTGGCATTAGAAAAAAAATGTTTATACTCCTTGTTCCCCATCCTAGTTACACGCTCTTGGCACTCTTTATCCTCGGTTTAATACCAAGTTACTCAGTGTTGTTATTAGTTGAGTTATGTCTCTCAAATTTGTCTAAGTTTTTGTGTAAGTGACAACCATAAGTGACAATCATTTTAAAATTTAAAATCTTATTATCCGACTCTAAAATCTGCAATAGCTTAATTCTAAGCCTTATTAAAGAGTGATGAGGGGTGGGAGGCGGTAATTATGGTCCTGCTGATTGTCTAAGTTTTGGAATTAGTAATTTGGATCTTCTCTGTGTGAATCAGAATATCGAAATATCGATTCTAGTATCGATTCTAGAACTGAGAAATCGATTCTTATTATGATCGATGTTGTTTTATACGATGCCGATTTTAATCGATTCTCAAAATTTCCAGAATCGCCCATCACTACTGTAATGTAATGAAATAAATTTCATTGTCTCTGTAATTTAACTATACATTCAATTTTCATAAAATTTGAAATGACTCGAAAAATTTATGAGACAATAACATATTTTAAATTTATAATGATTCCATTGGGTAGTTCTTGCATTGTTATATGCGTACAGGCAGATGGATGGACAGACAGATAGACATGCGTACGGACGGACTGAATGACGACTCTAAGTGCTACGTATTTACACAATTACGAAGGCACCTAATAACAGTTTTTAAAACAACGGATTATTTATTTAATTTGTATGCATAAATTATATAACTAATTATTAAAACAAGTTCAACAATTAATCTGACAGGAAAAATAAGATCTCAAATTACACAATTATAAACAAGGATTTTTTTTTTTTTTTTTTTTTTTTTTTTTTTTGTAAATTTAAAGATTTCTATTTATAATTAATAAAACAAAACTGTCTGATTCATTTACTATATTTGCTAATTGACTTAAAAGATCTTGAGCTTTGATCTTCTTAAATTGCGTTTCGAAAAGTTTTTTTGTTTAAACCTCGAAAAAAAATTGCAACCTCCTATTTTCCAAGTAAAATAACGGGAGTATAATGGAGTGTAACTTAAATGATATTCAAATTCGTTACGAAAGGACCAGATTAATAAATTTCAAACAGCTAGTAGTATATCAATTCAATCTACAAAAGATAGAGAAAATTTCATTATTTATTTTACTCGTGTTAATTACTTTAAAAGCTTTTATCTTTGATCTTTTGCGCGAGAATATTTTTTGGGTACTTACAAATTGCCAAAAGAATAATATATTATTTAGGGAATCGTAGCAAATATCAAAGTAACGTAAATTAACTATAATGCATTCATTTATATCTTCTATGTCTTGATAAAGCCTTGTTACTAATTATAAATATTTGATGAGCCAAAAAGAAAAATTAATCAGTATATAAAAGTCTGCAAACCATATTAATTTTATACATAAATATATCATACTATAATACATACTCAATATAAAATGCGTGACGCATTAGAGCCTTTTAACAGGATGAATAATAAAGGTTGTGGTCACTACATGTACACTACATGTGTACACTACATGTGTACACTACATGTGTACACTACACGCACACAAAATTAATAAAGAAAATAAAATAATGATCTTTATTCTGGTAGTTGATGATATCTTATGCAAAGTAGTCATTGGGTATGGGGGTGGTCACCGTACTATTCATCCATCATGGATTTGTATAATATAAATTATAAAAAATAAAATATGTGTAAACTATATATAAAATGCATCGCAATTACGAAATAAAATTTAATTGTATATTTAAATATTTTTAATACGTAGTAATGCATTATTAATGAATTGTTGATGAGCCAATTTCGACAAATTATCTAAAATGCCAAATAACTCAAGTATTACCGAATTGCGTAATAGAAACATCCTTATAGTTCCAAAAGTAATATTCGTATTAAATAATAAAAGTTTACTGCGTCGGATTAAGTGTTTTATATCGAATTACAATATATCTTTGAATGAAATTTTGAATGAAATACGGGACATGAAAAATCGAAGTGTATGGAAAATAAGATTACAAATATCTCGGAAACTAATTATCTGATCGACTTTGTTCTTTATGCAAAATTTGTGTTATTTTGTTGTCTTTTTTGTTCACTCCTTAAAAGAAAAAAATTCGAAAATTTTTATGTACCATTCATCAGAACAATTATTTCGAGAGTCTGAAAATCATAGTTCCAGTAATCGAGGTTACTTATAATCAATGGTTTTCTTTAGATTATTATATACTAAGTACACACCAAATTTCAAGTCTCTATCTTAATTTGTACAGGAGATAGAGCGTTTACAGACACCACACTTCCAGACAGACGAACGACAGGTTTTTTCTCTCTCTCTCTCTCTCTCTCTCTCTCTAAAAGTATGTTTTTCGGAATCTTCAGTGTCTGAAACGTGAAAATCCGTCAAAAAAATTTCAATTTTCAAAACGATTGCAATACTTACCCTGTACTAGGTATGATGGGTAAGTAACAAATCCTCGACACGGAAGACCATCCCGGGAACCGATCTTCCGAGTGCTTCTGAGTGCTTATAAGCTTATCAGTGCAATTCTAAGGGAAGAGTCAAATCCACAGCATACGAATACACTGACAATGATTGGCTTTAATAATATTATTCAACAGTTAATAACACAAAAAAATACAATTTATTAGTTTTGGCTCTAAAACTCATAAAAAATGTCATCGGTACATGCATTGACGAGAATTGTACTATGTTCGCGATGTTCTATATATCTATATAGTTCTATATATCCATTAACAATTACGAGACATCATTTTTTTAATTTTTACAAATTGCCAAAAGAATTAATTTAATGTTTAAGGAATTATAGTGAGTATATAAGTAATGTAAATTTACTAATGATGTGTTTTTTTTATATTCGTTAAATTTTTTCGTGACATATGTTTTGGAATAATTTCTTTTAGAAATGATATTAACTAAATACACCTTAATAATAACTGAAATTTACAAAATATTTTTTTTATTCGTGAATCATGTTTATTTGTTCAGCGGTAAATTTTTCAGAAATAATAACAATTAACTCTTTTCAAAAATTGTCTGTTTTTTAAAATGTTTTTAACAATTGAAATCTTGTTTGAAATTCCAGAATAACAATTACTAACAGTAATCATTACGATAATTTTCTGCTAGACCAGACAATTCTGTTGCTGAAATTTGATGATAAATTTGTCTATTTTTATAATACTTTTTAATGAATTTTAATATTTCTATCGAGACTTTCGTAATCTTTTAAATTTTGATGCGAAAAACATACCATTGTTAATACTTAAGATTCTAACTCTCATCCATACATACCAAAAAGTCAGAAATTGCACGTCAAACGCAGCAAACGAGGTGCGTTCGTACTTTAACGAAGTTTTTAAAATATTCAGATTTTGGTGTAATAGTATACGGTACTTTGAATTCTATACAAGTATCTGAAATCTTTTGTGGTTCCTTGTAAATACTATCTGCTTTCTATTATTCCGGAAGTAACCTCTTCTAAACCTTAAAAACGTATATCAATTTCATAAAATGAGAAATAGTTTAATATAGTTAAAAAGCACTCCAAACAATGTTTCTCCATAACATTATGTAATGGAATACTTTTGTGTGGCCCTGTAAATTAATAAAAGATATTTTTTGAATGTATATTTTAGTATGTACTTCATAGATACATATCAATTTTTATTATGTCCGGAAGAATGTAACATCAATAAAATGCATTTAAATCTATTTTTTCCCATTAGCTGTAATGCAACGGAATACTTTTGATTGCCTCTGTAATTGAACTATGCATCGGATTTTCATAAAATTTCAAATGACTCTACAAAGTTATGCAACAATTATATATTTTAAATTTTAAGCCATTCGTTTCGGAAATTTTTGTGTTGTTATATACGGATGACAGACGGACGGACAGACAGACAGATGGGCGGACAGACTGCCTGAACGACAACTATATGTGATACGTATTTACATAACTAAGAACGCATCCAATTACAGTTTTAAAAACAATTAATTATTTGTTCAATTTGTATGTATAAATAATGTAGCTAATTATTAAAACAAGTACAAAAATTATCCTGACTAGAAAAAAAGCCTAAATTACACAAATACAAATGAGTTTTCTTGTAAATTCAAAGAATTTTACTTATAATTGATAAAAGAGAACTGTCTAAATCATTTACACTATTTGATAATTGATTTAAAAGATCTTTACTTAGATCTTCCTAAATTACGGTTCTAAAAGTTTTTTAAAAAACCAGAAAAAAAAATTGCAACCTCAAATTTTTCAAGTAAAATAACGTGTTCTTGGAGTGTAAATTATGAGATATTCAAATTCGTTACGAAATGACCAGCTTCATAAATATCAAACACCTAGTAGCATACCAATACATTCAGACGAAAAATGTAGAGTATACTTTGTTAATTATTTTACTTGTGCTAATTACTTTAGAAGCTTTTATCTTTGATCTTTTGATCGAAAATATTTTTTTTGCATAATTATACATTGCCAAAAGAATTAATTTAATTTTTAGAGAATCGTATCAAATAACAAAGTAATGTAAATTTATAATGATTTATTTCTTATATCTTCTACTCCTTGATGAAGACTCATTACTATATATAAATATTTCATGATACATATGAAAAAAATAGCTAATTAGTATATAAAAAAAATTAAAAATAATATAAATGTTATACGTAAGTGCATTCTAATATAATACATACTCAATATAAAATACGTGACGCATTATCAATTTCAACAGTGTGTAATATCATTAAAATGTATTTAAAACTGTTTTCGCGATTGGGTCAAATGTAATGGAATATTTTTGATTGTGTCTGCAATTGAATCTCTTTGAATTTGTCTCTGCATCCTGTTTTCATGAAATTTTAAATGACTCTACAAAATAATGAAAATATTATATATTTTAAATTTCAAATGAATCGTTTGGGTAGTTTTTGCTCTGTTATATGCGGACAGACGGACTGAAAGACGGCTATCGGTGCTTTGTATATACAGTAAAACCCCGATAATTCGGATTAATTGGGACCGGACCCAATCTGGATTATCGAAAATCCGGATTATCCGGAGAATTAGAAAAAAAATGAAACAAAATATAACATACTAACAGAAAATCACCTTTATGTTAAACTTATTGAATATTTGCAGACAGTAATAATGTTTACTTTGCTTAATTATTCCGAAAACATGTCAGAAAAAGTTTTTTTTTATTTAGAATACAACGATGAAACAAGTTAATGTTATCGAAATTAGCCAATCGCTTCTCAAACTTGAAAAATAAATTACCAAACCGATCCGAATTATCCGGAGATCCGGATTATCGGGGTCCGAATCAGCGGGGTTCTACTGTACATAATAACGAACGCATTTAAAGATAATTTTAAAAACAATGAATTATTTATTTAATTTTTTATAAATAAAGAATATAATTAATTATTGAAACAAGTCTACAAAAAGTGTCCTCACTAGAAAAATAAGTGCCTAAATTACGTAAATGTAAGTAAAGTTTCTTGTAAATTCAAAGATTTCCATTTATAATTAATAAAACAAAACTGTCTGATACATTTACTCCATTTGGTAATTCACTTAAAAGATCTTTACTTTTATCTTCTAAAATTACGTTTCTAAATTTTTTTTTTTAATTCGAACGAAAACAAATTGCAACCTCCAATTTTTCAAGTAAAATAACGTGTTCTTGGAGTGTAAATTAAGGGATATTCAAATTCATTACGAAAGTACTAGTTTCATAAATTTCAAACAGCTAGAAGCTATACCAATGCAATCTGGAAAAGATTGATTAAATTTCATTATTTATTTTACTCGTGTTAATTGCTTTAAAAGCTTTTATGTTTGATCTTTTCCGCAAAAAAAAATATTTTTATATATAATTAGAAATTGCCAAAAGAATTAATTTAATGTTTAGGGAATTATAGCAAGTATCAAAATAATGTAAAATTACTAATTATGAGTTTCGTATATATTCTATTCCTTGATAAAACCTTATTACTATAGATAAATATTTGATGAGATAGATATGAAAAATAGATAATTGGTATATAAAAAGTTTATAAATAAAATAAATGTTAATGCATCATACTGTAATATATACTCAATATAAAACAGGTGGTGCATTACACCCTCTTAATATGGTGAATCATAAGGGAGTAATATCGTTAAAATTAGATAATTGGTACATAAAAAGTTTATAAATAAAATAAATGTTAATACATCATACTGTAATATATACTCAATATAAAATAGGTGGCGCATTACACCCTCTTAATATGGTGAATCATAAGGGCGTAATATCATTAAAATGCATGTGAAATTATTTTTCTCATTAGCTGTAATGTAATGAAATACTTTTTAACTATGATTGACTATGTAATTGAATTATGCATCCGATTTTCAGGAAATTTGAAATGACTCTACAAAATTATGCAAGAATTCCATATTTTAAATTTCAAACGATTCGTTTGGATAGTTTTTGCTATGTATATACGGACAGAAGGACGAACGGAAAGACGGACGGACTGAACGACGGCTATAAATGCTACGTAATTACATAATTACGAATTCATGTTATAAAAGTTTTTAAAGCAGAGGATTATTTATATAATTTTTTATGAATAAATAATGTAACTAATTATTGAAACAATATCAACAAAAAATGCTTTTTGCATAAACAAAAAGTATCCTGACTTGAAAAATAAGCTCCTAAAATACACAAATATAAATAAATTTTCTTGTAAATTCAAAGGTTTCCATTTATAATTGATAAAACAGAACTGTCTCATTCATTTACTCCATTTGCAAATTGACTTAAAAGATCTTTACTTTGATCTTCTGAAATTACGTTTCTAAAAGATTTTTTTTTAATTATCGAAAAAAAAATTGCAACCTCTAATTTTTCAAGTAAAATAACGTGTGTTTTTAGAGTGTAAATTAAGGGATATTCAAATTCGTTACGAAATTACCAGCTTCATAAATATCAAACAGCTAGAAGCTATATCAAGGGATTCTGACGAAAAATGTAGAGAAAATTTTATTAATAATTTTACTCGTGTTAATTACTTTAAAAGCTTTTGTCTTTGATCTTTCAAGCGAATATATATATCTAATTGCATAATTACAAATTAAAAAAACAATTTATTTGCTGTTTAGGGAATTGTAGCAAGTATCAAAGAAATGTAAAGTTACCAATGTTTTGTCTTTTATTTCTTGATAAAGCTTTCTTATTGTATATAAATAAATAATGAGCTATATGAAAAAGTAGCTAATTAGTGTATAAAAAAGTTTACAAATAATATAAATTTTATACGTTAGTATAAAATCATTATACTATAATGCATACTGAATATAAAATAGGTGATGCATTACATCCTTTTAACAGGATGTAACATCATTAAAATGCATTTGAAAGTTTTTTTTCTCTCTAGCTGTAATGTAACGGAATAGTTGTGGCTATCTCGGTAATTAAATTATGCATTCGATTTTCATGAAATTTGAAATGATTCTACTAAATTATGCAACAATTATATATTTTGCATTTCAAACGGTTCGTTTGCATAATTTTTACTCTGTATATGCAGAGAGACGGACGGACGGACTGAAGACGACTATTTGTGCAACGTATTTACATAATTACGAACGCATTTAATTGCAGTTTTTAAAACAACGCATTATTTATTTATTTTTTTATGATTAAATTATGTAACTAATTATTGAAACAAATACAAAAAGTATACTGAATAGAAAAATAAATACCTGAAATGCACAAATATAATTAAAATTTCTTTTAAATTCAAAGATTTCCAATTATAAATGATAAAACAGAACTGTATGATTAATTTACTCCATATGCTAATTGACATAAAAGATCTTTACTTTGATCTTCTAAAATTACGTTTCTAAAATATCTTTTTTTTTTTGTAAATTTCGAAAAAAAATTGCTACTTCTAATTTTTCAAGTAGAGTAACATGTTATTAGAGTGTTAATTAAGTGATATTCAAATTTGTTACGAAAGGATCAGCTTCATAAATTTCAAACAGCTAATAGAATACCAATACAATCTCAAAAAGGTATAATTTTTTTTTACTCCTGTTAATTACCTTAAAAGCTTTTATCTTTGATCTTTTGAGCGAAAATACTTTTGGAGTAATTTCAAATCGTCTAAGGAATTAATTAAAAACTTTCGGGTCTGGTGTACTATTAATAGTACATGTCTTTTAATAGGGAATTATTTTGTTTTAAGAAATACTTTTGTTACTATTTACATGTAATAATGTCAATATAGTACCTGTGCCTAATATGGACACCCTAAGGAAAATGTATTTTTTTCAGCCCCATGTACACGTGATAGAATTCCAAAAATATATGACCATGATCCCTGGACTGTTAACTATCATTATTAAAATTAGCGACCTTGTAACTATTACGGTTTTTATTTAAATGATAAAAACAAAAAATGTTTACAAATGTCCATATAAGGAACCACTAGTCCCTATTATGGACAGGTGGCTTCTTATTGACCTACTGCACAGGGGGTATGAATGAGCCACTCTTCTATGGAATTTTAGATAAGAGGGGATGAAAAATATATCTTAAAGTATTGCGGGGAGGGTAGGGCACAGTAAAAATCTTCAGAACATGCACTTTAGAACGGGGTCATTTTCGATTGTGGCTCTTCGAAGACCGATGCAAAGCACCTAAGTTACTACAAAATATTATGAAATAATCTAGTTGGTTTTGCTTAGCTTTCTATTTTTGTGAATCTGAAGATTCACCTGCTGTACTTCCAATGTGGACATAAGGTGTCCATATTGGGGATCGGGAGTAGCTTTATTAAATCTTGTAATAAATAATTAAAGAAAATGTTTTTAAGCAATATATGCAATAGCAATGGAAAATATGTTTTAAAAGCTTTCTAAAATACCCCACTTTTCAATATTTAAAGTAATTTTACAATATCTAATAAGAATTTAAACTTACCTGTAATTACTATCAGCAAACCACGAAACAACAAGTTTCCTTCTAAATGGCGAACAGCGCGCTTTTTGGTGCTTTGCTGGCTTAATTATCTTTTCAACTGCTTTTTTTCACGGACATGTAGAGCGATCTCTCTATAAAAATTGTTACTTTTAAAAATATTAGGGGTGTCCATATTGAGAGCACTGTCCCTATTGGGTACAAATACCTTATAGCAAAAGCGATAAAAGCGATTCTTTCTTTCTAAACATATATTTTACGCTATAAATTTAAAGTTAAAGTTATTTTCCTGAAAGAATCCTGTGTAATAAAGCGTAAAAAGTATTAGAAAGTTGCAACATAAGTTAAATCTTATTGTAATACAATATTCTCTAAACATCTCCAAAAATTCTTCCTCAGCCTATTGTCATAAGAATATTACTTGAATAGTGCGCAAAAGAACAACATTCGTTATCTTCCAGATAGTGAAATATTCATTAAACACTAATTAATCTATTTAGATAGCTAGAGTTAATATTATTAACGCAAAAGTAATTGTTCCATGTAGGCGGACGATACCGTGCTACCTATAATTAAAATGTCAGGGTTGAGAAAGTGAAAAGAAGTGAATTGTCTTTTCTGTTTTTCTTCCGAAAGTTGTGTTTGAGATAAATGCAGACGATAATGCAGCAGTGAGCTGCTAGTGAATTTATTCTTTGTAAATAAAGAGTTTTTTAAAAGAACCAGTGCATATGGAATAATTTGTGTAGTGTGTGAATTAATAAATAACAGTAATTTTTCCTAAAAACAGAAAAAAAAAGATTCGGACCCGAAAGGATTAATGTTTAGGGGATCGTGGCAAATATGAATGTAATGTAAAGCTATTAATGATGCGTTTCTTATATCTTATATTCCTTGATGAAGACTTGTTACTATATATAAATAATTAATGAGATATATGAAAATATATCTAATTAGTATATAAATAGTATACAAATAATATAAATGTTATGCTAAGTACATCATACTATAATAATTAGTCAATATAAAGTTGATGACTCATTGCACACATTAAACAGGGTGAATCATCAGGGTGTAACATCATTAAAATTCACTTGAAACTATTTTTCCCATTGGCTGTAATGTAAAGGAATAATTTTGGTCGTCTCTGTAATTTAATTATACATCCTATTTTCATAAAATTTGAAATGACTGTTCAAAGTTGTGCAACAATTACACATTTTAAATTTCAAACGATTCGTTTTTGTAGTTTTTTTTTCTTTGTTAGAGGAGACCGGGGCACGTTGGCCATAGGGGTACTTTGGCCAATTTGCTTTAAACTTCAAACTAGTCACCAGATGTCGCCACAAGTCCAGAAACATGTTAGAAAACCTGTTCCCCTACCCTTCCATGAGTTTTAGTTCGCTTAACAAAAGCAAACTAAGAACAACGTTGATTTTTCACTTTCGTTGATCTCGAAGAAAATTTTAGTTAGTGTGCAGAAAGTGTTAATGCTCTCAAGAGATACTTCACAAGACCAAAAGTGAGTAATATTTTGAAAGTTCAATTTATAACGATTCTTTTGATGTAACAATAAATATTAAATATTGTTAAGATATGTGTAGAATAGCAAAAGTATTTCAAACATGGCGAGGGGGCAGGTTGGCCCACTTAAGTTGAGGCACTTTGGCCCGATCTTTCCCGGTCCATTGTAACCATAAGCTACAGCCATTGGACCGCATAGTTTATGGCCAATTCAAAAAAATATGTTAATTCAGCCTGTGATGATTGGGTGATAACTAATAGACACACTATGACCATCTACGATATTCTGGAAATTGTGAAAACTGCCCTTCCCAATCCAATAAATCCAGTTAATATAACATCAGGTTTTCAGATAACTGGAATATGCCCTTTCAATAGGAATGTTTTTACTCACTCTGATTTCATGCCTTCGTATGTCAGTGATAGACCAGAGCCTTCAAGCACGCACGACGAAGCAATTGGTGAAGCTTCTAATGAAACCCAGGTAATTATGGGTAGGCCTATTTCTATAGATGTGCGTTCCGCATCTTCTCCTAATCCATGCAAGACAACTCCAACACCTGAGGACATTAGACCATTCGAAAAGGCAGAGCCAAGGAAGAAAAATGCTTCGAATAGAATGAACAGAACTTCTGCAGTCCTCACAGACGCCCCTGTGGAATTAGTTATTGAACAACAGCTAAAGGCGACAGAAGAAATAAATAGCCCCAAAATTAAAAATGATACTAAAAAAAGAAATCAGACCAAAAAACGCAAAGGAAAGCAATCTGTGAAAAAGATTTTGTTTCCTTTTGATCCCTCACAGCCTGGATGTAGTGGTCTGAACCGTCAAAAAATGAAGAAGAAATCTATTAAAGAAAGTGACGATGAGGAAGACGAAGACAATATCTGCCTTCGTTGTCTGAAGGAGTTTAATCAAAATATGCCTGAGGAAGAATGGATCCAGTGCTTGAGTTACAAACTTTTGGCTCATGTGAAATGTGTTCGAAAAGAGGATAATGGATTATATTTCGAATGCAATCACTGCAATGGTCCCTCTAATTTGTAAAATTAATTTGCAATTTTTTTTATATACATGCATTAAAGTTCTTATTCACTATTATGCATTTTATTTAACTTCTAAGTAAACAATAAAAAGATTATTGCAGGCCGACGTGCCCCACTCAATGGAAGGGGTAGGTTGGCCCAGACGACATCACACCATAACTAAATTCATAAAGTTCTTAAAATTTCATATTAACTAAAAGTAAGCGTTTCCCGCACTAGTTAAATGTACTAGGTATTATAAAAAAAAATACTACATCTGAAAATAAACAAAATTTAGGCATTGAAAAAAATAAGATAAAAAAACTGGGCCAACGTGCCCCAGTCTCCCCTACATGGGGACAGACGGACGGGCGGACTGAACGATGACTAAAGATGCTACGTATTTACATAATTACGAACGCATTTAATATCAGCTTTTAAAACAACAAATTATTTTTTTTTTAATTTTTTATGATTAAAAAATGTAACTAATTATTGAAATTAGCACAAAAGTATACTGACTAGAAAAATAAAGGCCTAAAATACACAAATATAAATAAATTTTCTTGTAAATTCAAAGGTTTCCATTTACAATTGATAAAACAGAACTGATGATCTCGATTAATTAACTCTAATTCATTTACTCCATTTGCTAATTGACATAAAAGATCTTTACTTTGATCTTCTGAAATTGCTTTTCTAAAAGTCTTTAAGAAAATTCAATTTTTAATTTTCCAAGTAAAAAAACGTGTTCATAGAGTGTAAACTAAATTATAATCGTATTAGTTATGAATAGATCAGCTTCATAAATTTCAAAAAGCTAGTAGCATACCAATGCATTCTAAAAAAGATAGAAAACATTTTATTATTTATTTTACCCGTTTTTATTACTTTAACCCTTTCGAGTCCGATTTTTTTTTCTGTTTTTTGAAAAAATTTATTTTTAAGTTGCGAACTTGAACAGTATATATCCATATAGATTAATTAGTGTTTAACGAAAATTTCATTGTCAGAAAAATTACGTATGTTGTTTATTTGCGTACTATTGAATTGATATTCATATGACAATAGATTAAGGAAGAATTTTTGGAGATGTTTAGAAAATATTGTATTACAATAAGATTCAACTTATATTACAACTTTCTAATACTTTTTGTGCTTTATTACATACGATTATTTCAAAAATGTAATTTTTATTTTAAATTTATTGAGGGAAATATATGTTTAAAATAAAAAAAAATCTAAAACGGCGCAAAGAGAATTCGAAAAATAATAATAATTATTATTATTGCTAAATGCCGAAACATAATTGTAGTCATTTAGTAAATGCATAGACATATACTAACACTACTACATGTAAATAGCATCAAAAGTATTTCTCAAAACAAAATAATACTTTATTAAAAGACATGCATTATTAATAGTACACAAGACCCGAAAGGGTTAAAAGCTTTTATCTTTTTGAGCAAAAGTATTTTTTGGATAATTATAAATTGCCAAAAGATTTAACTTAATGTTTAGGGAATCGTAGCAAATATCACAGTAAGGTATATTAACTAAAAATTTGTTCCTCGTTAGAACAAAAATCAAATTTCTTAACAATATTCCCATAATGTTTCATAATCCATACTGAGAAGTATCATTTTTCTTTCATGTGTAGTTTTGTTAAAGTGCAGATAGTGCACTATATCGATGTCATTTCAGTAAAAATGTTTCTCATGAATAAGTTTCTTGTTTTAATTTTATTTGTACATCTATTTACTAGAAACTTCCAAATAAGTAGTAATACAATATACTTTGAATATTTATACTAACTTAAAAATGAATTGAATGCAGAATTTAATTTTTGTTATTTTAATGAAATGGGTATTTCTATGACGTTACTAACTGTTTAGAACTTAACGTAAGTATATGATTTCAACTGAAAAACAACATTTACTTTTGTAAGACAAATTGATAGTAACGCACTATTGGAAACAAACAAAAGATACAAAGTTGTTTTCCAAATTCTAATATTTATGCGATATCTGCTTAACTGTTTTCCTCTTAATTTAACACATAACCTACATTTACACTGTGACATTCTATTCGCTAAGAAAAGTAAACGTATAATACACGGCTTGAGTTAGAAATAAACATACTGCATTTCTAAGCGCATTTAATCATTGATTAAATTATCAAAGGACAAATATTAAACAAGACTGTCTCCAGAAAGAACTAAAATAAACTTTTAAAGAAAACTGACAAGCACATATTAAGTAAAACAAATTAAAGTTGAATATTACATTATTTCATACAAATTCACTTGGCGCCATCTTTCAGTAGAGTTTGAATAAACCCGAAAAGGTACGTTGCAAAGTTGTGTTATATTATGCTGGCTTTGTTTTATTATGTAGTGCCACCAAGTAATTTAGAAAGGACAGTTTATATTTCTAGCTTGAGTTATCATTGCTACTTGTTTTGAATGTATATATTGTTCGATATATATGGTAAAATGCTTTTCTACTATAGAATATTTCAGAGAAACAAACAATCGTCTTTAGAAAACTCCGTAATATAGAACTCAAAATGGAATTTAGTTGACACTGACATGAGAACGACCGAAACATTAATACAAGTCCTATAAGCAAATTTTACCTCAAAATATTTATTCAATATTATTTAATTTAAGTGTGTAACTTACTGAAAATGTCAATAAGTGATACTTGATGGTATTTCTGTATTATCACCTTTCCAAATTCTTTAATTAGACATCCTACTTAAACTTATTAAATAGCGAAGTTTTATTGCATTATTTTGAATGTATTGGAAAGTATTTCACAACCTATGCTTGAATCATGATTTTTCATTCTTATTTTTATGTTAATTAAAAATTCTACTTTCATTGTAAGATCAAAACTAAATTTCTTAACAATATTTCCATAATCTTTCATAGTCCATACCGAGAAGCAAGATTTTTCTTTCATGTTGAATTTATTAAGCCGCTGGTAGTGCAATTTCAGAATATATCGGAATCACTTGAGTAGATTTTTCTCAATTATAAATAAGTTTCTTGTTTCGATTTTATTTACAATTATATTTATTAGAAACATTCAAATATGTATTAGTACAGTATATTTTCAATATTTGAATTAACTCAATAATAAATTGAATGCCGAATGTTAATTTTTCTTATTTTAATAAAAAATATAAGTATATTGTTAATCATTGTTTAGAACTTATGCAACAAATAACATTTGTATGAGTTTCAAGTCTAAATCTTGATACACTATTGCAAAACAAATTAATAGTAACGTATTATTTGAATCAAACAAAAATCACAAAATTGTTTTCCAAATTCTAATATTTACTCGATATCTACATTAACTATTTTTCTATTAATTTAACATAGAATTTGCATTTTGCAATGCGTTGTTGTATTCATTAAGAAAAGTAAACGTATGATACACGGCATGAGTTAATACAAACGTACTACATTTCCAAACGCATTTAATCATTGAATATACAGGGTGTTTATAAAGTCAACGATCCATTTTGATGTTTAATAACTCATAAAATAATAAAGATAGATTAAAATTAATAACATAAATGTTTAGATAGACTAAAAAAAGGTTTCATGACCCTTGTCAATGAACTTCCAAGTGTACCCCCTTCGTCGCACGGAGAATATCAAGTCGATAGTCAATTTCACGCTAGGTAGCGGCAAGCATGTAAGCATCCACAGAGGCTATTGTGGTCTGGCTTTTAACCTCTTCAGTCCCTGAGTACACAAATGGGTACATCAGTTTTGTCCCATTTTATTAATGATACTCAACTATAAAGGAAATTTTGATATCAGAATAATATGTTTCGAATTCTAAGATTCGAGCTAATGAAAATAAAACAAAAATCTCGCTCTGAAGTCAAACGAGAGAAGAAATAATTTAGTAATAATTAAAAATACTATAATAATCGCCAGTAGCGAAGAGGTTAAGTCATCAATGTTCGACACTCTTCTCCTGTAAACGTTGTCCTTTACAAATCTCCAAAGGAAAAAGTCCAGCGGCATTATATCAAGTGATCTGGGTTTCCAAAGAAATTGGACCTCCTCGCCCAATCCATCTTCCTGGCGTGAAATTGACTATCAACTTGATATTCCCCGTGCGACGAAGGGGGCACACATGGAAGTTCATTGACAAGGGTCATGAAATTTTTTGAGTCTATCTAGCCATTTATGTTACTAATTTTAATCTATCTTTATTATTTTATGAATTATTAAATATCAAAATGCGTCCGGGACTTTATAAACACCTTGTATTATCTAAGAACAAATGTTAAACAACAATATTTCCAGAGAGAAATAAAATAAGCTTTTAAACAAAACTTACAAGCACATATTAAGTAAAACAAATTAAAATTGAATATTCCCGTAAACAATGGTGACGTCACTGCAACGTCGTTATGAAGTCACATTGTGACTTTGTGACCATCGATTGTCGATTTTACGTCACGTGACGTCGATGTGAAGTCACAGTGACTAAAATGTGAAGTCGTTATTGCCGTTTTAGAGCTCTTTTGTGACGTTTCACAAAGTGGTCACAATGTGACAAATTTGTGAAAAATGTGTCATTTGTGACTAATTTGACATTAACATTGTGACGAAACTGTGACAAAAGCGACGATATTTAAATTGCCAGAAACATGTTTTTTAAAGTAAATAACATGTTTTGAATGATATTTATAAATTTCTTAAGATTTTTAAGAAAGTCACATCTCAGTCACAATGTGACGTCACTGAGTGGTGGCATTTTGGTCACAGATGTGATGTAACCAAAGTGACTCACAGTGACGTCACTGTGACCATGCATGCTATTAGGGTTAGTTTATTTCATACAATTTCGCTTGGCGCCATATTTCCCTAGAGTTTGAATAAACATGAAAAGGTATGCTGTGTTATATTATGTAGGTTTTGTTTTGTTTACGTTGAGCCACCAAGTAATTTAGAAAAGATAATTTATATTTCTAGCTTGCGCTTTCATTTCTTGTTTTGAATGTATATATTGTTTGAGATCGATATTAAAATGCTTTTTTTTTTCATACAAGATTTGAAAGAAATAAACTATCATCTTTAGAAAACTCTGGATTATAGAACTCAAAATGGAATTTAATCGACACTGATACGAGAACGGAAAAAAATTAATTCAATTGCTATGAATAAAATTTACCCCAAAATATAAAATTAATACAATTTTATACAAATATGTAACTTATTGAAAATGTGAATAGGTGATACTTGATGGGATTACTGTGTTATGATCATTCTAAATGCTTTAATTACACGTCCTTTTTCAACTTATTGAATGGCGAAGTTTTATTGCATTATTCTGAATGTGTTGGGAAGTGTTTCACGACCTATGCTTAACGCATGATTTTTCATATTTCTTTTTATTTTGATCTATTTGAATAAATCTCCTTTTATTGTAATATCAAAAATCAAATTTCTTAACAATATTCCCATAATATTTCATAATACATACTGTAAAGTATAATTTTTCTCTCATGTTTAATTTTGTTAGTGGGCAGATATTGCACTTTCAGAATATATCAGTATCACATTTTTCTCAATTATGAGTAAGTTTCTTGTTTTACATTTATTTACTCATCTTTTTGCAAGAAACTTTAAAATAAGTAGTATACAATACATTTACAATATTTGAACTAGTCCGGGAGCCGACCGTCGATTTATCTATGTATCGAGTAAAAGGACCGGACATACATCAAAATGTAGGTCTCAATGTGCACATTAAGAATATCACTGTCTGCCAGGTCCTATCCTGCCGGAACGCAAGGCAGCCGCACTTTTATGACGTCAATTTTGAGTGTTTACCTATGTATCGAGTACAAGGACCAGACATACATCAAAACGTAGGTCTCAATGTGCACATTAAGAATATAACTGGCTGCCACATACATCTAAATGTAGGTTTCAATGTGCACATTAAGATTATCACTGGCTGCCAGGTCCTATCCTGCCGGAACCCGGTGGCAGCCGCACTTTTATGACGTCAATTTTGAATGTTTACCTATGTATCGAGTACAAGGACCATACATACATCAAAACGTAGGTCTCAATGTGCACATTAAGAATATAACTGGCTGCTAAATACATCTAAATGTAGGTTTCAATGTGCACATTAAGATTATCACTGGCTGCCAGGTCCTATCCTGCCAGAACCCGGTGGCAGCCGCGCATTTATGACGTCAACTTTGAGTGTTTGCCTATGTATCGAGCACAAGGACCGGACATACATCAAAATATAGGTCTCAATGTGCACATTAAGAATATCACTGGCTGCTAGGTCCTATCCTTCCGGAACCCGTTGGCAGCCGCACTTTTATGACGTCAATTTTGTGTGCTTACCTATGTATCGAGTACAAGGCCAAGACATGCACCAAATGTAGGTCTCAATGAGCACATTAAGAATATCACTGGCAGCCACATACATCAAAATGTAGGTCTCAATGTGCACATTAAGAATATCATTGGCTGCCAGGTCCTATCCTGCCGGAACCCGGTGGCAGCCACACTTTTATGACGTCAACTTTGAGTGTATGCCTATGTATCGAGTACAAGGACCCGACATACATCAAAATGTAGGTCTCAATGTGCACATTAAGAATATCACTGGCAGCCAGGTCCTATCCCGCCGGAACCCGGTGGCAGCCGCGCATTTATGACGTCAACTTTGAGTGTTTGCCTATTTATCGAGTACAAGGACCCGACATACATCAAAATGTAGGTCTCAATATGCACATTAAGAATATCACTGGCAGCCTGGTCCTATCCTGCCGAAACCCGGTGGCAGCCACACTTTTATGACGTCAATTTTGAGTGCCTACTTATGTATCGAATTCAAGGTCCGGGCATGCATCAAAATGTAGGTTTGAAAATACATATTAAAAACTTAAGGGTCTACTTTGTCCAATATTACCGGAATCAGGTGGCAGGAACACTTTTATGACATCAATTTTGAATGTCTACCTATGTATCGAATTTAAAGACCACATATAAATAAATATGAAGGTTTAAAAGTGCACATTAATAATATCATGATCTGCCATGTCCAATTCTGCCAGAACCATAGGTAGCAGACTCATATTTTTTCGTCAATTTTGAATGTTTACCTATGTATCGGACCTGGCAGACAGTGATATTATTAATATGCACATTGAAACCTACATTTTGTTGTATGTCCGGTCCTTGTACTCGATACATAGGCAAACACTCAAAATTGACGTCATAAAAGTGCGGCTGCCACCGGGTTCCTGCAGGATAGGACCTGGCAGCCAGTGATATTCTTAATGTGTACATTGAGACCTACATTTTGATGCATTTCTAGGCCTTGTACTCGATACATAGGTAAGCACACAAAATTGACGTCATAATAGTGCGGCTGCCACCGGGTTTCGGCAGTATAGGACCTGGCAGCCAGTGATATTCTTAATGTGCACATTGAGACCTACATGTTGATGTATGTCCGGTCCTTGTACTCGATACATAGACAAACACTCAAACTTGACGTCATAAAAGTGCGGCTGCCACCGGGTTCCGGCAGGATAGGACCTGGCAGCCAGTGATAATCTTAATGTGCACATTGAAACCTACATTTAGATGTATGTGGCAGCCAGTTATATTCTTAATGTGCACATTGAGACCTACGTTTTGATGTATGTCTGGTCCTTGTACTCGATACATAGGTAAACACTCAAAATTGACGTCATAAAAGTGCGGCTGCCTTGCGTTCCGGCAGGATAGGACCTGGCAGACAGTGATATTCTTAATGTGCACATTGAGACCTACATTTTGATGTATGTCCGGTCCTTTTACTCGATACATAGGTAAATCGACGGTCGGCTCCCGGACTAAACTAACCTAACAAATTGAATAAGAAAAGTAATATTTTTTAAATAATGTACCCATAATGTTTCATAATCCGTATTGTGAAGTATGATTTTTCTTTCATGTCTAATTTTGTTAAATCGCAGAAAGCGCACTTTCTGAATGTATCGATATCTGTGCAGTAGATTTTTCTCAATAATGAGCATTTTTCTCGTTTTTACTTTATTTACAAATCTATTTACTAAAAACTTTCATATAAGTAGTAATATAATATACATTCAATATTAACTAAGATTGTAATAAATAGAATGCTGAATGTAGATTTTCTTATTTTAATGAAAAGGATATTTCTATAACGCTATTCATTGTTTACAATTTCAGCAACAAATAATTCGTATATAGAGTATTCAAGTCTAAAACATGTTTCACTTTTATGACACAAATTAATAGAAACGCATTATTGGAAACAAACAAGAGTTATAAAGTTGTTTTCCAAATTCTAATATTTATTAGATATCTGCTTAAACTATTTTTCTATTACTTTAACTCACAACTTACATTTTGCAACACGCTATGGTATTCAATAAGAAAAGTAAACGTATAATACACGACTTGAATTAGAAACAAAAATACTACATTTCTAAGCGCATTTAATCATTGAACAAATTATCTAAGAACAAATGTTAAACAAGGATATATCCAGAAAGAATTAAAATAAACTTTTAAACAAAACTTACAAGCACATGTTAACTAAAACAAATGGAAATTGAATATTAACATATTTCATGAAAATTCGATTGGCGCCATCTTTCAGTAGAGTTTGAATAAACATGAAAAGGTAGGTCGCGATGTTGTGTTATATTATGTACAGTCGGCTGCAAAATTCTTCGAGCACTCTAATCCCTCTGGATTTTTTTCAAAACGAAAAAAATATGCAAAAATTGGAACATGTATAAAATAAATTTTTTAACGTCGTTAAAAATATATATAAAATTCCACTGTTTGCGTTTATTTACACAATGGTACAAGCGAAAAACAACGTGAACAAAGCGAACCCAAGTTCCAAAAGAGCACAAATTCCACAAAATGTGTCTTTCCACTTCATTTCTTTACTTGATTTTTTTTTCAAAAACCTGCCCAGCCAAAGGGTAATATTGTAATGTTCTGTAATTTATTAAAAAATATAAAAAAAAGATGTTTTCCCCCCCCCCAACCTGATGCGTTATTAGTATCGGATCTCTGATAACCTAACTTAATTTTTTCAGAACTGGGTTTTATTTGTGAACTAATTTAAATATTGCAGTAAAAACCTACAGCTTAGTGTGTGAGCTGGCGGAAGTCAGGAGGTTAAAAGAAATTATATCTACCAACATTGGAGTATTTATATGGATTGGAAAAGAAAGTCCTGTGTTGAAATTTAGGCGTGACCTTGCGCAACAATCGGGTTGCACGTGGCGGATTAAAAATAGACAAGGCCGGCTTCTCGGAAAACAGGATGCTGGTAAATTTATCTACGTCAAAGAAATGAAAAACAGGCTCTTATGTAACCCTTGAAACAGGATGACATGATTATTTTAGTTTGTTTTTATTTTCTACGACCTATTTAACGGAATTCTGGTGAAGCAGGAAGTTCTAGAAAGATCTTTCGAGGTCGAATGCGAGTATAAATACGGGTCTGCCTGGCCGAGCAAGCTATCATTTGCTTGAGCTCCTGCTGTTGTTCCTCATCTCCAGTCAAAATGTTCTTCTATTTAGTCAACGATCTGCTTTCTTTTCCGATTCTGGTAGTGTTGTCATCCGATGGCTTGCCCTTTGTCCGGGCAACAGATATTGCTCGAATATTTGAATACAAAAATTTACATCAGTATGCATCTGCACACGCCCATCTGAGGGTTAAAGATGTCATTTATAAGAGAATGGACTTGCCCCGTGGATCTCTGAAAATTCGAATTTTTTCAATTGGAGAGGCCGTGAAAATTTTGAGAGCATGCAAGAGGCGAGCAGCTGAGTATTTGGTTTACACCTTTCAAAACCCAGAGGTGGCCAGGATCCTACCGCTCGAACCTATGAGAATCACGACTGAATATAAGAAAGCGATTCGAGTAAAAACAATGGCTGATGATTATTCAAATTCCCAGACTTTCAGTCAATTTCTAAGCGACTTTAGACGCAAAACTTTTGATCTGTACGAGGACTTGGCTAATGAATATATATTAAAACGACGAGAAGTTCACTTGTATGAAGAAAATTTGGAGAACTTGAGAATGTCAGGACCCCCGAGAAAAGTTTTGATTCATTTCGGAGAAGAGGTTTATGAATACAGTTTGTGTTAAAAAAAAAAAAAAAAAAAAAAAAAAAAAAAAAAAAAGGGTCGAACGAGGCATGTGTTATGGAAAGACTTTTATAGTCTTTATCCATACATGCCTCGTTCGGCCCATTTTTTTGGGTTAGATATAAGTCCAATATTGGAAAACTTAAAAAGCAAAACTTGCATTTTTTCGAAAAAAAATAAATTACACATAATCATTGTTGGGGCCCATTTTTTTTGGGGGGGGGGGGTTAAATCCAATATTGTAAAATTTAAAATGATAGAAAGACTTACCCATTTTTTGGGTTAGATATAAATCCAATATTGTAAAATTTAAAAAAGCAAAACTTGCATTTTTTCGAAAAAATAAATTATACATAATCATTGTTGGGGCCCATTTTTAATCATAATGTAAGGGAAATCTTTTGAGATGTATTTAAAAAAACAGACCCCATTAACCATAATGTAAGGGTGTGCTGTATTTAAAAAACAGTTTTTTTTTCGCCATTGATTATAATGTAAGGGAAATCTTTTGAGCTGTATTTAAAAACTAGTTTTTTCGCCATTGACTATAATGTAAGGGGGAAATTCAGTAAAAAGCTATTGATGTATTTAAAAATAGTGACCATAATGTAAGGGAAATCTTTTCCTATAAAATATTAATGCATTTTAAAATTTACTTGTCGCAAGTTAGAACTTGTTAAATATTGAAATATTCGAGGTATCAAAAAAGATGATATCAAGTAAAGATTTTACAAGGAACTTGTAATGACCGTAATATATTTTCCAAAAATTCTAAAAATAAACTGAATGTTCTAGAAAATAATTATATAACTATTTTTTCTCGTGATCAGATAAAAAAAAAGGAATTGCATCATTTCCTTTCCGAGAATTTAATATCAAGGCCTCCGAAAATAAAATGTTCTAGAAAATAATTATATAACAATTTTCTCGTGATATGCATCTGTTTAAACAGATAAAAAAAAGGAATTGCATCATTTCCTTTCCGCTTCCGAAAATAAAAAATGTTCTAAAAGTTTCTTTCAGAATTGGTTCTGATATTTTTTTTCACACTGTGGCTTCCTGTTAACCGCGATAAAAAGCTACATCCTTTCTGATAATTCTATTTCAGTCCGATTGTTTTGACAAGTCTTTTATATAAAAAGGAGGTCGCGTTGTGACCAAAGCATCATTCTGCTCTTGTCAGAAAGCCTTGCTACCACTTTTTATCGACTAGTTGAAATTTTCTCTATCTGAGAACTTTGTCTTTGAACCATGAGCCTTTCAAACATTTGCATGGTCGTTGATTTCGACGGATTCCGCATCGGGGGAAAATTTTACTGCCGAGAACTTGGATTTGCCTCACTGACGAAAGGCGATAGCGGCACGTACACCTTCAGATTGAACCACCTGGCTAATCAAGCAACTTGGAAAGATTGGAAAACCATCAACTATTGTACAAACAACTTGCACGGTCTAACTCTTGAACCCCTGACTGACGAAAGACATCTTTTTGATTTCGAATTTTTTGAAACAATTATAAAGGCCGAGTATCAGTGTCAAAAAACTGATGAAAAATATATAGTAGCCTATAAAGGTGGCCATGTTGAAAGGGACGTGCTACAAGACCTAGGGATTCCATATGTGAATCTGGAAGATTTTGGATGCCCAAAATTTGATGCAATATCCCACCCACTGAAATACATTCTAGTAAACGGCTGTGGAATTCATAAAAGACTGCTTAATGATAAAATGCCACATTGTTCGAGAATTGAATGTATTGTTTTCGCCGATTGGATTCGAGATAAACTTTAAAAAAAAGAGACTTGTTGATTGAAAAAAAAAGAAAAAACGGGTCGAACAGAAACATGTTTATAAGGTAAAAGACTATTGTCTTTTATCCATACATGTTTCTGTTCGGCCCGTTTTTTCGCGTCAGATAGGAAACCAATATTGGTTTATTTTTTTTTCTAAAAAAAAAAGAAACAAAGTTTATAAAGTGATGAAAAAATGAATCGTGTTATCAGATATATTGGAATAATTTTTTTTTTAAAAAAAACTTGTTAAATTCTAAAGAAACATTTTTTTTTACGATCAAAATAAAAAAAAATTTCAAATCTTAAATTGCAATCTTTTAGCGCACTACTTTTTTCCCCCCAGTACACTCACGATTCATTTTTCCCCCCCCAAAAGACTAAAAGTTTTTACATTAAATTAATAATCAATAATTTGACCAAGATTTCAAAATCACTTCTTCGCGAAAAAGATCCTCGATAGGCACCTCTGGTGTACACAAGAGGATTAGAAAAATCTTTTTATATGAACACCATTTCTTAAATATTTACACAACTTAATAAATTTGGTTCCACCCAAGTAAGAGATTAGCAGCTCACATAGCTATGAATGTATTCCAAAATATCTATCACAGAAAGTTCACACAATAAGGCGGAAAATATTTTGTTATTTTTTTTCAAAAGTCACCAGATATCTATACTTATTCATTTTCAATTAATACAGAGTTGAAAGAAACATGTCTTACTGAAAAATTTGGTTCAATTCGATGCATAACTTCATATACTTTTGGTCGGTGGAAAATGGCACAAAAATCGCGATTGCAGCGCCCCCTTCCGGCGGAATATTTCAAAACTTTTTGGCTGTGGCAAGCATGACCTGCTTGCCACAGCCATTCACAAAAATTTGGTTCAATTCTATGCATAACTTTATACACTTTTTGATGGTAGAATAGCGACATACAGACAGACATTTTGGAAAAACATGTTTTTAGAATCTCTGACCCCGTCCATCGAAAACCGGAAATCGAAAGCGGCCGAATGAAATTATTAAACTGGATGTATCACTGGATGTAAAAAAAAAAGAAACAAAGTTTATAAAGTGATGAAAAAATGAATCATGTTGTCAGATATATTGGAATAATTTAAAAAAAAAACTTGTTAAATTCTAAAGAAACATTTTTTTTTACGATCAAAATAAAAAAAATTCAAATCTTAAATTGCGCCAAAACACTTTTTTCCCCAATACACTCACGATTCATTTTTTTTCAAAAGACTAAAAGTTTTTACATTAAATTAATAATCAATAATTTGACCAAGATTTCAAAATCACTTCTTCGTGAAAAAGATCCTCAATAGGCACCTCTGGTGTACACAAAAGGATTAGAAAAATCTTTTTATATGAACACCATTTCTTGTAACCCGAACTTTTTAAATAAAATAGATATCGAATCAGTTTAAAGTTTATATTACTCCTCAAAAATGAGCTGCATGACAGATTTTTGGTAAAGTTAAAAATGGGGGGGGGGTGAAAAAAACATGAAGAAAAAAAAATCACAACTTTGTCAATTCTCAAGATATCAAATCCAACTAAATTTTTTATATAAATGTACTCAACATTATCTGAAACTTTTGTATATATGGGTTTTTTGACAGAATCAACTTTTACCGACGAAAAGAAAAAAGAAAAAAAATTCATAACTTACTCAATTCTTAAGGGTGTTCTTAAAATCAAAAAGGGTAACTTTGTGACACATGCATTAATTTATTTTTGTTTGGAAATGCATAAAAATAGCAGGTGTTGTTATTCAGAAACTCTTTAATTGCACTCATTCTTTTGTTTTTTTAAAAAAAAAACACAATAAATTTTTCATAACAAGCCTTCAAAGTTGACACTTTTGAGCATATTTCCCGACGAAAGCAGAAAAACCGGTCGAAAAGGAGGAGAAAAACGGGTGATTGCGTCATCGAAATAGCTTATAACTCGATAAGTAATTTAATTATCATAAAATGGAAAAATAAGTTCAATTCGAAATCGCTTTCATAGTCAGGCATTAAAATTTTATAACTTTTTGTTGAAAAATGAATTTGTAAATGTGTCAAAACGTTTTTCGCTTGTTGAGCGGATCAGTTGAGAACACCCTTAAGTAATCAAATATAATTACATTTATTTTACATCTTCTCAATAATATCTACAATTTTTATATTAACAAGTTTATCATAGGACTAATTTTTCTAGCAAAAATAAATTAAACAAAAAATAGGAGTTGGAGAAAAAAAAAACTCAAATCCAAACTGCTTATTTTCAGACTCATTTTTAAATTCAATTTTGCTCGCATCCAAATGACAAATTCCCTTATTTAGTAACTATGGCGAATTGGTCGAGTTTTCAATAAAGTCAGAATATATTTTAAAAAAGGTATTTTGAACAGAAATTTCTGACTTTATGGTGATTGAAAGATTGAGAAAATATAACAAATTGCGTTTTTTCAGACTCATTTTTAAATTCATTTTTTTTGCACTCAAACGCATCTAGGTTCGACTTATTTAGACTCTGCATTAGTTCTTGAGATATAGCTATCGCAAAAAATCGTGCAAAATGTAGCATAGCAGCGCCACCTGCTGGCCAATTTACACCAAAACTTAATCAGCGTCTATTTATATCAAGGGGTCACAGAATCTGAAGTTTGGTGAAATTCTGTGCATTAGTTCTTGAGATATAGCAATCATGAAAAACGTGGCACAGCAGCGCCACCTGCTGGCCAATTTACACCAAAACTTAATCAGCGTCTATTTATATCAAGGGGTCACAGAATCTGAAGTTTGGTGAAATTCTGTGCATTAGTTCTTGAGATATAGCAAAAATCGTGCAAAATGTAGCATAGCAGCGCCACCTGCAGGCCAATTTACACCAAAACTTAATCAGCGTCTATTTATATCAAGGGGTCACAGAATCTGAAGTTTGGTGAAATTCTGTGAATTAGTTCTTGAGATATAGCAATCTTGAAAATCGTGCAAAATGTAGCATAGCAGCGCCACCTGCTGGCCAATTTACACCAAAACTTAATCAGCGTCTATTTATATCAAGGTCTAACTGAATATAAAATTTTATTAAATTTCAAGCATTAGTTCTTGAGATAGAGCGCCCACAAATTTTTTGTCACATACAGACAGACGTATAAATCCGTTGAAAACCGGAAGTCGAAAATTTTCATGAATCCAATACTTTCTTCTTGTAAAGATAGAAGAAAGTAAAAAGGCTGCTAAAAAAGGTATTTTGAACAGAATTTAGCTTAAGATGATTTTAATAAAACTCGTTTCTACAAAAAAAAAATTAGATTAAATTAATGCAAGTTGCTCCTTTTTATTATAAAATGTAACATTATTGTGTGTCATTATTATATAAACAAGTTGGAAATTGCACGTGAACGTAACAAATGAGGTGCGTTCGTCCGATAACGAAGTTTTAAAAATATTCAGATCTTGCTGATATAGTAGAGCGTACTTCGGATACAGTATAGTAGTCGAAATCTTTGTGTTTCTGTAAATATGCAGAAAGTAATTTTTATTACACCTCAGAAACGTATATCTTATTCATAAAATCGGAAATAGTTGAATATAATTAAAACACGCCCCAAACAATGTTTCCCCGTAGAGCATTATGTAGTGGAATACTTTTGTGTGGCCCTGTAATTTAATAATAAAAGTTCTTTGCATCACAGATTGTACAGAATGCATATTTTAGTATATATTTCATAGATTCATGACAATTCTATTACGTTCGAATGAGTGTAACATCATAAAAATGCATTTGAATCTGTTTTCCCATTGACCGTAATGTAATGGAATACCTTTGATTACCCCTGTAAATGATCTATGCATCCGACTTTCATAACATTTGAAATGACTCGATAAAATTATGTAATAATTATATATTTTAACTTTCAAACGATTAAAATGCATTTGAAATTTTTCCCCATTGACCGTAATGTAACGGAATCCTTTTGAATGTCCCTGTAATTGATCTATGCATCCGATTTTCATAACATTTAAAATGACTCGATAAAATTACGCAATAAATGTATGTTTTAAATTTCGAACGATTAAAATGCATCTGAAACTTTTTTCCCCATTGACCGTAATGCAACGGAATCCTTTTGATTGTCCCTGTAATTGATCTATCAATCCGATTTTCATAAAATTTGAAATGACTCGACAAAATTATGTTATAATTATGTATTTTAAATTTCAAACGATTCGGTTGGGTAGTTTTTGCGTTGTTATATGCGGACGGACAGACAGACAGACGGACAGACAGACAGACAGACGGACGGACTGAGCGACAACAATAGGTGCTACGTATTTACATAATTACGAACGCACCTAAAAATGAGCGTTGATAAAATGGCGTGATTTTGAAGTTTTTTGACCTGCATAACCCCTTCTGCCACAGGTAAACGCAACGTCTCCCGACTGCCAGACCGCTTGCTAACGTATTGTACCATAAAAGGGAAAAACATATTAAAAAATTAGCCTTGATAAAATGACGTTATTTTGAAGCTTTTTGACCTGCATAACCCCTTCTGCCACATGTAAACGCAACGTCTGCCGACTGCCAGACCGCTTGCAAACGTATTCTACCATAAAAAGGAAAAAACATATTAAAAAATGAGCCTTGATAAAATGACGTGATTTTGAAGCTTTTTGACCTGCATAACCCCTTCTGCCACAGGTAAACGCAACGTCTCCCGACTGCCAGACCGCTTGCAAACGTATTCTACCATAAAAGGGAAAAACATATTAAAAAATGAGCCTTGATAAAATCAGGTGACGAAAACGTTGCTAGCTCTTAGACTATTATATTATGTAACCTAGATTTTGTGTAAATATTCTTTAAGGACATTATAAAACGTATGAGTAAATAATATAAAATATTTATGCTGAAAAGTCTGTTATAACTTAATGTCTGTGAATCACATAACATGATTGCAGATATGCTTACAAAACCATTGGGAAAAATTAAATTTAATAAAATGTGTGAAAAAAATATTTTAATGCGGCAGCATGAGGAGGGGTGTTGTAGTATGTGTTCACTTGCAACCTGCCTTTAAATGTTTATTTAAATTTTATTGTTTGCCAACTTCTTTAAATTCTGCTTTTCCATAATTTATATTTTACATGTAATATGAAGGTTGTTTATTTTATATTGCGTATCTACTAAATATATTTTTCCTATTCAAACTGCCTTTATTGCTTTGCTTTGCTTACACATTGAACTTATATGCTTTGCAAATTAGTTACAACAGATTATTTCAACAGCCCCTTTTAGAAAATATTACCAGAAAAATTATACCAGTTATAAATATTTCTGATTTGTTTTATTATTTCATAAATATTTTTATGTTATAAATCCATTTTACTGGATAAAGTTAAATATTTTATAAGAAAACTTTAAAATTTGCATAGCAGTTGCGATAGATAAATATCAACGACTATAAGAATTACGATGTTGTAAAAATTCTTAAGAACATTAAACGATTTCTTTTATATGTCTGGCATTTATCTTGTTTGTAATTGAATAAATTGAATGACAAAAACAAATGTTATTGCCGGCAACATTTTTAACTCTCTTTTGAAAACAAATGAAATCTTTTACACGAGTAGTGTTTAATTGTATTTACAACCGACACAGAAAAGAAATGATCGCTGCTTTATCGTTTGTTCAGATTTGTTTGACTTAAATTATATTATGTAATATAGATTACGTGTGATATTATTTAGGACATAATAAATATATTTATGCTGAAAAGTCTGGATTTTCTTCCACAAAAAGAGATTTAATTTCGTATAGAGAGATTTAATTTCGTATGAATAGAAGAAGTAAAGCTTTCTGTATTTTACATATGTAATTCATTCATACCACGCGATTTTTCAAAATGTAGGAATATTGTTTAAAGTTATTTACAACTTCGTAAATTAAATAGAAAAATCATTTTCAATATGACATTTAAAATAGATTTGTATAGTGTAAAATAAGTTTTTTAATAATAACATATATTTAAATAAAATATTTAAGGATTTTATAATATTTTTTATGCAGAATGATTATATTTTAAAATAAAGGCATTTTTTTTTTTTTTTACTTGCAGGCCTTATAAAGCAGAAAAAGAAAATATTATATGTATAGATACGGGACCAGATAGATATATTATCAAATATAAAACAAAATAATAGTATTTTTTTACTGATTTAAAAATAAATAAAATCTATGAATTAGGTACGTTATTATAAAAATACATTGCACCTATATTCGTCGTCTGGTCCGTCCGATTGTCCGTTCGATTACTCGAATATAATACCGCAAAAAATACGCAACGGTACTTTTTAAAATATAATACATGTAGTCTTTGCAGAATTTTGTCAATTCGTTCTAAATTAAATTTTTTTAAATTTGAAACAAAGTTTAAAATAATATTAGTAAAAGTTTTGTTCATTCAATTAAATCCCATCAATTAATTCAACGATACCATATGATTGGCAATGATTATAGGTTGTCTTGGTGATTACTTCATATATAAATAGTAGTCTTATTTTTTCGATATTGCTGAATTTAATATATATACATAATCGTAGTAAATTTTGTATTCAAACCATTATTCATGAGAGTGGAACAGTTAATGCAACAAGGTCTGAATGTTTATATAAATATATATAGTACGAATGAATATCATTTGTCATGTTTTGCATACAATTTCCGATTAGTTTTATTTCTTTATACTTGTTTTTATGTAATAAATCCCCTTTATTGTGTAAAATTAACTGTTTTTTTTTTAAGAATACTTAAAAATTTGGATAGCAATTGCGATAGATAATTATAAACGAATATAAGAATTGTCATGTTGTAAAAATCCTTAAGAACATGAAACGATGTTTGGCATTTAATCTTGTTTGTAAATTAATAAAGTAATCGACATAAACAAATGTTTGTTGCCGGCGACGTTGTAAAGTCATTCTCGAAAACAAATGAAATCTTTTACACGAGTAGTGTTTAATTGTATTTACAACCGACACAGAAAAGCAATGATCACATCTTTATGTGTTGTTCAGATTCTTTTGACTTAAATTATATTATGTAATATAGATTATGTGTAATATTGTTTAAGGACATAATAAATAATATGAGTAAAGTAAATAAGCTACTTACGCTGGAATGCCTGTTTTAGCACAAAAGGATGTTCTTTAAACAAAATGGGATTTAGTTTTGTGTAATGTAAATTGAATGGAAAAAGTAAAGCTTTCTATATTTTACATATGTAATTCATTCACCTTACGTGATTTTTTTTCAAATATAGAAAAGTGGTTAAACTCATTTGCCACTTAGTGAAATAAATAGAAAAATTGTTTTCAATGTGTTATTTAAAAAAGATTTCTATAATATAAAATATGTATTTTAATAATAAAATTATTTAAATAAAATTTTTCAAAATTTTTATAATATATTTTCTTTATATATAAAATGGTTATGTTTTAAAATATAGGCATAATAATTAGTTTCTTTATTTACAGAACTTGTAAAGTAGAAAAAGAAAATACTAAATGTATAGATACTGTTCTAGATAGCTATGTAAACAAGTATAAAAATAACAATAGTTGAAAAAAAATCTGTTGCATAATCATTCAGTGTTTATCTTTAAAATCATGCGTAACTCTTTTACTGTAATTCATTTTTTCCAACAATGTATTTTACAATACACTAATTTTTAATTTACAATACATTAAGTATCCACAGTTAGTCTTGCGCTTCGTATATAGCATACACCAGTGGATATAATTAAAATTATATATTTTTTACTATGTTTCTTTTTTAAGACAGTGCACAATGCATAAAAATTAACAGTTATTTATATATAGTTTCAGGATTTATACATTAGTTTATTACCGTATAATGATAAATTAATAATCAATATAAAACTTCTGATTGATAAAAGTGTATTTTTATAAACAATACTCTTATTTATTCAAACTTTATTATTTATTAATTTATTTTAATTTTTAAAGGGATCACAAACATTACATTTTAAAATAATTGTTATTTATTGATTTAAAATTTTTATTTTTTTTTGTGATGGCTAAATATATTATTTGTAACAAAATCACATGATAAAACTTCCCATACTTCTTTTTAATTAAAATTTAAAATTCATTAAAAAAGTTTTGATAAATTTAAACCATTATAACTCAAAATATTATTTGTAGAATTTAGTTCTTTCTTTATTTAAATAAACAAAAATGCATAAACTTTAATTGTCATTTCAGCTTTTTTAAAAATATTTATTTGAATAAAAAGAAATATATTTAAAATATAAATTATAGAGAAAATATCATGTAACTTTAAAAAAAAAATACATTCTTGAAAATAAATATTTTTTAAAACTTGCTAAATAAAAATTAAAGTAAAACAACTGAAAAAGACACGTAAGTTTGAACCATTTATCTTTAATGGTTTTTGACTTAAAACAATTTGAATACGAGAAGTGGTTAAAAAAAATCATTATGAAAAAAAAAAATCATTTCCGTAACAACCATTGCTTGAAATTTTTATTTTTAAAACCTAATAAAAATAAAAAATAGTATTTCCTCTTCTAATTTAATTAGAAATATGATTTAAAGTCGTTATAAAGCTCCTTAAATTGCCTCATCGTTTCATTTTATGAAAACCATTTTCAGATTTTGGTCTTTGCCTAATGGCACATAAATAAATCCATTCGTAATTCTAGTCCTATACTTCTACGTATTATAGAGAATGTTTGGAAATTTGGTAGGTAAAAAATCTAAAATTAAGGATTTTATAATCGTAATCTGTAATGAATTTATAAACATTGAAATATTGTATTGCCTTTGGAAACAAACCTATAAATGTATTTTTTATAATCTTTGCATATTAGAAATTGGTGTAAAAATAGATATAAAAATTCATCTTTACACACAAATACCAGGGAGAGTTAAATAAATATAGAATAAAATGTAGAGTTGAAATCTATTTTAAAAGTGCAGCAACAAAATCTTGTTCTTACAAAGAAGCAATTTAAAATTTTTCATGCCATTCGTGCATAGTTTATTTCAAAAAATATAAAACAGAAATATGTTGTTGGAAATTTTTAATAACTTTTCTTGTGTTGCATGAAAACTTCTGGTTTGCATCATCTAAATTATTTTTCTCATTATTTTTTCTTTTATTCAACTTTTATTTTGGCAAAACTTTTATGAGAATTGTTGAATGTTTTATGAGAATTTTTATAGTTGTTATTTTGCTGAAAACAATATATATTTTGCACTACCGGATCCACACGCAAATGACTAGGCTCATGATAATTACCTTAACGTCACATTAGTATAATCTTATAATCTTTCAACCCGATTTTGTAAAAAGTTTTATTTTTAATAAAAAAAATTCCTAAACAAATCTTTGCCAAACGAATTCTGTTTCGGGGCATTTTGCTGTCTTCAGTAATGTACATTGGAGACTTTGCCAATGTAAAATGCAAAATTTGCCAGTATTCATCTGGACAAGTTAGGCAAGTTAGGTTATCGTAAAAAATATACGATAGCATGGAGATAATAGGGGTCCTGTTTCAATAATAACTCTGTTACCCACACTTCACATACTGATATAACAACAAATATTTCTTCGTATTTCAAGCGGTCAGTGCGGAAAGTTACAAACGCGATTAGTTTAGTTCGTATTCATGACAAAAATGTTATTTATCAAACTCACTTACATGATTAACGAATCATTTATTAATTTCATAGTTATAAGTTAAATTAGAGAAGCATAAAAAAGAATAAAATTAAATAAAAACACTAATATCTAACTGAAAACACAATCTATTTTTAGCTCACAAGTTATGAAAGTCTGAGAGCGAATGTGAGCGCAGATTCTGTATGTATGCATGTATGTACGTATGTAACGCGATAACTCGTGATAAAAATATCTGATTTGACTTCAAATTTCGGATATAGGTTTACTCTGATAAGACGATTCACTGATTAGTTTTGGGACTTGATTGGATAAGTATAAGGGGCGAACGCAGGCTAATTCTCCTTAATTTGGATAAATGTTTTTCTCCATGCAGAATTATTACATCATTCAAATTTTAGATATAGGATTATTTTGATAAGGCACGTCGATGATTAGTTTTGAATGTTCTTTGGTTAAATATGAAGAGGGTAATGGGGGTGGGTAACTCTCTTAATTTAGTTAAGTGTCTTTTTCACACATAATTTACCGATTTGCTTTAATTTTAGGTATCGGGTGTTTTGATGAACGGTGACGGGTGTTTGTTTGGGTCCCTTGAATTTTTTTTTTTTTTTTTTTTTTTATAAGTATTAAGACGGGAATGATAGATTACACCCACATACATTAAATAAATAAGTTTTATGCAGAATTAACTTATTTGCTTCAAATTTTGAATATATGTTCTTTAGATAAAGCTAATCCTGACTAGTTTTGGGGTTTTATGGTAAAGTATGAAGGGGGGAACCATAGATTACCTCCTTAAGTTACATAAATAAAGTTTCATGCAGAATTGTTTTCGAATTTTGGATATAGGTTCATTCGAACAAGGCCTAAATTTTTTCTTGATGGGCATTTTTCATTGGAAAAATTGCTGTAATACTTAATTAGTGTGAATAGCTAAAAACTCAATGCTATAAATTTAACTGTACAATATTCTTTTTATTAATCTGTGCTTTGAATGATTCATTTGCTTTGCAAGCTTCCGACTGCCGACTGCTCCTGTTATATATGGATCTCATTGGTTTCCCACGATGAGAAAACGAATCATCAATTGCAAACCACAATGAGATTGACTATGGTTCTTTTTAAGCTGTAACATTTTAAATTAAAAACAGAAGATTACCTCTTTTTACTTCTGAAGAAAGGTAAATTCCTTCCTCTTGCCAGGCAAACGAAGGTGAAATATGCCACAGATCAGAAGAAAATGCGAGCATGGTAGAATCTATGTGAGCGAGGCTATATCCATCGAGCTCTCTTTTATTAAAAGCCTTGTTACCCTTGACACACTGTCTCCTTATCCGCATAAAATATTGACTATTTTTTTAATTCAAATATATTATTATCCAAGATCAACAGAAATTTATTGTTGTGGAAAATAAGAATTTAAGTTTTCGGTGCCAATTTTATACCTAACCACTCCAATTACTATAAATCTTTATAATGTTGACATAGTGAATTGTTAAAATTTATGATTATATGCGTATATGTACTAAAAAAGCAGAAAATGAAAGGTAAGTTATTAAAATGCATGTTCGTGATAAGGATACATAAAACTTGTTTCTTACTTAAAATGTGTCAAATGTAATGTCACGAACAGCATGAAGAATTTTATACTTTGTTACTTTAAAACGTAAACATTTTATAAAAAATGAAAGAAAAATGATTAAAAATTGTAATTTATTGTAAATGTAATATAATTTAACTTTGTATACATTCATTTTAATATTTATGTAGCTGTTTATTACACTCTTCTATCTTTACAAGACTAAAGTATTTGGTTCGTGAAAATTTTCGAATTCTGGTTTGTGACGGATTTAAACGTTTTAGTGGTGAGAGCTCCCAAAAAACATGTTTTTACAAGATGTCTGTCAGTCTGCATGTAACGTAAATTTTGGGGGCGCTCTGTTTCAAGAACTAATGCACGGATTTTAATAAAAAATTTTAAAGAATCAGTCGTTGACACAAATTGATGCTGATTAGTTTCATGTGTCAATCGCTCAACAGGTGACAAGACTATGCTGTTTTTTTCCCGATTTCCTAAACAGCTTTATTTCAACAACTTCCGCACGGATTTTCATCTAACTTCAAATTCTGTTAGTTCTTAACATGAAAGAATGCTGTTTATATTTTGGTGTAAATCGCTCGACAAGTGGCTTTACTATGCTGGCTTTTTCACGCTTTCCGCAACAGCTCTATCTCAAGAACTAATGCAAGATTTTCCCCCAAAATTTCAAATTTGGTTACTCCTTGACATGAGTTGATGGTGTTTGCATTATGCTAAAAATCACATCTGTTATGCTGAATTTTTCACAATTTCTGTAATAGCTCTATCTGAAGAATTAAGCAGGTTCAATTCATCCTTGATATGAAGTGATTTTATTAACGTTTTGGTGACAATAGACCTCAAAACTGTGGCGCTGCTATACTGAATTTTTACAGATTCCCGCAATAGCTCTATCTCAAAAACTAATGCACAAATTTTTATCAAACTTCGGATTCAGGTTTACATTGATAATTATTATTGCTGATTATGATTTGGTGAAAATCACACAGCAGTTTGTGCTTTTATTCTACTTTTTCCCGATATTTGCAATAGTTCTATTTCAAGAAATAATGCACGGAAATCCATACCATTAGAATCCTCACTATGTGCATAGGTTACGATTTAATTTTGGTACTGTGATACAGAATTTTCATGCGCTAAAATGCATGAAATAGAAGAAAGTTTTGCGATTGCCACATCTTTTTAGTTTTAATTTAGATTTAATTTACTACATGCATTTTCTAAATAATCATCTTACATATAAAACTAAATACATTAAATTTGAATCTGATAAGAAAACAAAAGATGCCATCTACTAAAATAATATATGAAGAAAATAAATCTGTCTTTCAAACTTTTTAAATCAAAAAAGCTTCCATCACGAAAAACAGCAATCTATGAAATGTAGGAAGTTTTCGTAATTGAAAATTTTATATTATTTACAAAGGAAATTGACATTTTTATAAAAGAAAGTTTTCTCTGGAAATTTAAGTTTCCTTTTTTGTTTAAATTTTCTTCACTTGTAATTTATTCTTTTCAAAACTTCAATGAAACTTAAAAAAAGAAAGATCAGCAACTGCTTCAACATATGCGGTAAATAGAAAATACTTCTTGCAAGTTAAATAAAAAAAGCAAATAAAGGAATAGAAATTTCTTAAATGTTTAAGATACACTGAGAAAAATATGTAGTTCTGACATCTAGAATCTAAATTATGGCTCTAGAAAAAATAGTTTCATGTCATCCTTATAAATTCTAGTTCAATATGTTTGAGAGTTCTATAGTCTCCTACTGGAATTCAAGAGTGTATTACTATATTCTCGTGGTCAAAATCATGCAAAAATCTCTGCAAATAGAGGCGACACACAAGAGGTTTGATATGGTAACTGTAATTCTTGTTTACAAAACCATTCCCGAAATCAAGCGATAATTTCTCGTTACTGAAACGATTCAATATCATTTCGTCACCTAGAAAACACGAAACTAGAAATGGTAGGTCGTTTCGTCTATTCAGATTAGTTGATTAAACTATTCGCACAATTCGATCATCTATAATTCTAGTTCTGGTATTTAGAAAGTGATTAACTATTCATTCTAGGTGAAGGCGATATATTTTTTTTCTCGGCGTGCATTATTCTTTATCATCAAGCAAAATTCTAATAATAATAATAATAATAATAATAATAATAATAATAATAATAATAATAATAATAATAATAATAATAATAATAATAATAATAATAATAATAATAATAATAATAATAATAATAATAATGTGACATTTTAATAACATATTGATTGTTATTATAATTTCAAGGTTGCATCTTTTCAACAAGTGAAATAAAAATACTTTAAAACTAGTATAAGCTAATTTTTTATTAATTGTGAAAAAACTATTTTCAGTTATTAAAAGATTCCGTGTTATTTTACTACTCTCAATCGACACTAACCTAAGTTATTAAAGCTATTTTCCATTTTACTGTTCTTATATATTACTATTTCTATTTAGATTTAGGTTACTATATGCATTTTCAAAAGAATCATCTTACATCTAAAACTAAATGCATTAAATTTGAATCTGATGGGAAAAACAAAAGATGCTATCTACTAAAAATATATATCAAGAAAATAAATCTGTCTTGCAAACTTTTAAATCAAAAAAAGATTCCTTCACGAAAAACAGTAATCTTCTATAAAATGTTGGAAGATTTCGTAATTGAAAATTTTATAACATTTACAAAGAAAAATGACATTTTTATTTAAAAAAAAAATGTTTTCTCTGTAGATTTAAGTTTCCATGTTTGTTTCCATTTTCTTCACTTTAATTAATTTTTTTCAAAACTTCAAAGAAATTAAAAAAAAAGAAAAGCTGCGGTTTTAATATATGCGGTAAATATAAATTTAACTTTTTCAAAAAAATGTATAACCGACTCCAAAGAAAAGCGCTAAAAAGAATTAAATAACTCTATAAAATTCTCTAATGACAAATCGTTATCCAATAACCACACATTGACTATCATGTACCGGTATAAAACGGTTAAATTTAATATATAGAATTTAATATCCACCAAACATAGATTTTCCAGAGAATATTTTTTCCAAGAGATTAATTTACATATTTTTGATTTAATTTTTGAATATATACTTATAAAAAGTAATGAATTACTTTTTGAAATTGGTGCCAAACAATCATAATCGATAATGATTTCTCCATTTTATTTATGGTACTAGACATAATATATCCACAATTCTTACTATACTTAAGGTAGTTTGGCACCAACTTCAAAAAGTAATTCATTACTTTTTATATGTATATATTCAAAAATTAAATCAAAAATATGTAAATTAATCTCTTGTAAAAAATATTTTCTGGAAAATCTATGTTTGGTGGATATTAAATTCTATATATTAAATTTAACCGTTTTATACCGGTACATGATAGTCAATGTGTGGTTATTGGATAACGATTTGTCATTAGAGAATTTTATAGAGTTATTTAATTCTTTTTAGCGCTTTTCTTTGGAGTCGGTTATACATTTTTTTGAAAAAGTTAAATTTATTTCCTACTTTTTAGTTATTTATACCGTAATACATAATTATGTGTACTGACATATGATGGCTCTTTGCAACGCATTACTAATGAACGCACTTTGCTGAATTCTGATGTATTCGCTTTACTTGTGACTGTTTGATTGTCAACTTTTCAAAAGACACAATATGTGTTAGTATCGTTGTGAATCTTTGGGTTTTCTGGATGTGGTAACTTCTTCAGATGTGGCACGACGAAAAGCTACCGCATTCATGAAATCTTAAAGTCAACATCTAATCGTACGGACATCGGAAGTGGTTATCGAAAGGTGACAATGCCTCAAGTAAAGTGTCCTTACACAAGCGCGCGGCAAAGCGCTTCCATATATGAGTAAACAGCAAAATGACTCCATGTATCAATGAATAGTAAAATGCTTTTCTAGTGTAGTCAAAAGTACTCCCCCTTCAGTCAGAAAAAGCAAAAAGAAAGATTTTAACAAAAATCGTTCTATGATTCAATAGATAAACATCAACAATCTAATTCCTATAAATGCAGTAAAGACACCGGAAATGAGCGGTAATGATTCGACGAGGAATCCGAAAATCATAACCTGTACTTGGCTGCATCCATAAGAGAGTGACAGCATTCGATACTCAAATACTTTTTTCACGGACGCTTTTGTCCCAACTAAACTGTTAAAAATTTCACCTTTTTGCTGCATCGTCACTCCACCGCTTTTATGGAAAACGATTATTTCAGCCTATCATGAAGCATTCTCATGGGTCAAAAGACAAATATCTTATAAAAGCGGGGATGTGACGATGCAGCAAAAGGGTAATTTTTTTTACAGTGTATGTATGAGATATTCCATAAAAGGGATGGAGTGATGATGCAGCAAAAGTTAAATTTTTAACAATGTATCGCAATGCTAGGCATTTTCTATTATAAAATTTGATGATAATTTCCTGGTAGCATTTGATTGCACGCCGAATGATCCTTTATTTCTACACAGACATAAATGCATAATTCATATTATTTTACAAATTCGTGGACATACAAGGACAAGATAGCACATGGAAATATTACGACACAATAAAAGTACAACCGGGAGCTACACATAAAGAATGTGTGCAAAGGAGCCAGTGGGATTCGAACCCACAATCTCCTACGCTCTCAAGAGATTAGCAGCGTGGTGTCTTAACCACTCGGCCACAAGGACCCCCTTGATGACTCATTTTTGTCCAAAATCTTTTCAATCAATCGTATCCTGTGCTCCATGTGTCGTCATATTCACATCGAGGAATCCCACATGAACAAAATCTGAAATCATTCTGGTGTCTAATCCGGTAACCAAATCTGAATCTAAAGATAATTTTGTTACACATATCTATGAACTTTATTTTCCATTGATATGCAGAGATAATTTTTTCCTCCGGAGCAAAATATATACTAAAGGATTTTCATCTTTTCAACAGCTTAAGCATGTCGATTGGTATCGATGTCTATTTCCGCTTTAGTGGATGCGATAACTTGTCCATTTAAGCTTTAACATTTCGGAAATTTATCGCATCCAGCAAACTTTAAGGCCACACACTAGGCACAGTAAAATACCCGGATGATAATGTGAAGTCTATGGGGCCGTTCTTTTCAAATATCTCGCTCAAATTTTAAAATTTTTACGCGTTTTTTTTTTTTTTTTTTTTTTTTTTTTTTTTTTTTTTGCATAGGATAGCTGAGGATATTCCACAACCGGCCTAGTTTTTACTTTTTCAATTTTGGTTTCAGATTTAAAAAAATATATATTTTAAATTTCAAAACCGGTTTAAACGGTTCTGAAATTGAAACTATCATTATATAAAACATACATAAGCAAAGTCGAAGAAGTAAAAACTAGGCCGGTTGTAGATCATCCTCGGCTATCCTATGCAAAAAAAAATCATGTAAATATATTAAAATTAACATCAGGGTCTTTTTCTGAGACTAGTGTAGTGCCTTAAGGTCCACATTGAAATCTACAGACTTCGTAATTGGACATTGAAAAACTGACAATCCATCCGTACACGTTAAAATTATTAAGAGTTTCTTTATTTGAACAGCATACATCTGACTTGTGTGCTCGACATGAAAGTCTGCTTATAAGTCATCGTCAATATACAAGGACGAGATAGCACAAGGAAATTTACATCACAAGCGAAATACAACCAGGAGCTCCACACAAAGTGTGTGTGCAATGGAGCCACCGGGAATCGAACCCACAACCTCCAGCGTAGCAGAGCGGCGTCTTACCACTCGGCCACGTTAAAATTATCGTGAAAAATTACCTTTGTTTTTAAAGCTATCTATTTTCTGACTAATGAGAGCGACTTAAAAACGTCTATGGAGCGTTTTCATTGGTCATAAAATAGATAGTCTTTAAAAACAGAGGTAATTTTTCAAGATATTTTAAACAGGGTACATTGTTAAAATTTGACCCTTTTGCTGCATCGTCCCTCCACCGCTAATATAGAAAACGATTAATTCAGCATATTATGGAGCATTCTCATGGATTAAATATTCTATAAAAGCGGGGTAGTGACGATGCAGCAAAAGGGTCAGATTTTTTTTCAGTTTAAAGTATGCGGACACAATCAGAGCGCGTCAAGTTGCTTCTATGATTCAATGCATAGCAAAGTAATTCTAAATGTTCGTATGTATTAAAATACTCTTTTCAGTCATAAAAACTAAAAAGGAAGATATTATCAAAATCATACCATGATTCAACATACGTCTATATGAAAGTAGTAATATTTGAAGTTAAGAATATTCTTTGATAAACGCGGTTTTCCAAAGTACAGAAAATTTAAGAATTTTTATTCCAGAACTTGGCGGTAGTCGCTGAATGAGTTTGTTTTATGGGTGAAAGAAGTTAACTAGCTTAACTTTAATGGTAAGCTTATAAAAAAATTTCTTCATTTATATTTGTCCAAATGTAAATCTAGCATGTATTTTAATCACTTTGTGAATCCGACATAACAAGCAACCTGATACACAGACACTCTTGCTTTAACGTGTAAGGCTCTTTAGAGATAATTTTCAGCTTTTCGATATCGAATTCTCATGTCTGGATCGATGTGGATCTTTCGCTTTGGTGGAAATGAGAATCGTTCCAGCTAACATTTCGTACTTTGGAAAAAAACTAGCATCTCTGCAACAGTGGTTAGGATCCGGAAGGATTTTTCGTTGTTAAGCAAAACAAGATTGACCAATCATAAGCCTTCATTTTTGAGAACTTTTCATTGTTCGAAGGAGAGAGTCTGGAATACATGGAGTGAAAATCTACTATCGACACTGTAAAAAATTTCACCCTTTTGCTGCATCGTTACTCCATCGCTTTTATAGAATTTCTTTGTTTTGACCGATGAAAATGCTCCATAGCAGAGCGAAGTAATCGTTTCCTATAAAAGCGATGGAGTGACGATGCAGCTAAAGAGTTCAATTTTTTGTAATGCAAGCAATGCTAAAAATTTGTATCCTTTAAATGTGCAACGATACTACTGAATGCCAAAGTGTCGATCACAGCGACATCTGCGGTATTTTCGTGATACATTATCTATACTAGCAATAATTCTTGCATTTTTATAAAATGTCCTGCAGATGTCGCTTCTATCTTTAAATTTCATTAGCATTGTTGCACATTTAAAAAATAGAACATTTTAGCGCTTTTTTTAAGTGTTACAGAAGGCGTGTTCAGCATAACTTACCGGTTACTTACCGATTGTTTACAAGTACGAAATGAAAATCAAAGGGAAGTGTGACGTCAGCGACAATTCAACAGAATAGTTTTCATTGATGCCACAATTTGCTTTCCTACTGCCCTACAATCTGTAGGTAACATTGGTTACTTTTGTAAGTTGCTCTGAACACGACCTGAGATAGGCGATTTCCACACTATATCCCCTAGATGCTATATTTCCGGTTTCTTGCATAAAAGAACTTGTCCGGAATCCAGGTAGAATTTGCGCTGTTAGCGAAACCAGATTAACGAATCAGACGCCTGAATTTTAGCAAATTTTTCAATGTTTTAAATAAATTTTCTTGTTAATAAATTTCGTTTCGCAAACAGCGCAAAATTTATGTGAATAATGGCCCTCGTCCAGTTAGGATTTTGCACTTTGAACACTTAAAAATTTGAAACTTTTACTTTATCGTCAATCCATCGCTTTTATAGAAAATGATTACTTCATTGTATTATGGTGAATTCTCATTGGTCAAAATAGAGATATTCCATAAAAGCGGTGGAGTGACGATGCAGCAAAAACTTCAAACTTTTAACAGTGAAAAGATCGTGTGTCTATGTAAGTGTAACGTAAAAGCATGCAAAATGAAAACTTCTAATTGGTCGATTGCTTCAAAATGAATTTGAAATTTAAAGTTTTTATTTTTAAAAATGTTATAATTATCAGATTTTTATGAAATTTGAATGGGACCACATGGGCCTCATACGCTTTCAAACAAAAAAAGAATTATCAAAATCGGTTCATATTTGCAAAAGTTATACGTGAACAACAAATACATACAGGTCGAAATCATAACCTCCTCTTTGAAGTCGGTTAACAAATTACTTCGTGCAAGTTAAAAAAATAAATAAAGGAATAGAAATTTCTTAAATGTTTCAGATTTATTTTTCTTTATCAAGTAAAATTAAAATAATAATAATAATAATAATAATAATAATAATAATAATAATAATAATAATAATAATAATAATAATAACAATAATAATAATAATAATAATAATAATAATAATAATAATAATTATTATTATTATTATTATTATTATTATTATTATTATTATTATTATTATTATTATTATTATTATTATTATTATTATTATACTGTGGCATTCTAGATTCTTATTATAATTTGAAGAGGGCATCTTTTCAACAAGTGACAAAAAATACTTTAAAACTAGTATAAGTTATTTTTTTATTAATTGTGAATGTACTATTTTCGGTTATTTCAAGATTCCGTGTTATTTTACTACTCTCAATCGATACTAGCCTAAGTTATTAACGCTATTTTCCATTTTACTGTTCGTATATATTACTATTTCTATTTAGATTTAGGTTACTACATGCATTTACAAAATAATCATCTTACATCTAAAACTAAATACATTAAATTTTAAGCTGATGGGAAAAACAAAAGATACAATCAAAAATATATGAAACTAACTATAAATATACAAAACTAAAAAAATATATGAAGAAAATAAATTATCCATCTTTTCCATTATCTTCACTTGTAATTTATTTTTTTTTCAAAACTTCAATGAAACTTTATAAAAAGAGATAAGCAGTGCTTTCAATATAAAAGGTAAAGAGAAAATATTTCGTGCAAGTTAAAGAAAATAAATAAAGGAATAGAAATTTCTTAAATGTTTAAGATGCATGGCTGCTAACTTTTACGCATTTTCGCTACCACTAAAATTGTACAGAGATTTTCCATTTGTTTAATCATAAGATTTCGACAATTAAATAAGAATATAATTACTATAAAATTTTGTGGTAGGAAAAAATACATAAAAGTTAGCAGCTATGAAGATGTATTTTTCATTTTCAAGTAAAATTCAAATAATAATAATAATAATGTGGCATTTTAAAAACTTCTTGATTGTTAATATAATTTCAAGGGTGTATCTCTTCAACAAATGACAAAAAATACTTTAAAACTAGTATAAGTTAATTTTTTATTAATTGTGAAAGTACTATTTTCAGTTATTACAAGATTCCGTATTATTTTAGTACTCTCAATCGATACTAGCCTAAGTTATTAATACTACTTTTCGTCCTATCATTCTTATATAGTAGTATTTCTATTTAGATTTAGGTTACTGTATGTATTTTCCGAATAAGTATCTTACATCTAAAACTAAATGCATTAAATTTCAAGCGAAAAACAAAAGATGCTCTCTACTAAACAAATATAAGAAGAAAATAAATCTGTCTTGCAAACTTTTTAAATAAAAAAAAGATAATTCCTTCACGAAAAACAGTAGTCTTCAATGAAATGTTGGAAGATTTCGTAATTGAAAATTTTATAACATTTATAAAGGAAATTGACATTTTTTATAAAAGAAAGTTTTCTCACTAGATTTAAGTTTCTTTGATTGTTTCCATTTTCTACACTTGTAATTTATTTTTTTTCAAAACTTCAATGAAACTTTAAAAAAAAATGATAAACAACTGTTTCAACATATGAGGTAAATAAAAAATGCTTGTTGCAAGTTAAAGAAAATAAATAAAGGAATAGAAATTTATTAATGTATAAATTCTTTATCATGTAAAATTCAAATAATGATAATAATATTAATAATAATAACAATAATAATAGTACTATGGCAATTTTAATAAGATCTTGGTTGTTATTATAATTTTAAGAGTGCAGCATGTTTTCAACAACTAACCAAAAATACTACACAATCAATTTATATTAAAGATTTTACTGATTGTGCAAATATTATTTTCAGTTATTACAGAATTCTTTGTTATTGTATAATTCTCAATCAATTATTAATACCATTAAGTTATTAATACCATTTTTCACTATACTGTTCTTTTATATTAGTATAAATGTATATTATTCAGCAAACCAAAATCATTTATTGGTAGTTTACCATTTTTACATCCCTTCATGGACCAAATAATAAAAAAGTCATAATCTACAGATTTCAATTCGGCTATATAAACCCAGGGAACAATTGTTTGTAAATTGTTGTAATAAATTATACAATTCTGTAATTTAACAAGTTACAGGTGATACATAAAATTTAGTAAATTATTCATATATAAGTACATGTACAGTAGTGGAATAAAAAGTAAACATCCCTCATCATAACTCCTCAACAATCAATCGTAGTAGAACGTTACTGGTAATGAGCTTTTGGACAAAAAGTCTACTTTTAAATGAAGTATATAAAATTTGCTTAGGGGCCATATACAGGGTTGTTATAATTAAAGATCGCCTATTCAGAAGGCTCTGGAGCCGGTTCTATTGCTCCAAACGAAACAAAATTTCACTAGTAAATAGTTAAAGAGATGCGCTCTGCAAAAATCGAAAAAAAATTAGTCAAATTTTTTGTCACTAGGTGGCGCTGCGCCAATATTTAAACTGATGTTTGCAGATTGATTATATCAATATCAGTCAATCCAGACGAAACACACAATTTTAAAAGTTTCAACAAACTTCGACGAACTGCGAATTGTTATAATTATGTTCACCTAATCAGACAACTCTAGAGCCTGACCTATGACTCCAAACAATACAGAAAAATGAATATCATTTCATGTGATGTAAACTGCATCGCCAAAAAAAAAAAAAAAAAAAACATGTCGCTCGGCAATAAGGAAATAGCGAAGAATAACATGATACATGCTCAATGAATCTTCTGCCTTTTTAAATAATGCATTCCATTCTCAGAATTGTGCTTTCTACAGCATTGCGTAAACTGTCCTGTAAGATTGAGCGAATGCCAAGTCTAATACTGTCTTTCAGATCAGAGATTGTCTGACATCTGTCTTTAGATACAGAATCTTTCAAAAATCCCCAGAAAATAAAGGAATTCGCAAATATTGGCTTAAATATTGGCGCAGCGCCACCTACTGACGAAAATTCTAACTAATTTTTTTTTTCATTTTCGCAGAGCGCATGTCTTTAACTACGTACTAGTGAAATTCTGATTTGTTTGGAGCCATAGAACCGGCTCTAGAGCCTTCTGAATAGGCGAACTTTAATTATAACAACCCTGTACATATTAAAACGATACTTTATGTTCCCTTTTTTTAGACACCAAATATCAAGTTATTTGAATGAGAAGTTTTTGAATTTTAAACATTCAAAATTCAGTGCTTCTAATGATTCATATTTTTATTGGTATCTTCTGAAATTATACTCCTCATATATATATATATAATTTTTTCTTTTGTTAGCAAGAATACTAAAAAACCAAAATATAAATACGTTGAATTTGCAATTTTTATAGTTTTGTGATATAAATTATTAAATATGGAGTTAATATTCGAAAAAATATAAATTGATACCTATATTTTCTTTGATGGATTAAATTTATTGAGTCCGGCTTATATGGAAATCCAAAATTTCAAATTTGTCTACCAAGTAGTTTTCAAATTATGTTTGAAAAACAGACAAATTATTGTACAAAGGCACATCAGTGATAGAACTGACTAAATATTTTTTTAAGGGAGACCCCGAACCCCATTTTCGGCCAAAAACATAAAAAGTTCAAAAAATTTTTATCTCAGAAAACGATAAAATACATATTTGCGAATATCCATGCAAAATTTCAGAACTCGGGAACACTTGGAACAGGTAGCAAATGAGGTTTTTTAAATTGTACTCACTAGCGTTTAAAGGGCTAGCGGCCATTTAAAATGTGTTTTCCTGAAAATGATTTTCCATATTTTGCCTAAGTTCAAAGTACTAAGTCTCACTGTTAAAATGGTTTAGAAACAAAGTGTTTATGTTTTTAGAATCTTAATAAAATTTGCAACAAAAGTAAGGAAAGATTTTTTTAATACTATTTCTGAAAATTTTACATAAATTGGTAAACATGAAAACTATAACGAATTTAAGGAAATTTACCATGCGTAATTTCTTTTTTTTTTTTTTAGGTGATTAAAACAGAAAATAAAAAATATCTCTCCCTAGATCGCTTCCATGTACCATAACACTATTTAAGAAATTTTAGTAATACCAAAATATTGAAAATTATATGAGGAGTAGTAATTTTAAAAAGGGTATCTTTCCACAAAAAAACATAAAAATCGACATAAAAAAAATATACTTTTTAATAAAAAGTGAATTTTTTTTTTGCTAGATATTCCTTACAAAAAGATTCTTAAATAGTACACCAAAACCCATTACTTAAAAATCAATAATAAAAATTTTGGGTTTTTTCTTACGGGTCTCCCTTAACTTCATTTGTTGTCCTGCAATCTAACTTTGAATGATTGCTTGAGTGGCGCCTAAGATGTTTTGAACAATCAGGTGGTCTTTCAATCAACAATGGAGAACAGAATTTCAATTTGGACGCATTCCTTAAAATTCATGTAACCGATTCTGTTACAAGTACTTTGCTGTTTCCGTTACATGAAAAATTCTACGAATCCCAGTTTCCTAGAAAAAGTTTAGTAACATTGTATATTTTTTCAACAGTGTACGTTCACACTAATTCAGATATGTAGGACTCAGTAAAATACACTTTACAACGTGGGTTACAAAATTCATTCAAAAATAAGGCAGAAATGTGTGACTATTAAATATAAAATTAAGCATATAATTACAATAAAATCACACTGTTGAAATATTTCAAATGATATAAAAAAATTATTAATATTAAAATTAGTATGGTGTTGCAGTTAATTCAATGACTACAGTTCATAATTAACAAATACAATTTGTAGAATTAATACCGTTGTTAAAATTATTAAAAATAGCATAATTGATGCAGAAGTTACAATTAGTATAATTAGTCGAATCCTGACAATAGCGTGCATAATTATTTAATAAAAGCATTGTGTGAAAATTCTCTTCTTCGTGCACATCAACGTCCATACGTTTGAAATTTAGTCGATACATTAGAATATTCTTTTAAGTCGGTTTTAATTTTTTAAAATTAAGAATTATGCAAATTACTGTAAGTTTTTGTAGAAATTCAGACTAGTTTAGATTCTGTCGAAAACAAAGCCTAGCAAAGCCACAACTAAACAAAGCCAAATGTCTCTTGCGAAAATAAAGATATGCAAAGTGATTCAACACAGCAGATACAATGATTAGTTAGAGATAGAATATACCTAGACAATGAGAAATCACTTAGTAATGCATGGATGGAAACGCTCTCCTGGTGCGGTAGTGATGACACAAAACACAAGAAAAGTACAGCAAGAACAGGCTATCAAAACATGTTTATTATTTTTAGTAGCTCAAAAATGCCGGATTACTGATGAAAAGCGTCGAGAAACTTGTTTCACGCATCGTGGCAGAAGTTAGAGATGTCCGGGACACGCTCAGTATTTTCGGGGTCATTAGGTCTTCTGATGGCCGAAGATGTGAGGCAGCATCACGTCCCAGAGTCGTAATATCAAACAACATCTTCGATGACAATCATTGTTTTTGTTCTTATTACTTAGCTTTTTGCTATACTAAAATTATTAAAAAAAAATTCCCATCCTATTCGTATCTCCTTTTCTTGTGTTTTGTGTCGTTACAACCGCGCCAGGAAAGCATTTCCAACCAAGCATTGCTATTTGATTTCCCATTGCATTGGTTAGTCTATCTCTCTCAAAACTTTGCAATCGCGTGCTGAAATATCGTGTATTAACATTAAAGTACTTTGTATCTAAATTTATGCAGGTAAATACATATGTAACTATACTTATATATACATTTGACTAACTGATTAAATAATTTCTGATATAAAAATAAATCATTATTCAAAAAATTTAAATAGAAAATCATTTGTTCAACAATAAAATGCTGAATATTTAACTCTTTTAGATTTTTTCTCTTTTATGCTTTTTTTCTGACACAGTTAGGAGTAATGCCCACTTCTGAATAAAAGTGATAATGGTTTCAGATTTGTAAAGATGTCAAAATAGAAAGAATTAAACTGCATGCCTAAAGAGATTTCAAATAAGCATTTTTTGTTATTATTTTTTGACTAATCTGAAGATTTTATTTCTATAGCAATTAACAAAATTAAAAATTAAAATCTCAAGTTAACGCATTTCGGATTATGATATATTTTAGAATTTTTTTTTACTTTTAGGCGATATTTACCTAAAAACATGTGTTCCTTTACTGCACAAAAATTTCTATTTTTATGTGAAAATACATTTGAAACCTATATATTGATTTAAATAGGGGAAAATATTTTTTAAAAAATACTAATCATTTCAAGCTTTTAGCTAAAATTTGATATTTCAAGGTGTTTTCCCTAGGTACATAATTAGGGTTATACAATATTGCATTGCTATATATTGCAACTAAATCAGCTTAAATTAATTAATTGAATCTGCTTAAAACTCTGCCGACTTTTATCTTGAGAAGTCCCCAACACGAAAATCTTTAAATTTTCTAGAAAAAAATATTCCAATAAAAATGTTTCTATTTTTTATGCATAAAACGAATTTTTAATCATTTTTCTATCACATTAAGAAAAGGAAAATTTTGTTATGGTTTACTTTCAAAATTTAGCTTCCAAGCAATAATTATAAAAAAATAACTTCTTATGGAAATGTGGTTTTTTATGATGGGTTTTTCGCAATTTCTCTGATTTAAATTGTTATATTTTAAGAACCGTTAAAGATAATTGCATTAAACTCGGAATATGTTATTTTATTTTTTTAATTTATTTTGATCCAGTAAATTTGAAAAAATATTTACTTAAAAAATAATTTTTTAATAAATGTTGCATGAGATTTTTTTTTCAAATTTTTACTTTATTTTTAATTTTTTTTTTAATTGAGTAATTTGAAAAAATCTGAATGAGAATTCAACTTTTATTATTTCTTGTTATTTATATGTAAACAACAAAGAAAAATCATGCGTTAAGCATAGATTATGAAGTCTTTTCCAACAAGTCATCATAAATTTAACAAAAACTTTTTATTTGGTGAAATAAGAATATATAGCTAAATACAGCCAAATATGTATTTCAATACTTTTTAACAGCCCTGTATTTGATCTGCCAATTGATACATACTATATAAAAGAAAAATTTGATTTAGCCAAAAAAAAAAAAAAAAAAAAAAAAAAAAAAAAAAAAAAAAAAAAATTGCCAAGTAGCTTGAAATTTTTTTCAGCATTTTATATTAATAGATGGAAACATACTTGAATATTTTTGTTCAGCACTGTAGTTTAGCTTGTACCTTTATTACACGTCAGTTTTAAGCTAAAATGTTACACTAAAGCATTTTTAAAACAATTGAAATCACATTATCATAAATTATCATTCGTAGGTGTCCATGCCCCCATTATTTGTGTGGCCATGTATATCATTTTATCTATATTCTGCAAAATTTCTTATTAAATTGAATGCAGTTCAACCTAAAAATGCATAACTTATTTAAGAAGCATATTTAAGTAATTTATACTCATATTCAATAACGTTGGCCAGTTCTTTTGGGTGGCCCTGTATATCAACTATAGCATTTATACACACCATAAAATGTGCACAGATTTAGTGAAACTTATACGCGCAAATCATAATTAAATTGTATTTCATCCATCAGCCATCATCGGATACATATACAGTACTTCGGAAAGAATGTACTATTTGAAATCTTTTGTGTGCCCCTCTAAATGTTATGAACTTCATATTATGCAAGACACTATCGTATAGTGTAATTAAGCCTCAGTGACATATATCAATTTTTATTATATATGAAACAGTTTAATATATTTAATATATGTCGCACACAGTTTCCTCGTTTACGATTATTTAAAGGAATCCTTTTGTGTGGCCATGTATATGAACAACATATTTTCACCGCATATTTTGTAGAATGTATATTTCAGAGCACCTCGTAAATGCAATACATTTTATGTGTTTGACAGGGCGTGATATCTTCAATATTTCTATGAAGCGATTTTCCACCGTAGGCCGAAATGTAATGAAAAACTTTTAACTCTCACTGTAGATAGATTAATCATGGTAAAAACTTGATTTTCAATAGGGATCGCGCTAGGATAAACATCAGTAACGTCCAAAAATTTCAGGGCAATTCGAGCGTATTTACAGGAGTTAGAGCGCGAACACACGGCCAGACGGACAGACAAACTAAATGCATAAGCACTTTTCAACTTTGTTGGAATGTGTTACAAAATTAGAATTCTACAACTAATATTTTGAGTAATAACGATTTTAAATCTCCCCATTTTTTAAAATAAACTTTAAATTTAATTAAAACAAGTTGGAAATTGCACGTGAAGCGTAGCAAATTAGGTGCGTTCGGACGATAACGAAGTTTTAAAAATATTACGTTCATATATCAATCTCATAACATTGTAAATAGTGAACTACAATTAAAACGCTCATCAAACAATGTTCTCCCTATACCATTATGTAATGGAATACTTTTGTGTGGCCTTGTAAATCAATAACAAATGTTCTTTGCACCACAAATTATGTAAGATGTATATTATAATATGTACTTTATAGTTGCATATAAATTTTATTAAGTTCGCATGAGTGTAACACGATTAAAATGCATTTGAAACATTTTTCCCCATTGACCGTAATGTAATGGAATACTTTTGATTGTCCCTGTAATTGATCTATGCATCCGATTTTCATAAAATTTGTAATAACTCGAAAATATTATGCAATAATTATGTATTTTAAATTTCAAACGTATAGAATATATTTGAAACTTTTTCCCCATTGACCATAATGTAATTGAATACTTTTGATTGTCCCTGTAATTGATCTATGCACACGATAATCAAAAAATTTGAAATAACTCGACAGAATTATGTAATAATTGCGTATTTTAAATTTCAAACGATTAAAATGCATTTGAAACATTTTTTCCCATTGACTGTAATGTAATGGAATACTTTTGATTGTCCCTGTAATTGATCTATTCGTCCGAGTTTCATAAAATTTGAAATAACTCGAAAAAATTATGTAATAATTATGTATTTTAAATTTCAAACGTATAGAATATATTTGAAACTTTTTCCCCATTGACCATAATGTAATTGAATACTTTTGATTGCCCCTGTAATTGATCTATGCACACGATTATCAAAAAATTTGAAATAACACGACAGAATTATGTAATAATTGCGTATTTTAAATTTCAAACGATTAAAATGCATTTGAAACTTTTTTCCCCATTGACCGTAATGTAATGGAATACTTTTGATCGTCCCTGTAATTGATCTATCCATCCGATTCTCATAAAATTTGAAATGACTCGACAAAAATATCTAATATTTATGTATTTTAAATTTCAAACGATTCGGTTGGGTAGTTTTTGCGTTGTTATATGCGGACAGACGGACGGACAGACGGACGGACGGACAGACGGACGGACAGACGGACGGACTGAACGACAACTATAGGTGCTACGTATTATATAATTACGAACGCACCTAAAAAGAATCAATGCATGAATAAAACAAAAAAAAATCTTTTCCTGCTCGCTCATGTTGAACGAAAACCAACTTTTCTAAAAAAAGAGTCACAGTTAAATGACCTTGAGTTGAGTTTTAGTTTGGGAATTATTTTTAGCGAAAAAACGATGATGTAAAAATATTCCTTTTACGCAGTTGGATGACCTTGAACTCAGTTCAAGTTAGATGTTTCACTTTTAGTTAAATATTTTGGTTTAGGTTTGAAATTTGACATCATCCTAGCATATAAATACAGCCACCGATTTTGTGCGAATTAGTTTGGATTCGGCGCCGAAACCAGTGGCTACTAAACCTGCAGATGGTGTTTCAATAAGTTTTGGGGGTAAGTCAATTCAATTAATTAATTATTTCATTTAACAAATAAAAAATAATGTGACTGTTGTATTGAAAATAATGTTTTATTAATATTTTACTTTGTAATTGTCTCTGAAACGTACAGTTTTTTTTTAACACGTATAAAATTTTGTAAATTTAATAACAAAAATGTCAATAGTGGGGACCCCCTGGTCGATCCATAAAAAATAATGTTTTATTAATATTTTACTTTGTAATTGTTTCAGAAACGTACAGTTTTTTTTTAACACGTATAAAATTTTGTAAATTTAATAACAAAAATGTCAATAGTGGGGACCCCCTGGTCGATCCATAAAAAATAATGTTTTATTAATATTTTACTTTGTAATTGTTTCAGAAACGTACAGTTTTTTTTTAACACGTATAAAATTTTGTAAATTTAATAACAAAAATGTCAATAGTGGGGACCCCCTGGTCGATCCATAAAAAATAATGTTTTATTAATATTTTACTTTGTAATTGTTTCAGAAACGTACAGTTTTTTTTTAACACGTATAAAATTTTGTAAATTTAATAACAAAAATGTCAATAGTGGGGACCCCCTGGTCGATCCATAAAAATTTGTCACATAATTTTGCGTGCCTAATAGATGTCGATGATAGACCCCCCTCATGGGATGACCTTGAAAATTTTAACTTTTATATGTCTGGACCTAATTATCCGAAGCAGTTCAAATTTTGTACGCAGTACTATGTTTAATCAAAGTTTACCCCCCCATGGAGTAGTATTAAAAATCGCGTTTGCTCATAGTTTATGATCCAATCGACTTGATTTTTTTTACATTTGTTGAGAATTGTACGCAACAAAACTATTGATGTGGGCCCGATAAAATTTTGTCACTTGATTTCAAGCCTGGAAAATGGAACCCATGAATGACATTGGGATGACCTTGAAATAAAAAACTTTTATATCTTTGACTGTAATTGTATGGCGCTTACATGTAATATCCTATTATGAAAAAAAAAAAAAAAAAAAAAAAAAAAAATTTTTTTTTTTTTTTTTTTTTTTTTTTTAATTTACCAGAAGAAACGCAATCACAAAGAGACTTCTTAAAGCCATGGCATGGGTAGCCCGCGGCATCACAAAAAGGCACCGTGTCATTCACCTTCACGCTCAATCCTCTTTTTGGAATAGGCGTCATGTTGCTTAACAACAGAGGATTTCTAAAACACCCCATAAAAGAGAATACATCTCAAAGTTTTCGGTTAATTTGAAAAAAAAGTTTGGTGAATCAGTAGGTGTACTTTCGAGATTTCATTAGATTAGGACTGAAAATAAGCAAAGAGTGTGTAAGGCACATGAGATTCGAATATATATGAATGTTAAAAAAAAAAAAAAAAAAAAAAAAAAATTTTTTTTTTTTTTTTTTTTTTTTTTTTTTTTTTTTATGTTGTAAGAGGATAAAGCTTGTTGCTTCACTCGTAATCTTTACATTCTCCGCTTGTTGAAACAAAGTATCTTTTTATCGCAAAATGTCTAACAATTTGCTATTTAAAGCAGTTTTTTTGCGTGGAGAAATTGATGAGTATAAAAAGAGAATTTATAGGAAAGAGGATGTAATAAGAACAGATTGTTTTCTTGAAAATGTATTTTCTTTTCTACTGAATCATTATGAAAATTTTCATGCAGACAGTCCGATGAATGAAAAAGAATCTAATCTCATTGAAAAAACTTGCGAAATTCTTAGTGTATTTCTCGACAAGTATGGTAATGTAATAAAAAATCTATGCGATGAAATAAAAAATATTGATGAAGATAATATAGATAGTCTTTTAACAGGTGTATCTAATGAATTGTTTATCGAAGGTATTACTTGGAGTCGAATAATTGCATTTTTTGCTTTCGTCGGGGAATTGGCTGTAAAATGCATCCAAGATAAATTACCTAAAAGCATTATAGATGTAATGTATGAATGTTTTTCAAGATTGGTAAAAGAAAAATTAGAAACATGGGTGGAAGATCATGACGGTTGGGAGGGTATAAAAAACTTTGTTCCTGAATCATCAAATCCAAAACCGAATTGGGCGAGGAGCTTATTACATTCCACAGTTAGAATGGTTGGTACCTTAGCATCCATAGCAAATGCTATGGAAGAATTTTAAAATTTGCCGCTAAAATGTTTTTAAAAATACTCTGGGGAAAATTATATCACTTTAGCTATTATAATTTATCATAACTTATCTTGGTCTTTTTGTAATTATTTTTAATCTAAAGTTAAAGGGGGAGATTTTTAAATAAATCATATCACTTTAGCTATTATAATTTATCATAACTTATCTTGGTCTTTTTGTAATTATTTTTAATCTAAAGTTAAAGTGAGAGATTTTTAAATAAATCATATCACTTTAGCTATTATAATTTATCATAACTTATCTTGGTCTTTTTGTAATTATTTTTAATCTAAAGTTAAAGTGGGAGATTTTTAAAAGTATTTATTTACTAAATGAAGGCTTTTTTAGTTTGGTGAATCAGAAGGTGCACTTTCGAGATTTCATTCGATTAGGACTGAAAATAAGCAGAGAGTGTGTAAGGCACATGAGATTCGAATATATATGAATGTTAAAAAAAAAAAAAAAAAAAAAAAAAAAAAAAAAATTTTTTTTTTTTTTTTTTTTTTTTTTTTTTTTGATGGTATAAGTTTCGGATGAAACCAAGACTTTAGCTTTCCGCTCTATCGCTTCGCTATTGTTCGGAGCAACTGGAACCTTGCGGTGTTAACGTAACGTTGCTTCGATCCCTTTTCCTCGCTGCCTTTTTGCATTTTTTTTACATCTTTTAAATGTTTGCTTTTAATGTTTGTTTTTTTACATGTTGTGTTTGTATTGTCCGGGGAGGGGGGGTTAAACTTTGCTTTTAATGTTTGTATTTTTACATGTTGTGTTTGTGGGGGGGGGAGAAAAACTTTGCTTTTGATGTTTGTGGGGGGGGAGGGGGTAATCCGCGGTAACATTTGTTTGTTTTTTTGCCATTTTCGCTTTAAAAGGAATCCGTGGTGGTAAATTTTTTTTTTCAGCACAAGGGAAAAATAATGGTAAGTATAATTTCTTTTTCAGCACCCTTCGAGTTCAAATTTCTTTTTAAATAGAGCGCGTTCAAAAAAAAATTTTTGTTAAATTTCACAACACACAATCCAATTGCGAGGTGTAGGCAAGTCCACATTATCTTGGGTTTGTGGTGAAGATAGTTTTGTCAGAGCGCGTTCAAATTGTTATTTTTTTTTAAAAAAAAAACGGACACAAAAAAAATCCCAGAAGTTGGAGAAAAAAAAGTCCTTCCTCGATCCTGGGCTTGGAAGGCAAAATATTTATTTCAGGCTAGTTTTTAACAAAAAGAAATTTGTACTCGAAGGTCATCGAAGAAGCCAACCTGTTTTTTCTCCACTTTCTCTTTTTTTTCGGAAGCGGGCTTCCCGGCTTTGAGAAATTGATGGACGAGGAGTTATCCGAATCCAAGCCACGAATTCCGAAGGATCCTCTTGTCTCTCGGCGAAGGTTTAAGGAAGCACCTCGAAATAACGCCCCTTGCGGGGTGTTTCGCAAAGCCTCTGGAATGGGAATTGGGGGCCTTCCGATCCCTGTTGCAGCTGCGATGGTCTGACTTGGTACGCATCGTAGACAGGCCAGCGGTTAGAGACTTTCAGCTCGGTTTAAAACTGACGGCCTCGTGGGGAGACAAGGGGCGAACTCCCTTTTTTTGTTTAAAAAAAAATTGGAGTTTCGAACTGGTTCGTGAGCGAGCATCTTTTCCACTTTTTTTACTCCGTGCTGATCCAGAGAGAAAATTTTTTTCACCATGTCGACTTTTTTGTCGTCCGTGCAAAAAAATCTATTTCTGTTTATTATGGCTCGGAGTGGAAGTGAAAGATGTCTACACCTGTTTGGTAAAGATCGGGCTCCTTCGGCAACTATTCTACTTTTAAAACAAAAGCTCCTAAAAAAGCTTGAAATAAAAAAAGTGTCTAGTTGTCGAATTGCGATGGACCGGTCGTAAACTCGCAAAGCGGGTGCCCCATTCAGGAGTAGTGCTGCGTTGGGCGGATCGGAAACTCGCCGGATGAAGCAAAAGTATCACCGGGTCACCCAAAACCGTTGAAAAAAGAGAGGTGGAGGAAAAGGAAACGAAGGAGTTGAGAGAAAAATTAGGTGAGTATGAATAACTAATAAAATATTTTTCTTTTTCAGAAATTGTCTCATTTATTGGAGTCTTTGTCTCATCTTATTTCACAGGCACGCAAACAATTGCAACCCGTCGGGCAGGAGCAGAGCAAGAAAAAAAAATTTTTGGATAATAAAAAATGCTGGCTCTTCCTCGGTGGGTTGTTTTTTTCCACACATCTTTACACAAAAATGAAGGATTCCTTTTAAAAAGCGAAACTTTGTCGGAGCAAAAAAAAAAATTTTTTTTTGTTGAATAATAAAACATGCTGGCTCTGTTTGTTCTTTTCTTTTCACAGGGGGCTTCCTTGAAAGCAAAGTAGTATAATTTTTTTCTGTTTATATTATTCTTGTGCTGCGAAATAATTTTCTTTGATTGGGCGTTTTGTTGCGATTTCTTTGATTGGGGGGTTGCGATTTCTGGGTGATATTTTTTTCTTTCGTTTGGGAACTGTTTTGCGTACATTTTTTTCTGGGTTGCGATTTCTTTGATTGGGCTCTACGCTTTGTTGCCTGCGAAATGTTTTGCGTACATTTTTTTCTTTCGTTGGGGGATTTTTGTTGCGATTTCTTTGATGCGAAATGTTTTGCGTACATTTTTTTTTCTTTTGTTGTGCAACATTTTTTCTTTGATCGAGCGAAATGAGAAAGTTGTACGAACATGAATCATGGGGGTAACATTTTTTCCGAGGGTTCGTCAGCCTAACCGTTCGAAGTTTTCTGTGGTTTCCTTCGAACCTAGCGTGAATACGGGTTAGGTTTTCTTTTAAAAGTCCCGCCACAGAGGGCAACCCAACTCAAATTTCCAAAATCATGTTCCACATAAAAATTTCATAATCATTATTTCATCATCATTTCACCATCATTTCACCATCATTTCATTACCATCATTTCATTATCATCATTTCATTACCATCATTTCATTATCATGATTTCATAACCACCATTTCATTATCATGATTTCATAACTATCATTTCATTATCATCTCACAAAAAATTCATCATCACACAACATTTTTTGGAAATTTGAGTTTTAGTTGTAAATATCTATTTTTAGAAATAATGACGTCATTATATAACTTTGATTTTTTTAATATTAAACAGGTATGAAATTAAAACTTCCGATTTGAAAAAAAAAAAAAAAAAAAAAAAAAAAATAATAATAATAATAATAATAATAATAATAATAATAATAATAATAATAATAACATTGTTTGAACATTTAAAACTTACTAGCAGAAACGTAATCATGTTATTATAAAAATTTAACTTGACCAATATTGAAAAAATTACGAAAAGGCACCGTGTCGTTCACCTTCACACTCAATCTTCTTTTTGGAATAGGCGTCATGTTGCTCAACAACAGAGGATTCCTAAAACACCCCATAAAAGAGGATATACCTCAAAGTTTTCGGTCAATTTGAAAAAAAACTTTGGTGAATCAGAAGGTGTACTTTCGAGATTTTATTAGATTAGGACTGAAAATAAGCAAAGAGTGTGTAAGGAACATGAGATTCAAATATCTATCAATGTTAAAAAAAAAAAAAAAAAAAAAAAAAAAAAATTATTTTTTTTTTTTTTTTTTTTAAACATTGAACATTGCTTAAACATTTAAAACTTACTAGCAGAAACGCAATCATGTTATTATAAAAATTTAACTTGACCAATATTGTAAAAAAAAAAAAAAAAAAAAAAAAAAAAAAAAAAAAAAAAAAAAAAATTTTTTTTTTTTTTTTTTTTTTTTTTTTTTAACATTGTTTGAACATTGCTTAAACATTTAAAACTTACTAGCAGAAACGCAATCATGTTATTATAAAAATTTAACTTGACCAATATTGTAAAAAAAAAAAAAAAAAAAAAAAAAAAAAACATTGCTTAAACATTTAAAACTTACTAGCAGAAACGCAATCATGTTATTATAAAAATTTAACTTGACCAATATTGTAAAAAAAAAAAAAAAAAAAAAAAAAAAATTTTTTTTTTTTTTTTTTTTTTTTTTTTTTTTAACATTGTTTGAACATTGCTTAAACATTTAAAACTTACTAGCAGAAACGCAATCATGTTATTATAAAAATTTATTTTTAACCATTGTTGATCATCCAACTAGTTTGTTTCTAAAAAAAAATAAGATACAAGTGTAAAATAAAATTTTATTGTAGTATGGATTTCATAAAATCTCCGAAATCGAAATACTTTGAAAATTTCGATCTACTAGAAAAAGAAAATCCGGAACCAGAATGTTTTAAAAAATTACCTCGGAAAAAAGCAGAAAGAAAACAATATCCAGGTAACCCGTGTTCCGATTGCGAGGAATATTTTAATACTCTAGGTTTAAATGAAGAAGAAATGAAAAAAAGAATAAATGATGTATCAAGACACAGAGGAAAACCACGACCAAAAACGCCTGATTTTTATTACGAACTAGAATTTCCTGATGAACAGGAGTGTTTAAGACGTGGCTATATAGAACCTCCACAACCGTATTCTTTCAAAACTGATACTTTAAAAAAATATGGTTGAAAAAAAATAAAATGCTGTCAAGTTTTATTGTAAGTCTTTTCTGTTATCAAAATTATTTAACTTGACCAATATTGAAAAAAAAAAAAAAAAAAAAAAAAAAAAAAAAAAAAATTATTATTATTACCTTTTTTTTTTTTTTTTTTTTTTTTTTTTTTTTTTTTTTTAATCTGAAAACTAATTAATATTCAAAAATTCGAGTTTGTAGCTAACAGCATGATTCTAAAAATAGATTTTACAATTTCAATTATTGTTCTTCTAATTAATATTCAAAAATCCGAGTCATCGTTTTCCGAACTCAAAATTATTATTTAAAAAAAACTCGACCTTTCTAAAAAAAATACATATTATCCTAATGTTCAATGTGATCATAAAATATTTCAAAAATTTCTGAAAGCAACGAAACCGCTATCCATCTGTGACAGCGTTTAGAATGGCAATAAGCGCATTCCATATCCAATTTTTTCAAACTTCTCACCACGATCACATTTTCCAACAGATGCGAATAGGATTTCCGGAGGTCTTCGATTTTTTCCAAAGTTCTTTTATCGTAAACGTGTAATTTTCTCACACCACTTTTTACAATTTCACGAACCAACTTGGCATTGTCCACGCTGCATCCTTCGTAGACCACGCTAACTCTTCCATCAAACAGGGTAAATCCGTTGGTACCGACTGCCAGAGAGGCTACGCACCTGGAATGTTTGTGTTCGGACCGGATGGCCGACTTGACTTTGTAAGAAGAAGTGGAAATGAACAGATCCATTTTGTGAGCGAGCAAATGGAAAACTGCGTGAAAAATATTGTTGGAGCGAGTAAGTTGAACTATTAACATAATCTAAAAAAAAAAAAAAAAATTATTATTATTATTATTATTATTATTTTTTTTTTTTTTTTTTTTAATATTTGAATCTCATGTCCATTAGACACTCTCTGCTTATTTTCAGTCCTAATCTAAAGAAATCTCGAATGTGCACCTTCTGATTCACCAAACTTTTTTTCAAATTGACCAAAAACGATGAAGTGTATCTTCTTTTATGGGGCATTTTAGGAATCCTCTGTTGTTAAGCAACATGATACCTATTCCAAAAAGAGGATTGAGTGTGAAGGTGAATGACACGGTGCCTTTTTGTGATGCCTATGTTAAATATCTATGTTTCTTTTTTTTTTTAAAAAAACCTATATTGGTTTTCAAAGTGTTATAAAAAAATAGGAGCGGAAAACCCGCTCTTTTTTTTTTTTTTTTTTTTTTTTTTCAAACAATTAATTATTTTTTGACAATACATATTCAAACGCTTGGCTTCCAAAATAAACTAGTATATGTTTTGGAGGTGTTTGTTCTGACAATTTAAAATTTTCCAAACTCTCGTGGAAAAAATTAATTTTAAGCAATTTCATTTTGTAACCGTTGATCATAGTATTGTACATTTCCAGAGTTTTCATTTTGAATTTGTCTAGAAACTCCTTGAAGCTTATCGCGTTTTCTAGACTAATAGTATCCATTTCCATAGTGGATTCTTTCAAGTTCCACGTGTTTTCATCACTTTCATGCACTATTTGTATTTTTAAAGCTTTTTTCGGGTTGCTACAAGCTCTAATTCCGTCAGAACTAAATGTTAATATTTTTGTTTCGTCGACATTTCTGAACCAACGTTTAATTAGCGAGAGGCTTATTTTCGCTTTGCAATTTTTCAACATATTCAAAGTTTCATCAATTGTAAAGATCCTCGTTGACAAAATTTGAGGAGACAAATCAATCTTTTCGGGTACTACATCTTTTACTGTCAATTTGGCATATTTTCTTGCAAATTGATAAACATTTTTATAATGACAGATGCGGCCAATATCAAGCGCCCGTAAATAAGGCAACTCGTCTTTTGAAACAATAACTAAAATTGGAATAGCAAGAGGATCTGTCGCAATCCAGAACAGCATGTTGAAATGATTCCTTCAATCGACAAACGGAACCATATATATATGCATCCGAATCTAAAAATTTCCTCTCCCCACGTGATTTTCAAGGAAAAAAACAATTGCGCAACATCCTGTCCTTCTAGATAAGAGCCCTAAAAATGGCATTGCAAAACATCCTGTGACCTCGATATGATTTTGAAGGGGAAAAAAACCAATTGCATAACATCCTGTCCTCGTTAAAATTAGCACGGATTGCACAACATCCTGTGACCAGAATTTTGTATAAAAGCCCGAGTGTTTGAGATTGAAAAATCATTCTCATTCGTTTTGCTAAACGAGTTTTTTACTCTGTTGAGAAAAAAAAATTTCTTTTCAATTTTTGTTGTTGGAAATGGACTATAAAAGATCAGTCAGGGCAATTGATGTTTTCCCAAATTTTATTTCTGAATCTGTCGAAAAACTAACTTATCCCGAAAAAAATTTCAAGTTTTGGGCTTCCAACGAAAATGTTAAATGTTTTGTTTTATTCATGGATGAATATCATAAAATTTATTTTTGCAAACATCCCATGGACCAGAAAACCATGGCTGCAACAAAGAAGATGGGGCGGGAGTGTCAGATTTTCGAAAAATTTCACCCAGAACTCATCGATTGGAGTCGAATGACCACTAGGTATTCGAGAAACCCACAACCTGCGTTCAAAAAAAATGCAGACGTGAGGATGAGTTTTAAACTCAAAAACATGTTTCTTGTAAAAGCATGGTTCACCTTTGGTTTGAAAACCGTGAAAAAAAATACGATCCATTTTATTCAGACTCTAAATGTACCCCTGTTATTTTATTTGCTTCCAAAAACCATGCACAAAAGATTGAGTGTTGAAGATAAAATTTTCCACTACGAAAACATTCATTTATTCGACAGGCGGATCTTGTTGCCCAATGGCGCGTACAAGATCCCAGAGGGTACAACTTACATGTTATATACCACTCAAAAAGTTTTTTTCAGCTTAGATATATTACCGAAAAACTTTGAATTTCCTTTTCCCGTGGACGATCCGGTAGCCCATAGAATTACTAAACTACAAAATGTGTTTGATGTTCCTCCTGAAACGCCATATATTGATGATGAAAAAGATGAGGATGATTTTAATAAAATGCCACCCCCTCCGCCGCCAAAAAAAGCAAGAACGGAAGAGGAAAAAGATTTCGCAGATTTTTTTAATTTAGATTCCTCGACCGTTGCATGTCCAAATACTTTTTCTGACAATGAACAGCAACAGGAGCAACAACAAATTACATATTGGTTAATTCCGAATCCACCGATATTAGAAAGAAATGTAGTAACAACACCTGTCGATTTTGTAAAACATTTTCAAATTCTAACTTCTAAAATAATGAATAATCCAAAAGAGGGATATTTTCAAAACGTCAACTCGGAGGATCCGGAACCTCTAGATCTAACTTTTCATCATGAAAAAACAACAAACTTGCCAAATGCAGCAAAGTCAAATTTTGAAATGTCCAACCCGATAAATACAGAAATGTGTTTAAATTTTGGAAATGATGTCAACTCGATAAGTACAGATATGTCTTCAAATTCTGGAAATGATATCAGCTCGATAAATACAGAATTGTCTCCAAATTTTGAAATGACCAGCTCGATAAATACAGAAATGTCTCCAAATTTTGAAATGACCAGCTCAATAGATACAGGAATGTCTTCAAATTTTGAAATGACCAGCTCAATAGATACAGGAATGTCTTCAAATTTTGAAAAAAATGTAGATGTAATGGAAAATTCTTATTCCGAAAGCACAAATTTCGATTTAAATTTAGAGGAAATATTAAACACGCCTTATGACCCAACAGAAAATATTGATATTGAGAGCTTAATTTCCGATTTATTAACTCCAACAGTTTGAAAAAAAACAGTTTTATTTCTAATTTTTTTCAATTAAAATGACAAAAAAAAAAAAAAAAAAAAAAAAAAAATAATAATAATAATAATAATAATAATAATAATTAGGAGCGGAAAACCCGCTCCTAATTTTTTTATGACACTTTGAAAACCAATATAGGTTTTTTTTAAAAAAAAACATAGATATTTAACATAGGCATCACGAAAAGGCACCGTGTCGTTCACCTTCACACTCAATCCTCTTTTTGGGATAGGCGTCATGTTGCTCAACAACGGAGGATTCTTAAAACACCCCATAAAAGAAAATACAACTGAACGTTTTCGGTCAATTTGAAAAAAAAGTTTGGTGAATCAGAAGGTGTACTTTCGAGATTTCATTAGATTAGGACTGAAAATAAGAAGAGAGTGTGTAAGGCACATGAGATTTGAATATATATGAATGAAAAAAAAATTAATTGTAATTATAAATCGTAATTAAGGTTCGTAATTATATAAATACGTAGCACTCAACCGAATCGTTTGAAATTTAAAATACATAATTATTACATAATTTTGTCAAGTCATTTCAAATTTTATGAAAATCGGAAACAATCAAAAGTATTCAATTACATTATGGAGGGATCAAATGTATTTTATAAGTTTTAAATTTAAAACGCATAATTATTACATAATTTTGTCGAATTATTTCAATTTTTTAATAATTGGGTCAATCAAAAGTATTCATTGTAATAAACATTTTACATAATTTGTAGAAACATTTGTAATTGATTCCACACAAAAGTATTCCATTATATAATGGGGAGTATAGGTGTAAATTAACGGTCGCCACTCGCCACGTGGCGATTAAAGTTGTAAAATTGGCGATTAAAAATCGGCCATCGATCGCCACTCGGCGATTAAAAATTTTTATTAATTTGCTTTGTGAAATACAACTTTTTTCATGGATATATACATGTCTACTTTGTTTGCATCTAATTAATGAATTGGTTAATTCTTTAAATTAAAAATAGGCCATCTATCACCACATGGCGATTGAAAAATCTTATTAATTTGCTTTGTGAAATACAGATTTTTTCATGGATATATTCATCTCTACTTTGTTTGCATCTAATTAGTGAATTGGTTATCTCTTTAAATTAAAAATCGGCCATCGACCACCACCCTAGTCGCCACTCGGCGATTAAAAAATCTTATTAATTTGCTTTGTGAAATACAGATTTTTTCATGGATATATTCATCTCTACTTTGTTTGCATCTAATTAGTGAATTGGTTATCTCTTTAAATTAAAAATCGGCCATCGACCACCACCCTAGTCGCCACTCGGCGATTAAAAAATCTTATTAATTTGCTTTGTGAAATACAGCTTTTTTTTCTTAAATATATGCCTTTCTACTTTGTTTGCATCTAATTAGTGAATTGGTTAATTCTTTCTTTCTAACAGATGCAAGCATATTTAGCAACTTTGTTGTATTTTCTATATTTTGGCTTTTTACCACGGACTCTTTATTTGGATTATGTTTTCAAGAAATAGTTCTTTTCCTACAAAATATAGTCATCAATTTTAATTCCACAGGCATTTCAAATAAATTATGACATTTTTACCTCTGGATACAAGGAGATTTTAAGGATATTGCTGTATCTTAAATCTTTCACTTTTGCCATATGCTCACTAATTGTATCAGTAATAGTTGGCTGGTACATTTTTTTTTAAAAAAAATTTATGATTAAAGTTTATGTGGTGTCAAGAAAGATTGAAACATTATAGCCAATTACTTTAAAAATATAGGACAAAATTAGCACTCGCCACTTAGGCGAGTAATACTGCAAATTTAGCATCTGATTTTACTGCTACCAAGCAGACTTCCTCCACCTCACCAACACATTAGCAATCTGATTTTGCCTTAATAAGACATCTGGAGTTTTGAAATCTCAGCCAAAGCAAAGAATATTTATATTTATCTGTACACTCGCCAAATTTAATAATTAGCACCAATTTTAAGTAAGAATAAAATATCCAAGAAAGGTGTGAAATTATTTTTAAATTTAAAATTTAAAAATACAATTTCCTTGTTTGTTTTATACAATGGATTAATATATATTTAAATATAGTTTATCACTTATAATTGTATCTGTAGTATTAATCACCAATTCATATTTTTCCATTCAGTGGAATGAGAGTTTTATTTTTAACCAAATATGTGTAACTTTGTTACTCACTAGTTGCTAAATAAATTTTAAAAAAGCCATTTTGATCTATTTTTAAAAAGTGGCTATTAACTTTTAAAAAGTGGCCACTTATGAAACTGGGTCTACCGGCCACTGGCTACTAATCGAATTTCCCAGTTTTCACCTATAATGGGGAGCGTGTTTTAATTGTAATTTACTATTTACAATTTTATGAGATTGATATATGAGAGTAATATTTTTAAAATTTTGTTATCGCGCACCTCACGTACAACTCATTTTTTAAAAAAAAAAGAAAAATATTGTTACATTATCATTGATTTATAAGTTTCAATATTAGTCAAACTTTTAAATGGAGCTCTCAGATAAATGGATGTATAAACTTGTGTGTTTTGTTTTCAAAATATCCATTATTCCAAGTCAAAAAATACATTTAGTATATCAATTATTCCAAGTAAAAACTAGTTCGTTGGGGGCCCATCTTGGTTAGGTATATGAAAATAAAACATGTGAAAACTATTTATACAATGCATTGCAATTCCAAAACAAAATTTAAATATTGTTATTATGCATAGTAATGCTCTATTAATGAATTGCTGATGCAACAAATTATATAAAACGCCAAACTACTCAAGTAATACCAAACTGTGTAAATTGTGTATCAGCTTTGTTTTCAAAATATCAATTATAGAGATGCAAATGTTTCGAATTTTGTAACTACATGGATGAGATTCTAAAATGAATTATATAAAAAAAAATCTGTGTCATGGTTTACTGAAAAGTTCAATTTTTAGCATCAGTCAAACTTTTAAATGATCCTAATATTGTGGTTAAAAACAAATTGATACAGTCTGCACATATTTTACGGACAGTTCAAATGTAGTTTTATATCATACATTTTTTTTTTTTTTTGTAATTTTTGTTAAGGAAATTCATGTTTTTCATGAAGAAAGAATAATTTATTTCATGAAGAAAATCAAGATATTGCTGATATTATTAGTAATCACCAAATATATTTATGTCAAGCTTTTTAGGTGCGTTCGTAATTATGTAAATACGTCGCTCCGACCCAACCGAATCGTTTGATATTTAAAAACTTATAATTATTACATAATCTTGTCGAGTCATTTCAAATTTTATGAAAATCGGATGTCAGGTACAATCAAAAGTATTCCGTTACATTACGGGGGGGATCAAATGCATCTTAATCGTTTTAAAATAATAGAATTGATTTTTAAAGTATGCACAAAATATACATTCTGTACAATCTGTGATGCAAAAAATATTTATTATTAAATTGCAGGGTCTTTTGTTATACGCATTGTTTTGCTTAAATTATGCTTTTTCAACTATGTTGGAAAGTGTAAGCATAAAAACATACAATTATTATATCATATTCTAAATGTTCAAAGCAACATTTTTTTTCATTAGCTGGACAGTTATTTTTTTTGCTTCTAATTATTAATCTTTATGGTTCAGATGTGGTTGATGATGGTAGAGAGATTGGTTGGTTACTATCAGATTTCTTTTGTCAAAATTTTTTCGAATAACTGTGGCTGGTAGTTTGAATTTTGATATCGCACAGTCCGCTATTGAAAAAGGTATCACAAAATTTGGTGGAGGAAATTTAGAATTTTCAGTTAAATTTTGTGAGCACCCTTTGGTTTTTTTTCAAAACATTGTTTGATGAGCGTTTTAATTGTCTATCTATAATTTTATGAGATTGATATATGATAGTAATATTTTTTAAAATTTCGTTATCGTATGAACGCACCTCATTTGCTACGCTTCACGTGCAATTTTCAACTTGTTTTTGTTATCGTAGCAACAGAAGTATTTCATTTCTGGAAATTAAGTCGATCAGAAAATGAATAAAATAAAGAATAGAAGTATTTCATTTCTGGAAATTAAGCTGATCAGAAAACGAATAAAATAAAACAAGTAAGAAAAATCATGCATTAAACATAGATTATGAAGCACTTTCCAACACTTAATGAAATCTTTAACAAAACTTTGTTATTTAGGGAAATAATAGTGTATAGCCAAATATACCCAAATATGTATTCCAGTACATTAGAACAGTATTTCATATGTCAGTTCATATAATGGGAAAATACCTAGTAGCTTAAAATTTCTTTTTCAGCAATTCATACTATTAGATGGAAACATACTTGAATACTTTTGTTCAGCCCTGTAGTTTACATTATACCTTTATTACACGTCAGCATTAGGCTAAAATTTATTGTAAACTAAAACACTTTTAAAACAACTGAAATCACATTCTCATAAATTATCATTCATAGGCGTTCATGTACCGAATTCTTTGCGTGGCCCTGTATATCCCTTTATCTATATTCTGCAAACATTTCTCAGTAAATTGAATGCAGCTCAGCGTAAAAATGCATAACTTATTTAAGAACCACGTTTAAATAATTTACGCTCATATTCAGTAACACTATTTGAAATCTTTTGTATGGCCCTGTAAATGCTATGTACTTCATGTTATGCAAAGACAGTAGCGTATATAAGCTTCAGTGACATATATCAATTTTATTATACATGAAAAAGCTTAATATATTTAAAATATGTCACACACAATTCCTCCTTTTACCATTATCTAATGGAATTCTTTTGTGTGGCCCTGTAAATGAATAATAGCTACATTTTCACCTTATATTTTAATATGTTTCACAGGGTATAACATCTTTAAAATTCCTTTGAAACGATTTTCCCCATAGGCCGTAATGTAATGGGAAACTTTTGATTCGCCCTGTAGATAAACTAATCATGGTAGAAACTAAATTTTCGATAGGACTTGTGCTAGGGTAAACGTCAATAACATCCTAAAATTTCATGGCAATCTGAGTATATTAACAATTTTTTCCCATAGGCCGTAATGTAATGGGAAACTTTTGATTCGCCCTGTAGATAAATTAATCATGGTAGAAACTTCATTTTCAATAGGACTTGTGCCAGGGTAAACATCAATAACGTCCTAAAATTTCATGGTAATCCGAGTATATTAGCGATTTTTCCCCACAGGCCGTAATGTAATGGGAAACTTTTGATTCTCTCTGTAGATACTTCATTTTCAATAGGGTTCGTGCTAGGGTAAACCTCAATAACGTTTAAAAATTTCATAGCAATCCGAGTATATTTACGGGAGTTAGAGCGCGGCCAGACAAACCGAATGCATAAGCACTTTTCAACTTTGTTGGAAAGTGCTAAAAATAAGTTTTGAAAAGATTCAGATTTTCTTAATTTTTCTAAATAGTTAAAAATATTAAAAAATTTGTATTAAAATAAAATCTTTTTAAAATTTTCTAAATGCTTTCTGTCTAATAACTGAAATCATTAAAAATATACGTTTTTAGTTAACATTGCTATACAAGCGGATTTTCTAATTTAGGAACAGATGTTTTTTTTTCTTTAAAATGGTTCATTATTATTTCTACAAAATCATTCTCTGTCATCTCTATCTTTTAATAGCAGATCAAGGGAAAAAATATGTTTGTTTGCCAAACAGATGTTTTACAAAACTTATTCTTGCCAGAACTGTCTTCTAAAAATCGGTCACCTGTCATTTATACATCTAACAGCTTTTCATTACTGACGCAAAATTGCAGCTTATTATAGTTACTTGACATGCTTAGGTGAAAAAATATTTATACCAGCTGTTTACATGATGAATACAGCATTTAAAAATAGGCCAGTCAATTCGTAATATGTTTATCCTCGCGACACATATTATTCACCCTCTAAGCGTTTGGTCCGTACACTAAGTTCCAGGTTTTACTGCAACATATGCAATGTTTAAGGAACACCAAACTTTCAAAATCTCTTATTTGGAAAGTACACAAGGTGCCGAAAAAGTCAATTCTTTGATAAATGCACAAAACATTGTAAAAAAAGCAATTAAAAACGGCATTTCGAACCGATTTTTCCCAAGCAGGAGATATGAGAACGAAAAAAGAGGTCATACTGAGAAGATAATTGTTTATAACTCAAATTCTAATGAATTGAGCGTAAAAAAACATCACTCGGCACCTCATACGTCCCTTCAAGAATCCTCTCAGCAAATTTCATGTTTTTACGTTTAAAAATGTGTCTGAAATTGTATCGGAAAATTTCGAGCTGTTGAAGATGGAAAAGCGTTTTTTCGAATACACCCTTAAGATATTATTGAAAAAATCTCAGGATTTTAATGTTTCGTGGATTAAAGATCTTTTGTAAGGGTAAGTGTTTTAAATTATTACTTCATAAGATAAATATTTGAAAAGAACATTACTTTTTTATATTATTTTTGCATCTTTATTAAGCAAAAACGTTATCTCAAGTTTTGGCGCATTTAAATTTTAGAAATGTAAATTCAGCCAAATAACTAAGAATTTCCTCGGAATTTTTTATTTATGATAAGGCTGGTATATATAACAATATTTTCGAAGCAGAATTTTACAAAATATTTTTTTTTTAATTTTTAACTAAAAGTTTTTAAAGATGTTTTTACATTTTTTAATGGCCAGTAACGGCGTTCAGTAATGTTCTGGCCAATAAGTGTTCTTTTTCTCAACATTTTTAAATTACTAATACATTCCAGAAATTATTTATAAACGTAGTTAATATATTTAATTTGGTTGAATTAAATTATTCTCCAATCAATTAAAATATTCTTAAATTATTCTTTAATCTTTCATTTCGAATACCAGATTTAAGAAACTAACCAAATTTAACAAAATATTCACTCTAAATACCAAATATAAGAATTAATTTTACTTGTTTACGATTTTTTTTGTTGCCACTTTATCAAAGTAAATACCTAGATAAATAAATCATAACGTAATTCTTTTAAAACCCTTAAGTATAAACTGCATAAATAATTTTGGCAGAATAATGCAAATATATTTTATTTAATATATTAATCATGATTCTACCTATAATTACTAACCCCATAGTTTATTTTCCTTCTTAAAATAAAAAGATACGGGTTCAATTTTTTATTTGCAAACGATTTTAGCGGAATAATGAAAATATATTTTATTTATTTAATTAATCAAGTTTCTATCTATAATTACTAACCCCATGGTTTATTTTCATTCTGAAAATAAAAAGATACGCGTTCAATTTTTTATTTGTAAAAGTGCGTCCATAATAGAAAAACATGTAAAATAATATTATTTAAAGTTTATTCTGTAAAAAAAAATAACATTCTGCAAATCTACATATCATAATTTATTCTTATGTTTAATTTCAAGTCAAAATACTGAATAGATTTTTTATAAAGCGTACGACAAAATGTAACTTGAGTGGACTAGTAGAGGATTCGCTTCGCTCATCCTAATTAGTATTTTTTTTTTGTTCCAATTGATAGAAAATAAGTCAAATTTTATAAAAATAACAAAATATAATAAAACTAGCAAAAGCCATGCTTTGTTTGGATTCGCGAAGCATTATTTCATTAGTTATTTATTGGAAAAAAAACCTTTTTTTTTTAATATTATTTGGTACTACTTGATTATCCTGTCGACCAAATAGGTACGGCCAAACTAAAAGATTAAATGCTAATGATGATGGTAATAAATATCACATTCACATAACATTAAACTCGTATCAGTTGTTCGTTATGCCATCAAGTTATTTTTATTATGAAGTTTTATTTGTATTCTTAGTAATGTTTCATTAATTTATTTGTTCTTTCGTTATTTAAAATAAAAATTATGACAATTTGTTTAATATGGCCAATTGTTTGGCGATTTGTATAATTTGGCAAAATTGATTGACGGGATAATCAAGTAGTACCTTAATTCGACTTTTTATTTGGATTTTTATTAATGTTTTACTAATTTATTTGATTTTTCGATAAAAAAAAAGCGTCAATTTGTGCAATTGTGCTAATAGTTTGGCTATTTGTATTATTTAACGAAATTGGTCGACGGGATAACCAAATAGTACCCGAATTAAAAATCACTTGATGACATAACAATCACGTGTATTATGTTTAATGTCATGCAATCTGACATTTATGATAATCCATTATTGGCATTTAATCCTGAAATTTGGCATTATATTTTTGGTCGACGGGATAATCAAGTAATACCCAAAAATGTATTGTGTTATAGTGTCTATGGAATGAGGTGATAAAGTACAAAATCCTATAATATCTTGATGAAAATTAATAATTTGCCCACAGTATTCAAGCTGACCACCTTTAATGCGATAAACAGTAATAACTGGACGAACTTGGGCAATTCATTTCTCCTCGAAGAAAGTTAAGCCCTTTAAAAATATTTAGGGATGTGGACCAGGATCCATATTATTAGCTAAAGAAAAAATATTTAGTTCATTATTTACTGTACATTTATGGCGAGTCTTTTGAGATCCGTCAGAGTGAATGCCAAGCCAACAATCATAAAAAATTTTACAAAAATTTTATTTAAAATTTTTTTGTGCATCTTCGAAATTTAAAGCATTTTTCCGAGCACATGTATTCTCTTTCAGAAGAGATTTGTCATGTCGTCCTTTTGGCACAGATATCATATTACGCATTACATTGGAGCTATTTTTTTCAGACTCCAGTATCATATATGCACCGGAGTACTTAATTGGCGACAAAGTGTAGTTATTTTGCTTGACATGGTAACCCGGATATTGTTTATTTATTAATAAATTGTTTATTTACTTTTATTTTCTTTTTTTTATTATATAAATTGTTTTGTTCCACAGGTATTAATTAAACTTTTTAAAATTTATTGTTATTTCCTATTTAAAATATATATATATATGGTAACTGGTATTCGAAAACCAGGTTTTTGCCAAATTGGCGTCGGAAAAATTGCGTCGATATGGTGTGTATATGACATCTATGCCGTCGTTTTTTACGCTGGTATCTAACCTCTTGTCTTAAAGCTATATCATATTCGCATTCTTTTCATCCAGTAAGTATATGTTTCCTTGGCATTTTTTATAATAGAACTAATACATTCTATAAATTGTTTTTAAACGGCAAACTATTTAAAAATAGTACTACATATACCAAAATAATAATATATATGTTTCATTTGGTTTCATTTTCAATCTTCGAATTCAAATAACTCTTTACATAATGAATTTAACAATTAATTTTATTTGTTTACAATTTTTTTGTTGCCACTTTAAGAAAAAATAAATAAATAAATAAATAAAACACAATATAATTTTAATATGCGTAAGTGACATCAGCGTAAATGATTTTGTCGGAATAAAGAAAATACATTTTATTTATTTAATTAATCATGATTCTATCTACAATTGTTAACTCCATGAATTATTTATTGTTCTGAAAATATGCATGCTTTATTTCTTATTTCTAAAAATGCGTTCGTAATGGAAAAACATGTAAAATAAATTAATTAAAATAATAATTTTTTAAAAAGTTATTCTGTAAAAAAAATTATATTGTGCAAATCTACAGATCATAATTTATATATGTGTTTAATTTCAAATCAAAATACTGAATAGTTTTTTTGTAAAGCGTACGACAAAATGTAATTTGAGTGGGCTAGTAGAGGATTCGCTTCGCTCATCCTAATAATTGTAAAAATAAATTTTTATAGTTAATTATTATCAAGACTAATTTTGAAATCAAAAATCTGCTATTTTTATCTCTAGTTTAATGTCCCTTGAAGCATTTAAATATTATATAGATTTTTGAAACAAATATGTCTTTTTTTTAAAAAAAATGGCTAACAGTATGTTTAAAAACACACTCTGAAAATGGATAGCAAATTACAATAGTTGACGTTTATATATTTCGCCGGATAAGTTTTTAAGTGCAATACAAGAATGTTTGTGTGAAAATTTATTTATTTATTTATTTATTTATTTATTTATTTATTTATTTAAATAACGGTTCTGCATTACTTGAAGAGAGATTTGATGATTATTTTTTTCAAATACAGTAGACTCCCTCAAATCCACACAGCTTGGGACCAGAAGTTTTACGAATTTTAGAATTTTGCTTATTTCTGATCATTGCTTTGTTTGCATTTTTTTTAAAAAAATAATTTGAGTATAATTAATAATGAAATCAAAAGTATAATGAATGTATACAATATACTAAAATATTAAAATAAGTAATAAATTGAAATAATAAAAATTTAGATGTTTTTTTAAAATGACTAAATACTAAAAAAAAGGAAAGGTCAAGTTAATAATCAATAATGTACAATTAAATATTCATTATAAAAGAGGAAATGTGTTTTTCCTAAATTATTCAATGAAACTTGCCTCATAAAGGTACATTACTAATTCACATCAGGATCATAAAGTAATAAAATTTTATTTCAGACTTAATAACTAAAAAAAACTTGATTAATACATAAATATATTTAATAAGAAGATTGTGGCTACCAATGATATTAGCAATATCTTTATTTTTTTCAGAAATAAATTATTCTTTCTTCATGAAAAACATAAATTTAATCCTATTAACAAAAATTATAAATAAAAAAATGTATGCAACTGAAAAAAAATCAATTTTTGCACCTACATCTGAACTGAATGTTTCATTGTTTACATCCGTAAAATATGTGCGGATTTTAGAGAGTTGCGAATTTGAGGGAGTCTGCTGTAATACACAATAATTAAAAAATATTTATGAAATTGGTAATTAAAAACCAAGTTTCCCAAATTGGCGCCGGAAAAAAAATTGCGTTAATGTGGTACATCTGTGTCAAAGTTTTTAGCTTCGTGCGTAACGCGATAACTCATGATAAAAATATCGGATCAACTTGAAATTTTGTATATAGGTATATCCTGATAAGGCGCTTCCCTGATTAGTTTTTGGAGTTCATTCGATATGTATAAGAGGGGGACCATTTCCTTAATTGATATAAACGAGATTTTCATGCAGAATTAACAGTTTTCGATCAAAATTTAGATATAGGATCATTCTGATGAGGTGAGTCCGTGGCTGTTATTAGGTGTTCATAGAATAAGTGTAAACGGGGGGCCCCCTTAATTAATATAAATGGGATTTTCATGCAGAATTAACAATTTTATTTGCTTTCATTTTTTTTTCTTTTTTAAAATGATATTTGTTGTTTTGTTCTATAATTATTTTTTTATTGTTAATTATTTTAATGTGTGTTCGTTGGCAATTTGCTGTAACTAAAAATGTTTATTTTTGAGTTTCATATTAAATTTCTGCTTCAATCAATTGATCGGAGTAAAAAACGAATCTCCGTCTATGCACGAGCCGATGGACAATAGACCATGTCGCTCCTGAACAAATTGAGATAGATTTTAAATTTTGTATGTAGTTAATATATAAGAATGGAACAAAGTCTATTTAATATAATCAACTTCTGGAACTATTTTTTTCGGATTCTCGAAAAATTCGTTCTGATGAAAGGTATATAAAAATTTTCGAATTTTTTTGTTCTAAGGCATGGAAGTAATGAAATAACACACATTTTGCATGTCGGTGTATGTGTAATATATGTCGGTTCATCTCAAAAAAAAAATCATTTAATTGCTATACATATTTTAATTACTTTATAAAGCAATTCAAAATACAGAAAAACTTGAAAGTTGAATAAATTAGTAATTTAAATTAAAAAAGCATAACGGTACATAATATTGAATACATTTTTCCAAAATCTACATTTAAATGACTTTTAACTTTGACCATCGTTAAAAATTAAAAATCAATAATTATAAATACAATTAAAGAAAAGAGTATATAATATCAAAAACATTGTCGGAAAAAAATTATGTTTATAGAAATTTTGACAAGTACAAATTTTTGAAATTAATCAATATTAATCGTTTCGCCAAAAAAATGGGTCACCATTAATAATTTTTCTGGTGAAAAAAATGATAAGTTAAAGTTTTAAAAATTATCAATATTGTTATATAACATTTCGCAAAAAAATGGGTCAGAAGTGGTTTAAAAACCACTTCTGACCCATTTTTTCACTTTCACCTTTAAATATTTTTTCTTTAAAGAAAAACATGAGGTGAAATTTTAAAATTTAGAAAATTTAGTTTCATAATAACGTTTAAATTTTAATAATTTGTCACCTTTTAATTCGAAAATATATGCGTAATCTTCTATATCAGGTGACAAAATTAATACTGCATTTGAGTTATTATCATTTTTTTTTTCATCAACTTTCAAAATTTTTTTTAAGTGACATTTCTTCTCACTATTATTAATTTTCTTTGGCATCTTGTAATTTTTTAATTCTTCTCTTTTTTTCTTATTTGAAGATTCAAATATTTTCATAAAACTGTGCTGGTTTTTAGCAGGAGTTGTCACAATTTTAACTGGAGTTTGTTCTTTTTTTGGAACACAATTTGTTATAGGATAAATCAATTTATCAGTTCCAAATGATGGTGATGGTTTTTTTAATTCCATTTTCTTTGGTATCTTGTAATTTTTTAATTCTCTTTTTTTCTTATTTGAAGATTCAAATATTTTCATAAAACTGTGCTGGTTTTTAGCAGGCGTTGTCACAATTTTAACTGGAGTTTGTTCTTTTTTTGGAACACAATTTGTTATAGGATAAATCAATTTATCAGTTCCAAATGATGGTGATGGTTTTTTTAATTCCATTTTCTTTGGTATGGATTCCTCAGTTTCTAAAAACGGCGGTAAGTTAAAGTCTTGACAAATATCTACGTCCATTGGCGTAGGTGGTTCTGGAAAATAATCCTGGTAAGTTATGAGGGGTGTATTTAAAATATTTTTATACGGATCATTATCAATTAGATGCGAAACATTCTCATCTACAAAATTTAATAAATCTTGTAAATCTTTTTGAGTTAGGTATGCCATTTTTAAAAAAGTTTAGTAATCTATTAAAGAGCGATCAGAGTAGATCAACGAAAGATCAACAAAAAGGCATGAGAACTGCGTCGATTACCGCCTTTTTATACGAATCACTGAGGTCATTTGAAAGATAAAAACAGGAAGGTTAAGCTAAAAACAATCATATATCAAAGTATATTATGTAACAAGGCTCATTATAGAATAAACGGAATCGTGTCACAGGATGTTTTGTGCAATCCGTTTTTAGAACTCACAGTCAGGAAGTTATGTAACTCAATTCGCAGAACAGCGGAGAAGGTCTGGAATAAAATTAGAGTCAATCTTTTAATGAAATTTGTATATATTTTTTTCTGAAAATTTTTTTAATAATAAAAGTAACAATAATTTAAGTAAAACAATGCGTATAACAAAAGACCCTGTAATTTAATAATAAATATTTTTTGCATTACAGATTGTACAGAATGTATATTTTGTGCATACTTTAAAAATCAATTCTATTATTTTAAAACGATTAAGATGCATTTGATCCCCCCCCATAATGTAACGGAATACTTTTGATTGTACCTGACATCATAGTTGAAAAAGCTTTATGAATTGTGTTTTTTCTATCCGTGCTCTAACTAGTGTAAATATATTCGGATGCATTTGATATATGTTAATGCAATTTACTACTTCGTATTCGGCATTGAAAATGAAGTTTGTAGTTTTATAGTTTATTTACAAGAACATTCAAAAGAATTTATGGTCAATAGGGAAAAAACTGTTTGCAATGTATTTCAATGACCAATTTCAAATAAAATGAAACTGATAAGAATGACAAAGATCAAACATTTTACAGAGATTAAAGTAAGTTATAGTTCGAGGTACATAAAAGAAATCCATTATTTTATTGTCTAATATGGGGGAAAAATTCGTTTGTTGTGTATTTTAATGATGTTACACTATTTCAAACATATTAAAATTGGTCACTGAAATGCACTAGAAGAGATTTGCTAGTACAATGAGCTTAGCATTCATCATTTATTTACGGGCAATGATTCACTTGCCGTACTATCCAAGAATAATAGTTGCTGGAAGTATGTTTTCGGTTTTGGGAAAAAAACCAAAGGGTTTAAGGTGCTCGAATAATTTTACTGCCGACTGTTTAAAAAGCACTTTGTTACCGTAATCTTAGATCAGGTGTCGATTTTGCAGTACCTGGTAACTAAACAATGTTTATTGTATGGTGAATAATATTACAGCGTAAGAAGCATCTTTTTTTCTCCAGTTTGACGGGAAACAAGCCATTTTGTCTTGTCCTCCTTTTTTATGGTTCACAAAATTTTAATCACCAGAACATGGTTGGCGACAAAGGAGGGAGGAAAAGAATGCCATAGACCAAGATTCATAAAATACTACTGATGAAATAAATAACGAAAACTTTTAATCGCGAAAAGTAGATCCCAGTCACAGGGAAAATCACAGTTTCGAGTTTATGAATATTTAAAATTATTTTTTTTAAAAGTTCAAACCCTACAAAATCTATTTTTAGAGTCGATGACGTTATCTGAAGAAAACTTGACAAAATTTAACTTGACAAAATTTGACTTGAAAAAAATTTAACTTGACCAATATTGTAAAAAAAAAAAAAAAAAAAAAAAAACATTTTTTTTTTTTTTTTTTTTTTTTTTTTTTTTCAATATTGGTCAAGTTAAATTTTTATAATAACATGATTGCGTTTCTGCTAGTACGTTTTAAATGTTCAAACAATGATTAAAAAAAAAAAAAAAAAAAAAAAAATTTTTTTTTTTTTTTTTTTTTTTTTTTTTTTTTTTTTTTTTTTTACATTGCTTTGCTTGCCATAACCATTGTAAGTAACAGGATTGGAAGAGCGTAAAAAATATAGCCGGCTGGATTTTCAACATCTTTGGGAGATAATGGTTCGCATTTTACTCTGTCAATCGACGGTACCCATAATCCATTTGCTCCGCAAAATAGAGATTCGTTTCCTTTCATTTTATAACCGTCTTTACATTCGTATTTCACTTCGCCGTTAAATGAAAAATTCGAACCTGTTCTTGTTGCGTGAGCTACGTGCCCCGGATCACCTCAAGTAACTGGAGTACATTCAGTATCGATTTTCCATACGGCAGATTCACCATCTAATACACATTCAAACTTGGGAGTCTTTGTTCCAATTATAAAAGAGCCATCGCGGAATTTGTAGCCTAAATCGCAATAATAGGGTATTGTTGTGCCTATGGGGAACGGTGGATTTTCACGAGGGTCTTTTAATAACGATAAATTTTTTCCCGTGGGATAATCTCCACATTGAACCGACATTGTGTATTCTTTACTTTTAATCCAGAACCAAGCCGAAAACAATAAATTGCTCACGTTACTAAATTTGAAAAAAATAAAAATAACCCTAATTTATTTAAAATAATTGGCATTGAATGAAAATAAACAGGTGATAAGGAAAAAAATTTATAGAAACTTTTTTTTAAAAAATAAAATATTTTCTGATGCCTTATTGAACTTTCTGTGATAGATATTTTTAAACGCCTTGAAAAAACGTAAAAATTTATTTCTAAAAATAGAAATGATGACGTAATCTCATTTGCCCGAATTCTTGAATACTTAATGAGTTTCAAATTCTTACTTCCGGTTCGGTGGACGACAAAAATTGAAAATGTAAAAAAAAAAAAAAAAAAAAAAAAAAAAAAAAAAATTACAGGTCAATGACCTCATATTGAAAATGTCATTTTTTTTCCATTTTTTGGTCGAGCAAATTTTGAAACCATTTTCTAAAAATACAATTTTCTCTTTTGACCTACATTTGACCTTGGACCTAGGTACATATAAAAAATACAGGTCAATGACCTCATATTGAAAATGTCATTTTTTTTCCATTTTTTGGTCGAGCAAATTTTGAAACTGTTTTCTAGAAATACAATTTTCTCTTTTGACCTTGGTTTGACCTTGGATCTAGGTACATGTAAAATATTACAGGTCAATGACCTCATATTGAAAATGTCATTTTTTTTCCATTTTTTGGTCGAGCAAATTTTGAAACTGTTTTCTAGAAATACAATTTTCTCTTTTGACCTAGATTTGACCTTGGACCTAGGTCAAATTTTGACCTTAACTCTATGTACATTGTAGCTGAACTTCCTAATGTCAAAAGTGTGAATTTTCTATTACATGTTGGTGTTTAAAATTTTTTTGATTTTTTGATAAAATATTTTTCAGATATAATGTCAAAAGTGTGAATTTTCTATTGCATGTTGATGTTTAAAAAATTTTGATTTTTGATTTATATTTTCAGATATAATGTCGAAAGTGTGAATTTTCTATTACATGTTGATTTTTAAAAATTTTTTGATTTTTGATTTATATTTTCAGATATAATGTCGAAAGTGTGAATTTTCTATTACATGTTGATGTTTAAAATTTTTTTGATTTTTGATTTATTTTTTCAGAGAAAATGTCGAAAGTGTGAATTTTCTATTACATGTTGATGTAGAAAAAAATCGTTTGATTTATTTTTCAGATAAAATGTTGAAAGTGTAAATTTTCTGTTACATGTTCATGTTGAAAAAAATCGTTTGATAAAATATTTTTTCAGATAAATATACATTAAAAAAAGGTTAAGTGGGGCACTTAAAAAAAACAAAGATTTAAGCCGTGAGGCGGCTTAAATCTTTGTTTTTTTTAGTGACTTTTATATCAATCAACCCTCCTCATAAATAAATGGGAAAAAAGTTAAATTCTAGGTCTTTTCGCTCTTCGGAGTTCCTGCTTCAATTCGTCGTTTTCCCTTTTGAGCGTTTCGATTTTAATTTCCACTTGGCCTAGCTCCTTTTCGAGTTTTTCATTTTTAATGTTCGCTTGCCCGAGCTCCTTTTCGAGTTTTTCATTTTTAATTTGCACTTGGCCGAGCTCCTTTTCAAGTTTTTCATTTTTAATTTCCGCTTGGCAGAGTTCCTTTTCAAGTTTTTCATTTTTAATTTTCACTTCGACAAGCTCATTTTCAAGTTTTTCAATTTTAATTTCCGCTTGGCCGAGCTCCTTTTTGAGTCTTGCGATTTCTCCTTCGTGCAACTGATTAATTTTGTCATTTAGCAGGTGGATTTTATCGTTCAACTCGTAAATTTTGTCGCTGAACCTGGAACATTTATCCGACAGGGTTTTGACATCCTCTTTCAACCCCGAGTTTTCGGATTCGAGCTCCTTGTTTCGATCGACGATGGGTTTGAATTCGTTGATGAGGGACTGGAGATAAGGCCGGGGGGTCCAGTGATCTTCCCCCACTACGTAGTGAAAGAGATTGCCCATCTGGGCTTGTTTTTCGAGCCAGGCTTCCGGAGTGAGGTTTTTTAAATCTGGGTTGCGTTCGAAAAAAAGTTTGCGACCTTTCGTGAGATGGAGAAAAAAATCCGTGGGATTTTGACAGGGTTGAAATTCTTTCGCGACCGGAAGAACGGTGTTGAGCGTAATTCCGGGAATGTGCTTTATTTTGAATCGCCATTTGCTTTCGAAAAAATCCATGTCTGCTTGTACCATTTTGTCTCGCTTCAGGTGTTTAAAAGTCAAATTGAGGAGATTAATGAGACCGCCTTCCCATTGCAAGACGAGTGGCAGCCGGTAGTCTTTGGGAAGGCTTTCGAAACAATAAAAATGGTTCAGTTTTTCAGCACCGTTTTTGTTTTCGGCGCCCGAGAAGTTGCACCGGGATTCGCGCTTGGACAGATAGCCGATGGTGTGGACAAGTTGCATGGGCGAATCGATGGGTTTGCAGTATAAACACCTGAAATTTCTACGGGGCCGTTCTCCTACCTCGATTTTTGCCCAAACATCTCTCAAAAAATGGCCAGGGGGCAACGAAACTATAATCATGTGTCTGTGTTGCCTGAATCGAGCTTCTGGTGGCTCGCCGCCATCGCACCAGCAGGAAAATGTCAAGGTGCGAGTTCTGCCTTCGTCTCTGTCCATGGCTTTCAAAAAACCTGAAAACGCGGGAATTCGGACCATGGCGTGAAACCATTCGACGGAATTTCCCAGTTCCAAATATTTTCGGACACATGATACGGCCCTGTTCAAAGAATCATCTTCGAAAGTTAACGGGTTCGGGTCCAGAGGCATGGGCCAGATGAGATCGCAAGCTCGTGGTGGAGGATCGAAAATGTGACCAAACAAACACCTTTTTTCAGCCATGGGTTTCATGTCGAAAGGAACGGGTTCCGGTTTCGCCTCGAAAGTGGGATTTTCTGGCGGTGGTGAATCGACGGGTAAAGTATTCAGTTTTAAAAATTTTCTCCAACATTGTATCATGTGATCGACGTTCTCGCGTTTCTGTTTGCTCGACCAAGAGGTTTCCCCCAGGCACCAAACGCAACAGAGTTTGGAATTTAAACCGTGCAATAAGGAGCAATGATATTCGAATTGGATGGATGTGATAATATCGTTACACAGAGGACAATGGAAGGTGGTGGGGTTTCGATTAAGAAAATTCCAATAACGTCTTAAATCCCTGCAATTGTTTTTCGAAGATTTGGTTTGACAAGGCGGCATGATGCGGTTGGAAACAAAAAAAAGATCCGACAAAAGAATAATTTGAGGGTGTGACTAAAAGTATTTATACTAAAAGTATACTCTCAAAAAAAAAAAAAAAAAAAAAAAAAAAAAAAAAAAAAAAAAAAAAAAAAAAAAATTTTTTTTTTTTTTTTTTTTTTTTAAATAAGATTTAATGATACAGAGACACGAAAACAAAGATTTCAGCCTTTCATAAATAAATAAAAATTTAAATTCTAGGTCTTTTCGCACTATCGAGTTCCTGCTTCAATTCCTCAATTTCCTTCAATTCCTCAATTTCCCTTTTGAGAGTTTCATTTTCCTCTTTCAACCCCGCGTTTTCGGATTCGAGTTGCCTGTTTCGATCGACTATGGGCTTGAATTCGTTGATCAGAGACTGTTGGTAAGGGCGAGGGGTCCAGTGGTCTTCTCCCACTACAAAGTAAAAAAGATTCCCCATCTGGGCTTGCTTTTCGAGCCAGGCTTCCCGAGTGAGATTTTTCAAAGTCGGGTTGCGTTCGAAAAAAAGTTTGCGACCATTGGTGAGATGCAGAAAAATGTCCGACGGACCTGGGAAAGGTTGAAATTCTTTCGTGACTGGAAGGACCGTGCCGAGCGTGATTCCAGGGATATTTTTTATTTTGAAGCGCCATTTTCTTTCGAAAAAATCCATGTCTGCTTGTACCATTTTGTCGCGTTTCAAATGTTTAAAGGTCAAATTGAGGAAATTTATGAGGCCGCCTTCCCATTGCAAAACGAGTGGTAGCCGGTAGTCTTTGGGAAGGCTTTCGAAACAATAAAAATGGTTCAGTTTTTCAGGTGAATTATCTTTATATTCCAAATTGAAATTGCAGCGGGATTCGCGTTTGCACAGATAGCCAATGGTGTGGATGAGTTGCAATGGCGAATCGATGGGTTTGCAGTACAGACACCTGAAATTTCTACGGGGGCGGTCTCCTACCTCGATTTTCGACCAAACATCTCTTAAAAAGTGGCCAGGGGGCGATGAAACCACGATCATATGCCTGTGTTGCCTGAATCGGGCTTCCGATGGCTCGCCACCATCGCACCAGCAGGAAAATGTCAAGGTGCGAGTTCTGCCTTCGTCTCTGTCCATGGCTTTCAAAAAACCTGCAAAGGCAGGAATTCGCACCATGGCGTGAAACCATTCAGCCTCGTTTCCAAGTTCCAAATATTTTCGGACGCAAGAAACGGCCCTGTTCAGAGACTCGTCTTCGAAGGTTAAGAGGTTCGGGTCCAGAAACATGGGCCAGATGAGATCGTAAGCACGCGGTGGAGGGTCGAACTCGTGGTCGAATAGACATTTGGACTGAACCATGGGTTTCAAGTCGAAAGGAACGGGTTCCGGTTTGCTGGGATTTTCTGGCGGTAAAGTGTTCAGTTTTAAAAATTTTCTCCAACAATGTAGCAAATGATCGACCTGCTGGCGTTTCTGTTTGCTCGACCAAGAGGTTTCCCCGAGGCACCAGACGCAACAACGTCTGGAATTTAAATTGTGTGATGCGGAGCAATGTTTTTCGAATTGGATGGATACAAGAGAAACGTTACAGAGAGGACACTGGAAGGAGGTGGGGTTTCGCTTAAGAAAATTCCAATAAAGTCTTAAATTCTCACATCCATCTTTCGAAGATTTGTTTTGACAAGGCGACATGATGCGGTGGGAAACAAAAAAGATCCGAGAGAAAAAATAATTTGGGGTTGCGACTAAAAGCATTTATAAACTCTCATTAAAAAAAAAAAAAAAAAAAAAAAAAAAAAAAAAAATTTTTTTTTTTTTTTTTTTTTTTTTTTTTTTCAACATTTGAAATCTTTAAAATCATAGAGGCTCAAAACATTTGAGAAAGAAAATGATACAATTGATGGATTTACATATAGATATTTTACTCAAGATTTTTAGGGATTTTGTTCCTTTAAAGGAGAAATTGCGACTCTTGTCGACCATGCCCGAATTTCGTGACATCTTGACGTACCGCGGAGCCTACCTGTGTTCTTCCACTCCTTTTTCGCCCGTGTACTTGCAATATTTGAGTGGTATTCGGTTTGGATGGTATTTTGCACGTTTAAACTGGAACCATTGGTGTTACGTACAAATTGACGAGAAAACACTAAATGTAGTAATTTATCATTTTTTCCTGGATGGTTTCAAACCCGTTGTTCACGATCAACAATTTTTTCGAGGTTCTATAAGCCGCATGTTTCGAAACCTCGGGATCATTTTGTCTGGATTCGAGTATTCGGAACCACCGAGAATCTACATTTACCGTTCCACGGGCCACGGACTCATCATCATCGACTCTGCTAAAGATGGTTGGATGTGGTTCCACGATGGAAGCAAATTTAAAATAAAAATTGGCCACAGACAAAAAATCCCAATGCGTTGGCGCTTGGCTTATCATTTCGAGATAATTTGGACAATCCACCGCACCCTGATTGTATATTGCCTATTCCCTTCCCAAACTCGCTGTGGTTGTACATCCCCCGTTCAAGAGCTGTTACCGATCACTTTTCAAGCTTCTACAGATTTTAAAATGTTAAATTGGAGCGATGGTGGTGATTCCGTTTCTCTGGCAGCATGGCAACGATTTCAATTGGCGGAGGATGAAGAACATGTGGAATCTGATATGATTTACTATATGGATGAAAAGGAACCGTACTTTTTACCTTGATATGAAAAAAAAAAAAAAAAAAAAAAAAAAAAAAAAAAATGTTATAGATGACATCACTGTGTTCGAATAATTTTTCGACCGACTGTAAAAAAAAGCGGCTTTGGTAGGGTAAAGTCAAATCTCCCTTGTCATTTTGCGGTACCTGATAATACGATTCAATGTTAAATAAAATGCATTGTCCAATGAAATAGTTGGAGATCGTTTGGCACCTGGTAATACTAGTGAAAAAACACGTGACTCGTTTTTAAATAAAGTAGTTTCAATATGAATAATGAAAGACATAATCCACATTTACCTTCACATTTAAGAAATAATAAACCTCCTCAAATAACTGCTGAATATAAAGAAAATTATCGGTTTACAATTCTTCCACGAGATGGTTATATTTTGAATAGCGCTGATGCTCGATGGAGAAGGAAAGAAGGAAGGACTTTATTTGCGGAATTGAATGATTCTTGGAAAAGAAAAAAATAAATAAAAGTATAACTCGTGTAAAAAATATTTCTGAATATTATATAAATTCCAATTTAAAAAAGAAAAAAAAAAAAAAAAAAAAAAAAAAATTTTTTTTTTTTTTTTGTAACTATTTATGCGCATTTTAAATCTCGTTGCATTTTGCTTTTCTTCATTAAATCACTTGCAATTTGTTTTTTGCGTTTGATTTGTACTTTTAGTAAGATTCCAGTAACCATGTCTGATGCTGCTCATTCTGATTTTTCAGAAAAATCTGACATTTCAGAAGAAAACGAGTTCTTACTTGAATTGCCTAACAATAATTGTCTTCCGGAGACTCAAAAGTCTTTATTATTTTTTTCTGACTCAGATTTGAATTTAGTAGCTCACTATGTACGTACATATTTAGAAAAAAAATTAGAATGGACTCACGTCATGCTGCCCGAAGAAAACTACGATCCTTACCATATACATATTTTTGGTAAAGATAAAAGAAATTATTATCATTATTTTCTGGTATCTCCACCAAGATATTTAGATTTTTACTTTTGGAAACATCAAAATGTAGCTGTAAGCTTTATATTTGATGTCTATGATTTGGTTCGACATATCATCAAAATGAGCAAATTTCCTGCTTCCAATTTTTCGTTACCACCTCATAGCCAGTGGATTTTGGCGAGTCTTTGGAAAGGAGGATTACAAAAGTTGTTTAAAGATGATGATGTCGAGAACGAAAAAATACCCCCATCTCCCTTTTGCTTTCCGGTGGAAAAGAATTTTAAACCGACTAAAAATGGTCCGACCAAATACTTTTTGTATTTGAGAGATGGATCTCCGTTATACTTTGAAAAAGATAATAGTTTATTGAGTTTAAATGATGATGAATGGACTAACCTTCAACTGAAATTGGGAAATAGACTCATTTGAAACATTTGAAAAAAAAAAAAAAAAAATTTTTTTTTTTTTTTTTTTTTTTTTTTTTTTTTTTTTTTTATAACCTAAAAATGGTTATAAGAATACCTTTCTAAAGGTTTTTCATTTAGTTATACTTTTATACTTGAATCGAATTGAAAGTTATTGAATAATTTTATAAATAAGATTCTTCTAGAATTGGAATAATAATGAATATTATAAATGACATGTTTGAAAAAAATCAAGCTATCACACAAGTATTAATCGCAATGATAGAAGAGAATCAAAAATTAACCAACAAAATACGTAAAATGGCCCGATTAGCTGAAAAAGGTAATATGACAGATTTGGAAGATGAACCCGATATGAAAGATGTTGGTACTCAATATTATGATAAAAAATTTGAAGTTATAAAAACAAATTTTTATTTTAAATTAGAGTACTTAGTTTCACACGATACAGAATTAGATATTTTGAAAGAAATTTTGAAAATTCATCCAGATGATGAAATTGAATTAGCAGAGGTACTTATAAAGGCTGTTGGAGATACTTTTGCAAAAGGAATGGAGTTATCAGGTAAAATAGGAGATGAAAAATCGCCAGATGACTGCGAAGAAACAATAGAAAACTAGAAAAATGTGTATATATTCGTAATTGTTATTTTCTTACAAAACTAATTAAGCAATCCAATTAAAAAAAAAAAAAAAAAAAAAAAAAATTTATTTTTTTTTTTTTTTTTTTTTTTTTTTTTTTTTTTTTTTTTTTTTAAGCAATAGAAAAGATTTCGAAAAACACGTACAGTCAAAAAATATTTCTCATTTTGTTTAACAATTTAATTTTCATTTTTACTATTATTATAAAGGATTTATCAATGTAATATAGTGTGTTTAATATGGGTATAAAAAATTTCTGCAAGTTGCTTGAACCACTCACGCAACCATCTTTTTATCCAGACAATTTCGACTCTGTACTTATAGATGCTCAAGGTTTACTGTATGTGGCTATTGATCATTGTTTGGAAACTGAAGAAGAAAACATTTTTCATGAAATTTCCAAGTCGGTGTGGAATCAACTGACAGAGTTGTTTGCTCAATTTTTATCTTATACATTCGATCCCATCACGTTTGTTATATCGTTTGATGGGGAAGGAGTCCCGATGAAATGGGCCACGCAAAGAAAACGCCGTAATAATTCTAAAGATTCCATTCCCAAAAAAACCTTTTACAGATACATTTTATTTGGCGAAAACAAACTGACCCATCGAGTACAAAATTATATAATTTATAAACTGAATGAAATTGAATATCCGATGTCGGTTATTTTGTGCGGATGCAATATTCCGGGGGAAGGCGAGCATAAAATATTTCAAATGGCAGAAAAACCAGAATGCAAATACCAAAATCCAATCGTAGTAAGCGTGGATCAAGACGTATTCATATTGTCTTTTATGCGTTTGAACAGGTACCAAACGATACAAATTTATCGTTATAATAAATTTTATAATATAACTCAATTTGTTTCGAATCAATTACCTTACCCGCTCTCGCGATTGATTGCCGTTTCCTTTTTGTTCGGAAATGATTTCATCCCCGCGCTGATAGGCATTACGGAAACCAACCCAACGAAAATTAACGATTATTTATCCTCTATTGATGAAGACGACGATCCCCCGACAATTATTTCGCAATTTATTGAAAAAATGGAAAAACACATTCAATTGTCAGTCGTGGAATTTGTTGACGCAAAATTAGTCATTTGTTTTTGGATGACTTATCTATGGATTTCAGATTATTACACTGAACGTAGTTTTCCCCAACAATTTTTAGAAAACCAGATCTACGACGCGTTTGACAGGAATCAGCTACTGACTGGGTTGATAAACAAAAAATTTTCGAAAGAAATGTTTCGAGAGGCCACAGCAAATTACAAAGGTTTGGAGACGCAACCCATACCTGATGCAGCTCCACACGTTTTCATTGACTCACTCGTAAATCGTTTAAAGTCTTATTGGATAAAGTCAGGAAACCAACTCTATTATAGAATGAATATAAATAATTCAAAACATAAAGTAGTAAAATCGCGAAAATTCCAAATCCGAAATGGCGGAAAGATTCAAAAAAAGAAAAAAAGCGAAAAGAGCCAAAAATGGCGTCAGCGGCTCGCTCGTATTGCAGTCGACGGTCCAGTCGAACAAGTTGGTGAACTGGATCAGGTGCTAAAATTAAATTCAATTCGTTGTCGAAAACAATAATGGCTTCGTTCCAGTCGATTCTTTGAAATTCCGAACAATCTGCTGTTTCGGCATGAGGGTATTTTTTGTAAACGTCCAATTCCATCACATGTTTTAGGAGCTGAGCAGTGAAAATGACGTTTTCGGGATACGTCAGAGTAATTCGGGATTGGAGAAATTTGTCATTGTACGGTATCCAAGGCGACTGAAATAAAATTTCTCGGAGAGACATTCAGACTTGGTTGAAACAAAGGAAATGGACGATGCCAATAGCGATGATGTCCAACTACAATTTGCCAATAAAGCAACAGTATTGACAGAATATTTTGGCAAAGATGACGAGGGAAAACACTATGACATTTTTGATAAAACAATTTTAATTCCTGAAGGTTCAGATCAAAATATTAACCAATATTACCAGTTTAAAATAAAAACTTTTGTTAATGAAAATGGATATTTACCACAGTTACCCGATATTAATTCTCTCGCCCAAGAATTAATTCAACGCAAACTCGAATTTGTTAGAAAAAATATTAATATAGATAATAAAACGTTTCTGAACCCGTTTAAACCAACTGAAACATTAACTTATGCAAATAATCCAGAGAGAGAAATTCCTGAATTTATTAGAAATATGGTAGATGAGATGATAAAAGATCTAGCAAATAATGGGATAATAGACATTAGTCCAGTACCAATTCAATTTCCCCCAAATTTCGTTTTCCCTGGTCCCCTTCAATCAGAGAAGATAACTAGTTCATCCTTAAATAATTTAGATAATAAAACAGAAGATCCACAAAACTTTTCCGATTTACCTCCACAAATCGACAGTAACAAATTTCTTCCTTCTTTTCTAAAAGCAGGAGATGCTACCAATCCCAATACACGTTTAGCTTATTATTATTTGAAAATGAGAGATTATTCGCGTACTTTGAGGAGATTAATGGGTCTTGTAAGATTTTATCAAGGAAATGAAAAAGAACATACGTTTGTAAACATGAAAGCAGAGACAACAGAACTAAATCATATTTATTCTACAATGCATGGAAAAAATGGAGATGAAAAAGATCGTTTAAAAAGATGCATGAATATTGAAGAGATACAAACATACAAAAGAATTAAGAAAAGTAATGTGTAAAAAAAAAAAAAAAAAAAAAAAAAAAAAAAAAAAAAAATTTTTTTTTTTTTTTTTTTTTTTTTTTTATATATCTCGCAATATCTTAAAAATTTGAAAAAAAAAAAAAAAAAAAAAAAAAAAAAAAAAAAAATTTTTTTTTTTTTTTTTTTTTTTATAAAGCTTTGTACGCCTTTTCTTTAAAAAATTAATTTCAAATTTTTAAGATATTGCGCAAAAATTTTCCCCAGATTCTGCTTGAGATTTTGCAACACGAGCTTCGTTTATAAACTGAACTATTCTCTCATTCATATAAAATTTAACATGATTATCCGTTAAATTAACAGGTTCTTTGGTATCCTCAGACGCGATTAAATTATAACAAATATTATGTTTGGATAAAGTCATCGCCAACCGTACTGTGCTAACATCCACTTCAAATGTGTTTGGTTCGGCTTCCGTAAATACTTTTAACCATTCTTTAACGAGATAGGGTAATTGAATATTTTTCGGAAACGGATGCATGTTTCCGGCCCTTGTCAAACACCAAGTTTCCAGATGGATGCCTTTTAAATAAACTCGTCTTAATGAGAAATCTTCATTGTATTTGAAACTATCGAGGATTTGAATTTTTGAGTCCATTTCAATGTCCTCGGCGGATGCCACAGACAAAAGGTATTCGGTGTTTAACGCAAAACTGTTTGTTGGTCGGCCTTCCAGCAGCGGTTCACTCAAACAAAAAAATGCGTCTCGATAAACCAATCCGATAACAACCGAGTCCAAAACCACTTTTTTCACGTTGATATCAGTTAATAACGTGTAAAAGACAAACGAGATGGGTGTCCAAATGGTAGCCGGAACATGATTGTATTCCACGTATCGATCGTACGGATTCAAAACACAAACAACGCGATTAGGATAATTTCCGTTCACGCTCAACGCAACAAATTGTTTATCCTCGTTTTGAGTTTTGGATTGCCTGGAACCTTCGAAAGTCAGTTCAAAGGGCCATTCGATAACTAAACCTAAAAAGTTAAAATCTAAATTGCTCGCATCACTGACTTGGCGCGAAATATTTTTGTAATAGGAAATTAACAGGTCTTGAATAAACAATTCTGGTTTTCTTAAACTCAGGTCACGATGAATTAATCCCATGGAAATAACACTCGAATCCGAAAAACTAAATTCTGGAACGGGTTTGAAATCTATAAATTTTGGAACAGTAATCGTGTTCCTCGTTAGAAAAGGTATGGTTAAAACTTCCCGACGAGATTGCCATTCCGAAGCCACCTTTACCACGTTGTCGATCGACTCGTCAGATAAAAAACAGATTCGATAAAATGGCGTAGCTTCGCACTTGTCAAAATAATAGCCTCCTGGATATGGTAAATCATGATTGTCCAAATACATTATTGTATTTTTATAAAAATAAACGTTTTCAAATGACGGTCGTATTGTCCCCTGTAAATATTGGCTTATTATCTGAGGATTTGTCACAAAGTATGGAGTCGCGTATAGACGGAGCACGCTATCAGGTTTTACATCTACGCCGATGGGATAAATCATGCGTTCTTTTCCAAGGCAAATTGTCCACAAGTATTGGCTGTTTGAAATGACAGATGCTGTGACATCAGATTTAAAGAAAGATTTCAAAGCCTGTAACAGCGGTTTGTCTGAATCGATAGTTATTTTTTCAGAGGGATACATTCGAGAAATTGTCCAAGTTTCGTAGGGCGAATTTCCCAAATCGAATACGATGATGTCATTTCGGACTACTGAAATGGAACATTTGTGAAATTTACCGTAAAGCGATCCATAGGTATTAAAATTCATAATCTTATCCTTGTTTAAAAATATTTTTTAATCATTTTAATATGTGAGGAAATGAAATAATGACGTTACCTCATTTACATATTATAAACTCGTTTTTTTTAAATATTAAATGTTGTTAATGAAAAAAAAAAAAAAAAAAAAAAAAAAAAAAATTTTTTTTTTTTTTTTTTTTAAATATATTTTGATAATACTTATGAACTTTGTACATTTCAAGAAAAGGATTATTGTGTTATCTAAAAATAGTGATTGACCGAATTAAAAAAAAAAAAAAAAAAAAAAAAAAAAAATTTTTTTTTTTTTTTTTTTTTAACAACAACATGGTCAATTGTAAATTAATATGGTTTATAATACAACATTATAAAGAATAAACAACATGTCCAAATATGGATCCATTCCAAAAATAGCAACGTGCAACAAATCATTATGAAAATTATGCATTTGAATAATGTTTTGTTCCAATCTTCCTTTTCATTCCAAACAAACTGGATTAATGGGTTTTGTTTTGGTTTTTGCTGTTTATGATATTCATTTTCCGGTATGGTTTCCAACGCTTTTAGATACTCTTCCACTTTAGATGCCATAAAGGCCAGCTGATTTTCAATGTCTTCGTTGTCTGCCAATATTTCATGTTCCCAAATGTACACAGGTGTCAACTCGGAGCGAATAGGTCCGTCCTGAAAATAGGTGTAATCCAATTCATTGTCGATTGCTACCAATTTTTCTTTGTCGATGACTTTTAAATAATCGAACGGATCTATAGCATCCAAAATACCAACAACCAAATCATATATTGCGTACACGGCTGTAACGACTCCCGCAGCGGATCCTAGTGCTTTCAAAGATAACGTACCGATTTGCTTCATGCTTACAACAACTGAATTTTTGAGGACGAGTTTAGTTGCTAGTTTGTCAATGCTTCTGGCTAAGAGTTTTGGTGCTCTGCGTTTCAAAAAATTTTCAATTGTATATTTTGAATAGTCTATTCCTAAATCCTTGACCAAATCTGAAGCAAAATTACCAAGATTTTCGATCGCGGAATCCTCAATCGAAACAGAACGCCTTTTCCGCTTTCGGGTAGTTTGATAATTCATGTAATTAGGTATAGGAGGCGGTTGATCTTGCAAGGGTTGCACGTTACCTGTTTTGGCGGCTCGAATGACAGTTTTTCCGAATAAAAATTCGCCAAACTTTTGTCCGCCTGACACCACGCAATCCCCATTCACGAAATCCAAACCGTATGCGTCACAGTATCTTTTATTAATTTTCAACTCGCCATCAACAATATCCAATCCTCCATGAAAAACGTGTCTCGAAGCTCTCTGGAAAAGTTTTTCGGGCATGGAAGCCAAAACTTTTTTCAAAGGGTTCGCGATTACGCAACGGCCATCGGGCAACCATTCCGTGTTGATTGAATGTTCCTTGCAAGATTTTTGACAAGCCAACTCGTAATTATCTCCTATTCTGACCCATTGTAAAGGGTCGTTTTTCTCACATGTTTCCCAGTTTTTCTTAAACGGAAAACAACCTAATCTCTTACAGCTGATTTCATCAAATTGAGTTTTCACCACCACGATGCATTTGTCAGCGATGGATGGGGGAATGAAATAATCTTTATCAGTGGCCGGTCGTGTTTCTAATACGGCATTTTCGAAATAATGGGGAAATTTTCTTTTGTATTCCTCCATCAAGTAACATTTGGTGGCTTCGGTGGCGTATCGAAGTGCATGTACATTTATCGGATTATTCATGGGCTTGGTTTTGTGGAGAGCGGACAATTTTATTAATAAATAAACTCGGGTAAAACAATTACAGTCCAAAAATTATTGTCGAGTGTCAAAAAAAAAAAAAAAAAAAAAATTTTTTTTTTTTTTTTTTTTTTTTTTTTTGACATCTCCGAACTAGCCACGCTACATATGTTTCTTTTAGCGTCCGGTAAAGCATGAATTTTTTTTCACACAAGTTCCAGTTTTTCCTTAAACGGCTCGAGTCCTTCTTCGAATGCTGGGTTTAAAAATTCTCTTGGCACGTTCTCGGGCATGATGAGCGAGGCGTAAACCATGATCAAAATTGTAAAGTTTACAACGTATAGTTATAAATGTTCCTTGAAAATTCCAAGAATCGATGAAAACTTTGACGGCAATGTGACCACGGTGAAACAATCGAAAGTAAGAAACGATATAAAAAGCCAACAATCGTGAATTGAAAGCTAAAGCGGGATTTCTAACTTGAATTTGAAAATGAAAAAATGCCATTTTACTTTTTGATACGGAATTATCTATATAATAATATTTAAAAGTTTTCAAATATTGAAAAAAAAAAATAAAAAAAATAAAAAATAAAAATAAAAATAAAAATTTTTTTTTTTTTTTTTTTTTTTTTTTTTTTTTTTTTTTTTCACTAAACCAGAAATGAGAATTTAATATTAAAAATTTGAGAGATAAAGATTTTTTATAAATTTCTATTTTACAATTTTAATGTTTCCACTAAAATGACAAATATTACATTAATCATTTTTGCTTAAAATTAAGAAGATGAAACATTCTACTTATAAAAAATTATATCAAGCTCATTTAGGGGTTATAGACGAAAAAAGTTTACTGGAGTCTCGAAACCAAGAGTCGGATCCATTTTATCAAAATCTTATCGATCTGATCGTTACAAACAATGCTCCTGTGGTTCAATGGGATGTAAAACCATTTACCTCAGAGTTTCTATCAGGGTCTCCGCGTCAAAAGTTAGATGAAACTTTTTTCGCTTTCATTTTGCGCGTGGTTGCCATCATCAAAGAAGAAAGCTATGTTCGCACATATCAAAAACCTGAATCCCATAATATAGTGATGGCCTGGATTTCAATTTTGCGTAGCATTATGTGTTCCAGTTTGGCTTTGCTCTATAACGTACATTGGACTCCTGAAACGATTTTCACCCATCTTGAACCCGCAATCACAAAAATGATCAGCAAAGGTGAGAGTTCGGCTCTTCGTCAACTCATGACTGATTTAGGTATAACTCTAGCCCAAAAAGAACTTTACCTCGCTGAACGGTCGTTTGAGAAATTAAATTTTTTACAAGTTTTACAGTTTGGTTCCTTTTACTGGCGTTTTTTACACTGGATGGCTGAAGCTGTTGACTTGAGAGGTGAAGAAATGGCACCGTATAAAAAACAATGGAGGGAATTATTAAAAGGACCACTTTATCGAACGGTTCGGTGTCAGATTTGTATGGTTCATTTTTCAAACATGTTAAAAGAATTCGAAACGCAACTCATGGACGGTAAATTATCCCAGTTGTTTTTTACATTGCACAATCGAACTCACGCCATGAGGCGGGAAACCAACAAGTTTTTACAAGAGCCCGATTACACAGAAGATCAATACAAATTAGATTCTGAATTTATGCGCCAAGCTTTATCGACATAATACGAAGACTTTCTAGTTTTAGATTTTCGAATCGTGTTGATCCGCATTTTCGAAAACATGGATGGAGTCACGGCTACGCGATTTTCGAATGCCAAGGCGCAAACATCTCCGACAAATATGGGACACGAATTCCACCAAACTAAAGACACATCGTTTCCCAAACTTTCAGAGATGCAATCATTTTCATATCCTCGAATGACAGCATCGTTCAATATACCTCCATATGACCCGAGATAAATTTGCGGGTTGACCAAAACGAAATTTGGAGCAGGATTTTTTTGCGTAGGACTGAGGGTAAAAGTAGTCACGTCTGATTTTTGAAAACGATCAATTAATTCTTTTACAGATTGGTAAGGGATATAAATGTATGACATGGTTTATGATGTTGATTTATTATTTGTGCAATTTTATAAGATTAAAAAATCTTATTAAAAAAAAAAAAAAAAAAAAAAAAAAAAAAAAAAAATTTTTTTTTTTTTTTTTTTTTTTTTTTTTAATAAGATTTTTTAATTTTATAAAAAAATTGTATTTTCAGATAATAATCCTTTTCTTGAAATTTATAAAATTCGTAAGTATTATCAAAATAGGTTTGAATGTTTTTATCACCAACAGAATAACCCAATTTTGCCAATTGTTTTGTTAGAGAATGGAAAAGTTCATAACGGTCATTTGAATGTCTTCTAAGATTGTAACGTTTCACTGTATACTTCACATCTTTTTGGTTACTTTCTACTTCACATGTAGCTATTCTTACATTACTATGCTTTAAATCTTTTTCACCAAACTCGTGTATATCAAAAATTACTGTTCCTCTTGACGTTTGAATTTCCATGATGAGAGGTAGCCGAAATATCAACTGGATTTATCTATTAGTGTATGTATTTATATATTTATTAAAAAAAAAAAAAAAAAAAAAAAAAAAAAAAATTTTTTTTTTTTTTTTTTTTTTTTTTTTTTTTTTTTTTTTATTAAAAGTGAAAATTTAAAACTCTTTTAATATAAAAAAATTGAGTTTGTAGATAATGTCATCATTTCTAAAAATAGATATTTGTTAAGCAATTTTAAATCAGCATTTTATTTACAAGTGCATCTACAAATTCTGTAGGATCTGAAGAATCCCTTTGAATCCATTCTCTAAAAATTAACTCCCTATTGGTTGTCGGACAAATTAAAGTTTGTTTTAAAAATGAATTTTCAGTCATACAATCTACTCTTCCCGTAAAATTTTCGTTTTCCACTCTCGATTTCTCCCTTCTACATGGTGAAGTTTTGTCGTTCGAATCCAAATGAAAATACGGACCGCATACGCAATGTTTTCCGTTCCAACCCATGAATGGGAGGGGATTCGGAATGTCGCGTAAACAATAATCTGCCAAACACATAAAAGGAAAAATGGAAATCATGGGTGTTCCGTCTAAAGATTTCGATCCGCAATTGCATCGATATCGAAGATTTTGCCCCAGAGGTTCATAATAATCGTCAATATTATCCCCGGCCTCTTCATTTTTTAGATAATCCCACAAGACATTCAAATCATCATTTTCGGCTTCTTCGTTTTTACAGGCTTTTTTCTTATCCCCTTTAAACACAACTTGGTTCAGAGGCAAGCATGACCATCCTGCCAGGGAAAACACATGATAATTTGCTTTTAAATTACATTTGTCTACTCCTTTTGGCAAACAATATGTACCTGGGGTTAATTTTTTATTCATGACATATATGCGTTCGTCATGATTCGTAATGTGAGAAAGGACAAATTCATTTCCGTTACTGCAAAATTTGTTACAGTCGCACGGTTCACCGGAAGGGCATTTGAAACCTTGCAGAGGACAAATGGATTTGGAAATGGGGTTTACGACTCTTTCGAACAAGTTAATTAATCGATCTTTATCCGTGAGATTAGGTTTGTAATATAAATTAATCATAGTAACAAAAATTATCATGAATAAAATCAAAGAAATGTATTTATTCTTTGGCATTCTGTGCTTGATGCTCTTGGCTTTTAACTTGGAACTAGTACCAGGTCGACCCTGGCATGGGCATTACATTTTGATATGGAAATGGAACGAATTTACACTCTTACGGATTTTTCCTCAAGACATATTTGTTTTGGTTGATAAAGATTTGATTTACAGATACGAGATGACTTCTTCGAAAAACACATATATTCCAGCCATTTGTCTAAATACAAAGGTGGAACGGGATATTTTACACTATCGGTACCTGTTGGAATGGATTAAAGAACCGCCGGTGTTGAAATCTTACCCTCCGGATTTGTCTGATGATGTGGAAATTTTGAATTACGTGTCAAAGAGTTTGACATGATGGTACAAAAGCTTTTATAGGATGCCGTAGTATAAATTTTTATATGCGGATGTCTCTCTCGTAATTCGTTTATAATTTTATCTTGCTGAAACCACATTTTGTATACGCAAACGAGACGGATATCTGTCAATTCCAAATACAGATGAAAAAATTCCAAACCAATTTTACAAGACTCATCTGTATGTTCTAATTTGATTCGAAAAGGATAATATGGAAAGATGGATGTGAAACGAGGCAATCTGGGAAGTTTTGAATTGTTAAAAGGAACGAGAATAACACCCTTTGCCCCAAAAACCAAACGAGATAAAACTGGTACAGGTGGATCAAATGCAACGAAATGTGGTACTTTGGAAAAACTCTGAACTACGTCAATCCAACGCTGAATAAAAAAACGAGTTTCATCCATTTTGTTGTATCGACGAAATAGCCTAAAATAATGTTCAGCAATTTGAACTTGCAAACGATCGTCTTGAAATGAAAATTGAAATTGTTCCATTTTTGTGTAAATGTACGCGACTAAATATTGCCATTTAAATAAAGAAATTTACATCTAAAGAAAAAAAAAAAAAAAAAAAAAAAAAAATTTTTTTTTTTTTTTTTTTTTTTTTTTTTTTTAATAATGCCCACCTCTTAATCTTAACACTAGATGTAAAGTACTTTCTTTTTGTACATTATAATCAGATAATGTTCTTGAATCTTCCATTTGTTTTCCAGAAAAAATTAATCGTTGTTGTTCGGGAGGTATGCCCTCTTTATCCTGTATTTTATTTTTAACTACCTCCACAGTATCACTGGGCTCAACTTCCAAAGTTATGGACTTTCCGGTTAAAGTTTTTACAAATATTTGCATCGTTATATTTTATATCTTTATTTATATTATTTTATCTGTAAACCGATTAAAAATATTTCTATTAACATGAAGAATATCCTTCTTCGTCATCACTCAAAGAAATGTTTGAAATATCCGCCACTAAATCATTTACAATATCAACCTCAAATAAAATGCCGGTCGTACAAATCTTTTTACTTCTTCCAACTCTTTTCTTTGTTGCGAAATGATCATTTATAGTAAATGTATATTTTATAGCCGGTTCCACCAACAATGCTATACGTTTGTTTGTAGCATGATAATGTAAAAGTTCGGCATGAACGAATCGTTTCCAACGTAGGTTATTCAAAACGCAATCGGCCAATATAAATGAATCTTTCGATTTCCAATAAGTCATGTTCAACAGTAAGCAAAATATTCTTTTCTGACTGATAAACAATTTTTCGAAATCGACCCAATGACAATCTTCAACGTCCATTACCCAGTTGGATGCTTCTCTCACAGAAACATCGGCCCTACTGTACGTAAATTCAATGTGTTCCTGATTTTTGTCTGGATATTTCTTCAAAAACTTTACCGCGGGACAAGAAACAGATTTATACTCACTTAAAGTTTTAACTCTGCGGTAAATTGAGAATTTTTTAGGATCCCTGCATAAGTAATTGGCTTCTAATATCGTTTCAACCCAAAGTTGCCAACCTGTTCTGATTTTTTCCTCTTTTGTGTTTAAAAGTTCATAAAAATTATTTTTCCAAACTTGATTCAGTATTTTATCAGTCATAAACTCAACAAGACCATTAATTTTCTTCTGGAAACCTTTTGTTATAGGTTTGGGATCATCAAAGGTTTCGTATATATATCTTTTTTTGGACAAGATGAGGAAATGTTTTATGCGTTGTTCATATTTCAACTCTACGTTCGGTATATTTAAAAATGCATTAATTTGATTGCAATTTTCGACGGGCCATTTATGAACCATTAAGCTGTCCGTGTCAGCGTAACAAACGTCGTAACCCAGTTTTTTCAAATAATGATAGGATCCCAATAACTGATAACGTGCAAGAGTCACAATTGTCATGGCTACGGGTAAATAGGTTAGAGGCGAATCCTTGGCGGCCATAACTCCGTAAAGAGAATTGATCAAGATTTTTATACCCAACTGGACATTGTAATGATAAATTTCTTTGGTTCGTTTCCACTCTTCCTGATGATGCTTCCGCATTTCAAGAAAATGGTCCACGATTTTTGGTAAAAATGCTTCCGTGTGCGGGTTAATAACAATGGCTATTTCATCCGAAGCGGGATCAAATTTCGGATAGGAAAATGTGGACATTTCCACATTTTTTTCAAAATCGTCATCGGAATGTTGTCGGTACGGAATACAAACCATCTGTTTTGCTATTTCGTTGGATAACCATTCTTCCCGAGTCATGATTGTACATGTACCATAACACAAATTGCTGCTTCGTAACGCATTTGGATACATGCTTGAAAAATCCATGACCGAGACGTCTTCTTTTATTTGTTCAGGAGTACAAAAATTTAACGCACCTTGATAAGTTTTTCCTTGGAAAAACTTTTCGTACTCTGAGGATGTTTCGAAAAAAGTTGGATTGATAAAATAACCTAGATGCGTTCCATAAGTCTTAAACAATTCCAACAAGTAACGCGAATTTCCCAAATATAAGACTTGCGTGGCATCCAAAGCGGTGAAATTGGCACGTTCGACCAAAAAAGACAGTACATGTTCCTGTACAAACAACCTGTACACAAGTTCTGAATCTTTTAAACAATAGTCCAAGTAGGTGCGAAACGTTCCAAATTCAGAAGATTTTGATACCGTTTCAGGTTTCAATAAATTGAAGCACTTTTCAACATCTCGTTCATCCATCAGATTGCTGGCTAAAGAAGGATTTCGATACCAACTCCATATTCCCGTGGATTTGACTTGGATTTTGGTTTCTTTCAACTTTACCCGAGCCACGTCATCCAACTTGAAACTTGGTAAATCGTAACCTGAAAATGTTTTGATATAGGTGTAGAGATCCAGAACCGTTTTATTTTTGTATGTGACCACCAAATCTGAACCCACTTTACTGGACGTGTAATGGGAAAGCACTTTGTATAGATTAAGCCAACAAAGCCTTGCAAAAATACACGGGAAATCAAACGCGTTGATGTTGTAACCAGTTATAATTTGAACATCGTCCAACAAAGCATGAAACTTTACCAACATTTCTGATTCAGTTTCAAATGCGTGTTCGTAATCGGGTAAAGGTTTTCCACCTTCTGGAAGCAAATAGAGCAACCATTTTTGAATTCCTTGACGCCTGTTCCATTTGTAAATACTCATCATGACAATTCTGTCTGATTTGTGATGACCTATCGGAATGTGGTTACCGACTAAAGGTACAGATTCAATATCAAACGCAGCCACGGTCCAGTCTGGTTCGACTCTGAAACTGGATACCATCCTTAAAGAATCTGTCAAATTTTGAGAATCGTTTATAAACTCGTACCATTTGTAATAAAACGAATACGTCTGGTATTTTGAACACAAGTCAATATAAATTCGTACCAACCAGTCGTCTGGATCGAAATATCCAACTTTGTATTTGTGGAATAATTGCCCAACATCTTTATGAGGAGCCGTTGTATATAATTTGTAAAAGGGTTTTGATCGATAATCCAACTTGTTTTTAGCTAACCTGTCTTGAAAATATGGTAAAATTTTTTTAGCGTTTCCAATTTCTTGATATAAAACATTATTGCGAGGAAAAAATTCCTTTAGGGCGCCAACGACCTTGTCAATGTTGTTTGTGCATACACCGATCCAATCTTCGTAATATTTATTTTTTTTTACGTAATTTCCTTCTTGATCAAGAAACGTAATTTCTATCTCTATTATAGAATTGTGGCGCTTGAGAAGTCTCCAAAGAATAGAAAAGTACATGATTAAAAAACAGGTTGAATAAATGCACTTTAATATAACATTCTAATTAAAAAAAAAAAAAAAAAAAAAAAAAAAAAAATTTTTTTTTTTTTTTTTTTTTTTTTTTTTTTTTACATTTAAAACTTCCTAACAGAAACGCAATCATGTTATTATAAAAATTTAACTTGACCAATATTTAAAAAAAAAAAAAAAAAAAAAAAAAAAAAAAAAATTTTTTTTTTTTTTTTTTTTTTTTTTTTTTTTAAGTTGTTGAGTCTCAGATATTTTTACAAGTTCTAATCTCTTTATAATATCTATTTTTAGAATTGACGCCATTTACAAACTCGAAATTTTTAATATTAATTAATTTAAAATTTTTCACATCCGGTTTGCTGAGGAACAAAAAATATAAATTCTATTTTTACAATCATGACGTCATTTACAAACTCGAATTTTTTTAATATTAATTAGTTTCAGATTTTTCACCTCCAGTTTGCTGATATACACAAGTTTATGCATCCATTTCTCTGAGAGTATCTTCTATGTTCTGAAACTTAGCTTCTTTATAATCTTTTATAACTTTCTCAAATTTATATCATTTATTGATGAATGAGAAACAGAATATCCACAATGTTCAACACCAGGATTTTGACTTGGAATAATTGATATGCTAAATGTATAGACTAGAGTTTATGCATCCATTTCTCTGAGAGTATCTTCTATATTCTGAAACTTAGCATCTTTATAATCTTTTATAACTTTCTCAAATTTATATCATGTACTGATGGATGAGGATCCACAATGTTCAACACCAGGATTTTGACTTGGAATAATTGATATGCTAAATGTATAGACTAGAGTTTATGCATCCATTTCTCTGAGAGTATCTTCTATATTCTGAAACTTAGCTTCTTTATAATCTTTCACAGCTTTCTGAAAAAGTTTTTTATGTGGTTACGTAAAAGTTGTAAATCTTCTAATCCTTATAGACTAGAGTTTATGCATCCATTTCTCTGAGAGTATCTTCTATGTTCTGAAACTTAGCATCTTTATAATCTTTTATAACTTTCTCAAATTTATATCATGTACTGATGGATGAGGATCCACAATGTTCAACATCAGGATTTTGACTTGGAATATGTTAAATGTATATACACAAGTTTTTGCATCCATATCTCTGAGAGTATCTTCTATGTTCTGAAACTTAGCTTCTTTATAATCTTTCACAGCTTTCTGAAAAGGTTTTTTTTTATGTGGTTACGTAAAAGTTGTACATCTTCTAATCCTTATAGACTAGATCCCGTATGAAAAATAGCTTAATATCATTATGCTTGCTTTTATAATATTCGATCGGAAATTCATAACGGCCTGTTATAAAAAATCAATTTTACAAAACTTATAAGATTATGTTTAGTTGATAAAAATACTATGTAATAAATAAGTTTTTAACAAGCCCTTTCAAACAGGGTTTCTAGCACATATTTGAAAAACAAAGATTGAATGACTTGCAATAGGTACGTATTTAATAAGTCTTTTCAAACAGGCTTTGTAATACATGATTCAAAAACGAGTTTTAGAAAAGAAGGAGTAAACGCCTTGCAACGGGCAAGTATGTATCAAATCCTTTCAAAAAGGATTCGGAAACGAGTGGGGGAAAACAAGAAGTAAATGCCTTGAAACATGTAAGTATGTCCTTTCAAACAGGATTTTTAGCATATGATTCAAAAAAACTAGTTGGAGAAAACCATTATATTCCATCGCCGTAAGTGGGGACCCTCCAAGTGGGGGTGGATTGGGGTATGGAGAATTTTTTTTTTTTTTTTTTTTTTTCCAGCAAACCGGAAGTTAAAAATCTGAAACTAATTAATATTCAAAAATTCGAGTTTGTAACTAACGTCATGATTCTAAAAATAGATTTTACAATTTCAATTTTTGTTTCTTAGCAAACCGGAAATGAAAAATCTGAAACTAATTAATATTCAAAAAATCGAGTTTGTAAATGACGTCATGATTCCAAAAATAGATATTATAAAGAGATTGAAACTTGTAAAAAAATAATCTGAGACTTAACAATTTAAAAATATTTGTTTAAAAAAAAAAAAAAAAAAAAAAAAAAAAAATTTTTTTTTTTTTTTTTTTTTTTTTTTTTTTTTTTTTTTAAACAAATATTTTTAAATTGTTAAGTCTCAGATTATTTTTTTACAAGTTTTTTTTTTTTTTTTTTTTTTCAATGTTTGGCTCGTATGATTTTCCCACAGCTTTTACATTTTTTATACAAGCTTGGCATTTCATCTATTGCTCTATCTTGCTTTAGAAAAGAAATATATTCGGGAGCTTCACAACATTGTCTGTCACGAGTATATTTTGTAAGCCATTCTTTACATTCTGATTCGGTAAATAACTGTATCATTTTCAACAAAGGTTCTGACCAAGAAAAGATGATTCAAGCTTTCTTCTTGTGTTTACTGTTAATCTATTATTGGTATTTTTACGCATCACCTCTTTTTCAACACATCGCAAAGCCGCATGCTGGATCCCCTTCCGATCCCCCAAAGCGCCAATTCCAATTTGATTCGAAACAGCCTAATCATTTTCGATTTTTAGTCGATGGAAAGCCTGTTTGGGAACACATGTTACCTGTCGATACTTTTACGTTTCATCGAGATAAAATTGTTCAAAAAGATCCGTGCTACGGATATCCAAACCATGCTGTCGTACCGGCAAAAGGAAAAGTTCTTTACGATTATTTGAAATCAAACTCGGACACTAAAAACATTTTGAATTTTAAGGAAAACAGTTCTTTTACAGTTCAGGAAGGAAACGTGTTTTATTTTAAGTGTATGCAGAATCACGTGGATAGACTCCAAATGTGTCCTTCTGGTACCATACTCACAGGAAACCGGTGTCAAGCTATTGATTCTTGTACGGGAAAAAAGGATGGAACCGTGCTTCCTGATCGAATTTCTTCTCGCTATATTGTTTGCATGAATGGGAAAGAAATGATTAAAAAATGTCCCCCGCAAACGGTTTTCCACCACAATCGGTGCGAGTCCATGGATGATCTCAATCATTATTGCCAATACTTTTCTGCACCTCTTCAGTTGGACGACGAAACGCGACTCGAATGTCGAGATGGTAAACCATTCTACATCACGTGTAAGTCTGGGACAAAATTTATCGACAATGATTATTGCGAACCTGCAAATTGCATTGGATTACCTGACGGAACAAACTTACCACTCCCTGAACGGAAAACGGACCTTTTTAAATTTTCACCGGGCTACATGACTTGTCGAAAAAACAAAATTCACGAAATTGTGGAATGCTCGCAAAATTGGGACGAAAGCCTGAGCAAAGGCGAAAATTTGTTGTCTTTACCCATGGTTTTCGACCCCCAAAGCAACCAGTGTTCTGTCCCCACGTTTTGCGAAAATGTTTTCTCAGATGACCCAGATGTAATTGTACCCGTTTACGAATTTACCAGACACGTGAAAAATTGGAAATTTTCTGAGATTTTTGATCGTGCCGCAGGTTTCGTATGCGAAAATAAAACTCGAAAGCGCAAGCTTCTTTCACCGGACAAGCGGATTTCCAAACGTTTCAAAGAAGAATCTGCTTGCGGACCTGAAATGCCCGAAAAATTGCCCATATTTAACAATTCTAAAAGTTTTTACGATTGTACTGGGGGAAGAATCGAAACATGTCCCCCGCAGACATTTTTCAATGGTTCCGCTTGCATTCCGGAACCGGTCGACGCCTTTAAATTAAACGACTTACCACTTTTCAAATTTGACTCTTTGAATCTCGAATCTTGGATCAAACCGTTTGATTATTCAAAAACTCCCTTAATTTCTTGCCAAGAACCCGAATCTACTTTAATCGAACTGTACAACATTTGCTCTCATCCTGACTGTTCGAAATACGCATTCGTGTCTCAGATTCCAGACATGGCCATTCTGTTACCTCGCGAGCAACAAGCCAAATGCAAATTTTATGAAAACGAGCGACTCTTAAAGAAGGAATCTGTGGATTTCGACTACCATTTTTGGAGTCAAAAAATATCGAATGACGAAAAAGAAAAGCCTTGTCAAGTGGGTCAAAAACTTCAAACGGGGAATTTTATTTGGGACAGTACAGTATATGCCACTTGTAACCTGGATCAGCCATTTGTTTTTTGTCCCTCCACGCACAGCCAGCGTATCCTTTCTGTACCTGGTGGTTACTTTGCCTGCGAGCCCCCGAGTACAAAATCATATGTTTTTAATATAGCGGATTGGACCCTTTTCGAAACCAACGAAATCAAACACATTTGGCCAGCATATTGGAACATCAACGATACCAAATTCCAATACATTCGAAGATCCAAAGCCAAAAAACAGGAAATTTTAACCTTGGCTGGTTTGGATATCAAGTTGGGTGAAAGGCTCAATTTGCTCGCTAGTCAACCAGTCAGGTTAGAACCGAGGTACAGGGTCACGTATCCGCCCAACGTGGCATTCGAATATGACGATCGAAACAGTAAGAATGTGCAAACATCAACGCCGAATCACGGATTTATGGTCAAGTTGAAAAATTTCACGAGCAAACCGTTGAATTTTGCTACGCATAGACCCATTGTTTTTGTTGAATCGTTTGATCATTTACTGTACGTTTAAGCAAGTGTTTTGTAAAAAGAATATGGACGACCGTTCTTTGGCTAATGGAGTTTTATTTTATTCTTCTTTGTACGTAAACTGTGTTCTTTTAGCGATCGGCGTAATGACTGGTCGTTGGATTTTCATGCTTTTGATCTTGTTGACGATTGGATTAACAACTTATATGATGTACGTTGCCTCACATAACGCAGATCATTTAAAAAATATCGGTAGCTGGGCGGAAAACAATTTTTCTAAATATCTTAATCAGTTGAAGCAATTGTTTTAACAAGAAAAGCTCGAACTTTTCTTTCTACCACATAAATATTGAATCGACCTATTGAAAAAAAAAAAAAAAAAAAAAAAAAAAAATTTTTTTTTTTTTTTTTTTTGTTAAGAAATATATTTAAGGATTTAAATTTCTTAAAGGTACATTATAAAATACTTTGCTCTATAAATATGTATAAAAATATTTAAAAAAAAAAAAAAAAAAAAAAAAAAAAATTTTTTTTTTTTTTTTTTTTTTTTTTTTTTTACCTATTTGTATACAATCAAAATTTTATTTCTTTCTGATTTCATATTTCTTAAAGTTTTTATTTTAAACTTGTAATTTAGACATAAAATAGATAAATATTCAATATGCATAGCAGAATAGCAACGTTCTCTCAATTTATGTTTCTTTATTGGAACATAATAAGCTTTAAATATTCTATTATATAAATAATCAGATAACAATACTTTATACATGCGTTTTGATAAAACACAACAAGGTACTAAATATAATATTGAAGATTCAGAAGCATATTTAATAAATGTTTTAACAATTCTGATAGATAAATTTCTACAAGCATGTATGCCTATCCATACATTAAATATTGGTGATATTGATTCAAATATTTCATCATATATGTCACATTGTATAAAATCACATATATTCATTTTATTTAGTAGATTTATACCCATATATCTATTTAAATCAAGACAAGTTATTTTACAATTTAAAAGATGTATACCACATGCATTTCCTGAACATATATTAAGTATTTTTTTGTTTTTATTATCTATAATATCAAATACAGATAATGTTTCCGAATACTCTTTTTCTAAAATTTTTTGAGGAAAATGATGTTTATTAAATGTATTTATTAAAAATTTTATAGTAATATTTACAGAATCGTTTAATACAGTTAAACTATGTAATATAAAAGTTCTCAGACAATAATTGTCTAATTTAAATGACTTGTGTTTCAAATCAAAGCCCATATATTCTCTTAAAAAATTTTCAAAAAACATCTTTACATGACATTCTTCATATTCCTTAGACATGTAAAAAAAAATTATAAGATTTTTTACTATGGGGTGCATATTATATAGATTTGTTGTACCTACAATAAGATCATAAGTCTGACCTTGAAATATAATTTCTATTTTTGTATCACAATCTAATAAATTTTTTAACAATTTATCATATATAGCTGAAACTAACAAATCTTTAAATCCATTTCTTAATGAATCTATATTTTCTAGCATAGATATATAACTCAATGAACCTTCATTTTCTTGAATAGTTTGAAAAAAATCATAATACTCATTAATATCTCTATATATAATTAAATCCATTTTATACAATTTTAGAAAGAAACATGATTGAAATTTGTACTACATTTATATATATCTATATTAAAAAAAAAAAAAAAAAAAAAAAAAAATTTTTTTTTTTTTTTTTTTTTTTTTTTTTTTTTTTTTTAAATATTCAAGGATTCGAATATTTACAATATTCAAATTAAATAAAAATATTTTTACGAAATCCATCCAGGTTTATTTTTAATTTGTTCGTAAATTAAATATTTACGCCATTCTTTCGGTTGAATATTATGATATAAAGTTTTCCATGTTATGTTTGCATACATCCTATATAATCTATGATTCCAACATACAAATAGCATAAACATCCATAAAATTATAACAAACATTATCTTACCTTTCAAGATGCATGTTAAATAAAGTATGTCAACTGGTAAATTGATTTCAACTAATGGAAGCACGAACAGACGCAGGAAGCGTGAGGCTCCCTCACTTCAGCCGTCAAATAAAAATCCAAAATTAACGAAGCCAAACACTTCAAATCAGGCTAATAGTGAAAATAGAGATATAAATGTTTTACCAGCCAGAATGGAAATGGAGGTAGAGGAAATGAATAAAATTAACGAGCAGCCTATTAACTCGACAGTTGATGAAAATGATGAGAAATTTAATCACATACCCATTTTAAATGCAAAAGATAATAAAAACGCGGAAAATCTGAACAATAACGTTTCCAAGCCCGCAAATGATGATGATGTTAGCATGTCAACTGATGAATCCAACAAACCCTCAAATACATCTGTCGAACCCACAGATGAATCTAAAGAAATCGGGGACAATTCTGATGAAATTCCAAAGGAATCTAACGAAATCGGGGACAATTCTGATGAAATTCCAAAGGAATCTAACGAAATCGGGGACAATTCTGATAAAATTCCAAATGAATCTAGTGAAATCGGGGACAATTCTGATAAAACCCCAGATGAATCTAGCGAAATCGGGGACAATTCTGATAAAACTCCAGATGAATCTAGCGAAATCGGGGACAATTCTGATGAAATTCCAGATGAATCCACTGACAATAATGAAATTCCATCCACTTTGGCAGAGAATGAATCCGTTAAAGGTGATGAATCAGGCGGATATTTTGAGATGTATCTCAAAAAAGGCTATGCCACTCGAAATAACGGTAAAGAAGAATATTATGCAAAAAACTGCGATAAAGATGAATTTTATTTTACAGGTCCAACTGGAGAAGATATTTATGCAACAAAAATAATAGAAGATGGTAATTCAAGTCAAACAGTCGAATATCCGGCGAAAAATAAAGATGGGAAATTTGATTACATTTACGAACGCGGAATTCCAAAGTATCCGGAAAATAAAACTACAGGTAATTTAATTTTTCCTAAAGATCCACAAACAAATGAGGAAATTTATCTCCCAAATTCAGATGGAAAAGTAATTGACTATCCCGCAAACAAATTCGGTCGCCAATTTTACCGCAAGGATGCGGATAACAATGACGTTCCTCTACCTAACAAGTCATATGCAGAAGAAGCGGATGGAAGCCAAATTTATCCAAAATTAAATAACGGAAATGAATACTATCTAACAAGAGATGATAATAAAACTGAATATGGAGCCTATAGGATTGTAAATGGAGAAAAAATTTATTACTATGCTAAAAAAATTAATGATGATGAAATTTATCCTCGAATATGGTTGTAAAAAAAAAAAAAAAAAAAAAAAAAAAAAAAAAAAGAAAAAAAGAAAAAAAGAAAAAAAAAAAAATTAATTTTTTTTTTTTTTTTTTTTTTTTTTTTTTTTTTTTTTACATATTTTCCGTATCTTCTGAATCTTCATCTGAAAAATCTACATCCTCATTATCGTTTACTTCCTGATTCTTCTTTTTAAATAACTTTTCTAAATACTTTTCAGTCTTTACCATACATTGAACTAATAATTGATCTTTAGACAATTCTTCGTGAAAGAGTCGTTGTTTTTGCCCAACTATTTTTTCTAAATCATAATACACATATTCTTCAAAAGTATTTAATAATTGGTTCTCACGTATATTGTGTTTTTTATCACTTCTATATTCACTTGTTATTTTCTCCAATATTTCTAATTTTCGTATCATTTCCTGTTGAATTTCTACTATATTTGGTATTTCATTTACTAATTCATTAAATTTTAGTTTAAAATATGCTTTGTATATGGTAAAAAACAAAGTTTGAATTTCCGTAACCGACCAACTTTCACTCAATCTACACTTTTTTTCGAATCCTTCTTCGTCATTACGATTAACAAACACACGTTTATGTTTATATTTTAATTCGTTCGTTAAATTTTCTAAAAATTGTTGTTTTGAATTGGATTTTAGTTTTAGTTTTTCTGACCAATCATCGTAAAAGTTATTAAATTGTGATAATTCCTTTTCTAGAGTTTCAATATGTTTCAAAATTTCCGTATAATAAGTCTCAAAATGTTTTTCAAACGTAAAATTTTCCTTTAAAAAGGTGTTTTTATCGGGTATTGGAATGTTTAATTTCGCATTTAGAGCACTAAAAGTAGAATCAATTGTGGATAAAATATCAATAAAGTTTACGTTCTTAATATTGAAATACACTTGTAATTTATTTGAAAGAGTAAAGTTTCCATAACAATTTATAATAAAGTCACTCTTCATTACGTCGTTATCAAATGTTTTATAGTTGAAATTTTTGGATACATTAAAAGTTTTTAACAATTTCTTACATTGCCTTTCTAATACTAAATATTTTTTATTTGCGGTTTTTCTTATAAATTTAGATTTACTACTTTTAATTTCGGTTACATCATCTTCAGGTACGGATAATTCAAGATTGTTTAACATTATAATCTTCCAGTTTTCAAAGTTAGCGTCATATGGATATTTTGTATGCAATTCCATAATAAAATTTATTGTGTCATGAATAAGTAATTTCATCCATTCTGATTTTTGAAAAATTTCGGAACCTACAAGCGTTGCAAAATTTATCAAAAAGTCAGTAACCTCGTTTAAAGAATCGTCAACATAGTTTGGATTTTTAAAGTTTTCAGATTTAAAAGAGAAAAAATTTGAAGCAAATTCAAACAGAATCTTACATCTTTTTCGAAATAAAGTTTTCCACTCATTGTTATTTTCAATTGGTGAATCCAGAAATAGATTCGAAGCCTCTTGCAAAATAGTTTCATGGTCGTTAAGTTTATCGAGTGAATCCTTATCTATTAAAGTATATTTTTCCATCCAGTCATCTTTTAAACTTGTATTAGTTTGAATCATTTCACTATAAACTGATTTAAAAAGTTCAAGAGCTTTTATTAAAAACGGACTCATTTCCTCAAATTTACTAAACCAATTTTCGTCTTTGGAAAATTCGGGGTTGAAATTAATGACAATACTGTTCAAAAATGAAAATACACTTATGATTTTTTCAGGAAAAGTTTCGACGGTTAAATCGCAATTAAATTGCTCGATCACAGTCTTATATTTTGCATAGTTTGTGAAAATTATTTCTAATTGCGGGATTAAGTTATCATCGTTTGTTAATGAAGCCAACTTTGCAATTTTTTCCAATTTGGCTGAATAATTCGGATTATGATTCAATATGTTTATTACTTGATTTGCGAAATTTTCAGGAGTCACGTCAACTAAATCGGCTTCTGTTTTCAATTTTTGACATTGTTCGTCCACCTGCATTATTATTTCATTTTGTTCATCAAATTCTCGAATAAAAGAATCATCTAAATCATCTATATTCTTATATTTTTCTCGTAATTGTTGAAGGATTAGACGGGTTTTTTCGCGATTTTTATGTAATTTGTAACCTTGTCTACGTTGTTTATAATTTTCTAATCGATTTAATGAGCTTTTACATTTGTCGATTTCATTCTTTAATTCCTCTATATAATTCTGGTTCGTTTGTTCACGTGATTTATATGTATTTAATTCAGCTTTAATATTTTGTAATTCAACAGATTTTTCATCCAAATTCCGTTCTAATTCTTCATTTTTTTCATCAGAAATTTCTTTTAAAGATTTTTGCTGGCTCAAGTTTTGGTTTAAATCATTTATTTTATTTGATAATGTTTCAATAGTATCCATCAATGTTTTTTCTCTATCGTTTTCATTTTCTTTTTTCAGTTTTTCTACTTGAAGTTTGCAAATTTCAATTTGTTTTTCCAATTCCTCTTTTGATTGAATGCATTTTTCTTTTTCTTTTTCCAGAGTTATTTCTTTAGTTTGATACGTTTTCAATTCATTTTCCAGTGTTTTTTCATTCTCTTCTAAATTATTCACTTTTGAATGTAATTCTTCAATTTCCTTTTTTAATGACTTTTCGCGTTCACTTTCATTTTGAGTTTTTTCATTTTCCAAATTTCGAATTGTTTCCTTGTACTTTCTTTCATTTTCTGTACAGTTTTCTAACTTGCTTTTTATCTCTTTTTGTGTCTGAGTTAATTTATCAATTTCCTCATTTGATTGTTTTTCCAATTTTTTATATTTTTCTTTTTCAATATTCAGCTTTGATTCAAACTCTTCTCGAGATTTTTTATTTAAATTTTTTTCTTTTTCTATTTCTCTCTTTAAATTTTCCACTTCATCTGTTAATGTTTTATTGATATCTTGCAATGACTTCAAATTTTCGTCGTTATTTGGATTTTGTGAATAATTCTGATTCATTTGTAACTGTCCCATTTGGTTATTTTGAGGAATAGCTTGGGAAAATGGAATTGCTGCAGAAGGTGATGAGGTAAAATTACTTTGCGATGCAACAGGTGGAAACATGTTAATAGAGGATGCTGGAAGAAAGGAACTAGATTGCTCCATCATTGGATCTTCTAATGTAAAAGACGATAAAGGGATGGGACGAGTTCTTTTTCTAGAGTTACAAGTATAACTGATTTTTTCTCCGCTACTGTCGACTTGTTTCAGATACTGTTCACTTTTTAAAAGTTCATCTTCTTTTTGGTCAAGTTTTTCTTTCAATTGTCTTATTTTGGTGTCAAGGGCATTTATTTTCTTGTTTTTTTCCTGCAATTCATTAAACAACTTGTCTTTTTCTCGATTACATTCATCAATCTTTTGTATCAAATTATCATTTTCTTGCTTCATATTATCCAGTTTAGTAGACAATGATTGGTTGTACTCCTGCAATTTGTTTTCTAAAGCAGTCATATTAACAGAATGTATAGACGTGTTTTCATTTGTTTTGTAATCGTGCGTAGTTGGCAGCTGATTGAGTTTAAGCAAAAAATCCAAAAAACTATTGCTTTCATTAAAGAGAGTTTTATTTTTATTAATTAGAGGTTGACTCATGTCATAAGCTTGAATCAAGTCATTTCTCAACTCGCGACTCAGCGTATTAACAACACTTTGAGACAAAGAATCATCTGGATTCCTTTTAGATTTGATGATGGCTTCGACTAAGGCTTTAAAGACCATCTTGTTTCATTTTCCCCGAAAAGTATTTTGGCCACTTCTATTAGATCTGTGTAAATCAATTTGTATTTATCAGACGTTTGTATTTCAAGCCACAAAATAACCTTCATGAGTTGTGTTTTTTTCAAATGTAAATCGTACACGTAAAACGGCAAACCGAAATCTTTCCAAGTTTTTCGATCCTTGTACAATTGCAACCAAGTATCACACATGACAGAACCACTGTCCAAATATGATTCATTGGTTTGTTTTACCACCATGGGAGATACGTATTCCAAGTGACAAAATTTGTCTTTGGAAAACGCGCATAATATTCCCACGGGTTCAGAATCTGTGAAGAAAATTTCGCATTCATAAAAATCCGAATCATTTACCTTTTCGGGAGAATTTTCTGATCGTTTCAAAATTTTAAAAATCTCTCGTCCCGTGTATTCGGAAGGTAGAGCCTTGGTCACGGGGAAAAAAGAGTCATAACACAGGTAAAATGCAAATGGACTCCAACGATTAAATTTGTCCAATTTTCCAGAATGTCTCTTAAAGAACCGAAGATTAGCTGCTTCATCCAATGTCAAAAGACGTTTGTCTTTTTTCGCTTCGACAATGGTAACCAAACATTGAAAAGCCGCTTCCCTTCGACACAATTTTGTAAATTTATAAAAAGGATTCCACGTGGCTACTATATATAGCGTAGAAATTGCAAAATGACTATAAATAATTTTGCTTGGTGGAAATAAGGCGCGTAATAATGTATTTACCGAATCGTCAGTCACTTTTATACTATTTTCGTTATCCGTTCCCAGCGTGAAAAATAAAACGGATTAATTTTTATTAAAGTGAATCGGTGGGCACGGTCCCCGAATAACAATAATACTGTTATCTGGAGGCTCAATAGGGTTAATGGTAAATCCCATACACTTGTATGATATAATAGGTCGTTTGAAACGCATGGCGATGAAATGTTGTCGTCTAAATTTGTTTCCATAGACATCGATAAACTTGTCGTACTCAATTAAAGACTCCATCGTAAACTTGGTTAAAGTTAAAAAAAAAAAAAAAAAAAAAAAAAAAAAAAAAATTTTTTTTTTTTTTTTCCAACAAATAAAAATCTTCATTTGTTGAGTTCAAATAAGAATGTATGATCTAAGTCTTACCATTATAAAATTCTATACTAGGTAAAAAAAAAAAAAAAAAAAAAAAAAAAAAAAAAAAATTTTTTTTTTTTTTTTTTTTTTTTTTTTTTTTTTTTTTAACCTAGTATAGAATTTTATAATGGTAAGACTTAGATCATACATTCTTATTTGAACTCAACAAATGAAAATTTTTATTTGTTGAAAAAAAAAAAAAAATTTTTTTTTTTTTTTTTTTTTTTTTTTTTTTTTTACCTAGTATAGAATTTTATAATGGTAAGACTTAGATCATACATTCTTATTTGAACTCAACAAATGAAAATTTTTATTTGTTGAAAAAAAAAAAAAAAAAAAAAAAAAAAAATTTTTTTTTTTTTTTTTTTTTTTTTTTTTTTTACAATTTCAATTTTTCTTCCCCAGCAAACCGGAAGTGAAATTCAAATTTGAAATGAGATGACGTAGTTTTTAAATAATTATACATTTGATAATTTTTTCATTTCAGTTGTTAAAGGTATAAAATCTAAATATACATCTTGAACTGTTTCGTTCAATATTGCATTTAGAGCCATGTCCAATTTCTTTTTCGTATTCCATGATGTAGTAGATTGTTGAACTATTAAAAAAGCCCACCAGATATTAATAAATTTTCTTTTACATACAAATAACCAAATTCTATAAATTAACATGAAAACGTTAAACGAAATTAGCATTTGAATCAATCCATAAAGAGTTAAAAATATTTTACGATACACACTACATAGGGGTAAAAGGCAGTTAAACCAAGCACTTGTGTCTCCGCTACTTTGATAATAATGTATGAAACAAGAACCGTTATCTGGGAAAATTTTGTAAACTGCATTCCATGACCAATTAGAATGGCTCCAAAGGTTGTTGAAAAATAAATCTGTTAAGTACAAAATAATAATTAGGTAAATTATATAAAAAAATTCCAAAGCCCAAATCTTTAAAAATAATAAATTGCCCTTTGAATCCTTAATGACTTGTATTGCCTCGTCGGGCTTGTCGGCAAGATTTTCGAGATGGCGAAGATAATTTCCAAACCATTTTGACCAAATCGAGTATGGAAAATAAAATCCAAACGCTAACAGCATCAAATAAACAGATATCCATTGATAATAATCATGATATATTGTTACATTTCCATCAGTCCCTTTAGTCATGGTTCCGTTAATGTAGCATTTTGTATCAATAAAATTTTGAGTTAGACTTTTTACCGTCGATTGGCATATTATGTTTTCTCCAAACAATAGACGAGCCATGCTGAGACCTGTACAAAACAAAATTAAATTCCGAATATAAATTTGTTGGAAATCAATTAAGATACTATAACTTTGACTCTTTTTAGAATTAAACTTGATCAGTTGCAAAAGAGAATTCATCATAAATCTATATTAAAAAAATCTTCTTTACTTTAAAGGGCTTAGTTTTACAAAAAAAAAAAAAAAAAAAAAAAAAAAAAATATATATATATATATATATATATATATATATATATATATATATATTTTTTTTTTTTTTTTTTTTTTTTTTTTTTTTTTTTTTTTTTAATCTGAATTAGAAAAATATTTTTCGTAGCCCACTTTCTCTTTTGATGCTAACCTTTTACTGCGGCGAAGGATAAAGTTTTCTAAATTTACATGTGGAATTGTTTCTATCGATTCATCTATTTCTATCGCTTCCCAGCCACCATGATCATCAATCCAAGGTAAAAGTTTTTCTTTCATAATGTTGAAAAAAAATAAAAACAGGAGTTCATTAGAAGTATAATGCATCATGAAATTAGAGACAACACACATGAATAACATGATCCGAGACCAACTAATATGATTTGTAAAAATTTGATTGTACAGACCCCGCAACATTGCATCTAATTTGTCTTCTGTTAAGTACCGAAAATAATGATGAGTTTGATAGATTCGAAAAAAGTTTTCTTTATAAAAACTTTTGCAAAATTCCAACACATGTTCGAAAATATTTTTTTCAATTGCATTTAAAGGAGGAATAGATTGTTTCATAGGATAAAAACTTTTTATGATATTAGTAACAACATTCAACAAAATGTAATTTGGTCGTACAAGTTTATTAGCCATAATGTTCTGTATTGAAGAGAAAATGAAAAATCCTTTACTTTATTTCTTCACCTTGTTAAAAAAAAAAAAAAAAAAAAAAAAAAAAAAATTGTTTTTTTTTTTTTTTTTTTTTTTTTTTTTTTTAAATAATAATAATTTTAATTGAAACTTTCTTTTTCACATTCTTGGATTCTTTTGATATTATCTACATTGGCATTATAATATGATTTATCGTGATCTAACAGTTCGTCATACAAATCTCTTTCAAATATATCGCCGTCGCCTTCAAGAATGATATCATTCATGTCATCATCCTCATCAGACGAAACCTCAATCGGTTTATCAAACGAATTATCAGACGAAACATCACTGGGAAAGAGACTGGTATCACAGCGAGCGTAAAGGGGTAAATGGTAACTAAATACACTTTTATAAACACCACAACATAATAATGGCCTCGATGAAAATATGGCATCTATTGTTGTCCTACCATTAGTTGTAAATTCTTTGGGATTGTTTCGCATTTGCAAGTAAAATACATCATCCAATGTATCTCTGAGATATAATCCTTCTTCTGAATTCATTTCAATATTAAAATCGCCAAATAATATTGTAAATATTTCTTCAGTTTTTAATAAGGTTTTACTTATTGCTTTTAAAATATTCTCTGCGGAGGTTTGAGGTTTCGCGTACAAAACAGCAATTTGGCATCGCTTCAATTTTACTACGATAATGTGAACCCCGATTTCATAATTTGCATATTTTTTATAACTATTTTCACCAAAACTCTTTTTCTTGAGATATATGGACACGCCAGACGGTTTTGGTGTAGAAAGGTCACTAAGAATTTCATAGGGTCTATTAAAACCTTCGAATAGAAATGTATCATTAGCAGTAGTCCAAGTTTCGGCGAAAAGTAAGATGTCGCTATTCATAAAACAGGGGTCGCTTTTAATATCGTCGTAATGTTTGCGGAGCGATTGTACGTTGTGATACATCATTTGAAGACCGTAAGGCTCATCACATTCCCGTAAAAATTTATATCTCGGAATGACGGGATTTTTCCTTAATCGCTCAAATGCTTTTGAGATAGGATTATCTTCTTTGGGTGATTTTGAATTTGGGAAAAGGTGTAATGTATTTAATTTTTTACAGCGAGAGCAAGCCACATTATAGAGTTGAGTTGACATTTTCGGTGTTAAAACAACCGCGCACTCCTCGAATGTTCCTCCTTGAGATTTGTGAATGGTCATGGCTTCCGCTACTACAAGTGGAAATTGATTTCTAAAAAAAAAAAAAAAAAAAAAAAAAAAAAAAAATTTTTTTTTTTTTTTTTTTTTTTTTTTTTTCAAATTTGCATTTGATACTCGATAGGTGGACCAAACCATCCATGAGTAAGCACACTTTTGAGTTGTTTAGCAGTATTTCCTTTAAATCGATCAATTCTTTTTCGAATGACTCGCCCGTGAGCTGTGGAGACTTCGTATACGCGTCCATCTTCCAAATTGTTTTCTAAACATTTTACTCGGCCGTTTGGTGATTGAAAATATCCTTTAAAATACACTAAATCAACGGAATGGTTAGTTTTATATTTAAATACAACATCCTGTTGAATGTCATGAATAATAACCCCATCAACTTTGAAAAGCGATGAGCCGAGATTATTTTTGTTGGAAACGTACGTTTGTACGTAATATCCTTTGACTAATTTCAATTGCGGTAAAAAATTTAGCAAAATAGCACGTCTACACCAACTTGCTGTGTCGAATCCTCGAACTTGATAAACGTCCAACAAAATAATTTCACCATTTTCCATCTTCTCTGCAGCAAACACATATCCGTCTCCCAAAGTCTGGTCGCGACGAATCACACATTCGTATCCTTCCCATTTTTCTTTCACTCGGTCTGGATAACTGTACACGAATCCAAAAATTCCATCCATTTTATGTGCATATAAGTACTGGTTTCCGTCGGGAATTTCTTGCACATAAGTTACAGGTTTTCGAAAGACATTTTCATTTAGCTTGTATGAGGGCGTAGAAAAATGACTCATGGCTTCGTAAATGCGTTTGTATTTACTTAAAGATTCCAGCAATTCAAACGGTTTAAAATTTTCGAGCTCTTTCTTGAACGTTCCGTATTCCCATTCAAACACCAACTTGTAGTCTAAACCACTTTGAAAAGCGTACAACTGTGCCTGCGAATCGATTTCGACGTAATCTCGAATTTCTTCTGTGAAAGGATTTTGGAAATTTCCCGTTTCGTGCAAAAATAATTTATTCAAAGATTCCTTCCATTTCGCGTAAGGTATTTCTACCGAGTGAACCCATTTAAACCATATGTTGTCGTGGTAAACGGAATGGGTAGATTCGATGCGTTTTATCTCCCACGTGCCGTTTTTGAATCGGAAATGTGGTTTAGCGTAGTATACAACTTTTTTCCGCGTCGAATAACCCAAATTTTGGAAAAACGGAGCAAAAGACGAAGAATGTTGAACTACAAGCCTAAATTCGTATTCGTGCATTATAGCGGTTATAAATTTCTTGTAGTTGGGAACTCGTCCACACAATCCACGAAAATTTGAAACGAACAACTAGTAGGAAAATACTTAAAATGGATAATAATAAAAACATGAGTTTGAAAATACTTCGGCGTACTGTCACATAAAGAATGGGTATAAGTAGAATGGGTATGGCCATGCATAAAATAATAGCATAACTGATATTTTTTTCAAGCGAACCAAACGAACCCGGGTTAAGTTCATCTAATAGTAACAATTCTTCAACCTGGTCCATAAGCTTTATTTAACACTAGATTTAAAAAAAAAAAAAAAAAAAAAAAAAAAAAAAAAAAAAATTTTTTTTTTTTTTTTTTTTTTTTTCAATCTTATACATATTTATAGAGCAAAGTATTTTATAATGTACCTTTAAGAAATTTAAATCCTTAAATATATTTCTTAACGAAAAAAAAAAAAAAAAAAAAAAAAAAAAATTTTTTTTTTTTTTTTTTTTTTTTTTGAGAATGTAATTTGAAATTTATTTAATATTTAAAATTTCGTATTTGTGATTTGACTATTTTTAGATTATTTCTAAAAAAAAAGATAAATCTAAAATTCAGTTTCATTGAGGTTTTGAAATTACAAGTACATGGCTAAGGAAAAGTGGATCCATTTAACATTTGCGCCAAATGTGTTAAAAGGTGATAAACTCTATGAATTAGTAATATACGTGGACCAACACAATACGTTTTACTTTTTTGGAAACTCAGTATTTTGGTGCCTGGGTTTCGAAGAACCTCATATATCCTTGCAACAGCTGGTTCCATCAACGGAACAACATAAACTTTCTTTTGGGAGCGGAATATTTTTGAAAGAAAACACTGTACGCAAATTGATAAATGATAGATTAATATCTGGTAATTTAAAATATAAAATATTTCAAACTGTTAAGAGATTTCAAGCATGGTTTAACAACTACCTCGTCATATGTAAGAGTGGTCATGGAAAAACTTGCCCTTACTAAATACAACAGTAAAATTTTTTATTCCAAGAAACGAATTTCAATTTTTTAATTTTATTTTCTGTAATTGACAAAACACTGCTTAAAATCTCACGATCACGATTATTCATCAAAATTTTATATGGCCTTGGACCAATCATTTCCTTTCCGGTCAATAGTCTGAGGTAAGCTTCATTTGCCGTTTTTGAATTTCGAACATCCAAGAAAATGGGACCATCCGGTAAGGAACCTCTCGTTTCATCGTGAAAAATTGGAGGTTTAAATTCCACACCTTCTAAAAGGTCGTTGTATGGCGGAACATGATTTCTTTTACTGGCCAAGTGAAGATAATAATATCTCCTGTCACGATCGATAGCGAACAAATTTAAATGACTAGTTAAAATAACCAAATGTTTAACGCGTGGAGATTTCTTAATCGTAAACCCAAAAGGAGGCTCGACGACAAATAAAAAATCAATATCTTTTTCGACGGTTGTTTCGACTTGATAATGAGACTGGAATTTCCATCGACATTATAAATTTACCTCTTCTTGATAAGAAAAACACATGTCCAAGTAATAGTTTAACAAGTACGGCTGACGTCCCAAATTACCAAAAACAATACAAGCATCATGTTTTCTCCAAGATGCAACCATTCGTTGAAATCGACCTAGTTCAGTATAAGGTTTTCTAAATACGGATTGCTCCATGCGTTTTCGATGTGAGGATTCGTGTATCCAATCTGAATCGAATGTATCCATACCTTCGTAATAATATTTTTCCACCGTTTCATTAGCGGGTATAAAAACTGATTTCTTTTTTTCCATACTTGCTGTAAAAAAATGTTGAAATTCTAATTTATAAATATATTGTGTATTTAAAAGATGTGTATTTAATGTGTAATGTGCAATTAGATGTGTATTGTGTATTTAAACAAAGATGATGAACGATAAAGTTTGAAAAAAAAAAAAAAAAAAAATTTTTTTTTTTTTTTTTTTTTTTTCAAACTTTATCGTTCATCATCTTTGTTTTCCGTTTCGATATCAGATTCTCTTTTTTTATTGACAGCCTTTTTTTCAACTCGAGATTTAAACAGTTTCTTTTCAAATGTGACATTTTCATCTTCACTTATTTCCGTTTCAGGAACTATTCGTTTATCTCCTCGAAGTCTCAAACTCTTTACGAGTTCAGCCATTTTTTCCCTTCCCATGCTATTCATGTACATGATGGCAATTTTTCCTTCCAACTCGCCATTCATGAGCTCTTCTTCACTAAATTCAATTTCGGGAAGAATGGCTCCAATAGTTTGGTAAAAACATTTTCGCAAAATGTCATAAATATGTTTTGTAGGGTTGGGTGTATCTGCCATCATTCTATACATTTCTCGAACTGTTTGGACATGGAGTCGTTTAAATTCACTTTCTTCATCAAAGTTGGATTTGGGTTCACCCTTGTTGGCAAAACGAAGATTACCGATGTAATATTTGCATTCAAAGTTGGGTCCGTTACTGATGTTTCCCGCAAGACCGTCCACTGCCAAAATTTCTTTCATTTTGATTTCGCGCTGTGCGAGCTGTTTGACTATGCGTATGAGTTTATCGTTTCGAACAAAACCCTGGCACAAAATACAGGCCATTTCATCGTCGCCGTACTTTAACAGTTCCTGCGCAATTTTGGGATGAACTGGCGTATGGGTTTTGAAAAGCTTGAGAACAAAATTCCAACCCCCGAGTTGAAGCTTTTCAAGAATCATTCCAACCATATGTAATTTCATAGTTTTCATGGTTACAGAGTCCTCACCGTTCGTGTGGAAAGTCTCGACAGTGGAATTTAACAGCTCGCGAATTTGAGCGTCAAGTGTTTTAGGTTGATTGGTTTCCATCTTGTTTATTATAGATTAGCATTTTCATGAGATTTTTAATTTCCTCTTCGTAATTCGGATCGCTCGCCAAAAACAGTTTGAACGTGTCCATGGTCCAAAGCAACTGGGTATTTTGATGTTGTCCTGGCATCGTTTCGAAATCATTAATCTTACGGACAAACTTTTGGACTGTCCCATGAAGGCTCTTGGCCGTCTGAAAAATCCCTTTCACAACCCTGCCATTATTTCTGTTCAGAGTTTGAACTAGATAGTTGTAACCGATCGTGAAACCCAGTTGGTCCGCATGGTCTTGAAAGCAAACGGCCGGAAACATTTGGAAAAAAGCCATTTCTTTCACTCGATTATTTTTACCCCTGCAAAATATACCTTTCAAGAACATTTGCAACTCGTAAAACGGTACTAGAAACGTGGAATAGTGTTCGATTGATTCACCTGATCTAATATTTCTTAAAATGTTGAAATGATCGGATTTTTTGACATGGTGGTGGATGATTCGATTCATGATTTTGACAAAGTGGCAATCGGGATATGATTTCCAAAAGAATTGACCTCGACATACCCTTGCCATGAAATCCATAACCCAGTTTCCGACCACGTCCATGTCAACCGAGCAAGCAAAACAACAAACCATGACATGAATCATGTCAAAGGAAATTGAGAATTTTCCAAATGTTTTACGAATAGCGGAAGATATTTGTAATTGTGTGAGTAATTCTACGGCTAAATTGGGAAGAGAATCGTTTACATGTACGGGTTGCCACTTGGGTTCGCATTGTTGAACGAAAGGAACCAGATCATTAAAGTACGTATCAAAAAAGTCGATTGAGTTTTTGGAGGAGTTCAAAATCTGATACATGGTTTCCAGAATATTGTCTAACATTTGTCTCGCCTCGCTCGATTCGGAATCAGGATGTTCGTGTATAATTTTCAAAAAATCAGCTAGAAATTCGTTCATGTCCTCGAAACGATCTACATGTGATTGAGTGGTGAACGGGGCGTTGAGGGCTTTTAAAAATCTCAGACTTTTTACCACGCGGTTTAAAGATTGTCCGACGATTGTTTTCGAAAATATTCCTTCCACATCGATAATCGTGAAATTCATGGGTACGTTTTCATCTCCCGTCCATTCGTAAAATGCTTGTGCCAATTGACTAGAACGAAAATAATCATTAGAAATTCTTGTGATGTATTCGTAAATGTTAAAACCCTTTTGACATTCGTTGCAAAACAGCGCGGGTCCTGAAACTAAAGAAACTTTTTCTGGATGGCAAATGTCAGTTTGGATGAGATTCAAAAAATGCATCCTCTTGATTGTTTTTATTCATTGATGTAAAAGTAATTTTTTTAGTCTTGCACACCGCACAGTCGCCTCTCAACATCGGTCTACCATTTTTTGACATGGTTTTTGACACTTTAACAGTGTTTGTTTTTCTTAGACACTTTGGACAATGTACGAAAATGGTGGAATCCATTATAGTTTTATTCTTTACTTTTTTTTCCTTTAAAGTTTTTACACACAAGGATGGAACACAGGTACGAAATTGTCAGATTGCATGAAGAGGAACATTTATCCGAGCGGCAAATTGCGAGGAGACTTGGAATCGCTCCTTCGACGGTTCATTATTGGTTGATCAAAGAAACTTTGGGCCCGCCTTCCGTTCCCAAAAAGCGTGGAAGACCTCGCGTAACGGACGAAGCTTTAGACTTGTACATCTTGAACGCATCCACAACAAATCCTTTCATGTCAGCTGTGGAAATTCGAGACGAGCTGGCTCCCAGAGTCAGTGTGGACACAATTCGCAAACGTTTGAAAGAAAAAGGAATGAGATGTCGAATTCCAGCACGCAAGCCTTATTTGAAACCCGTACACATTCAAAAACGATTCCAATTTGCAGTCAATCACATTGGATGGGGCATGAACGAATGGAATAATGTGGTGTTTTCGGACGAAAAAATATTTCGAGCTTCATCAAGAGGTCCTCTGCGTGTTTACCGACCGCGAGTCAGTGATCGATTTGATCAAAATTATATTGTGTCAAGTAGTAATCCGAGAGGAAGATTTACTATTTGCGTTTGGATGGCGTTTGGAAACAATTTCAAATACATACACAGAATTAGACAGAGAACGTTAAATGCCGATTACTATGTGAATGAAATCCTTCCAATTATCGAAGACGACGTCCTAGACAATAATTTAACTTTTATGCATGATCTTTCTCCGATTCACACGAGTCGACTCGCTAAACACTGGTTGGAAACACATAACATAACTGTAATGGACGATTGGCCTCCCAAAGGTCCAGATATTAATCCAGTTGAAAATGTGTGGGCCGAACTCGTAAGGCGAACGCGTCCAGATTCGGCCAATAAAGACCAATTGTGGGAAAATATATTGTTTGCCTTTAATGAATTAAACGATGATTATTTTAATAATCTCATTCAATCCATGCCCCGGAGAATAGCGGCTGTTTTACAAAAACGTGGAGGTTGGACGAAATATTAACAAAATAATTTGATAGAATAGGTATCTAAATAATATTCGAATAGAGTCTTTTGATCATCTTGCGTCACATATCTCCAGTTGCAAGGTTTTATTCTAGCATTTCTCAAGCACATTGGCTTAATATGTGGCCATTTTTCAACGCGCATAAAATACAAGTCGCGTTCCGAATCGTAATTTACTTGCTCGATATCGGGAATGATGGATTTGAGATCCTCGACTGCATCTCTGCCTTTGAGAATAAATGTATTTGAATTGTAAAAGTTTTCAATTTGAACCCTTTCTTCAGGTGTAATAATTTCATTTGCAACAGCTGCGTCCAAGGATGTAATGCTAAACCTTCCGTAATACATGACAAAGTTTTGTTTGAAATAAAAAAGAATTTTGAATTCTAGAACATTAAATAGACCTCAATTCCTCTTGAAAAAAAAAAAAAAAAAAAAAAAAAAAAAAAAAAAAAAATTTTTTTTTTTTTTTTTTCCGTAGGATGGAAGTTTACATTTTAAGCTCATTAAATATTCAAAAAATCAAATATGTAAATGAAGTAAAATCATGATTTCTAAAAATAGTTACAACTATTCACTTGAGCGAGCTAGTGAAATTAACAACTGGGCTGAGTACCAAGATTGTGGATCGTATAATCTTAATTGTTTTTTCACCTCTTGTAATTTCAATAGTTTACATTTCTCAATTTTTACTTTAGCAGACAAACATTTAGAAAATAAACTACGTTTAAAAGAAGTAGAGCTTGTATTATTCCATATACTTTTATAGGGTTGGGTGTCAGGAGCTGTTGACTCATTCAAATTATTTTTATCACAAAGAATAGATTCTAAAGAGGGTAAAATTTCAGGAGTTGAAAGACTTTTGAAAAACGTATCGTTTTTATCATAATCAAACGAAGCTATTGATTTTTCTTTTGTTACATTACAAGTAGACTGTAACAATAATTCATCCCATGAAAAGGAATCAGACATATTTAAGAACTGGGAAAATTTTAAAACTTCTTTTTTTTCAATCTATGTTTCTTTGTCTCAAATTTTTAATAACTAATCCTTCATAATACTCCTGCATCGAATTCATATCGAAATGGTACAAATGCTTAAATTCTTCTTTAAAGAAAATCAAAATATCCACTTCACGAAACGAAAAAATGTTATTAGCTTTTAAAAATTGTCTAATTGCAGATTTCACATCATTTATCGTTGTCTTGGTTCCAGCCATTAAATTCACATCCATAAATAATTTAAATTGAACGTAAATATCCATGTCAAAGATTCAGAATATTTAAGGCTTTAAAAAGATAACGTGTGAAAGATGGTGCAATACAACTAAAATGTGCATGGTGAAGACGCTGTCCTTTAAACACCACGAAAAAAAAAAAAAAAAAAAAAAAAAAATTTTTTTTTTTTTTTTTTTTTTTTTTTTAATAGGAATTTTAATTTTTTTAATGTTTAAAGATTCAAGTTTACGAAATGCTACTGAAATGACGTAATTATTTCTATTAACAAATAATGCAATAGATAAACGTACATTTTTCTAGAATCAAATAAACCTATATTTAAGAACCATATATTATATTTAGCATCATAATAGCAATCAATATCTATGGCCTCAAAAGTTCCATATTTATATCGCTTGCTTGATTGAATTAATTTTCTTTTGTAACTGATATTATTTTGTTCAATTCCATAAACATTTTTCACATCGTCAGGCACATGGAATCTTTCCTGATTCCGTTTACAGGAAAACATTTCTTAAGAGTTGTGATTACTTTGCTTTAAACAAAAAATGGATGGATAAAATTTGAAAACATCATATATAACTACCAACTTTTATTTAAAAAAAAAAAAAAAAAAAAAAAATTTTTTTTTTTTTTTTTTTTTTACATTGATTCATAACCTGAATCATCATCAAAAGTGTCGTTAATTAAAGTAATTCTTCCTCGATCTGCTTCATTAAAATATTTACGATCAACTTCTGAAAGTGTTTCCCCACATACAGGACATTTGAATAAACGATTTTGAAAAAAGTTTAAAAAACATCGTGTGTGAAAAACATGTTCACAATCCAAATAATAAGTTGTTCTTGTATCGAAAATGAACCTACAACATAATAAGCATGTATCCATAATTTTGTAACAGAAAAATTGTTTTATTCTTTTTATAAATTAAACTAACACTTTTATTATATATTATTAAAAAAAAAAAAAAAAAAAAAAAATTTTTTTTTTTTTTTTTTTTTTTTTTTCTAATGATACCATCTAAAAACTTTACGAATTCCTTTGCAAACAATTGGAGAAATTAAATTTATTAGTTCTTCTGAATCTATTTCACAATCAGATAAAGTTTCGTCATTTGAATCTAAATCTGATTCATTTAATCTTCTCAAATCCTTTTTCCCATATATTTCAGAGCGCAATATTTCTCTATTCAATCTTTTCCGACAATATGGACATTGTAATTGATTCTTTGATTTTTCAATCAATAATTGAATACATTTTTTGTGAAAAGAATGTTTGCATTCCAAAAGAGTAAACAAATCTTGAGATTCCTGAGATTCTAAACAAATGCCACATTCACCCATGATTAAAATTTATAAGTGAAATATGAAATGTAAAATTTTAAAAGTGATTTTATATTAATAATCTAAAAAAAAAAAAAAAAAAAAAAAAAAAATTTTTTTTTTTTTTTTTTTTTTTTTTTAATAAAACAAGATAACTGACATGTATTGCAGTGTATACAATTTACTTTTACGATTGAAAAATCAACAAACCAAACTGAAATTTTTAAAATACCTGGAAACCATAAATGCCGTTGATCCATCCTTCGGTTTAGCCCATCATCGAGGGGTTTTTATAATCGTTCGCATTTACTAAAGCATGTTGATTGCCTTTTGGCTCCTTTTGTTTTTATACGTAGGCTTAACACTTCTTTACGCAGCAACAAAAACAAAAACTACACAAATATCCCCATGGCCAATTCTAACAGTTACACCGAAACCAGAAAAGATGAAATCAGAATGTAAAACCAACAGCGATTGTCCATCGAGTCACGTTTGCCTCGGAAATCAATGTATTCCAAAACTTATACGTTACGGCCGATGCAATCAAGCCACTGGTCAATGGATTTCATACGTCCATCAAGGTGTTACATTTGCCATTTGCGTTTGCTCAAATCCACATCTCGTGACCCAAAAATATTTCGGAGGAAACTGTGATGTAAACGTGGGTTGCGGAGTTCACGGTCGATACATTTTAGACAAAAACATTTGCGAATGTGATCCGGGATACAAAGCGGTCAATTTCAGCTGTAAAAAATTACCAGCGGTTGATTACATGAATTCCATCCCTTGTGAACCCGATGAAATCAATGTTTCTCAGTTAAATTCTTCGCACGGATTTCATACAGATTACATAAAAAGTTTATCAAAGTTTAAATGCGTGAAACGACCGTGTTCTTTTGATGCTTTGAGTGGAAGGCCACTCAAACGCGCAAAGTATGTGGATGGATGGGGGTGCGTTTGTGATCCTAGATACGGGCTTTTCGGAGTCGTGCTCGAAGGTGCAAATAAAAAATATTTAAACTCTCCCGGTTTCGATGCTTGTGCAAGCATTTTTACCCAAGATCCTCAAAATGAAATTGACGTAAAATTAATTACATATTTTTACTTGGGAAATCGCGAACCCTTTTCCATGGTTTTTTTTCGATAAACTGAGCGAGGAGGATTTAATTGCACCCTTGAAAGGATCGATGCAAATTATGATAAGTCAAAAAGATTGGCGATACGATTACGCTCAGTACTTTTTCAAAACGAATCCGACTTTTCGAGCGAGAACGCGAAAAATTGATTCGTCTTACATTTTTCACATTGAATCGGTAAATGAGTGGTTGTACGTCGACAAATTTCGTCCGGCAAAATGTAATCAAATTCCAGATTTTTGGCAAGACCGATTCAATCCTCGCGTGGACGTGTACGACATTTTATACAAAAGTCCAGTGTGTGAAATGACTCCAGACGATCCCAATTACCGCATGTTTTGGGACAAGGTCATAGTCAATCCTCAACAGCTAACTTTTAAAGAAAAAACTCATTTGCATCGTTTCAACGCATTTGTCTTACATTACGACGCGAGCGTGGGCAATGAAAAATGGACTTTGGATTTGGATTACCCGTATAAAATAGACCAATATTTATCCATGCAAACAAATGTACCAAAATACAATATTCAAAAGAAAACAAAACCAAACTCGCCTATAGGCGGCCCACCGGGGATGATGCTTCCATAATGATTCAACATTTCAAATGTATAAAGAAAGACATAGTTTAAAAATCAAGAATGAAACGTTCGCTAGATGAAGAGGATTTGGAAAACGCACCAACCACATCAAAACAACCCAAGTTGGAACCTGAAAAAGTTGAAGAAGTAGAAGAAGAAAAAACAGTCGAAGAACACGATGATTCTCCTAAAGAGACATCAATTTTAAAAAACATACAAGCAAATTTACTGAAAGGTGATTTGAATAACCATATAGAAAAACGTTTATTTGAGACTCAAAAACAATACTTTACCGTTTACATGGAAAGACTCATGAATAAAATGCCATTAGGGAAAGATTTGGTCAACATTATCTCGAGCAGGGAGGGGCCCAATGAATTTGAATACATGTTCACCGCGGCTAAAAGTTTAATTCAGTCTCAGATGCGCGTCAAACAAATTAAAGCTTTTCATGCCGTGTTTGACATGGTTTACGGATTAGTCTTACGTTACGTTCATGAAAAAGTTGTTTCGCCGGCCTTGCTCAAAATTTTATCACAAAAACAATTACAATTGGCTTACGAAAAATATCAGAATTGTTCAGAGGCTGAGGAAGATGGAACTGAAACAGAGTTTCAATGTCTTTTGTACTGCATACAAGAAATGTTGGAAAATAAAGAAACTGTTAAAATTCCAAATCCATTATATAGCCGATTTACTCAACAAATGAAAGCCATGAGCGAATATATTATAGCATTATTGGTATCAATGTCTAAACCAGATGTAGCTACAAACATAGACACATTTAATATTGGTCCAGAATTAATCACAAAATAATTAAGCACAAAAAAAAAAAAAAAAAAAAAAAAAAAATTTTTTTTTTTTTTTTTTTTTTACATTACTGGTCAAGTTAAATTTATTTTTATAATAACATGATTGTGTTTCTGTTAGTAAGTTTTAAATGTTCAAACAATGTAAAAAAAAAAAAAAAAAAAAAATTTTTTTTTTTTTTTTTTTTTTTTTTTTTTTTTTACATTACTGGTCAAGTTAAATTCATTTTTATAATAACATGATTGTGTTTCTGTTAGTAAGTTTTAAATGTTCAAACAATGTGTAAAAAAAAAAAAAAAAAAAAAAAAAAAATTTTTTTTTTTTTTTTTTTTTTTTTTTTTTTTTTTTTACATTGTTTGAAGATTGTTTTTTAATTAAATTTATCGTTTGGATTTCTATATTGCCAACAAGGTGGTTGTTTTTCTTTTGTTTTCAAAACTATTCCCTTTTTCAGCATGTCATATAAACATCTATTTGCTGTTCTTTTGTCACAACCAGTATATTTGTAAATAGTTTGAATGCTATGAGACCTATCATTATGTGCAAGTAAAAATCGATAAATTTTATCATAAACCACTACGTCATTCATGATTATATATCTTGAAAAATATTTTCAAATAACTTTATATACGTTTTAAATAAAGATGAATATTCTGAAACGTTTAAACTTTTATAATAATTATCAGTTGCAATTTTTTTTAAGTTGTTTAATCGGTGTTGGGATTGCCTCTGCGATTCGACAGTTGTTAATTTTGTCAGGAATGAAAATATTTGAAAGAGGAATAATACTAGAGCTATATGATTCATATAAATACAAAGGTATCTGAAAAAAAAAAAAAAAAAAAAAAAAAAATTTTTTTTTTTTTTTTTTTTTTTTTTTTTTTTTTTTTTTTTTTTTTTACAAGGTCCAAATTTTTTTTACACACGTTTTCATGGTGCCTTTCAATCGGGTTCCAAACTGATGATATCGGTTTCCATTTGCTATGTAATCTAAAGTGATCCAATTAGTGTGTGGATTTGCCAATAAAGCGTAAAAATATATCAGATATAGGCAAGTAACATCAAATTCCATCGTGTTTGCTTCTGAAAATTGTTCAGCCATTTTTCGGATTTTATTCAACACGCATTGCTTTTTGATTATTAAAGGAAACTGTTGGTAATCAAAATACGGAGCATTGTACCAATGATTTTTATTTTCTGCCACAAAATATAAATAACCATAAAGGTTTAAATTCTCTTTTATAGATTTAATGTGGTCGAGCCCTTGCCGGTAAAAAGTATCGACTAATTGAGGTGTAACATCGTAGAACATGCTCCATATTCTGCTCTGTGATCGTGTTTTACTAATCTCGCTCAGATTCTTTGACGCGACTTGATCTATCAGGCAATATATAGGTAAATTACCCTGTATCAACAGTTTCAAGTCATAGTAATCGTCAAAATGTTGCTTTTCGAGTTTACAAGACATTTTATCTTGGTTAAATTTCAGTGTTTGTTCGCCTCAAATTTTTTATAACCACCCCCTCGTAATACACCAACATTGAATCATTCATTTTTGCCAATTTTTGAGGAGGTTCTTCTTGTTGATCTACGATGCTTACATAACTGAATGGTTCGGACTTGAAATTCATGTCGGAGCGACGCAAATGGCTAAATTCTTTTTGGAAGCAAATGAAAAGATCTGTTTCGTGAAACGAAGTGTTTTTGGTCGTTTTCAAAAATTGTCTTACAGCAGATTTGACATCATTTATAGTCGTCATTGTTCCAGTCATCAATTGTACGTCCATAAGCAGTTTAAACTGAACGTAAATGTCCGTGTGAACCAAATAATCATTCGTGTATTCGACCACATATTCAGGTTCGGTTCGGTAATGGAGCAACCCGTCGTCTAAACTCATAAATTTTCTCAAATGATAATACAACATGAAAAAGCAACCTTTATATGATTGTTCCACAATGTACACGTCCTTCATATAAGTATTTTTGGCAACTTGTTCCGAAGTCAATTGTGGAGCATTGTCGGTAAATTCAACGTCAAAAGGTATAGCCACAACACGATCCTTGAACGCTTCCGAAGCTTTACATTCCGGATAATTATTTGTTGTAACAAACAATTTTGCCGTTGGAATTCCACCAGAATTTTGCTCGTACATATTCCTGAAAGCCACGAAAGAATTACCTGTAATTTGTTTCACGCGGTTCTCATTGATTTTCTTGTCCAGTTCTTCGCTCGTGACCATTCGACACGAAAACAACGTCGAAGCCAACTCTGGAGTGGCGTTGCTTGTCGAATGTCCCGGAGCCAAATTTTCGGATTGAATCGAATGATAATATCCGCCGAGCACTTTTCCCATCAACTCAAACAGTTTGCTTTTTCCGTTTCTCGTCAAACCTTTCCACACGAAAAATTTTCTCTCGTAATTTGTTCCCACATACACGCTCGCCAAAATATCTAACATGTACATAAATATATCGTATTCAAATGATGTACATTTGCAAATATTTATGTAAAAATGCATCATGGACTTTGATAATTCGTCATCCACGCCGTCGATCAAATCACGAAGGGTGTTGAATAAATTATCCGTTACATCTAAAAACAAATTTTGCAAGTATTTGAAGAAAAAACTCTTATCCGTGAGCTTTTCGTACAATTGAACGTGTTTCGGAGACTCGTTACAAAAAAACATCATCTCCTTCGATGTCAATTTGATATCTATTTTTCGATCAGAAAGGAAAAATTCAGGAACAACTCCACCAATGTGGCCCGTTAACAAATCCAAAACTCCATCGTTTAGTCGTAGGAGCCATTTGTGATTATCCATTTGAATGTCTATTCGTTCCATACTCGTGTCACTCATAATGGAAGAAACGACCGAATTGATACTAAATCTACTTATAAGATCATCATCTGGTCCACCTTTACCACCAGACGCATGATATTCGTTGAGAAACTGTTTGATATTGTTCCATAAATTATTAATGTGATCCGAGACTTCTCCCGAATTTGAAAGGTCTTGCCAACTATCCTGAAGGGCGTTCCATACATATCGACTAGGTTTTTTCAGAGTATTTCTTAGTTTGAGAACTCGAATGGGAAAATGTCGATCTTGTATGTTTCGAATCAAATCGGCAATTTGATCGTGAGTGGTCACTGATAAGATTGCCCTTTTGTTATTTTCTACGATAGATTTGAGTAACAATTTGTAGCTCTTTGGCCTTTCCAAATACAAATTGTTTGCGCAAAAGTGCAAAGTGTTGATAGTGATATTCGTTATCTCGTATTGTACGATTTTGGAATTGATCGATTCAATTTTTTTCAACAGCGGATGAAACTCCTCGTCTAAAAGCAAATGCAAATTTTTGGCCATTGAAACAGAATCCAACTGGTAATGTCGACAGAGGGCGTAAAATACAGGTAAAAAATAATATCCATTTTTGAACTGCATCACAGTTTTTATGGGATTTGTATTTTCTGACAGGGACGGGTGTTCGAATCGAAGCGACTCGTGCAAGTCCAAAAACAACTCTGGAATGTGAGAGTTGGGGAAACTGAGAGTGTCATTTTCACAAATGCGGTTATACCACATTTTTAAAGCATGATTGTTTGTCTCAAAATCTTTTATCATTTTCGCGTTGAATTGCAAATATTGAAAAACTTGATGCATTTTATGTTTATTAATACTGGGAGTTTTACTTTTACGGATGAAACCTTGCTGGTTTGTTTTTTTAAAGACGTAATTTGCCACATCTTGAAATTCTGATGATTCGCTTATATTTTTTCCTATAACCGTTGCGTATGCCAAAGTGTCAGTAGGAGTTTTGACAACTACTGGCATCATGTACTGTACAAGTTTAATAATCATCATTTGCGGTGTACAAGTTAAAATTTCACGAAAGATGGATTTCTCGTTATCCTTTCGCTTCGGAAAAGTTTTTTTCAAATTATTCACTTCCTGCTGAAAACTTGGTTCTCCCAATTTACTCATTTTAAGAGAAAATTGTTTTTGTTCGTCTACATAAATTAATTGAAAAGGAAGATATGGATTTTGATTGGGTTTGGCGGCTCCGGGTAACATGGCATTAGTTAAAATGTCCAATTTGTAAGATTTATCTGACATCATAGCCTCTTTAAAAGTATATTGAAGAGATTCACAAAAAAGAATATAATCGTCACTTCCAATTTTAAATTCGGGTAAATGAATATGTATACCTTTTCCACCTTCTCTCAGAGCTACGAGATATGTGAAATTTTTCACGTTAGGTAAAAAAGCTGATTTCAGTACATACTCAATTGCGTTTAAAACTTTTACTGGATAAAATGGATGTGGAGATTGGTAATCAAAATCTAAAATGATTGAATGGACAAGAGCTGATGACAAATCCATCGTTAAAGGAGGTCGTTTCGATGCTCCTATCCATTGTAAAAGAAATTCTTGATAATCTTTAAATTTTACCCAAAATATACCTCCATTAAGATTATATAAAATGTAACTATCTGGAGGCACTTCCGAAGTCTGGTTAACTGCTTTCAAAAAAGGTGAATGAAAACTCATAACTTTATTTTTCTCCAAAGTATAAAAGAGATTTTTTTTTAAATTTCGTCATTTTTTTCAGTTAAAAATTCAAATATCAAATGTATGAAAATTGTAACATACAAAAAAATACTTGCCAAATAAAATAATTGAAAAAATACAATTGTTTTTATGCTTTTAGTTAAAAAAAAAAAAAAAAAAAAAAAAAAAAAAAAAAAAAAATTTTTTTTTTTTTTTTTTTTTTTTTTTTTTTTTCAAAAAATTATGTTTGTAACATTAAAATGTAATGACATAAGCATTTCTAAAAATAGATATTGTAAAATTTGAATTTTACGTTTCCATGTTACTTTCACCGTTTAATTTTGCATCACGCTTAGATTTATTATCATTAATCTTCTGTATATACATATATTTAAACAACAATTTTTGTATTGTTTCTGGTACGTTTGAATCATAATATAAATGATTAATTTTTTTATTTGTTTCATTAAAATATGTGTGTTCTTCATCCGCTCCATGGTAAAAATAAACTAAACCTTTAAATCGTCGCAATGCTCGTAAATATGATCTCATTTGAAGGTAACTCAATACTTTGTCTTCTGCATGTTCATCATCTTCGTCAATTACACGCAATTTCATCTGAATTATTTTGTTATTTACTTTGTCCCTGTTCAGACTCATGTTCTTATTTATAAAGCCTGGTTCAGAATTTTCATCTTTATTACTTTTCATTGCATTGTTTTTTTGTTGATTTTGTTGATTTTGTTTCTTTTTTCTGCGTCTTTTTCTGGGTTTCAACGCATTTTTTTGATTTTCATCCACCTCTTGTTTTTTTGAAATTTCATTAACAGGCTCATCCCCTTTCCTTTTAAGAACATTATCTGTTGACATCCTTTCTTATATATTGCTAATAATCAATCGTTATGCATCGGGTCGGAGTAAAATCTTTAACCGAGCTGACACCTTCGACAATTTTTTCACACACGTCTAATAAAGCTCGATCTTTATTCTCAGGTTTATTGTACGGCTTTACGTATATCCTGATGTCATATGCGTGGTCCATATTTTCAGTCACCTTGTCATCCACCCCGATTAAAAATATAGGCTCATCGTACATTTCTCGAATGCGTTCTGATGCTTTCGAATATCCGTACAAGTCCATCGAAATTTTTGCTTCGCTCCGTGCAAATATTTTATGCGCAAACTTATAAATGGACGGTAAAAAACCATTCACAACTCTCTTGACATAATTGTCATCCCCTAAACTCCACAATATAATTTCGATATCCATGGCTCGCATCATTTTTATCATAAAATCCAATTTTGGACGAGGATGGAAAACATTATTGTAGTAAACTCCCAAAGTTTCATCCATATCTAAAACCGCCACAATCATTGCTTGCCTTGGAAGAAAAAATGGGGTATTAAAAAAGACATGAGTCGTAAAGAAAAACGTTCAAGTGGTAGCAACTCGGATAGAGTTAAAAGCCTTATTCGGCATATTCAAAAACAAAATCCTCATTTTTCTGCGTCTTTATGCGTTTTTCATTTCAACAAACCCTGTCTCATGCTACTCAATAATTTCAACTGTGAGAGATTTCATTGTCTGTTTTCAAACCAGGCCATTCGGTGGATGTCATATTCTATCACAAAATCTTGTGACATTCCCGAACACTTTAACGACCTGATGATTTTAAATCAAATTTTAGGAAATCGGTTTGTTTAACCGTTTGCGGGCCATTTTCGAGAAGAAACCGGATATACCATCGGCATGTTTCGACAAACCGTCGGATTGTATCCGCCGCACATAATTAGGCAATCCGACTTTGCCAAGACTATTTTCACAATGATTGTGTTTTTCGTAGCCGTTTGCCATCGACTAGGTGGAAGTCCTCCTAACATGAAGTATTTTTCAGTTTTGTACACCAAAGAACATCCAGTTTTATGTGACATTGGTAATCATAACGTAGAAAACAGAGAAAGACGGGGAGATCGTAGTGAGCATTTTAACATTAAAAAATGGAAGAAATTTATGCAACGTAGAACACATAAACATGTGATTCAGTATTTAAAAGCTTATTTTCCGAAATTTTTCCAGAAGAAAAAAACGGGAAAAGTGTGCATTTTAAACGAAGAGGAGAGTCCATTTCCAGACGAAGCGCATCGACTTGTTTGCAAAAGTGATAAAAAAAGCCTATTAAATATCATTCAAGAGTTTAGAAACTTGATGACAGATGAAAAAATATCAAATTTATTAATAGATTGGATCGCTTCTGTAGAAGAAACAATTTGTTAAAAAAAAAAAAAAAAAAAAAAAAAAAAAAAAAAAAAAAAAAAATTAATTTTTTTTTTTTTTTTTTTTTCTTTTAAATATTGAGGAAGAGATTAATGAGACCGATTAGCGGTAAAACATCTTCTATTAGAGTATGTAATTCAAAGTTATTTCCTGTTGGGTCTTCTTGTAAGGAACCACTAACAATTGTTTCTGTATTTATTTCATTATTTCCTATAGGTGGTTCCTCATCTTGTAACTTTAGTTCCAAAAGCTCATTTACTTTTGGATAACACATGTTTCTTTTCTTTGTTTGAAAAAAAGGTAAAATAAAACAAAAGAAGTAATCGAGAATGAATTATGTGAAACTAATTCTTGTTTTCGGGATCCTGATTGCGATCCTAACTTTAGTTTATCAGCAAAGATACCTAATAACTTCCACAATTGCAAGCTTTGGTATCTTTTCCTTTGTACTCTACAATAAACAATATCTTAAGAAAATATTTTCGTCTTCTGATTCAAAGACAAATAAATAAGTTCTATATCTAACAAAAAAAAAAAAAAAAAAAAAAAAAATTTTTTTTTTTTTTTTTTTTTTTTAATATGGGTCAAGTTAAATTTTTATAATAACGTGATTGCGCTTGTGCTAGTAAGTTTTAAAAGTTCAAACAATGATAAAAAAAAAAAAAAAAAAAAAAAAAATTTTTTTTTTTTTTTTTTTTTTTTTTTTTTTTTTTTTTTTTTTTAACAACAGATTGAAAGTTAAAATTTATTTATTTCACACGACTTCTGATTCAATTCTGATTGATTCTTCAAATTTAAAACTGACGTCATCATTTCTAAAAATAGAAATAGATTCTTATTAAAAATCAGCATCTTTTGTAAAGATTCGATCACTTGACAAAACACCTGCTTTTTGATATTCACTGACTCTTTTTTCAAAAAAGTTTGTTTTACCTTCCAAACTAATAAATTCCATAAAATCGAAAGGATTTTCTACATGATAAATTTTTTTGCAATTTAATTCTTGTAAAAGTCTATCAGCTACAAATTCTATATATTGTTTCATTAAACGATTGTTCATTCCGATAAGGGCGACAGGTAATGCTTCTGTTAAAAATTCTTGCTCAATTTTTACAGCATCCGATATAATTTGAACAATTTTTTGTTCCAAAGGTTTATTTTTCAAATGCTTCATCATCATACAAGCGAAATCGCAATGTAAACCCTCGTCTCTACTAATGAGTTCATTGCTAAATGTCAAGCCTGGCATTAAACCTCTCTTCTTTAACCAAAAAATTGCAGCAAATGAACCAGAGAAAAAAATACCTTCAACTGCTGCAAAAGCAACAAGTCGTTCGCCAAAAGAGGCTTGCCTTGATGTAATCCAGGTAATAGCCCAATTATATTTCTTTTTTACGCAAGGTAATGTTTCAATCGCATTGAAAAGTTTTTCTTTTTCCAAAGGATCCGTGATATACGTATCGATTAGCAAACTGTACATTTCCGAATGGATATTTTCCATCGTTATTTGAAAACCATAAAAGCATCGGGCTTCAGAAATTTGCACTTCCTGATAAAATCTTTCAGCTAAATTTTCATTCACGATACCGTCACTTGCGGCAAAAAAAGCTAAGACGTGCGAAATGAAATGCTTTTCTTCAGATTTTAACTTTTGCCAGTCATTTAAATCTTTAGACAAATCCACTTCTTCAGCAGTCCAAAAAGATGCCTCAGCTTTTTTGTACATTTCCCATAAATCATGATATTGAATAGGAAAAATAACAAACCGTTTTATATTTTTTTCCAATAAAGGCTCATTACTTTCCTGTTGATTTAATTCCATACTGAAATTTTTTATAAAAAATCAAGTCCAAGAAAATTTGTAAAAATTAGGATAAGAAAAATGTGAATAATTTTGAAATCCAACGACAAATTTATTCTTTATATAGTTAAAAAAAAAAAAAAAAAAAAAAAAAATTTTTTTTTTTTTTTTTTTTTTTTGAATGAATTAAAGAATCGTGTATAATGTATCCTATTTCTAGTCAATAATCTTGTACTACGACGAATAGAAATATACGGAATTGTTTTTGTTTCATCGATATTTATAGCTGCCCACCCACCATGGTTGTAAATCCAACACAAAAGATATTCATCCACAAACCGGGATAGGTGTGATATCAGGTGGTCATGTGAAGTGAAAGGTTCCAAGAATTTAGATACGATACAGATAAATAACATGATTCGAGACCAACTAGCTTTCTGCGAAAATATTTTTTCATACAAAATTGGCAAAAATTCATTAAATTTCTCTGCCTCAACATACGGAAGACCTTCTGTGGTTTGCCTTATCCTCCAACTATAAGTTTGATAAAAACTGTTGAAGATTTTTAACACATGTTTTAAAACATTTTCTTCATTTGTAGTCAAAGCGTTTATACTGGATATTTTTATAGGAAAATAAGAATCTTTAGTCAAATCTATTAAAACATTTTTAAGAATGTATTCCGTCCGAACCAATTGAGTATTCATCCTTTACTTTAATACTTTCTATCACGTCAACCAGTTTTACAGCAATTTTACTTGTCAAGAAATTACTGAAAAGATTGAGAAAATTTTTCGCAATTGATAGGAGAAATCTTTGAAAGATTTCGGGTCCCAAGATTATTTCAAAAAGAAACAAAAGTATAATAATGGTTAAAAAGATGAGATTGAATATAACATAAATTGGAAGTGCAACTAAAAGAAATGTAACAAAATGTAACATTCTCTTAAACATTTTGCTTATGAAAAAATCTAGCAAAATTTGAACTATAAATTACCCCCCCCTCAAAAAAAAAAAAAAAAAAAAAAAAAAAAAAAAAAAAAAAATTTTTTTTTTTTTTTTTTTTTTTTTTTTTTTAATAATCTATTTTTGCCAAATCGAAATTTTTCTTAACAAGAACTTCATTAAAAATATGATTAAAAGTTTCTTCTGACATAACATCTGTATAATGAATGGAATATAATACATCCTGTTCTACAACTCGACTTTTACCATCAATTAATCGTCCCAAATAATCCACTTTTAAACCTTGAACATTAAATATTATTTTATTATGTCCGTATCCTGGCTGCCAAATTTTCGATGTTTGCCAGAGGGCCAAATGCGAGGCTTTTGCATGGGCCACTGATTCAAGCTGCGTCAAACCGGACCAAAACGAGTTTTTCACGAAAACATTTCCTTGCATTCCGATTTCTCCAAACATTTGATGTAAATGTTCAAAAGTACCTTTGGCTTTTGCCAAGACTTGAACCACTAAACAGCCGCGACCTTGCCTTATATCCCCGCCTTTGGCAATTGTTTCCACTAACCAATTCATCTCTTCGAGAGTCAAAGCAAAACAGTAATCATTTTCAAATTTTTCGAGTTGAAATTTTCGCATGTCGTCGAAAGCTTTGAATGCCGTTTTTGATCCGTAAATTTCGAAAATGACTCTGAGTGTTTTTTTCAAATCAGGATATTTATAGGGTAAAAAATCAATTTCGTCGTAAAATAAATAGTAAGCCACCAACATGTCTTGACTCGGGCTCAATTTCATTCCCACGACAAAACTACCCATTTCCCATTCTGGATTTAATAAGGTGGCGCATTCAGCCTGAGAAAAAATGCTGAAAAACAGATAAATATTCACCTCGTCTCCATCGAAATCGCCGTTGATGCTCGGCAAAATTTCCAAAGGTACACCGAAACAATCGTACGGCCAAGCAGGTCCATATAACGGTACTTGCAAAGCCACAAAATTTTCGGGTTGGAGAGACGGCATCCTGTTCAAAACGACCCATTTACCTTTCAATTCAAATTTTTTGACTATGGAATCAGGTAATCTAATTTCGTTGGCCTTGAGAGTTGCGTCGGGTACAATCATGCCTCTCATCGAGTAACAGCAACGTTTTCCAAACGCCGCTTGACGAATAAAAGTGGCTTTTCCGCACGAACGAGAATCCAAGCTACCCATAGTTTAGAGGTGCTTCTTGAATTTGCTTATAAAATACTGGAGTTTTTGAAGGAGGTTGAACTGTTATTGTCCGACAAGTCATGGGTTTACCCGACACAAATTTCAAAATCTTTTCGTAAATGAGAGTAGTTGCCATTTGCCAGTAAATAGGATCTGGTATAATCAAAAAATCCTGATTGGTTTCGATACCGGCTTTTTCAATCATGCGTTTGAGTTGTGGTAAAAGAAACGTGTATCCGGGAGTGGGTACTGCGATAGACATGAGAGAATAAAACGGACATTGGTCGTTGAAATAAAATCGGTCGCAGCACAAACCAAAATTGGCCAAACCAAATTGGATTTTCTTTTCGCATTCTGAACAAGCGTTTGCAAATTCGTTGCTTTTCCGCCACGCTTTCAAAACTTCGAGTAATTGATCCGGGGTTAATTGTAAAGGACAATCCTTGAGCTCGAGCAATGTAATGCGGTATTGGTTAACGGCCATTATATAACCAAGCTATGGCGTATCAGAGAAGATGGAACGGAGACGAGTATTATCCTCGTGATAAATTCAACACAGACAAATACGGCAAGGAAGTCTATGCCCGTGACAGAAAAAACAACGAGTTTTATCCCAAAAGTAAAAAAAATGTTTTTGCACGAGACAATTCAGGTATGTTTTACTATGCCAAAGACAATATGGGAAACGAGTTTTATCCAGTGCGAAAAAATAAATCAATTTTTATCCAAGATTCTTTGAATCCAAATATTAAACTGGCTCTTTATGCTGATGGAACCCAGCGGTATCCAGTCGATTCTAAAGGAAATGAATATTATTTAACAGAAAATGGAAAACCTTATTTAATGCGAAGAAACAACGGAGAAATTTATTTCGCCAAAAATCGCAAAGATTGTTCGTTAATCCCTTGGAATCACATACAACACTTGTGCGAAAACGAACCTTTGATATATTTGAGGGATTCAGCTGGTAATTTAGTATATGTAAGAGAATCTTCCATTTATTTACGATGTCAAGCCTATTTAAAGTGTCCAATTTGCGACAGATGGATCACTAGTTGTCTTTGAAAAAAAAAAAAAAAAAAAAAAAAAAATTTTTTTTTTTTTTTTTTTTTTTTTTTACTAGTTTAATATTCAAATAATCGAGTTGAATTTGTAACATGCAAATGAGGTAATCTCATTGTTTCTAAAAATAGACCAACAGTTTAAGGATCATTTGAATTAAATTCCCTCTTTGGAATGTGCCAATTGGAATCACCCCCAAATCCTCTTTCTCCACGTTCCGTTTCTGACAAATCGGATTGCTCTACGGCAACCATAACCGGCCGTATTGCTAACTGAAACAACATCTGTGCAATGGGTTCCTCTCTCTCAATTATAATTCTTTTCAAAGAATTGTTTTTCAAAATGATGCCGACGGATCCTCTATAGCATGGATCCACAACGCCACCACCAACACCAAGATTTTTGTGCAAAGCTTTAGACGATTTTTCCCAGATGAACATACCCAAGTATAATGGACATTCCAAAATGATTCCGGTATCAATGACCAAAGTTTCATTAGGTTTTAATTCAGTTTTTATCGGTGAATAAAAATCATAGCCTAAAGATCCATCGTTTCGACATGTTGGATCTATGGCCCATGAAAATTTTTTTGAATATTTGATCTTTGGTTGAAATCGACTAAAAATGAAATCGACAAACCAGTCAATCAAAGATTGTAGAACCATTGTGAAATAAAAAAGAATGTGAAAAAATATAAGGAACTAAAAACAGCTCGAGTTTTTATAATACAGAAACCTCAAAAAAAAAAAAAAAAAAAAAAAAAAAAATTTTTTTTTTTTTTTTTTTTTTTTTTTTTTTTTTTTTTTTTTTTTTTTTTTTTTACAATTTTTCTCGATTCAATTTTGGTAACAATTCGTGTCCTATCACTTTCCAAGATTTATCGCTATTTTTAAATTCTTCGCCGTAAATTTTCCCAAACATATCCAACAAGTTTTCATTTACATTTCTCACGTCATGATAATATTCTCTATGTTGTTGCAAATGTCCCTCCGCCCATGATTTTGCTTGTTTCACTTGAAAAATTATCTGATCATCCTTCATCAAATCATTTTCCATTTGATTCTCGTACCAACGCAACAGGGCTAAGAAAATCACGCACGCCGAATCAGTTCCTGTCAAACTCGACACTTTTTCATTTTTATCGAAAAAAGTATACATGTTTCTTATTCCGCGGACGTGAGATTTATATTCTTCTCGCAACGGAAGTAAAATTTCAGGAAGATATAATGTTAAATGCTTTGGTTTGAACCCTTTAAACCCGTCCACAGCTAGAATTCGATATATAGACCGATTTAAAAGAACGGCTCCAGACGTGTTAGCTTTCAGCCATTTGTTTAAAAGTTTTGTCCATTCGGATTGGTCAGATGGAACGTCGATGAAATATTTTTTCGAAGCCGTAACAAGCAAATTCATCAGTTCGTGCCGATAATGAACATTTTCGTCCTTTGAAGAAGTAAAATCATCCTCATCAAAAAAACCAACCCAATCAGCCAATTGTTTGACCAATTGACGCCGATGGAATCGCAATGACTCATAAGGTCTTCCTAGAACCACTTGACGCACAAGTTTTTCGTGCAATAATTTTTTAATTTCCTCGTCCAAGGAACTTGTCGACCAATGTTTCTGGATGGATTGATTTGAAAGGTAATTGTTTGGCGTATCTGGGTGGGCAAACGAGAGTGACAGTGGATGGATACTTTGATCGCAAATATTGTTTGACGATTCCTTGCGATGTCGTTTGGGCAATGGGGCCAAAGTGTCTAATGTCCTTTTCGCAGAAAATTGTACCGTATTCAATTTGGACGCCATGGGCTCTAAATTTCTCGACAAACCAAAAGAGAGGTCTTTTAGTGATGCGTAATTCGGATTTCAAATCCTTTTCCGGTTCAAATGACTTTGTTTTGGTAAGCAATAAAACGTAATTACAAATAGGAATTGCAATAAATTGATTTAACTGTTCAACCGACTTCCACTGCTGGAAATTGGCAGACATGACACTGAGTTGAAAAAAAATAATGAATGGTCTTAAATTGATTGTAAAGTGTATGTTGAAAAAAAAAAAAAAAAAAAAAAAAAAAAAAAAAAATTTTTTTTTTTTTTTTTTTTTTTTTTTTTACTCTATTATTTAGGAATTTCTTGTACCCGAGCAGGTTTACCTATTTTTTTATGTCTTTTTCATAACCTGGGCGAATAACCGTAATTTTTTCCAAATTGAAAATGTTATAGCCTTCAGGATTTCCTTCACAATCGTCTCTGGTACAGTTGCAAGTAAATACGCACACATCTATTTTATCATAGGCTTTGTCTGGATCCAATTTGTCCATGGCAGCATTCAAATCAAAAAGTATATTATATTCTGCGACATCCGGAAGATTGGTTTGATGCTTATCGTGATACAATTTATAAAGATACATTTTTTTAAAATTCAATAAACACACTCTTAAATACCAGACATCCCATCCAGTTTCATAATAGCAATAAATAGGGATAGGCTTAAAAATACCATTCTTTCTTTTGTAGGTAAGAGATATATTTCTCTGGCCAATCTCTTTTTGAATACCACCCACTCTTAATTCACTTTTCAGAAACCGAGATAGAATGGAAGGTGGTACCTTTTGTTCGCAGAAAAACAGGTTTTGGGAGTTGGGAAACTCATGTTCTAGTCTATCATCATTTAAAATATCTTTAGTATTCATGGTATTGTTTTTGAAGAAAGATGGTTACAAATAAATGTATAAAATCTTTATAATTCTAATTGTAATGTTTTATAACAATTTTTCTTTCTTAAAAAAAAAAAAAAAAAAAAAAAAAAAAAAAAAAATTTTTTTTTTTTTTTTTTTTTTTTTTTTTTTCAATTTTGTCTCTCAGCAAACCGGAAGTAAGAATTGAAAACTTATTAAATATTCAAAAATTTTTTTTTGTAATACTCATTCAATATTTAATTTTTTAATTTAAAACATGCAAATGAAATGATGTCATCATTTTTTATTAAAAAAGCAACTTGAAACTGTTTGAAATTTTTTTTTTATACATTTAGGTATTTGTAACCCACTAAATCTTTCATCTTTTGAGTAACTATTAAAACATCTTTTTCTACATGAGGAACAGGGTGACCATACATTTGAGGTATTACTGGAAAAACTCTAACTTTATGTGGCCAATGATTGCAAGTTCTCCTTTCTTCAAAGTAACGAATTCTCTTTTCAATTTGTGATTTTTTTGCAAGAAAAGCTGGAGTCATACAAACATAAAGCGCACACCGAATATTTATGTTTAATCTATCTCTCTGAGGTTCAACCCCTTGATGAATAGTTCGACTATCCCATAACACTAATGAACCAGCTTTTGCTTTAACACAAATATCTGAAGCGCTTCCCAAGTTTTGAATGTAAAACTCTTTTTCTTCTGCAGTTAACTTGTGCCAATCGCTCGAATCTTTTATTTGAAACTTTTCTTGAAATTTTCCATGTAATTGATGACTTCCTTTTAATACTCTTAAAGTTGCATCTCCTTCATGCACATCATAAATATTTACTAAACCTTGAACACATTCAAAATTATTTCGTTTAAAACATTGATCGCTATGAAACCATTCTTTATCTTCATTATACCAACCTCGGTTTGTATATTCACATGGAAGAGAAACGCTGATTCCATCAAAACTTGTTAATAAATCGCGTGTATTCCATATTGATGCAAACTTTTTAATTACATTTTCGTTTTGCCTAACATCCCATGATAATGGATTATGTCCAAAGTCCCAATGTTGAAATAACATTCCATGTTTAGGCATCAATTGAAATAATGAAACAAAAGTATCTGGTTTATTTTGTTCTACAGGTTTCTTTAAATGTTTGGTTTTGTAATTGAGCCATTCCCACATCATTTTTTTGAGTTTAGTAATTTCATCGTTATTTAAAACATTTTCCACAACTTCAACCCCGTCATTCTTCAAAGTATAATTTTTGCATTCGTCATAAAATAACATGTTTTTAAAACTTGAAAGTACTTGCAATACGCAAAGTTTTATAACAATTTTCTTTTCTTAAAAAAAAAAAAAAAAAAAAAAAAAAAAATTGAAAATGTGAAACTCATTTAATATTCAATTTTTGAATTTAAAACATGCAAATGAAATGGTTGCTAAGGTACCATCCATTCTAACTGTGGAATGTAATAAGCTCCGCGCCCAATTCGGTTTTGGATTTGATGAGAAAGGAACAACGTTTTTTATACCCTCCCAACCGTCATGTATTTCCACCCATGATTCTAATTTTTCTTTTACTAATCTTGAAAAACATTCATACATTACATCTATAATACTTTTAGGTAATTTATCTTGGATACATTTTACAGCCAATTCCCCGACGAAAGCGAAAAATGCAATTATTCTATTCCAAGTTATACCTTCGTCAAACATTTCACTACATATACCTTCTAAAATACTACCTATGTTATTTTCATCAATAATTTTTATTTCTTTGCATAGTTCTTTTAATGCATTACCATGCATTTCTTGAAAGACATTAAGAATTTCACATGTTTTTTTAATAAGATCTTTTTCTTTTTCACTCTTCGCACTGATCGCATCAAAATTTTCATAATGACCCAACAGGAAAGAAAATGTGTTTTCAAGAAAACAATCTGTTCTTATTTCATCTTTTTTGATATAATTTCTTTCATATTGATCAATTTCTCCACTCACAAAAACTGCTTTAAATCGTGAATTTTTTGACATTATGTGATGAGAGTTACTTTATATGAAATATAACAAACAGTATATGAAAGTGTAAAAAGTACAAGTGAAGCAACGGTTTTTATTGTTTATTAAAAAAAAAAAAAAAAAAAAAAAAAAATTTTTTTTTTTTTTTTTTTTTTTTTTTAATTTAAAAATTACTTTTTTTCAACAATTGTTGTCGTTTCTTCATTATTTTCTTCATTAGGAAACTCGATAGCAAAATTTGGTAAATATTGAATTTGAGCAATATTTTTTAAATTTAAAAATGCCTTTTGAAAAAGTATCATTTCTTCAATACATCCAGATATTTTAAAAGAATTATCACCAAATGTTATTCGATGAAAAATTTTCATGTGGAAAATAGCCATAAAATCTTTCTGCATCATTAAGGCAGGTTGTACTATTGCTGCTGAAGAATGGCTAATTTCTTTACCGTCGAAAATTTTAAGGCTTAAAACACACCAATTTTTTCGTGCGAATGGAAGATTGTTTTCCTTGTGATGTTCTGTACAAAAAGTACAAAATAATGGATGACACATCTTTACCCAAAATCGGCCACCTGTATGCAGCTTTTCTTCATCGTTTTCTTTCATAGCCTCTCCGATAAAGTCGAGAGGTTCGCAAATATTCGAAATGATAGAAATTTCATTCTTTAAAGATTTTTGAAAATTAAATTCTCCTGCTACAATAACATTGAATACATGATCTCGTGTTATAATTCTTCGAATATATGCTTGTTGCTCCGCGCCACAAGTATGTCCCCTGGAATATTTTACTTTTCTTTTCTTGTGATTCTGATATTCTGAAGAAAATTCTAATTTATCTCGCCAAGAGGGAGTGACAAGGTTGAGGGCACATGTATGTTTTTCCATGTTTTTAATTTCTTCATTAAGAACAGGTGAGTTTAAAATACCTTCGATGAAGACATTGTATTCCGAGTTTTCCATTGTCTTGGTTATAAAACAAAATACATATGTCAGAAAAATATATGTCGCAATATTTAAATAGTATAATCTTAAAAAAAAAAAAAAAAAAAAAAAAAAAAAAAAAAAAATTTTTTTTTTTTTTTTTTTTTATACTAATCAATTTTTATTATTTGCTTCATAATTTTTTTTGCTTGTAAAGAATGTATTCAAAAAAGGCAGTTACCAAACATGGTAAGTGAAATAACTCTATTGAATTTTCACTTTTTAAAGAAAGTATTAATTTGTCTATAGTCGGTATTGAAAAGTTCATGTTTACGAAATATTGAAAAACGTATTCAGATATTTCTACAAATAATTTACGAAATTTTTCTGCTCTTTCCTTATTAAAACGCGCCTTCATTTCTGACAAGAGAAAAAAAGGTATTTTACGCTTTTGAAATCTAGGATATTGAAAAACAATTTCAGTCAAGTCAGAAATTTGTTTTAAAAAATAATCATTACGCAATAAATTTCTTTTGATAAACTCGATTTCATCTGTAACGTTTTTCACATTTAATTCTTCCTTATGAAGGGGTATCAATATGGAATCAGATGTTAAATCTTTCTTGTACAAATTATAAAGTTCCTTCAAACGAGTGTGGATAATATCTTTAAGTTCTCTTATAAAATAAATATGTCCAAAAACATTATATCTTTTTAAAAGGGCTTTTTCATTCCATAAATCTGCAGACATTTTAGTGAAAAATATAACTGTATTTAACTTGTATTATAAATGATATTTATAATACAAAAATATATACATACAAAAAAAAAAAAAAAAAAAAAAAAAAAAAATTTTTTTTTTTTTTTTTTTTTTTTTTTTTTTTTTTTTTTAATATACCAAAATTCGAATTTTATATTACGTCATTATTTCTAAAAATAATCATGGGTTTTAGTTTAAACAAAATAGCAATTTTTTCTTTTCTACGTTTCCAACTGGCTCTTCTTCCATCCAAGTAAATTTTCTTTCGGGAGACATGAGTAAATGAACGTGTTGTCTCAAACTGTTAATCATGTATTCAATGGCCAGCCAAGTCAATTTCGGGTTCACGAGCTTGATAAAAAAGTAATAAATTTCTACCATAGTAATTTCGTGCATCAAACTCCCTCTGCATGCAAATTCGCTTGCTAATTCGTCAATGGCTTTTACTATCCTATCTCTGTCTTCGGTCTCAGTAAAAACTTCAATTCCTTGAAACTTGACGGTAAGCGGTATTAACATATTTTGACTACTCAAATAATAAACATATCCGTATTGTTCCTTATCTTCCAATAGTTTCGAGATGTATTTACGAGCCACGTCCCTGATTTTTGGGTGCATAACCAAATCCAACGAAATGTAAAACTCTACGGGCCATTTACCGTATTGTAGATTTAAAGATTTAATGATGGGCTCCAAGGATTCTCCTCCGTAAAATTCTGACAATAAGTTGTCAACAGGTAAATGGCAAGTTGCTAATCTTTCATACATCTTTCTTTTTTATAATCCAAAAAGCAGATCGAATATAATACATGATCGAAAGCACGAATATAGTTGCCAACCCGTACAAAACATATGATATCCATGGAAAAATTGTTCCAATACCTGACCAAACAGTAGAACCAACTTGGCTCGCAAAATGATTTAAAGCTTCGGCAACTGTTGGTCTTTGGCATTTCATAGTCTCACCTGGTAAACAGTTGACATATTTACAATCGCAAAGTCGACAACAAGAATTTTCGTCGTCTTCGTTAAAATCTTTGCAAACATTTACTAACTTTTCCATTCCATCACAAAACGAAATGTTGTCAAGTTTGCCTTTTTGGCAGCAACTTAATTCATTGTACTTACACACCGTGCCATCCGGTCTTTTCTTAAAACATCCAGAATTAGATTCTATGTAATTCCAAATGCTCGCTACGCCTGTGCCGATGACTGCCCCTGCAGCAACCACTTTTAAGCCTTTTTTGCTGAAGACGGTTTTGATTGCGCCACTCAATTTTTTGTTACTTTTTACGAGCTTTTGCAAAGCCTTTTGAGATTTTGTTAAAACTTTGAAATTGTTGAAACGTTTGGAAATGGGTTTAGTATTAAAATTGAATTTGCGTTTTAACATCACGTTTAACTTGATTCGTTACAATAAAGGAAAACATGTCAAACACCGAATCTACCGCGTGCCTGTTTAATGCTACAAAAGCAGATTGTAGAGCACCGAAAAGAACCAATTTAAGCATGGTCATGTGCCAAAAACATCTTAAAGATTATTTTGGTTTGGAAATGGGTTATCATCAAGACGATCATCCCACCAACGTTGCATGGGTTGGACCTTTCTTAAGACCAGTCAAAAACATGTCTTATTTTAAACGAAATACGGTCATTTTTCCAACAAAAAATTTTTTTGATATGACATTACGGCCAGAAGAATTTAAAACAGATAACTCGTTTAGAAAATATCAAATGAATCCTTTTATTTTAGACTATATTCGAAAATATGGATTATATCCCAATAAAAATATAGAAAATCGACTAGTTATCGAAATGTATCGAAACTTGATGACTGACAAATATGATCCGGGACCCAATCAGGAAACTTTGTTCCCAAATTTAAGTTCTCTTGTTCGCAGTAAAAAAACAATTTCCGAATCTAACATAATGGATCAATCCATCTATAAAGTTCTCAAAGACGTTGGTTTTTATAAAAATGATGCATTGATTACTCTTCCACAGTCAGAATTATCTCTTTGTATGCAATATATATTATTCAACTGTCTGTATTCAGAAATGAAAATTACATTCGATACCGATAATTTTACCGACAAATTTCCATACAATTGCGAATTTGTAGAAAATGTTGGTTTAGTTGCAACAGAATTGATTAATCATCCCCATCCACTAATTATAAATGGTGTGAGTTCTGGAAGTCAAATTTTCTATAATGCATTTGTATCAACGGTGCAAAAGGAAGTTTTACACAAAAATTATTCACTGAAGGATATTCCGTCACAATATGCTTTAACAAATGCTTTAAAGAGTGGATCAGTTTGTTAAAAAAAAAAAAAAAAAAAAAAAAAAAAAAAAAAAAAAAATTTTTTTTTTTTTTTTTTTTTTTTTTTTTTTTTTTTTTTTTTAACAGATCTATTTTTTATCCACAAACTGGATCCACTTTTTAAAGCATTTGTTTATTTTTAGATTTATTATGTTTAATAGACATCTTCAAACTCAATCAGCGACCCCAAATTGACTTTTTTAGTCGGTCTCAATTTGTTTTCACGAAATCCGATAAAGTCTAAAATTTTTCCACTGATGCGGTAAACATTATGTTGCTTCAAAAGATATCTAATGTTGATATTTAATCGCAAAATGGCCAAAAATTTATCGGTATAAATGTTTTCTATTTGATAATAAAACCGATTAACTACGTGCTCTCCATCAAATATTTGTGTATTTCTAATACATGGTTGGTTAATTCGATCGCTATAGTATCCGGCTTTTAGAAATTTTATTTCAAACTCCCAACATTCTCCACATTCCATTAAATAGCACATTTCAAATGAAAATTTGAAATTATTCGAAATGGTAACATCTGGTCCTAAATCGGATGTCATTACACGAGCAATTTTATTCAGTGGTTCTGAATCCATGACAATCAAGTTTGCTTTACGATTATTTGATTGGAAAATTTCGTTTTTGGATGGTTTTGGTATTGCACAAGTAGCGACTAAAATAACCTGGAAATTGGGATAGTTAGATTTTTCACAATAGCAAATATCCGTTGCGAAGGATTTTTTCCAAAATTTTTTGGAGTGATAGAAATAATTTTGATACACAATATTATTTTGCAATCGGCTTGACCAATCTTCCGTCACAAGATTAAGAATTAAAGGGTAACATTTAACCAAATTATTAGTAGTCTGGGCCAAAGTTTCGTTGCCTAACACCTTTGACACGAGATCATTATAGCTAGCCATACTTTCCTTATTAAAAAAAAAAAAAAAAAAAAAAAAAAAAATTTTTTTTTTTTTTTTTTTTTTTTTAGTTAAAATTGAAAACTCATTCAATAATCAAATAATCGAAATTTTAAAATATAAAACTTTTAAGTTCATGTTCATATTCACATTCATCTGTATCGTCTATCAAATTTGGTTTTTTAATTTCCCTTTCTACTTCATTTTCTATATCTGGAGACACTTCTTTCCGCTTCCTATTGCTATTATTTTCTTCTTTATCTTCTATAGAAAGTAGTTTTTCACTTCCAAATAAATTTTCAAACTCAGCATCAAAGCTAGTAGAGTTGTTAGTTTTTGTCTCTAAACACAAAGGTTTATTTTTAGATTTATTTTGTTTAATAGACAATGTTTCGGTTTTATCTTCAAATTCAATCAGCGATCCCAAATTGACTTTTTTAGTCGGTCTCAATTTATTTTCACGAAATCCGATAAAGTCTAATATGTTTCCACTGATGCGGTAAACATTATCTTGCTTCAAAAGATATCTAATGTTGATTTTTAACCGCAAAATGGCCAAAAATGTATCGGTATAAATGTTTTCTATTTGAGAATAAAACCGATTAACTACGTGCTCACCATCAAATATTTGTGTGTCAGAAATACATGGTTGGGTAATTCGATTGATAGTGTATCCAGCTTTTCGAAATTTCATTGCAAACACACTACAGTTTTTACATTCCATTAAACTGCACATTTCAAATGAAAATTTGAAATCATTCGAAATGGTAACATCTGGTCCTAAATCGGATGTCATTACACGAGCAATTTTATTCAGTGGTTCTGAATCCATGACAATCAAGTTTGCGTTACGATTATTTGATTGGCTGGTTTTGTTTTTATATGGTTTTGGTATGGTACAATTAGCGACTAAAACAACACAGAAATCGGGATTTTTAGATTCCTCACAATCGCAATGATCAGTTGAGAATGATGGTTTCCAAAACTTTTCAGAGTGATATGAATAATTTTGATACGCAATATTATTTTGCAATCGACTTAACCAGTCTTCAGCCACAAGATTTAAACAGTAATCATCGACCAAATTATTAGTAGCTTTGACCAATGTTTCGTTGCTCAACACCTTTGACACGAGATCACTATAGCTAGCCATAATTTCCTTGTTATAAGAAAATGAAAAATAAATCAGTTGTATTGAGGTTTGGTAGCTGAGCATTTATAAATACTTTGATATAATTTAAAAAAAAAAAAAAAAAAAAAAAATATTTTTTTTTTTTTTTTTTTTTTTTTTTAAATTATATCAAAGTATTTATAAATGCTCAGCTACCAAACCTCAATACAACTGATTTATTTTTCATTTTCTTATAACAAGGAAATTATGGCTAAAAAAAAAAAAAAAAAATAAAATAAAAAAAAAATATTTTTTTTTTTTTTTTTTTTTTTTTTTTTTTTTTTTTTTTTTTTTTTTAGTAAATTATTATTCAAAATATTTCTCATATTTTATCTTTCCTTAAGCGGCCAACCTTTTACTACGGCGATAAATAAAGTCATCAAAATTTATATGTGGAATTGCGGTCAACGACTCGTCGATTTCGATAGCTACCCAACCTTCATGACTATTGATCCAATGTAAAAGTTTTTCTTGTACGATATTAAAAAATGTTATAAACAGATCATCATTAAAATTGTAAGGGACCGTAAGTGTAGAGACGATGTTCATAAAAATTATGATTCGAGACCAACTAATACGATTTATAAATAATATATTGTACAGGCCTTGTAAAAATTCTTCCAATCTGTCTTTTTCATCGTAATGAAAAAGACAAATTGGAGGAATTTGAAAATCATAAGTATCGTAAATAATCTCACAAAGTCTCAAAACATGGTTTAAAACAATTTCTTCATATTCAGTTAAAGCGCTTATACTTGATATTATCGTAGGGTTAAAATTACTTCCTAGATGTTTAAGCACGTTAAATAAAATGTAACTTGTTCGTGCTTGCTTAAAATCCATCTTTGTTTTATTTGGGTAAATATTTAAAAAATTGTCCTATTATATGTACTATAGATAAGACTATATATGCTATTGAAAAAAAAAAAAAAAAAAAAAAAAAAAAAAAAAAAAAAAAAATTTTTTTTTTTTTTTTTTTTTTTTTTTTTTTTTTAATTATGTATGGGTTGTTGATACCACCAAATGATGAATCGGAAAAAACATATTTACTGTCAACTTTAACACCGTTATCAAAATAATCCCTTTTTATAATCGGATATGAAAATAATCGGAAATTAAAATAATCGATTATATTATATGGATACAAATATTGAAATTCGGAATAAGATAATAATTGAAAAAGGGGTACTTGTTGACATGCTCGACACCAGTTCATGGGATCTAGAATAAACTTACATATATTAATATTTAATCTTAATATATATCTTCTTTGGTAATATTCATTTTCATTTTCAAAATTCATACATTTTAAACACATTTTAACACAATTATTATCAACAGTTATAAAATCAAAGTTCACGATAATAAACCGTGAAATATAATTCTCGAAATCATAATCGAGCGTAAGATTATTTTGGAACCAAACCACCAGATTTCTAGGCCAGATAAAATCCTGTTTTCTAAAATATGGAATAATTTCGATGTAGTTTACCATAACATTCTGATTGTGAAATTCTGATAAACGAAAACGAGATTTACTTTGCCAAAAAATATCTATTACAAGGGGTTTGGGAAGTTTTAATTTTTCCATGTCATGCAAATAATTCAAATTTCTTAACAATAATTTTATACACAGATACTTCAATGTTTCAACATTAAATGTAACATCGCAAAAAAAATCATGCTCTTCCTGTACGAAATGTCTATAAATATAAACTGCTTTTTTTGAATCGTTCATTTCTTCTGATCTAATCCACATATTATTTTCAATTGGTTTGGCTGAATAAGCGGTTAAATGTATATGATCCTCTCTAAACCAATTAGAAAAATGCTTCATTGATAGTCTTGACAACAGATTCTTATGAAAAGCTGATTTATGAATTACAAAATGATAATGAGTCATCATTTTTTTTCAAACTTGTGGAAATCAACTATCTTGAATGAAATGAATCTCATGAAATAAGTCTTTATAAAATCAATGAATGAATAATTTCCCATTTGTTGAAAAAAAAAAAAAAAAAAAAAAAAATTTTTTTTTTTTTTTTTTTTTTTTTTTTTTAACAAATGGATTTTGAATTTTTGATTTTGACCAACCGGAAGTAAAAAATTGAAGTCATTGTTTTTAAAAATAGACGTAGATTTTTTTTCAAACGATCGAATCAAGTCACCGTTGCTATAAAAATTTACAATTTTTTCAATCAAGATGTTGACGATATACATTTTACTATTTTTCATTTTGTATCTTTGTCATTGTTACATGGCACGTAATTTGTTATCATATTACATGGCCAAGCCTTACCAATTTCATTTAAATCTTTTCCGTTGGAACAAAGATGTCGAACTCGCATTTACTTGAATGGTTTGCTCAACTGTTATTTGGTACTTCCAGTCCTAGTTCGCCTCCTTTGGAGCTGAGAAAAATAATATTGCGTATGGAATCTGAAAAGATTCCTTGGTTGCATTTAATTCATAACGGTGGCCTCACGGCGTTTCCGTATCAAATACATGGAGATTTGAATTCTTTAACTGACTACTTGGAAAAACAATGGGTCGAGAAACAACCCTACTTTGATCCGCCAACTTTTAAAACTCGCGCTGTATCGAAATTTTGGGATGAGTTGCAATTACTGCTGACGAAGCGATTCGAAATAGAAGAACCTTTACCTCTTCCATCTAAACGAGACGACGAAATTTTGAAAGAATTTTTAGAACCGACCAAACAAATTCAAACTGATCGATTCAATTTCGAATCCGCTGAGTTTTGGGGAAACGTGGCTCGCAGATTCATCAACATCAACAGACCCGGAGAAGCATCGCCTTTACCGGATGCCTCTTCCGATTCATTCAAAAAAGTTTTACAATTATACGATGTAACATGCAAGGCCCGTGGACAATATTTTGACCCTTTCAACATGTATCTGGTGCCACAATCTGAATACGTGAATGCGGTTCACTGGCAAACCAGTTTGAATTTGGAAGCGTTCTTGCATGATAGACCCACACATCCGTTATCAATTTCAGTCAAAACCCTTTTGAAAAAGAATTTAAACAATCTGCTTCGTGGTGAAAAGCCTATTTTGGAATCCTCGGAATTTGACGCTCTTTTGCACAACATCAGAGTTGTACACGAAGCGATCCCGCAAATCCCACACAAAGACGCACCGCCAAAATTGATCGATGTATTTCAAAGGCTTTTGGCTCTTTGTCAGCGAGACCAGTTATGGGAAAATGAGGTTCCAAAAATCAAACCTGAACCCGTTTCCCCGAGTCTTTTACATCTTACGGAACGAGTTCGAATACTGGAACGAGAAAAGAGAATTTTGTTAAAACATTTTAACGAAAGTGACTCAAGATTTGATCAAGAGCCACTACGGCGCACTTATTCGGATTACCTTTATGTAAAGGACAAAAAGATTCGATCCTAAGATTCCGTCGAAGCGGGGGTACGCCAAACATTTCCACGTTGACAATGTTTGTTATACCAGCGTCAATTAAAATTTTTCGTTGATTGCTTTCACCTTTGTATCCAAAAACAATGGTCGAGTTAGGATACAGTTTTTGTAAAAAATCATATCGGTTCTTCAAAAATTTTAAAGTATCTGAATAAGAAGTTCCGCCTCGGGTTGTAACTTCTACGTCTGGGCGACAATTGGGATACCATCTTCGCATTTTGGAAAAATTCATTGGACTCGTAATTTGGCAATGGCAAAACAATCCGGCCACGTCTTGGTAAGCCAGTTCTAGAGGTATATATGTGTCACCCAAAACCACACCTTTCGTATGAATAATGGCTTGCATTTTAATAAAGATGAAAGGTTTCGGATTTTCAACAATTATCCTTGGTTTCGTACTCGTTACTTTAATCGTGAGTGTGGGTTTGATTGCGTTTACAATGTATAAAATGTCTAGCGCACCGGATTATGTTTTGGACTCCTCCAGCAAAACGGTAACGACTGAAGGAATTTCTGCAAAAGTATTTTGGGATGCTAATAAACTGATGCTTCTGATCCCTACCGTCTCAAATATCCTATCAATAATCCTTTTGGGCGTGTTAACAGTAACTAGTTAAGTAAAGTAAAGAAAATACCCATCATGAATTTACGAATGATATTGTCTGCTGCGTTACTCGTATTGATAATCATCAATTTGATAATGTATGGCTATCTAGTTTGGACTGTTAAAACTGATACTACCGCAGGCGTAATCGTAACTAGTAAACCAATGCTATTCTATAGCCCGATAATTGTACATCTATTACAATTTATCACCTCTGGTCTGTTGGTATACCAAAGGTAAAAAAAAAAAAAAAAAAAAAAAAAAAAAATTTTTTTTTTTTTTTTTTTTTTTTTTTTTTTTTTTAGTAAAAATATTTTTACTTTATAATGTTTATCAATTTTTTGTAACTAAATTTACGCCAATTATTTCTAGATTGTTTTTTTGCAAACATTTTCCAATTACCGTTCTGTTCGATCCAAGACCTTAAATTGTTCTCAAATATTTCATTTACACTTTTCCATGCAATATAAAATGTTTCCCTCGATTTTTCACTTTTTAAACATCTTGTAGTAATTTCACCGACAAATGCCAAGTAAGCTATAATTTTATCCCAAGTTATATCTTCGGTTAAATTCTCATTAAAAACTAATTTGAAAATGTCAGGTATCGTGTTTCTTGTAACATTTTGAAATTTGTTACAAATTATTTTGTTGTCATTTTCAAAATCTGTCAAATAATGTTCGAGCTTGGTACAAAAGGCTTTAATAACTTGTTTTTCGAGTGGTTGCTCTAAAGAAGGTACATCTATATTAATTTCCTGGCGAGCAACTAAATACTGTAAAACCTTTAACAAAATGCGCTTGTATTTCAAATTGAAGCTTGATTTGTCGAGAGACATTATAGCATTTGTAAAAAGCTTAGCTGAATAATACTTTGATTAAGTCTGTAGCCTCTTTATATAATTGAATAAAATTTTGAAAACTTGAAAAAAAAAAAAAAAAAAAAAAAATTTTTTTTTTTTTTTTTTTTTTTTTTTTTTTTCAAACTAATAAAGTAGAATGGATCCTGAAAATATTATGAAAAAGGTATACAAAGAAGTGATTCATTTTTTACAATCGATGCTTGGTGTTGACAAAATGGCTATTGTTAATCAGAAATTAAATGAAGCCTATCCGACCTGGACTGATTTATGGAAAACAATTCAAAATTGGCTCGTAACCGAACATCCTTTGACAAACATGCAACACAGTATTAAAAGTTTTGCGCAATTATTTCCCAATTATGAATCTTTTGCTAAGAACTTGGAGAATTCGTTGTCCCTTCACGACGATTTTTGGAATAAAGTGTATATGTATCTTTGCGCAGCTCAACAAGGTTTAAAATGTTAAAAGTGGGACAATTGGAACCTTTTGCATTATTGACATTAGCCAGCGGTTTATTGTACTCGATCGGCGTTTTGACAATTGAGTCCAAAGCAAACAGCTGTTATCGAATACATTTCATCATTCTCACTCTTGTGATTTTTATGGCACTTCTTACCATATGCATATTTAAATATCTTAAATATCGTTTCGCTTGTCGCCAGATGGATGAGTTTTTGATGGCGATGAAAAAGAAATAGACAAACTATGATTTCTTTGGTCTCGAAAAAGAATAGCGTCATTTGCGCGAAATCCAAGCAGTTGCCAATAACCAACTGGAGACGAAATACAATGTTCCGTATTTCCCGAAATAATTTCATATTCCAGGTGTTGAACCGTACATAAAAATTCTCGAAGACCGACATCATCTTTTTTGCAAATTTTAACGCCGTCTTCGAATTCAATGCAATATGTGAATTTCGGTAACGAAATGTATGCGGATTTTATAGGTCTGAAAGCTTTTCTTTTTATAATTTCCAAGTAATCCATACTTTTAAAAATGTATATTAAAGAATGTCTAACGATAGCGTTACAATTGACTCAATGGCCAATGCTCTGCTCAAAAAGGATAAAAATGTTTTTGGTCAATTTTTCACAAATGGTACATGTATTGGTAATGTCGACTCACAGACGAAGGAAAGAGCTGAAAGAATTTTCAAAGAAATATTTTCTGATTGTAATGATACTAGTTTTAATAGTTTTGACGATTTTTTGAAAGAGTGGAAAAAAAATAATATTAATAGTGTCTACGAAGAATATGATTCAATTCCCCAGAGTGATATATGTAATAAATTCAGTTTCGACCCGTCGAAACGTGAGATGGTTAGCGTTCTGGGTCCGCGCCGCAAGAAAAATAATGCGACTGAATTTGATGTTTATGATTTTTTAAAAACGAGACACGAAAGTGGATGTCCTATTAGGTTTCCGTCAGATATGGAATTGGAAGCCGATTTAGAAGTTTTGATGGAACCGCAAAAGCATGCGATAGTCGATGCCGGTCTTAGAAAAATTGCTCGTGCATTAACTGTGTTGAATTCATCTTGCAGTTATCGTTTACTGGATGTGCATAGTGAACGCGTTGTCCGTTAAAAACACCTCTCTCTCAAAAAAAAAAAAAAAAAAAAATTTTTTTTTTTTTTTTTTTTTTTTTTTTTTTTTTTTTACAAAATGAGGCTTTACGTAAACCTACATGCATCTCAAGACAAATATTTTTAATCAAGAGTTATAATGCAATCTCTTCAAGACCTTGTAAATTTCGTATTGCAACAAGATCGTTGCATTATTTATGGTGACTTGGGAAGATACCCCCAACATTTAGTAGAAGCTTTTAAATCCGTTCCAATGTTAAAAGTTGTCATCGTTTCTCGAAAAAATGACTTACATTCGACAGATAATCGAATTCGAATAGTACGTACAGCGGAGCTTGTAGAAAAATGCGATTTATTAGTCTATTTGGAACCCGCGTCCATGCAAATGGTTGAAAAGCATCCTCTTGCATTCCGCGTTGCCGTTTTTGCATCCCATTACAGGTTTAAAACTTCGAACGAACATCGGTGGACCGATGTTTGTTTCTTCCTAAAAACTGATTCGGAAGGGACGCAAGAATTACGGGAAAAAGAAGATTTTTCAATCCAAACTCGAAACATCGGACTAGTAAAAATAGATTATACTAATGTTTTAACGATATCGGGGAAAGATTCCTCTCCCCCAAACACGCAGGATACGTACGTCATTGTAGACCTGACAAAATTTACCAAGGACTCGTTAAGCATGTATTTGGCATTTTGGGATGCGTTCGATTACATGTTGGAAAACAAACATTTAATTAGTAGGTGGGTCGTGTGCTTTTCCGAAAATGGACGGCAGGCTTTTCAAAGCTTTACGCAAAAAGTTTTAGATGCCCTTTTATGCAAGAAATTTGAATATGGTAATGTGAAAGACCTCCAAACTCTTGTAACTCTACTTCCTTTTTATAAATCTGGTACCATTGATAAAAAGTTTGATGTGAAATTATTGTCTTTTGGTGGAATAAAATTTGCAGTTCCTAAAACAATAGAAGATGCATGTAAAGTCGCTATAATGTACGACACTTATCAATTAGCGAAAAATGTTCTTTTGATTCGAGAATAAAAGAAAAAAAAATGTATGGGAAAAGAAATAAGACAATGTCGACATTAAACAATCTGGATACAATTGTTGCGTCTCATAGCTCACCTCAGCAGATTGTTCAGAAAAAGGGACGTGGGCGATCACCAAGAAGTCTATCACCCCTTTTTTCGATTGACAGTAATAGTAGTAGCTGTTCAAACTCAAGTCGGTGTAGTCGAAAGAAAAAAAAGAGCAATAAAAGAAGTCCTAGTCCTAGCCCTACCCGAAGTTCTAGCCCCAGTCCCAGTCGAAGTCCTAGCCCAAGCCCCAGTCGAGGTCGAACCAAAAAACGCAGCAAGAGTAAAAGCAAAAGTAGAAGTAGGAGTAATAGTAGTAACAGGAGTACCAGCCTCGATCGAGCCATAAAAAATCCATATTTAAGACAAATTTCCGATAACGAATTGCGATACGATTATCCCCCACATAGCCTTTCCTTTAAATTGAAAAAGGGAAAATTCAAAACCAATCAAGTACCAAATAAAGTTTGTAGACTTTTAACGAGCCATTGTACCAAGCGACACCCACTTTTGCGAGATCAGAAGCCACGACATACGCAAATACAACTCAGTGAGTTGTAAAAAAAAAAAAAAAAAAAAAAAAAAAAAAAAAAAAATTTTTTTTTTTTTTTTTTTTTTTTTTTTTTTACAATTCTATAGCCAATATTTGTTTCATTTGCCTTACGCGGCTTAAAGCTGTATAGACTAAATTTGGATTTCTACTTTCGTTGAAATTAATTACAATTTTCAATTCATCAATGGTATCACCTTGATATTTATGAATTGTACCAGCAAATCCCAATTCCAAAGGAAAATTTCCACTGTAGTAATCTCTCTGTACTTCTATTTCTAAATTAGTTTTTGGATTTGTACATATTACTACATCTTTATCAGAAATGTAATTTTCAAAAATTAATTGCGTTCCGTTATTGACCTCCGAGCAACCGTTTTTTGTTACGAAAACCAAACAGCCTGACTTTAAGACGAGGTTTGGATAAATTTGAATTTTTATTCCACTGACCTTTTTTTTCAAGTAAAATTTATTGTATATTTTAACAGTTTCCTTCTTGCAAGCCATAGCCCTGTCTGCTTGCATCAGTAAAATATTATTAATTTCTTCCACTACAGGAAAATTTTTCTGTACGAAATCAAACATACCCGTTTCATCATTTTTGTCGACAAATTTACGTAAAGCATTTATCAAGATTTCGTATTCGGGTTCGAATCTTTTGCTTTCGGTCAGATGAATTTTACAAATTTTGTATTGGGTCTCCGATAAAGTGATGGAAAATAAATTGTGAATGGATTTTATTGGAGTAAGTTGATGCGGATCCCCCATACAAACGAAAAATAGAGGGTAATTGGCTCTATCCATGAAATAATAAATCAACCAATATATGAACCAGCCTTTAATCATAGATATTTCGTCGATAACAATTATGTAAGGATAAACGTTACATTTAAAACTCTTTACAATTTCGCGACTTTTTTCTATAGATTTCAATATATTTGTTTCATTTTCCAATGACTTTTCCAAATCCGCTAAAGGACCATCCAATTCTAAGCCGAGTGTTGAATGAATGGTTCGACCCCCTATGGCTACTGCGCTTCGAGCCGTAAAACTCATGCGCAGTTGTTTTGTTTGGATATAATCGAGAGTGTTTTTGACTACATATGATTTTCCGGTTCCAGGACCACCAGAAACCACGACCAGCAATTTGCGGGGCTTCTTTATCCAATTGACCAAGAGTCCAACGAAAGCGCGTTGGCATTTCGTCAAAGTCAAGTAATGTTTACGGAGCCCCACCTTGTCAATTTTAATTTCGGAGGACATAGCATGCGCGGATGCCATTATTGCCCGATGAAGATTGTCACACTAATTCTAGTTGAACCTGACGGATCGAGCGCGGAATTTATCCTCTTGATTTGCTCCAGAGTCGCCAAATCTTATCTAGTCGATTTATACTCTTTATACATGGGACATGCGCAACAAACGGAAAACGCAGAATATGTTGATTCTATTATTACTTTGACTGTCGATAAAATAATAAATCCAGGTAAATGGATGTATTGTATTGTTTGGTCACGATATCGACAAGAAGAAAAAAAGGCAAGTTTAGAAATCTTTGTTAAGCGACCCGCAAAATCTGAATTTTATTACGCGGTTGGAACTAATGGTACGCTTTTAATTAGCCGGAAAAATGCAAACGAATCCATCGTAATTCATGAAAATACAGTCGACGTATTGTGTGGAAAATCTAGATTGTATTGTAATGATCCAACAATTGTTTGGATTGATAAAGGTTATTAAAAATGTTTGATTAAAAAAAAAAAAAAAAAAAAAAAAAAATTTTTTTTTTTTTTTTTTTTTTTTTTTTTTTTTTTTTTTTTTACAACAAATAAAAATCTGTGTTGAGTTCAAATAAGAATGTATGTTCAAAGTCTTACCGTTATAAAATTCTGTAACATTGAAATTGTAAAAAAAAAAAAAAAAAAAAAAAAAAAAAAAAAAAAAAAAAAAATTTTTTTTTTTTTTTTTTTTTTTTTTTCAATTTTCTCTCTCTAAAAATGAAAATTTGAAACTTAATAGAATTAAGTTTTGCAATATGCAAATGAAAAAAAATAGAAGAGTTCAAATTTCTTGATAGTCATCTTCGTAACATTTTTTTGGTCGTACAGCGTAATCGAAACCTACGCCTTCTGTATTTTGTTGACCAAAAAACATACGTTCAGCTGAAGTCGGCAAACCATCAGACCATTCATTTCTTAATTCACTCGTACAGAATTTCGCCATATTTCTTTTCATGGCTTCAAAACTCACCACTTCAATCTTAGTTCTGTCGGGATTTTTTGCCAATCCATCGCGAGTTAATGGTAATGGTTTTCCGCTTCGGCATTGATATTTCATCAAAGTTAAAACGTCTTTTTCATACGCAGATTCATCATTTGTAAATAATTGTCTTTCCACGATTCTGACCATGTTGAAAAAATGACTGACGATTCCACATTTTTGAAAGAGATTACGAACGTCTGAAAACGCTACAATATTTTCCGGAGAAATTCTTCGTAACAAAGTGTACAAATCTTTAAGCGATTGATAAAGAACTTTGATAGATCCTCGATCTTCTACTAAAATATATTTAAAATGACTCAAATATTCAAATTTCCCAACCAAATCCCTTCCTTTGTTGTGTTCAGCATAAGGTATCAGGTGACCAGCTCCAGGTAACAAATTCAATAGTTCTTGAATGGAGCATGTTGTATAAACGGTCGCGTATTTACGTCTGTTTGAAAATTCAAATACCTGTTTTTGAGTAGAAAATAACGCCAATTCGTATAAAATATTCTTTTCTACATTAAATTCTGACCTAGATTCTGAAGACGACGGATTATGTTTACTATCCAAAGCGGCTTGAGTGTCAGATTTCGATGTACGACAAGCGCAATTAATTCCTTGTGCTGTTCCAGGTGGTGGAAATCGCATATGTTTAATTACTGCCCACACAAATTGTGGTACGGCTTCGATATTTTTGTTGAAAACTTCTAAATTATTGTAGCGACGCAAATGACCTTCCATTAAACATAACACCGCATCCAGTTTATGTGGTGTTATTTTTCTCATGATGGCTTCAAAAATATCAGGCCTTTTTTCCCGCGTATATTCCATCAAGCGTTTTGCTACAAAAATCATGTCGGAAATAGAATACAAGGATGCAATTTTCCATTAAAGATTTAAAAATAATATATGATAAAGTCCGTTTTCGTAAAACGACTGAAGAATTGAGTATGCTGATATATATAATGATGTTTACGAATTTAAAAGTATCGGATCTCTTGGGATGGTTTAATGAGAACTTGGGTAAAAGACGACAATATTTAAAAAATTTAAATATTCTAGAAGATTACGAATCATCAAGAAAATTGTTTACTAAAAAACATCAAACGTACTTGATCAATTGGAAGAGGGCCGTTGAATTATGGATTGGTAAAAAGAATGCTACTTTTGAAGCCTTTCGACAATCATGTAAAAATGCAAAATTGAAAAATATTATGCGTATAGAATCTGATGCTATATTATTTAAAATTGTGTAAAAAAAAAAAAAAAAAAAAAAAAAAAAAAAAAAAAAAATTTTTTTTTTTTTTTTTTTTTTTTTTTTTTTTTTTTTTTTTTTTTTTAGTTTGAAGATTTTATCATTTCCAACACGTGCCTATACTAAATCATGTAAACAATTTTGAAATGTATCATATACGAATTCTGACATTTCAAATAAGGTGTCATCATATAAATCTTCAGAGTTATTAGAGTTTGACATGTTTGATAAATTTTCTTCATTTGAGTTCAATGTATTAAACTGGTCAGATGAATTTATATCAGATTGGTCTTCCGACACTTTTTTTCGACATATTGGACACATGTTTTGCTCTTGAAACCATTTTCTTATACAATCTTGATGATAAGCATGATTGCAAGATAAAAGCAAAACATTTTCATTCAAGGAGAAACTTTCTGTACATATAACACAAGATTCATTTAAATCAATTAACTTTTTGTCTATTTTTACAACAGGTAGTAATTTGAAAACGTTATCTGGAACGGGTTTTTTTGGTGGAGGTTCGTTAAAAGAAGCATCCATGACATCTGTGTAAATTGCGTTTAAAAACGGAGATTGGGTTATAAAATCTGTTAATCTATCTCTCTGTTCTCGAATATTTTGTTCCAATAAAGGATCGCTTCCGACATGCATAAAATGCACAAATGAATTAATGAAATCTGGAATATCGTTCATAAAATAGGAATCAAATAATATTTCAGTGTTTATGTCAGGTAAAGTCTGGGAATTTGATGAGTGTAGCAAGTCTAACATGTAATGCCTAAATAAATGGAAAACATCAGGCGGATTAATATCAAAATTATCAATCGATTCTTCCTCTACTTCAACGCGAATTTCATCTAATACATTGTCAAATTGATTATCCATTTCAAAGTCGAATCGTCTAGGATGGTTTGAATAATCCATCACGTACTGAAAATGTACTTTTCGTATATTAAACTTATTTAAGTAAGCGTTGTATTATATATATTATTTTAAAAAAAAAAAAAAAAAAAAAAAAAAAAAAAATTTTTTTTTTTTTTTTTTTTTTTTTTTTTTTTTACATATTTGTATATCACTTGTCATATTTCAAACAAAGTATCTTCCTGTAATTAGATACCTTTCCCGTTCGCATTTAAGCATTAAAGTTCCGTTTCCACAACATAGATAATGCGCGTACCTGGCTTCAGCAAGTTGTCTTTTCAACAAATTATTTTCTCTTTCCAATAAGCTTATTTTCTTTTTCAAATCGAATAGTTCCGTTTCCAAAGGAGACAGTTCTTTTTTTAAAACCATATTTTCCTTTTCACTCTCTATTTTTGATCCTTTCATGATGCATATTGAAACAATAGAATTACTGGCAGTAAGAATGAAAAGGTATAATATAGTATATTCACAAAAAAAAAAAAAAAAAAAAAAAAAAAAAAAAAAAAAAAAAATTTTTTTTTTTTTTTTTTTTTTTTTTTTTTTTGTCAAGTTAAATTTTTATAATAACATGATTGCGTGTCTGCTAGTAAGTTTTAAATGTTCAAACAATAATTGAAAAAAAAAAAAAAAAAAAAAATTTATTTTTTTTTTTTTTTTTTTTTTTATATATATATAATTTCAATTTTTCTCTTTCACCAGACCGGAAGTGAGAATTCAAAATCTGACTTTGCAATATGTAAATGAGATGACGTTCTAAAAGATTTATTTCAGTTACAACACTATTCGTAAATTAAGTATATCAAAGAGATATGGATTATCGAACATTAGTTTTAAGTCTTTTAAAGGATAGAAAATATCCAAAATTGGAAAATTATGTTGTCATAGATGTTTACTATAAAATGATTCCTGTGGATTATCCCTCCATATCCACGTTATGATCGACGCTTTGACAATCCCAAAGATGTGTATATACGAGATTCGAAACCTTTTACCATCAATTTTATGGTATGTGTGGGAGATTACGCTTTTTATTTACACGAAGTCAACACGCTCAATGTGGAATCGTTTCCCACAAAATGTATTTCGATCAAAATTAATCGATCTTATTTAGACGAAAATATTTTGCACCAAAAAAGTGATACTTTTGAAGAAGAAATTTATAAATTCTTGACGCTTTTAAATTACGATGTTCCACAAGTTGCTAGTATATTAAACATGGAATTTTTCGCCAGTACGCGATTTTTACCACAAAGAATTAACCTTTTTGTTTACAAATACAGCGAACGAGATGTCAATTTCATTCCCCTTACTGAAAAAGAAAAATCGTGTTTTGGTCCATCCTCAGAAATTTTTCCAGCTCGAACAATTTTGGGCCATTTATCCGAATGTAAGTCCATGTCCACTCTGCTATCTCTCAACAATAACATTGATTTTCCAGATTTAAAGTTTACACAATATTTTTCCACTCAATGGCGCACTCTTATTCCTCTCGCATTCAATCCGTTGGAAAATCCAATCATTGTTTAAGATTGACTATTGGCGTAAGAAACTTCCACTAAATATTGTTTATCCTCGCTAGAATCCCGTTTCAAAGGTAGGTACCGGCGGTTTGAACCGTACCGTTTGCAAACGCGTCTGAGACCCGCACATGATGGCAAAGGCATGTTTACATCCGTTGAATCGCATTCGTCATTTGAAGGAGCAATGGATATAATGGATGAATCAGAATCATTGCTGGAAATTTCATCTTCCGAAAAAGAACCTAACCTGGACCGGTACTTTTTCTTTTGACTTTTTGTGGGTGGCCTTCCTCTCGGTTTGGGAACATTTGTCATGAATCGTTTTGCATATTTTCTAATGTCCGGAGAAATTCTTATAGCCATCTTCCAAATCTTGTCGGGAACAGATATATTTTCTTTAAACTCTTTAAAGGCTGGAGTGTTTTTAAAAAATTTTCTCATTTTTGATACAGGTACCAAATTACCATCATTAACTGCAATTTCTTCCAACTCGTTAGCTTCGACTCTTTCCGGATTGTATTCCCATCCTCGTTTTGAATCATTCAGTATATACGCAGCGTATTGAATTGGTATTTTTGTTGGTCTAGGCATGCTTTATTTACGGTAGATGACCTGTCCGTAAAAATGAAATTTGAAAAAGGGCGAATCTCTCACGTTCAAATGCGTGTCATAATGAGCGTGCTCGTATTTGTCGTATGAGTCCCAGTGAGCTAAAGCGTGGAGCGTGTAAATGAATAAAAGGTGCCAACAAGTCATGGTCTGAAAATATTCCGCTGGATTCAAATTACTCTGCTCATTTTCTATCATCGAGGCCAAGTTGACGGTTCCTCGAGCTTCATTGTACAACATTTGGTTGGATTTTGTATAGTCGAGACAATATCGCCTTTGAATAATTGTAAACTCGTAAACGTTAAAAATAATGTAAACTACAATATGTTCGTCAATCACATTTTCGTCCATGTACAATTTAATAATTTCTTTCGGACCGTTGGGTTGGTAACAATAGAAAAAAATGGGCTCGTATCGATTCAAATGATGAATGGGTCGGTCAAAAATCCAGTTAAGAATGGGAACCCAACGTTCGAATATAGTGTGAAACTGTTTGAGATCTACAACGGTAAATTCTTCAACAATTCTATAGCATGCAGACCATGCGTCTCGCCATTTATTGACCCTGCTCATGGACCGAATATTGGTCGGATTGCGTCTGGATTCGTGTCGATCGATTGGTCTTTCTTCGTCTACCATCTTGACTCTTGACATGCGACACAAAAAAAAGCATGCACAATACATGTATCGTGTTTTTCTTAATGTGGTTGGCATATGTATGGATTTGGAAAACTATGAAATTGTCACCTGACAATTCGATAACAATTCGAACTGAAGCTCCGACTTTTCGCCAAAATTGTACAACTAAAGAAGTTCCTTGCATCGACGACTGTTCTTTTCTCTGTGTGGAAAACAATACCAAATGTATAGGTGGAATTTGTCAAGTTCAAGACGAGCTGATACCGGTTCCTTGCAAAGAGGAAACGGGAGGAATTTTGATGATTGTGAATGATCCAGTGCCTCATTGGTCCTGTATTTGTACAAATTCGACATTTTATAGGGGTCCGGACTGCTCAGAATTGAATGAAGACGTGTGCGAGCATGGCGTGTTTTTATATAAAAACCGAAGAAATTTTGTATGTTTATGTTTACCACCATACAATTTGAAAATAATTGATAACAAACCACATTGCGTGGAAAAAGCAAAGATGAATTTTTTTCAATGAAAAAAAAAAAAAAAAAAAAAAAAAAAAAAAATTTTTTTTTTTTTTTTTTTTTTTTTTTTTTTCAATACAATTTCAATTTTGTCTCTCAGCAAACCGGAAGTAAGAATTGAAAACTTATTAAATATTCAAAAATTCGAGATTAAACCAAATGACGTCATCATTTATAAAAATAGAAATAAAATTTACACATTGTGATTTTCACAGTTTAAAAAAAATTAATTCAATAGCAAAATTTACAGTTAAAATCAGTTTTTTTTATTCATGTTCAAGAATTTATATATATTTATTTTTTTCGTAAAATTTCAAATACTTTTTTTCATCATTTTACTCTGCTTTATACATTTTTCATGTTTGTGTCAACTTGCTTCAGATATTATGCAGGTGCTTTACAAATTTACATTTTTGCTTTAAACATTTTTCATGTCTGAGTCAACTTGCTTCAGATATTATGCATCTGCTTTACAAATTTACATTTTTACTTTACAGATTTTTCATGTCTGAGTCAACCTGCTTCAGATATTATGCATCTGCTTTACAAATTTACATTTTTACTTTACAGATTTTTCATGTCTGAGTCAACCTGCTTCAAATATTATGCATCTGCTTTAAAATTTTGCATTTTTGCTTTACGGATTTTACACGCCTACTTTAAATTGCTTCAAATATTATGCATCTGCTTTAAAATTTTGCATTTTTGCTTTACGGATTTTACACGCCTACTTTAAATTGCTTCAAATATTATACATCTGCTTTAAAATTTTGCATTTTTGCTTTACAGATTTTACACGCCTACTTTAAATTGCTTCAAATATTTTGCATCTGCTTTAAAATTTTGCATTTTTGCTTTACAGATTTTACACGCCTACTTTAAATTGCTTCAAATATTATGCATCTGCTTTAAAATTTTGCATTTTTGCTTTACAGATTTTGCACGCCTGTGTCAAATTGCTTTATGGATTTTGCATCTGCTTTAGTATTTTGCATTTTTGCTTTACAGATTTTGCACGTGTATGTCAAACTGCTTTATAGATTTTGCACGCGTATGTCAAATTGCTTTATGGATTTTGCATTTCTAAGACAAATGCTTCAAGATTTTTGCACGAATTCTGCAACCTCAGCGCTCGAAATATTTTTCACGTATTCGACATCCTATGTTTTACCGTAAGAAATATAGATTATTCAACTGGAACAAAAATTTAATTAACCAAATCTTCGTTTTTACACCTAAATATTTTTTCTAATGAAAATGACTAAAAAATGAATTTTTTCTAATCCCAGAGTACATTTTAAAAATGTACGCTGGGATTAGAAAAAGTGACATTTTTAAGCCTTTTCATTAGAAAAAATGCACTTGTTCAAAATTGAGGCTAAAAGGGCCAAAATACCAGTTATCAATCGTTTACCTACTGTAAACTTTTATAAAAATTTGAAAAAAAATTTATTTATTGAAAATTTGCCTGTTTTTAATATGTTGATTCAAAATTCATCTATTTACGTTTTAAAAGTAATTTTTTTAAACACAAATTATAGTTATTTCATACAAAAAAAAGAGATTTGTTTTTAAAAATTTAATTTTGGGTTTATCGTATTGCAATTTGATTATTCTTTTTACGCTTCTTGTTTTTATTCTCTTCTATCAGTTGTACTGATGGAGTACATTTAAATTCTATATTAAATTTATGACATTTTGCATCTTCAATAACCACATTAACAGATTTTGGTATCGCTACGGTAGGTACAAAATGTATCAGATCCGAATGTTCAAAAAATTTTTCTAGTAAAATAAATCCAGCTCCATGAGCACGCAAGGCGTTATTTTCCATAGTTCCTATCTTCATTCCACCTCCCCTGCTTCGACCTTTTAAAGGCTGATTCGTAACTCTATCGGTAGAACACCCGGCAGCTGCGTATAAATGTTCACCCGCCAAATAAACAACGACAAAGTAAAAGGTTCTCCCGTAAAAAGCTTTGGCATTTTTTATCAAAATGCCGCAGGAATTTCTAACGATTCTAGTATCCTTTCCGCCACCCAATTTTACAGCTTCCAGTATTTGTCCAACAGTTTGCCTAAACATGCCATACGGGTTAACAATAATGTCAGGTTCAATTCTAGATGCGCCCAACTTTGGCATTTCATCCATGACTCGCATTACTCCCTTTTGGCCGTGCAAACTGCACAGTTTATCACCAGTGTTTGAAACGTGTTTTTGTTCGACGCTTATGGAAAGCTTGTCACCTGAAATGAAATGTTGGATCACTCGAAATGGCACTTTGGAAAAATGGATGCGGTACTCGCAAGAGGACATTTTTTCTAAACTCGTGTGAATGGAAAATGGTTCGACTTCCAGAGGCTTTCCGCTAATTAACGTACCCAACAAGTCCGATTCCGGGTCTTCGTCTCCAGAAACAGGATAGAAAACCGTCCAAGTTTTCGGATCCATGTTTATTTTCATTCTCACCGTGTAAAACCGATGAAAATCGAACGAACGAAAATTTTTTCTTTTCACAATGCAATCTTCTTGCGTACATCCTTTGAAACTCATGTAAGTCACGATGGGTTGAGGCATCATCAAAACAAAATTTTTTGAAAACCCGTCGTCTACGGGTTGAATCAAAACTTTATGATCTGGAGTCGGTGTCTGAAAATATGCGGACACTGTATCCATGAAATAGTGCGCGTATTTGGGGTTCGTAGCCAAAACAGCATTTTTCATATGATTGAATGCCAAAATGACTTTTGGAAAAGCCGTATGACGGAAAAAAGGGTTGAAATCCACAAAGTAGCTGATGGTGGATGTATACAAATGAAATTTATTTTCCACTCCGAAAATGCGTCTCATCCAATACATTTCGTCGTAAGGCGATACCCATATTGATATTTCTGGTAACTTTTTCATGATGATGCCAGACTTGAAACGGATGACTATAAACTTTCCTCGCTCGAAACACTCAATTGTCCCAAATTGTTTCTTCAATTTCAACAAATCAACATTGTCAAAGGATTTTTTAGAAACGGGTATACAAGCTTCATTCACTACCACGTAGTAAGGACTGTTTGTTTTCGGCTCGAGATTTAACGCATTCCAAAAATTTTGGTTGGGCTTGTCGTGATAAACTGAATCCAAATCATCGCAAGTAGATACAATTGTATCTCTCACCATCATGGTCGTGCGACCCACATTTTTCGTTTCAAAAATGCCTAGTATGCACAAAAAATACAAATAACTCGGATGAAAAGACTCGACAGATGAATGGTTAACTTTTTTAGACATTTGTCGTACAATGACATACAACAAATAGGGATTTAGCGGATACGTCTGAGTCAATACCTCTCTGTAACAACCAACGTTTTTTTCCATAAACACTTTACCATTTGTTCCAATTTCCCGATGGGACTCTTGCGGTTCATTGGTCATTTTACCTGCCGATTTACCCTCTTTAAAATAAACAGTTTTTCGAGACAAAACGTGCAACAAATATCCATTTTCAATGGAATTACATATCAAAGCCGTTCTCGATTTGACTAGTTTCCAATCTTGCTCCCTCAAAGGCCCGTACAAATATTTTATAAACAGTTTCGTAAACATGTGGCCTGGGCTAACAACCATTTTATTGCCCAAATGATCAATGTCAAAATGGTCGTCTCGATAAAGTTGATTCATGTAAGCCGTTAAATGAACGGGATAAGGGCAATGATCGAAAAAATGGGGATCATCGTCAGTTTCCGATCCATCATTGTGAACGACAACCACGTCCCCACACTTTTTTTTGTTCTTGTCAGCTACATAATAATTTAGTTCTTTTCCTCGATCCTGGGCGTTGTACGAATAAACACGAACAATTTTTCTCTGAATAACGTGCGTATTGGTCGGGTCGTTTGTGTAAAAATACGGAAGATGGCGCACCAAACCGCCGATAAGGAAAAATCCAGTCGCAATGTCCAATTCTTGAAAAGGTAACTTGGGCGGAACCTGAGAAAGGTCGAAAGGTTCTCGAAAATTTTGAACGCCTTTGCTGCGAATGGCCAAATCCAAACGAGATCCAATCATAATGGGAAAGACATTTTTCAGAGTCTTTTTGGAATTGCAATAAACTGAACATGCGTACATTGTTTTTTGTAAAATGTGTTGGCGAATGTCTTTCGGACCTTCGTATATCAGGTAAATTTGAAGCTTGTCAAGTAAAAATCGAATAAAATTATTCACGTGCATGTCATAATTATGTAAAATTGGTCTAGTCACAGTCGGGACGTCGAGTTGTGGCATATTTGACTCGGAGGTCGTGGACTCGTTGCTTAAAAGTTTTGTCGCAGACATATTGGTGTTGCTGAAGGGTGTAAACGCAAAGCGAAATTGTTAAAGTGATGACAAAGAGACAATATAAATTCAACCCATGAAGGTATGGGCTATGAACAGAATATTGATTACCAAAGACTGATTTGAGAAAAGACTTGTAAGTCATTTTTAAACTTTATATATCAAACTATCATATCAAAAAAAATTATTTATTAAAAAAAAAAAAAAAAAAAAAAAAAATTTTTTTTTTTTTTTTTTTTTTTTTTTTTTTAAATATTCAAGAATAATATGACATCAAATAATATGACATCATTTGTTTATTGCCAAAAGTAACATTTTTTTTCTATTTCGAACTACTTGTACATTAAATTTATAATAAGCCATGGTAGTTACTTCGACAGCGGGGCAAGGATATCTGATTAATCTTGATCGACTGTGATCATGATAAACTTTTGTGATTTTTCTACCAGTTGACAATTTTACTCTTTTTACGTATGGATAACCACAAACATACTTGAAAAATCTATACTGGGATGGGCCCCGAACGTACAAGACAGTTTCCAAAGGAATAATTTTCTGTAACTGGAATCTCCATTTGCTGGCTTTTAGTTTCAGTTGTCGTACATTTACATTCAAATTCAACTTTTCACAATCCGAGTTATAAAATCGATCCTTGTTGTGCGCTCTAGATTTGTTGTTGGTCCAATCTCTAAAAGTCAACCAGTAATAAATGGGTAACGGAGCCACTTTAAGTAAAGTCACTTCTGTTGGACACGATGTAAAAGCAATCTCTAATGGCATGTACAAGCCATCATAACAATTTGCCCAAACAGCCTCGACAAACAACATGACTGACAACTTGATCTAGTAGAAAAGTAGATAGTAGTAGCAGTAGTAGATTAGTAGAAAAGTAAAATAACTGCTTAACTGTTGTGAATTGGATTTTTATACACAAATTGTACTCTAGTTTAACATAAAAAAAAAAAAAAAAAAAAAAAATTACTCTTTTTTTTTTTTTTTTTTTTTTTTTTTTTTTAATTAATTAAATATTTTTTCTACCAACTTATTTTCTTGTTCGTTCTGTTGACAAATTAAATAACATTTGGGTAATGAATTTTCCAAAAGTAAATGTTTGTAATCAATCTTAAGTTCTTGCTGTTTTTTTAGAATCATGTACGCTTCCGACAGTGATAACAATTCACTTTTAAATATGAGGCGATCATCATCCCACCTTTTTACTCTAACTGTCGACAGCAGAGAATTTTCATAGGAATCGAAATATCTGTACCTTCGAAGTTCATTTACATTTTCAATGATAAAATAAAATTGCTTATAATGTCTTTGATTACAGCCTGTAAACTCAACTTTAACAATCGGATAATTTTTTATGTCTGTTTTTCTAAAAGAAAATCTATATCCAGTTTCTTCACGAAATTCTCTATAAGAATCCATAAAACATTGACCTAAAGTTTGCGGACGTTTATGAGACAATTGTCCATGTGGAAAATCATAAAGGTCTTCAAACATTTCTCCTTTTATGAATCGCATGTAATCCAATTGATCGCTTACTTCCAGTGTCGGTAACCATTTCTGTTCAAAAATTTCTTTTACGTAATTGAACGGATCATGTGTTGTTAATTCGTACGGGATATTATTTTTATACAAATAAATATAAAAATTTTGCACGCAGTATGGCACTTTACGTTTTATTAAAACAACTCGATTATTATTAGTTTTAACAATCAAACCGTACGAAGTGGTGAAATTATCGTAGCGTTTCATCTCACTTTTTACTACTTTGCTATAATCTATTTGCTATAAGTTATAACAAGTGAGCACTTGATATATATGTGCAACAGAAAAACTTATATCTCAAAAAAAAAAAAAAAAAAAAAAAATTTTTTTTTTTTTTTTTTTTTTTTTTTTTGAGATTGATAAAAAATTGTTTTTACATGTTTTTCAAAGTTAATTTTTTTAAATAAATAAGTTAATAAGTAATTTTAATATTTTAAGAAAATAATATGCGATTATTTGAAAAGGCACTCGCTTCTAAACGTTCGACAATTATTCATGGATATTATGGTCGTTATCCGTCATCGCTACAACATTATTTAGATTCTATTTCTGAATTAGAACCTGCATCGGATTACGAATTAATATTTTGGTATCGTCCAAATTTATACGAATGTCGAATTTTACACATTTTAATCGAACCTCCATTCGACACAGTCATTCCTTCCAATATTTGGACAATCGTCTTGTCGAGCCATCTACAACTTTTTTGGAATCCTTTGATGACGCAAGTTTTGAAATGTGAAAAATTCTTAAACATTTCGAAACCCGTTGAACCGGATCCCGATCAGATAATTGTGGTTCCCTCAACTTGTCACGTTTATCCAATTCATCCAACACTCGATGAAACAGAAAAATTTCGAATTGACATGTCTTCTGTAAATAACTGCCACGAAGGATATTTAAAACTTTTAACAGTGTTTGATCTTCTCCGTCCATCGACGGTATGGTCGTTATCGATTCCTGAAGGATTACGCCTAAAACTGTTGGAAAAAATAAAACCCAGCGATTCCAATTATGATAAACAACTTTACGAAATTCTGAATCATTCACGAGACTATTGGTAAATTTTATTAAGCTGAAAAAAAAAAAAAAAAAAAAAAAAAAAAAAAAAAATTTTTTTTTTTTTTTTTTTTTTTTTTTTCAAAATGTAAATTATGTCTTTTTTAATAGTTAAAATAATTTTTCAAGAATAATTAACATAAACAACTTTTTTATAGATTTTGAGGTGAATCGACCGGTGAAATTGGTTGTGGATCGACTGGTGATATTGGTTGTGGATCGACCGGTAAAATTTCCTGAGTTTGATTTTTTCTTTTACGTTTGTTGGGTTGTTGTTGAGCTAGCAACTTTGACAATCTGTCTGACTTTATACGCTCCATTTCTTTTTTTCCGACCATTTCAACATAAAGTCCTACGCATCTATCCATATCTGCATCGAATTCAAACGGATTTTCTTGCTGGATTTCAAGCGCTGTTCCCACTATTTGTTTTATTTGTTCCGGATTGTTATAGTAACTGTACAACGCCCTCACTGCGGTGTTGTGCTTTTCAAAATTTGTCGAAAAAGCATCATGCACATAGACTTTGGGATGTGTACCTATGATTCCGTCGACCGCAAACCATTTACAAGCAATCGTAGGATCGTGTTTGTACCAGCAACAAGCAAATTTACTCAATTCGGTCGGATGAGGGCAATCTTTGGACAAGACACGTTCAACGCTGGCTCTCTCCTCGTGAGACATGTTGGACTTGAGAAGTTCGTAAGCATTTAATATTTCATCGTGCCATTGGGAAAACAAAATAGTTTTGTCGAATTGATAATAGGCAACTCGAGTATATTCGAAAATTTTTCTATAGACTCGTAAAATGATAGTTTCCAGAGTCAAATATTGATTTTTATTTTGTAAGACTTCGTGTTGAATAGCTCCGTCAATCAACATTGAAATAGGATCAGACTCCATTATCACTATAAAGCGAAAAGTTTATACAGTGAGAATAAGGCAATTGAATTTGGAAAAAATCAATGTAAGAATGTTTTTATAAGCTACTTCTAACTTGGCTTTATATTTAAAAAAAAAAAAAAAATGTATATATATATATATATTTTTTTTTTTTTTTTTTTTTTTTTTTTTTTTAAACATTGTCACAAATTATACATTTTTTTGGTTTTTTTACTCTTTTAATTTTATTTACGTTTTCATTACTTTTTTTTATTTCTTCCAATTTCCTTTTAATTCCTTTAGTTTCCTTTTCCAACTTTTTTATATCTCGCTCAATACCGATTTTTAAATTCTTGTAACGCCGGTTAAGAGTTGCTATTGAAATTGATGCTTCTGCACAAACAGTAAAGTGTCTTTTTCTTAATGAAGCAATTTCCGTAAACATTAATTTATTAAACAAGGAAAGAAAATCATTAATTTCTCTTAACTGATCATTTTGTCTTTGAAGTTGACTTTTGTCATTTTCAAGTTGACTTTTGTCATTTTCAAGTTGACTTTTGTCATTTTCAAGTTGACTTTTGTCATTTTCAAGTTGACTTTTGTCATTTTCAAGTTGATTAATATATTCTTTTAATTTTTCAATTTCTTCAGTATGCGAGAAATTTGTAAGAATTTGATCCATGTCCTTTTCCACACGTTCATCATCAAACAAAACATAGTTTAGTAGAGAACTCAAATCTATGTCATTCAATATATCCTCCGTAGAGCTTGACTCAATATCTTCTGAAGTTTCAGATGCCATCATGAAAAATACAGAAATGATTGAGAGGAAAGACTCACACTGGGTCTTATACTTGTTACATACATGAAAAAAAAAAAAAAAAAAAAATTTTTTTTTTTTTTTTTTTTTTTTTTTCATAAAATTCCATTTTCATAATGTTGCCGATAAACGGCGGCAAAAGTTTTACTTTCCCCGACAAAGTTTAAATTTAGTAACATAATAGAATCAATTACATTTATTAAGTACGTATAACTAGGTTCATCTACAGCCGCCAATTGAGTTATCCAAACATCCTTCCAGTATTTGTCCATATATATATTATAAAGATCCGACTTAAAATTTTCCAAGTTTATTTCATGATCCAATTTGATTGAACTATATCTAGGAAAGTCATCTGTCATTTTTAAATTGTATTTTATATCATCATGATTCCATGTCACATTATTTGTCGACAAGCCAATTCTAAAAGTGTTAAATGGTGGTTCATTAGCTGTTAAAGTAATATGCCAGGGAACCAAATTCCCTTGAAGACGAACGAATGAAACATGAACTGCATACAAAAATGAAGACATTTTTCTATTTGAAATTACACACACAACGCGGTAGAAATCAATGGTACAATGTTAATCAGCCGATCAAGTCAAGTCAAGATTACCTAAAAAATACTAGTTGTCCATTTGAAACGCTTAAGTAACCTTTACAATTCAAAAAAAAAAAAAAAAAAAAAAAATATTTTTTTTTTTTTTTTTTTTTTTTTTTTTTGGTAGTTTGGTAAAAAATATCCATTTATTTTTTTTCGTAAACATGCATTTGTCCACGTGAAAACAGATAAATTTCATCTGGTAAAATTTTGAAATTTTCGTATTTTATTTCGAAAACAGTATGATCTGAAGCAAATCCGAAGCTCTGGTTTTGCGTATTTTCTTCTTTAATAGGTTTCAAACATGGATTAGGCACATTTTCTTCTTTAATAGGTTTCAAACATGGATTAGGCACATTTTCTTCTTTAATAGGTTTCAAACATGGATTAGGCACATTTTCTTCTTTAATAGGTTTCAAACATGGATTAGGTACATTTTCGTTGACAGAAATCATAGATTGTGAGTGATTCATTTCATCATCGATCGGATTCAATAACGGAATCGATTTGTTTTCCGCGATCAAAGATTGTGATGGATCATTTTCATCTTCCATATTATTTGGTGAAGAAAAGTTTTCATTTAAAGGCAATTTGGGAAGATCACATGGCATGGAACAATTTTCTTTACAAGAAGATTGCGAAAGCTGATCTGCGACTATGGATGGTGTTAAACATACTACCTGGAAATCAGAAGACTGTTTTTTGACTTTAGATGGGGATGGAAAGACACAACAAGGATCCAAACAGCGTTTCTTTGAAATTTTTTTATCATGTTCATAATTTTTCCATTCAATCGACTGCGCATCGAAAAATTTTTGAATCCAATCTTGAAGGCGCAATTTTTCCCAGCCTGAGGGACGCACATACAAAGGAAATGCAAATTGCGGATTAAGTAACAAATTATGAGGAATAATTTCTGTAACGGTTCCAAAATACCACAACGCAATCATCTGCTGAATTTTATTCTTATCCAGTCGGCCAGTTTTCTGAATAATTGAGATCATTTCTGGAAAATCGACCACGAGTAACACAGATTTTTTCCAAAATGACGGTATGCAATCACTTGGAATTATTTTAGTCAAGTCGTTTGTAGCATATTTATCTGCGAAAGAGTAAATGTGTACATAACCTAAGAATTTTCCCAAGTCCGCTGCTTTAAAGTATACTTTTCCATCCAACGCAACAACGGCGAGCAGACTCGGCTTTTCAGAAAAAAAGAAAATTTTGAACCACATGGTTATCTTTTAGTTGCGAAAACCTCTGATAAAAAGTAATTCTTTTTTGAACGCATGCTTCGATCGTAAATTTAAATGCTCCGGTATTGTAACTTGTCAAAAAAAAAAAAAAAAAAAAAAAAAAAATTTTTTTTTTTTTTTTTTTTTTTTTAATAATTTAATTCTGTTTCAATTTATTGGAATTGTCGAAATCTTTTAAAAGATCCTGTAAAGTGTCTTCCATATCTTGGACAGTAAGATCGTACTCATCTATAATATTACCTACTAAATCTTGATCTATGTCATAACTGTCGTCGTCAACCTTATTGATGAAAGTGTCCCATTCTTTTTTAAATTTTTGAAAAACTTTTTGAAAATCTTTTACACTGGTCTCTAAATTCTTTAATAGAGTTTTTTGATCTACTTGTTCTACACTCGTCATTTTTCTTTGTTCCATTATCCTTATTTTATTGAGTTTCCAAAATTACTCAAGTTCCATGCCCTACTATTTGAAAATCGTTGTGGCTTAAATCTTTATTTTCGTGTCTTTATGCCACTCAACCCTCCCATAAATAAATGAAAAATTTAAACTCTAGGTCTTTCATATCAATCGATAGATTTTGAAAAAAAAAAAAAAAAAAAAAAAAAAAAAATTTTTTTTTTTTTTTTTTTTTTTTTTTTTTTTTTTTTTTTTTTTTTTTACTCTAGCCAGTTTTTATCATTTTCAGCTCTTCTGTACGCTGCTGCAAGAGCAAGATCTTCGCTTTGCGGTTTAGAATCTAGTAGAACAACATTTACAATTGATTCTTTCAAATAATTAAAAGTTGCAACATCTACCGCTCCGATAACGGGATCCCAACCACCTGTTGTTTGCTGCATTTTTTTATAGACATCTTGAATAGTTTTTCGCATTTCTGATACGTCGACAGTATAAGTTTGTCCAGTTTCACGAGTTTTAGGAAAGTTATTTACTGTATAATTATAACTGAGATCATTATGATGTAATAGAAGATTTTCTGTATTCAAGCCGATCGAAATTGTTTCAAAAGGTGGAATAATAGACGTAAACGCAACATGCCAAGGGATCCAAAATCCTTTTTGTAGAATAAAAGTTATATGAGCAGTGTAATTGTAATTTAACATGTTGACAAATTTTACTGAGTAAAGTTTGCTCTATAGTTTAATGCGCTTCTAGTATGATACTTTTATACCATAACGGTATTTGAAAAAAAAAAAAAAAAAAAAAAAAAAAAATTTTTTTTTTTTTTTTTTTTTTTTTTTTTTTTTTTTTTTTTTTTTTTAGTCGGAAGTGAAAATGTAAAACAAATTACTAATCAAAAATTTCCAATTATGACGTCAAAAGATTCTGTCCAATTACAAAAACACTTTTATTTTATTCAATACGGGTTTTCGACAAAGGGGGCAAATGTCATCGATTTTAACCGAACATTTCTCGCAGCACACAAGATGTCTACATTGTAAAAACAAAACTTCTCTAAAATTCTCAAAACACACCACGCAGTTCATCAAATCTTGCTGTTTTTCCTGATCAACTTTACATTTTAAACTTTCATCCGAACTTTTCGCTTGAATCAGTTTCTCAAATTCTGATTTAGAGAGCATGCATTTTTTACTTTCTAAACCTTTTCGTGCTAGCGCGATTTTTTCATTCAAATTGATTGCGTTCAGGGCCACCCGACAACGAGGACTCTTTTGAAAATGCTCGAAACGAGGCACGTCTTCAATCTGCCAGCGCCCTAGCGTAACATTACACCAATAGCAAGTCACCAAGTCCGCTGCGTACGTAAAAAAGAACCCGCACTCTGCTAGATCACTTTTCCGAATCTGCGGTTCATGAGGCCATTCGGAAGAAAAGCTTTTGTAGCGTTTCCAGATGCATTCCATTTCAGGATGTTTCGGATCGCATAGAACGTCCGTTTGAGCTATGGGAACATTTTCATATTTCCGAGTTATCTGTGACTGGAGAAAAAAATCCTGGTCTTGAGAATTATTTTTTTCCAAAAAGGGACAACCAGCGTGCTTTTCATCTTGGCCAGGTATTTGAAATGAACAAAAAGCGCAACGGATCGCTCGACTATTGTAATATAAACCTTCCCGAGCCGCTTGCTCTCGAACCCGAGCTTGATCGAACCTCGAACTGGTCATCTTATAAAAACTCTGAAGGCGAACCAGTTCTAATCGAAAATCATCATGAACGAGTTTGTGTAACCGATGTCGATAAAGAGGTACGTTGTAATACGGGTCACTTTCGGAAATGCCTCGCATATGTGGACATTTAGGGTTATTTTTAATGTGCACGTAACTCGGTCTGTCGAAAAATTGTTTCAAGTCTGAATATTGATTCAACGAGAAATAAAACCTACAAAAAGCGCATCGGATGGCGAATGAAGAGTCGTAGTAGAGACCATTTTCAGCAAACTCTAACGGGGATCCAATAAATTGTAAATTGCTGATTATATTCCAAGAGTCGTAAAAACTCTTTAAACGTTTATATTCAGAGTTCATGGTGACTTTTTCACTGAAACAAAATGTTGAGTTTAGAGTATGAGAACAAACTTGTAACTTGAACTGTAAAAAAAAAAAAAAAAAAAAAAAAAAAAAAAAAAAAAAAAAAAAATTTTTTTTTTTTTTTTTTTCCAAGTAAATTGGCAATTTAATTTGTTTTGTACATTTGTTTGTTTTTCTCTTATACAACCAGGTACTGTAAAACGAGCAACGACCTTGAGTTGGTGCAACTTGGACAGTCTTTTTACAATCAACAGCAAAATTATTCGAGCACCTGCATTCTGTTTTTAACTACTTTTTTAATTTTTCCTTTTCTAAAAATTTTTTATAAAGAATATTTCTTTTGAACGTACACATGTTTTATCCCACGAATATTTATATGAATTTCTTCTGGTAAATTATTTTCAAAACCATCATATTCTAGTCCAAAAACAGGGTAAAATGACTGCGATGATTGAAAATTTTGAGGTTCTGTGTCCACATAGGAGGTGGAACATGATGGTGGTGGCGAAGAATAATAACACTCATTATTTACAGATGGAGGAGGCGTATCGTAGCAATCACTTATTAATTTGTTTGATTTGGCCAACATCGAACTGCCATTTTGTTGTTGTTCTTCCATTGGCGAAAATCTTTTTTCTTCTCGACTATGAAGAAAATTACTTACATCCTCAAACATTTTTTTAACGCGGTTCGAAAATTCTCTGATCCATTCCTGGAAATTAACCACATCATCATCTACATTTTGTCGTCCCATGCGTACCTCTAGTAGAAATGGATTCCTATAAGATGTGTGATTTATCGGATCGGGCATTTGATCAACGCCCTTTTTAATGGACACGAGTCCAAAACTCCACAATTTTCTGAGTTCTTCGATCCGTTTCTCATCGCAAATTATTCTGTGATTCGGTAAAGTTTTCTGTATAGTCAAAATCATTTCCTCAAAATCAAAAACCCTAGTAGTATTTGCAGGAGAATCACCATCTTTTCCATGAGGGCGAGGCAGTAAATAGGTCCACGGAATCATTTTCCTAAAGTCCCTCGTTGCATATCTTTTTGCAAAAGAATATTTATTCGTATAGCCTAAAAATTTTGCCACATCCGAGGCTTTGAAATAAACATTTCCATCTGACATGACAACGGCCAACAGAGATTCTCTGTCGGAAAAAAAAGATAGTTTCAGCCACATGAGTCCTGACTAAAAGTCAAACTAAACAAAAAGGAAAGCAGTAGAATAAAAGTGAGATGAGGGAAGGAAATTTATATGTAGCTTATGTAGCTCCCAAAAAAAAAAAAAAAAAAAAAATTTTTTTTTTTTTTTTTTTTTTTTGAAATTATATTATAGATAAGTTATATTATATGAATAAATAATTATATTGTATATAAATAAATTATATTCTTAATGTAATTTATTTATGTCTCTCTCTTTTTTTCATAATGTATGACTAAAACGGTGACAAAGATCATCTACTGTAGGTGTAATTTCTTGTTGGCAAGCATAGCCTACCGATCCAAACGGATGCATAACCCTACTAGTGTGGAGAATCCACGATGTAATATTGGTTTCCTCAAAACATCTCAGTAACACATTTAGCGCCATTTGATAAATTACATCTGCTTGGTTTTGAAATTTTTGCATACAGAGTACTGTAAATTTTCCTGCAACAATGAGGCATTCTAAAACAATGCATTGATAGGGCATTGGTAATATTCCGGCTAACGAGAATTCTTGCCGAATTATGTTCAACTCTCCCAGTTCTATTGTATTTTTAACAATTTCTTTTAATTTTCTTTCTAAGATGGGACAAATATCCAATAATTCATTCACTTCTTCAATACTAACATTGAGTTTGGTGGGATGTTTTTGAAAGAAACGTCCTTGAATTCTTAAAATTGTAGCATACATCACCCCTTCAATTTCATTCAATTTTGAAAAATCCACCGGCTTGTATTGGTCCAGATGAGAACAAATTGTCCCATTTGCAAGATATATTGATTCTGCAAACAGATCTGGAAAAATGTAATTCATTCTCATCACTGACCTATCCAAACAACAAACGCCAGAATAGCAAAAGTAGCAGGGAAAATCGGGTAAACTTGCCATTGCTGCTAGAATGTGGTTCCTGAGGATATTCACATGTATAAATACAAGTTTGTTTAAAAAAAAAAAAAAAAAAAAAAAAAAATTTTTTTTTTTTTTTTTTTTTTTTTTTTTTTTTTTTTATCGTCGGATCATTTTCTTTTACAATTTTTTTTTAATCATCGTTAGATCTTTTTCTTTTACAAGCACTTTCCAACGTCGGGCCCTGGCCATGTCTGGATAAAACAATTGATTTCAACATAAAGACTGGTTCCTTTTGAAGCGTATAGCGTTCGCAGCAACCAACACTAGTCACATTAAACACGTTGTTGTTTTGCATTACGGGTCCCAAAGTTCTTTTTAACGTTTGTTTATTTTCATAATCTTTGGTATAAGGACCACCTTCCACAATGCTAATTTGAAACGTTTTCAATTTATGACGAAGAAGCCACGTGACAATCACTTTGGTTTCTTCGATCGTGCAATCAGGTGGCAAACCGTACAAAGGATAACCTTTTACATCATGTTTGTCGTTGGAAGCCAAAATACATGTGCCTTGAATAGCCAAACCATGATTAGTGAAACAAGCACAATAATCGGTTCGTTCGAAAAGTGCGTAAGGCTCGACGAGCTTGGGCGCTAGTAAAATGAGTTGCGAGGCGGCAGCGTTGTTTAAAAAATCTCTGGGTACGCTGTCTGGAGCATAAATTACGACATGCGTCATGACTGAATATAAAGAAAAAATTGTTGTACAGAAAATGTAACGAATAAGTTTTAAATGAAACCAAATAGAGAATAATGTAAAAAAAAAAAAAAAAAAAAAAAAAAAAATTTTTTTTTTTTTTTTTTTTTTTTTTTTTTTTCAATTACGGAGATTTACAGAAAATTTTCGCAATTTGTTTTACAGCTTTTATCTATCAAACCAAAACATGTATCTGTCATCCACATAATAAATTTGAAACAATATAGAAGCCAATCGTAGGATAGGTCTTGTTTCAAAAAATGCGAAAAATCTTGCACGTATTCTTCAAGCTCAATTAACGCATTTCCTACATTTAAATTATCCATCAAATACGCGTTTATTTTTTCCTTCACCTGAATCAATTGACTCAATTCTATTCCAAGACCATAATCATCGTACCAGTACTTGTTGAAATCTTTTTCAACAGATTTCGGTTTTAATTTAATTAAACGATGTTTTATCAATTGAATATGATGTATAAAGTTATCGTATGATTTTTGAGCTTTTTCGATATTATCTTTATGATAATTTATGGGTTTATCGTATGGAAACTTTAAAAACATATAACGAAGAGCTAATGGAGAATAACCTTCTCCCATAATTTGGCTAAGGTTTGTAAAACTGGTCAAATCGTGAGTCATTTTATGTCCATCTTTTGTCTGTAAACGACCCGTATACAAACAAAATTGAACCCAATCTTTGTTACCCACAAAGGCACGTCCTAAGGAGATTTCGTTTTCGTAATGTGGAAACTGTAAATCAATATCACCTACATGAATATCCAGTGAGTAAGGGAAGAAAAAACTAGCAATTGTTGCACATTCTGTATGCCTGTTTGGCATACCTATTTGTTTTTTTCCTTCAACATCGGTCCAGTCTTTTGAGTTTTTCCAGATTTCAAAATCCCATTTTCCATTTTCCGAATGAGGAAACACTACATCAAACTCCTTTAAAAAATTTTCCATACTGAAAAAAGTGCTATCGAGTGAAGAATAGGCAAAATCGTTCACTAAACACCTAGTACACACATGTTTAGCCTTTTCTATAAAATCGGAAACGCGCGGCGCAAAATCAGGTCTTTCCACGTTCAGCCTATCCATCGTTTCAAAAAATGATTTTTCGCATTGACGAGCAGATTGAAAATTATCTTTGTCCATGATTTTGTCATTTAAATCCGTAATTTTGACCACCGAGCGTACACTAAAACCGAGATAGTTACGTAGGATTCTGCGGAGAACGTCCAAAAAAACATAGGTTCTAGCGTGACCAAGATGGGGTTTATCGTAAACAGTCGGTCCGCAGCAATAAATTTTAACGTCGTAAGGTTCATTAGGCACAAAATCTTCCAAACGTTGAGTGCGAGCGTTAAAAAGTTTAAGAACTTTCATCCTAATTTTGAAATATGTTTTAATTGTAAAACTAATATTTTTAAAATAAGAAATGATTTTTTTCTCACTATATACAACTGGTTATGTACTTGACTTTTTAAGATGAATAAAAATTAAAGCAAATGATTTAAAAAAAAAAAAAAAAAAAAAAAAAAAAAAAATTTTTTTTTTTTTTTTTTTTTTTTTTTTTTTTTTTTTTAATCATAGCAAATTTTCTTTAAGGCAATTGGTTTCCGAGCCATACTGTTTATGAAAATCTTGTAAACTTAAAATTTGAAATACGGGAACTTGTTTGCATTTTTCACACCAGTATTTGCGTCTATTTTCAATGGAATTAAGGAATGTAATATCGGTAATTTTATTAAATCTTGCGAAATAATCATTGATTTTTTGACCTGCATGCATTTGAAGTTCATCTCTTATACATTCCAAACATTCCTTAAAACTTTCGTGAAGCGATCGAAATTCCATTAAAATTAATCTATGCGAATTTTTGAATTGGTTGAAAGAAATTGAAACGTCGTTTTGAAACCATACAACAAAATCTTTTGAAAACGTTCTGTCCTTTTCCTTGAAAAAATCAATTACATTATGTACGTTCCATTTTCTTTTCTCAAAGCTTTCGAGATTTGTTTGTTTAGCAGTCTTTATGCGCAACTCTAATAAACTGGAAGGTACGTCGATCGATGCGACGCAAATACAATTTTGACGAAATTTTTCCAACATTTTATGATGAAAAATGAATCGTTCTTCATCAACATTTAAAGTCATGTCTCCAGAGTCAAAATTAATCGGCTTTTTAATAGTGCACAATTCGAAAGGGTAAAGGATATATGCTAAATCTATACACGAATGTTTTAAAATTTCTGCTTTATAAAAGGACCATAATATATGAGGTACATGTAATTTATCGCAAATTTGTCGTTGTTGGTCGTTAGGTGGATATTTTTCAATCATTTTTAGGGCCATTTCTGAGGTCTCGTTAAACTTGTACAAAATAACATATTTTGTTAAAGGCGTATCATCCTTCGATTCTGCCATAATGTTGAAAAGGGTGGTTTTGCGAAATGATAAAAAAATGTATTATATATACATTACACACACACAAAAAAAAAAAAAAAAAAATTTTTTTTTTTTTTTTTTTTTTTTTTTTTTTTTTTTTTTTAAACTGAGTATGAGAATTTCAAATTCATTTAAAAATTCCCGTTTACAATATGTGAATAATATGACATCAACATTTCTAAATATAGGAACAGAATTTTTTCAATTCAATCCATTTCCCAATGTCAATTGAAGATTAATCCATTCATCATCATTCAAATTCAATAAACTATTGTCTTTTTCAAAGTATAACGGAGATCCATCTTTCAAATACAAAAAATATTCCGTTGGACCTTCTTTAGTTGGTTTAAAATCCTTTCGCACTGGAAAACAAAAAGGTTGTGATGGCGATTCTTCATTCTCAAAACTAAACAACGTTCGTAATCCTTCTTTCCATAGACTCGCCAAAACCCATTGGCTGTGAGGTGGTAACGAGTAGCTGACAGAGGGTAATTTGCTCAAGTTGATGAGGATGCGAACCAATTCGATAGGTTCTTGGATTAAACTGGCACGCTTGTCGAGCATGTCTAGTTTATTCCTTACATTTTTCTCGAAATAATTTCTACTTTTTGGACACATTATGATGAAATGGTAACGTTTCTTTTCATCTTGGCCACAAATTCGTAAAATGCAATCAAAATTTGCAGGTTCGCCAAGAATGAGATAAAACCAGTCAAAAGAACCGTTTAAAAATATCCGCACGCATTTAGAGATGGAATTTAACTGGTCATCGGAAAAGGATAGTCTGGAAATCTTTGGTCTACGTGTTTTGTTCATCGCAGAAGAAGTTCTAGAACATGACTGAGTTAACTTTTGATCTCGCGAGAGCGGTTCCATCACAAACTCGATACAAGAAAAATATTAATGTAATGACAAGTAAGAGCAATATAGACAAGTCTTTTACTCTTATTTAAAAAAAAAAAAAAAAAAAAAAAAAAAAAAAAAAAATTTTTTTTTTTTTTTTTTTTTTTTTTTTTTTTTTTTTTTTAACCAAAAGAAACTATTGGGTACCCATTTAATATTAAAATATTAATGTTTGTCCTTGTTATTTCTAAAAATAGATATAGGAACTTTATGTTATTGAGAAACCCCCGGGTAGATTATTTTTAAAATAAAACCACCAAATGATAAAGCTTTTTACTATCAAAACAACGACTAACAATGCCCAAAAGCACCATCTACGATAAAATGGTATAGCAGTGTTTATAATACCTACAATACCAACAGTTGTTGGAGGAGGTTTAGGAATAACTAATGTTAATTCATTTGATATTAAAGTTCTGTATTTATAAGGTTTAACGTATGTAGAATTTATTGGATTAAACGAAGGATCTAAAACATTTGTAAGAAAATCTGAAACTTCATAATCTTCTCGAATCAGTCTTCCAATTACGTTTGCTGTTTCTATTTGCGGTTTGATATTTGGATTTATATAATAAATATTATTTATAGTTGGTAAAATAATTTTTCCATCGTTTGTTTGAGCATATCTTTCCAATAAAATTTGTTTTAACGTTCCTGTGCGACTGAGTTTGTTGAGGTCTACAGACGTAATTTTCCGATAATATTCATTTTTGTAACCGTCTTTTGGATAATAAGGTTTTCCGTTTTGGTCAACCGCATATTTATTTTTAATTAGGTATTGTTCTTCATTATCATCGCTTGTTTTCCGTAAAGGATAAATTTCTTTGTTCTTAATGGATACCGCATATCTGTTTGGAATTGTTTGTGGTTTGTTTAAATCTACAAAGGTCAAATAAAATTCGTTTCCAAACATGTCAATAGGAAAAATATGTTGTCCATCATGTGCAGAAGCGTAATATGGGGTACCATCTGCCAATAAGGCTGGAGTATTGTCATCCGGGTAAAATTCATCACCATGTTTGTCTACAGCATAATATTGTTTACCATCGAGTCCAGTACCAATTATTTGTTTGCCAGCCACAATTTCATAAACTTGTGATCCATTAACAATAGAATACCGAGGTTTACCATTTGCAGTCATAGGATAATTATATTTTCCGTTTTTTTCAATCAAATTTAATCCGTTAATTCTATATTCGTTTCCAAATTCGTCTCTTGGATAGTAATCGGTTCCGCTCTTACAAGCATAGCGATTTCCTAAAATTACTTCCCTGAACTTGCATTGGTTCTTTAATGGAGTTTCATCTTCATTAGTCATTTCTTGATAAGTACTTTCTTATAATAAGAAAAAGAAAATTTATCATTGTTTTGTAGTATGGCATCATGCATATTGGAAGTAACAAATTTTGAATATTAAATGACTTTTCAATTCCTGCTTGCTATTAAAAAAAAAAAAAAAAAAAAAAAAAAAAAATTTTTTTTTTTTTTTTTTTTTTTTTTTTAGCGATATATATATATTTTTTTAAATTTTCATTTTAAAGTTTACTGGAATTTTTTCGTTTCGTATATTTTCTATAATTTTCTCGTGGTCTACAAAATTATACACAGTTTTCAAATATTCCCACGGGTTCCTCATGGCCGATTGACAATGACATGTATCAGGTCCGCTTTCCCATTCAATACACCTAATACAATCTGTAAGATGCCACTCTCCACTGTCTCTGTTGTAAACTGCGTCAATGAAATCTTGCTTTTTCAAATCTCCAACTTTTACACGAAAACAAAGTACGTTCGTTCTAGCTTCGTACATTTCGTACCATTTCGATACGTTTTCGGTATCCAAAACACGAAACTGGTAAAAATCTTCCAAACTTTCATCGCCTTCTTCAAAATTCAGCGGTTTATAACACACCGCATTTGATTTTCTCGGTCGATGTAGGATTGAAACAAATTTGCAGTGAGTCATCATTCTTTTTTCTAAAAACGAATCTGGAAAATCGAATGCCCAGGAACAGGAACAATCTGGAGAACCACGAGGAGAATTTTTTAATGACCATAAACATTCATTCAAGTGAAATTCTCTGTTTTTATTCAACAAGACTCGAAGCCGACTGTTGAGACGAACAGCTTGTGATTGAAAACGTAAAATTTTGGTTCGGTATTTAAAAATTTCCAGTTGTTTTCGCAAATGAAACAATTCACGGTCTGACATGATTGGTAAAAGGACAAAAAAAATGTAATAGAGTAAACAAAACGCTACAAGGTTTTTAATAAAAATCTGAAGCTCGATTTAAAAAAAAAAAAAAAAAAAAAAAAAAAAAATTTTTTTTTTTTTTTTTTTTTTTTTTTTTTTTTTTTTTAAATCTGTAAAGTTTTTCATTTTTAAATTTTCAACTTTAAATTTTACGCCAGATAAATTTTTTCAAATGTTTGTCGTGCTCGTCTTCTTCCACAATTTTCCTCATGGTTTGAACGTGTGGATGTTTATGATGATATATTCTAAACCCTTCGAGGTATTGTTCATCTTCCAATCTGTAATCTGAACAAAGCATCAAAGGAATTCGGTCGCCTCCGTCCCAAGTCAGATACTGATAATCATTTGAAATTTCAAAGGAGATTGGGTTCAGTTCCTGGACATGGTTTACACATTGACATTTTTGAAGGTCGACGCATTGGATGATGAGTTTTTTGTTTCGAGTCAGTGTCGCTTGGAAATTACACATGCGATAGGATGACACGAAGCGGGTCAAAACAATCGGTTTGTCGATCCTCATCATATATTTTCTCAGATTGGACAAATAAATTACTTGCCAAGGCGAATCAGACCTATAATGCACAATGATGAAACCCTTACCCTTTAAGTGATAAGTTAGCAAATCTTCCGAGAAATGTATCAAATCATGAAAACCGAAATCATTTTTCGCGCTGTCGATGGACTTGCGATAAAAACTGACATGAGAGTTGGGCCGGTGAAAATCTTGATAGTTCCACAAATCGAAATGGAACTTGCTGAAATGTAACGTGGTTTCGTTTATCTGCAAATACATGCGATGAAACCCATTTTTTCGATTAAAATACCATCCAGGTCGCAGTTGACGCAGAAAGTCGATGTATTTTAACGAAAACGGAGCAGAAGAAGAAAGATACGAAGCACGGTGTTTTAAAAATGGGCGAAATTCCGGCATTTTTGAAAGTGTATGTAATTTATCTTCCAGTGGAACTTTTTTAAGAATGAGGAATAGAATATCCACGGGCAAGTCTAATAACTGGAGAGTGGCCATTTTCCAACAAATGCAACAACGAGAACGATAATTTTATTGATTAAATACAGGTTGAATAAAAATGGTTTAATGGGTAACAGCAAATAGTATCATTAAATATATTTGAGCACACTTTGACTGCACTATGTCGTATTTTTTAACATTGAATTATATTGCTAGGTACCGCAAAATGAAACAGGGATTCTAGATAGCGGTACATGACACGCATTTTAACAGTTGGTCGCAAAATTATTCGAGCACAGTATCCCCGCTCAAAATTTATATTTATAATTCTTGAAAAAAAAAAAAAAAAAAAAAAAAAAATTTTTTTTTTTTTTTTTTTTTTTTCAACCCAAATTTATATTTGGTATTCATATTTTATTATTTGAATACTCTAAATGTAATACTGATTCTAGGTTCCTTCACTTTTCTTTCAACCGGTATTTCATGAGTCCATTTTTCATTTGTAGGATACTTCATAACATATAGCGATTCGTTTTCCGGCTTAAATTCAAAGTAACCTTTTCCTTCCTTTTCTCTGAATACAAGTCTCCTACTGGCTCCGAAATTCAGACAAGCGATCGGTTTAGTCGGATCCATGCATCTTTCATCATCTGAATGTTTTCCTATCCCGGATCTACCATTCGGATAATAGTTGACGAGGGCAAAGTTAAATTTTACATCCAAATAATTTTCCAAGTCGCGTTTCATTTCCGCAATTAGAGGAGGCCAAGTTACGGCTTCCGCAAATTGCCCAGCGTAATAATAACGCTTTCCAGGAATATTGGAAAATGCGCAAACTTTTCTAAGGGGTTTTCGATAAAAAGTCGGTCTGTAGCAATATGTTACACTTTTAAGGGGTAGTACATTGTACACTTGGTCGAAAGAATACGAAGAAAATTTTGGAAGATATTCCAAGTGAAGTCCATCAGGTCGGTTAATGTAAAATTCCTCCATGACAATCTGAATCTTCATAAAAGTGTGAGAATATAAAAGCCTACAGTTTCAAAAAAAAAAAAAAAAAAAAAAAAAAAAAAAAAAAAAAATTTTTTTTTTTTTTTTTTTTTTTTTTTTTTTTTTTTTTTACCATTTGAATATTTATATTAAAAAAGTCCGGCCATCGTTTTCTTTTACTACCAATCTGACACATTTTCTTGTTGCTAAAACTTTTGCATCATGCCTGCAAACGCTAAAGATTATAAATCTCTAAAAAATTACACGAAAAATGTCTTTGCAAATCAAAACACTTTCCCCTGTCCTAAATGCAAAACCATTCTTTTACCCAAAGAATTCGAAAAACATTGTTCTGAAAACCACCATTTAAATTCTCGACTCTGCTGTGTTTGGTGTTTGGGTAAGGTATTTTGGAGTAGCGGACAGAAAAAAAATCGAGTCGATCACCTTCTTCCGTGTTTTCGAAAGTTTATGAAACTTGTCAAAGTTCAACCTAAACCACAACCGCCAGCACCCGAAAACTCCACTCCATCTGTCAAACCCGGTCCCACGCCTTTCGACATGACACCCATGGCGGAAAAAAGGTGTTTGTTTGGTCACATTTTCGATCCTCCTCCGCGAGCTTTTGATCTCATTTGGCCCATGCCTTTGGATCCTAACCCTCTAACTTTCGAAGACGATTCTTTGAACAGGGCCGTTTCTTGCGTCCGAAAATATTTGGAACTGGGAGAGGAAGCAGAATGGTTTCACGCCATGGTTCGAACTGTTGCTTTTCCAGGTTTTCTGGAAGCCATGGATAGGGACGAAGGGCGAACTCGCACCTTGACATTTTCTTGCTGGTGCGATGGAGGCCAACCCGAAGATCCCAGGCTCAGGCAACACAGGCACATGATTATAGTTTCATCGCCACCTGGAAATTTCTTGCGAAACGTTTGGGAAAAAATTGTGGTAAGAGACCGGCCTCGTAAAAATTTCAGATGCATGTTTTATAAACGCCTCACATCACCCATGCATTTAGCCAACACGATCGGATACTTGTGCAAGCGTGAATCCCACTGCAATTTCTCGAATGAAAAATCTTCCGAGAGCCATTTTTACCTGTTTGAGAGCCTTCCGAGGGATTACATGTTACCATTGGTCCTGCAATGGGATGGTGGTCTGATCAAACTCCTCAACCAAAATTTTAGGAGCATGAATCGAATAGAACTGGTCCGAACCAACATGATTTTTTTCGATGGTAAGTGGCGCTTCAAAATCAAAGACATTCCCGGAATCGTGCTAGGCATGGTCCTTCCACTCGCGAAAGATTTTCAACCCTGCCAAGGTCCCACGGACATTTTTCTACATCTCACAGGGAAACGTAAAATCTTTTTCGAACGCAACCCGAATTTGAAAAACTTGACTCGGGAAACCTGGCTGGAAAAGCAAGCCCAGATGGGCAATCTTTTTTACTTTGTAGTGGGAGAAGACCACTGGACCCCTCGCCCTTACCACCAAGGCTTGATCAACGATTTCAAACCCATTGTCGATCGAAACAGGGAACTCGAATCGGAAAATATGGGGCCGAAAAACGAAACGACCCACTCGAAACAGAGGCAAGTAGTTTCGGAGCAGCAGGTAAAAAAACTGAAAACAACGTAAACTTTATTTCGACTCAGCGAGTTGGCATTTATATTTAATTCTTAAAAAATGATGTAGTTATCTACAAACCCAATACTTGAATGGTTTCAAATTTTATCTCAGATTAAAAAAAAAAAAAAAAAAAAAAAAAAAAAAAAAAAATTTTTTTTTTTTTTTTTTTTTTTTTTACCATTTGAATATTTATATTAAAAAAAGTCCGGCCATCGTTTTCTTTTACTGACACATTTTCTTGTTGCTAAAACTTTTGCATCATGCCAGCAAACGCTAAAGATTATACGTCTTTAAGAAGTTATACGAGGAGCCTCTTTGAAAATCAAAAAACTTTCCCCTGTCCTCAATGCAAAACCATTCTTTTGCCCAAACAATTCGAAAAGCATTGTTCTAAAAACCACCAATTAAATTCTCGACTCTGCTGCGTTTGGTGTCTGGGTAAGGTTTCTTGGAAAAGCGGACAGAAAAATCATCGAGTCGATCACCTTCTGCCGTGTTTTCGAAAATTTATGAAACTTGTCAAACTTCAACCTAAACCACAACCGCCAGCACCCGAAAATTTTACTTTATCAGTTAAACCCGGTCCCACAGCTTTTGATTTGAAACCCATGGCTCCCCACAAATGTTTATTTAATCATGTGCTCGATCCTCCTCCGCGAGCTTTTGACCTCATTTGGCCAATGCCTCTAGACCCGAACCCATTAACTTTTGAAGTCGATTCTTTGAACTGGGCCGTTTCCTGCGTCCGAAAATATTTGGAACTCGGAGAGGAGGTCGAATGGTTTCACGCCATGGTGCGAATTCCTGCCTTTGCAGGTTTTCTAGAAGCCATGGACAGGGACGAAGGTCGGACTCGCACGTTGCCGTTTTCATGCTGGTGCGACGGAGGCCAGCCACCCGAAGCCAGGTTCAGGCAACACAGACACATGATCGTGGTTTCATCACCCCCTGGCCACTTTTTACGAAATGTTTGGGAAAAAATTGTGATAAGAGACCGACCTCGTAGAAATTTCAGATGCATGTCTTACAAACGACTCACATCGGCCATGCATTTAGCCAATACCATCGGCTATCTGTGTAAGCGCGAATCCCAATGCAATTTCACGGGCGAAGATAAAAAATTCCCGGAGAAACAGAACCATTTCTACCTGTTCGTGAGCCTCCCGAGGGATTACATGTTGCCATTGGTCCTGCAATGGGAAGGCGGTCTGATCAAACTCCTCGACCAAAATTTTAGAAACTTTAAGCGAGAGGAACTGGTGAAATCCATTATGACTTTTTTCGAACGCAAGTGGCGCTTCAAAATCAAAAACATCCCGGAATCACGCTCAACACCGTTCTTCCAGTTGCAAAAGATTTTCAACCTTGCCAAGGTCCCACAGACATATTTTTACATCTCACCGGTAAACGTAAACTCTATTTTGAACGTAATCAAAATTTGAAAAATTTGACTCGGGAAGCCTGGCTGGAAAAGCAAGCCCAGATGGGCAATCTTTTCTATTTCGTCGTGGGGGAAGACCACTGGACCCCTCGCCCCTACCACCAGGGCTTAATCAACGATTTCAAACCCATTGTCGATCGAAACAGGGAGCTTGCATCGGAAATTGTGGTGCTGAAAAACGAAATGTCTCACATGAAACAGAGGCACGCGGATTCGGAGCGGGAGATCAAAGCGCTTTCTGTTAAAATGGACGAGTTGAATGGTAAATGTTCAAATTTAAAAGTCAAAAATTCCCAGTTGAAAGAAAAATGTTCAAGGTTGAGCGACAAAAATTGCGAGTTGAACGAAAAAATCCACATGCTGAATGAGAAAATTCATCAGCTGCACGAAGGAGAAATCGCGAGACTGAAAAAGGAAAATGAAGAGCTTCGGAAGGAACTTGTCGAAGTGAAAAGGGAAAATGAGGAGCTTCGGAAGGAGCTTGTTGAAGTGAAAAGGGAAAATGAAATGCTGAAAAAGGAAAATCAGATATTGAAAAAGGACAAGCTTGGAAAAACGAAAAGACCCAGGCTTTCAATTTAATTTACTAAAAAAAAATAATGCATGTCAAGTAGAAATGACTATAATGGGTTTTTTTAAAAAAGTATAATTTAAATTTTTTCAGCGTTCATTTTTTTTTTAATTTTATTGGGATTTTTTTCCATAACTGAACATAAAATTTCATTTTCGGATACAAAACAGAGTAAAAAAGGTGTTTATCAGATGTGTTACAAATATTATTCGAATAAAATTGCTTGTAAACTTCTACAAAGAGTTAAGGTCCAAATTTGACCTAGGTCAAAGGTCAAACCAAGGTCAAAAGAGAAAATTGTATCTCTAGAAAATGGTTTCAAAATTTGCTCGACCAAAAAATGAAAAAAAATGACTATTTCCATATGAGGTCATTGACCTTTAATTTTTTTTTTTTTTTTTTTTTTTTTTTTTTTTTTTTTTTCACAATTTCAATTTTTGTCGCCCACCGAACCGGAAGTAACAATTTGAAACTCATTAAGTATTCAAAAATTCGGGTTATCAATTCTAAAAATAGATTTTGCAGGGTTCGAACTTTAAAAAAAATAATTTTAAATATTCATAAACTCTAAACTGTGACTTTTTCTGTGACTTGTGACTTTTTCTGTGACTTGTGACTCCCTTTTCGCGTTTAAAAGTTTTCGCCATTTATTTCATCAATAATATTTTATGAATCTTGATCCATAACACACTTTTCCTTCCACACCCTCCTCCGGCCATGTTCCTGAACTAGTGATTAAAATTTTGTGAAACATGTGGAAAAAATGGTGGGAGCAAGACTCCGCTTACCTGTTTCGGAAAACTAGGTCCATTCAAACTTTTTTAAAAAAAACGATGCCTGTGTAAAAATTTCATGCCACTTTAAACATGGTTTAATTGACAGGTACCGCAAAATCAACACCTTATCTAAAATTACGGTAACAAAGCCTCTTTTTAACAGTTGGCTGCAAAATTCTTCGAGCACTCTAACCCCTCTGAATTTTTTTCAAAACGAAAAAAATATGCAAAAATTGGAACGGGGGGGGGACATGTACTGTGTAAAAATTTCATGCTACATTAAACAAGGTTTAATTGACAGGTACCGCAAAATCAACACCTTATCTAAAATTACGGTAACAAAGCCTCTTTTTAACAGTCGGCTGCAAAATTCTTCGAGCACTCTAATCCCTCTGGATTTTTTTCAAAACGAAAAAAATATGCAAAAATTGGAACATGTATAAAATAAATTTTTTAACGTCGTTAAAAATATATATAAAATTCCACTGTTTGCGTTTATTTACACAATGGTACAAGCGAAAAACAACGTGAACAAAGCGAACCCAAGTTCCAAAAGAGCACAAATTCCACAAAATGTGTCTTTCCACTTCATTTCTTTACTTGATTTTTTTTTCAAAAACCTGCCCAGCCAAAGGGTAATATTGTAATGTTCTGTAATTTATTAAAAAATATAAAAAAAAGATGTTTTTTCCCCCCCCCCCAACCTGATGCGTTATTAGTATCGGATCTCTGATAACCTAACTTAATTTTTTCAGAACTGGGTTTTATTTGTGAACTAATTTAAATATTGCAGTAAAAACCTACAGCTTAGTGTGTGAGCTGGCGGAAGTCAGGAGGTTAAAAGAAATTATATCTACCAACATTGGAGTATTTATATGGATTGGAAAAGAAAGTCCTGTGTTGAAATTTAGGCGTGACCTTGCGCAACAATCGGGTTGCACGTGGCGGATAAAAAATAGACAAGGCCGGCTTCTCGGAAAACAGGATGCTGGTAAATTTATCTACGTCAAAGAAATGAAAAACAGGCTCTTATGTAACCCTTGAAACAGGATGACATGATTATTTTAGTTTGTTTTTATTTTCTACGACCTATTTAACGGAATTCTGGTGAAGCAGGAAGTTCTAGAAAGATCTTTCGAGGTCGAATGCGAGTATAAATACGGGTCTGCCTGGCCGAGCAAGCTATCATTTGCTTGAGCTCCTGCTGTTGTTCCTCATCTCCAGTCAAAATGTTCTTCTATTTAGTCAACGATCTGCTTTCTTTTCCGATTCTGGTAGTGTTGTCATCCGATGGCTTGCCCTTTGTCCGGGCAACAGATATTGCTCGAATATTTGAATACAAAAATTTACATCAGTATGCATCTGCACACGCCCATCTGAGGGTTAAAGATGTCATTTATAAGAGAATGGACTTGCCCCGTGGATCTCTGAAAATTCGAATTTTTTCAATTGGAGAGGCCGTGAAAATTTTGAGAGCATGCAAGAGGCGAGCAGCTGAGTATTTGGTTTACACCTTTCAAAACCCAGAGGTGGCCAGGATCCTACCGCTCGAACCTATGAGAATCACGACTGAATATAAGAAAGCGATTCGAGTAAAAACAATGGCTGATGATTATTCAAATTCCCAGACTTTCAGTCAATTTCTAAGCGACTTTAGACGCAAAACTTTTGATCTGTACGAGGACTTGGCTAATGAATATATATTAAAACGACGAGAAGTTCACTTGTATGAAGAAAATTTGGAGAACTTGAGAATGTCAGGACCCCCGAGAAAAGTTTTGATTCATTTCGGAGAAGAGGTTTATGAATACAGTTTGTGTTAAAAAAAAAAAAAAAAAAAAAAAAAAAAAAAAAAAAAATGGGTCGAACGAGGCATGTGTTATGGAAAGACTTTTATAGTCTTTATCCATACATGCCTCGTTCGGCCCATTTTTTTGGGTTAGATATAAGTCTAATATTGGAAAACTTAAAAAGCAAAACTTGCATTTTTTCGAAAAAAAATAAATTACACATAATCATTGTTGGGGCCCATTTTTTTGGGGGGGGGGGTTAAATCCAATATTGTAAAATTTAAAATGATAGAAAGACTTACCCATTTTTTGGGTTAGATATAAATCCAATATTGTAAAATTTAAAAAAGCAAAACTTGCATTTTTTCGAAAAAATAAATTATACATAATCATTGTTGGGGCCCATTTTTAATCATAATGTAAGGGAAATCTTTTGAGATGTATTTAAAAAAACAGACCCCATTAATCATAATGTAAGGGTGTGCTGTATTTAAAAAACAGTTTTTTTTTCGCCATTGATTATAATGTAAGGGAAATCTTTTGAGCTGTATTTAAAAACTAGTTTTTTCGCCATTGACTATAATGTAAGGAGGAAATTCAGTAAAAAGCTATTGATGTATTTAAAAATAGTGACCATAATGTAAGGGAAATCTTTTCCTATAAAATATTAATGCATTTTAAAATTTACTTGTCGCAAGTTAGAACTTGTTAAATATTGAAATATTCGAGGTATCAAAAAAGATGATATCAAGTAAAGATTTTACAAGGAACTTGTAATGACCGTAATATATTTTCCAAAAATTCTAAAAATAAACTGAATGTTCTAGAAAATAATTATATAACTATTTTTTCTCGTGATCAGATAAAAAAAAAGGAATTGCATCATTTCCTTTCCGAGAATTTAATATCACGGCCTCCGAAAATAAAATGTTCTAGAAAATAATTATATAACAATTTTCTCGTGATATGCATCTGTTTAAACAGATAAAAAAAAGGAATTGCATCATTTCCTTTCCGCTTCCGAAAATAAAAAATGTTCTAAAAGTTTCTTTCAGAATTGGTTCTGATATTTTTTTTACACTGTGGCTTCCTGTTAACCGCGATAAAATAGCTACATCCTTTCTGATAATTCTATTTCAGTCCGATTGTTTTGACAAGTCTTTTATATAAAAAGGAGATCGCATTGTGACCAAAGCATCATTCTGCTCTTGTCAGAAAGCCTTGCTACCACTTTTTATCGACTAGTTGGAAATTTTCTTTATCTGAGAACTTTGTCTTTGAACCATGAGCCTTTCAAACATTTGCATGGTCGTTGATTTCGACGGATTCCGCATCGGGGGAAAATTTTACTGCCGAGAACTTGGATTTGCCTCACTGACGAAAGGCGATAGCGGCATGTACACCTTCAGATTGAACCACCTGGCTAATCAAGCGACTTGGAAAGATTGGAAAACAATCAACTATTGTACAAACAACCTGCACGGCCTAACTCTTGAACCCCTGACTAACGAAAGACATCTTTTTGATTTCGAATTTTTTGAAACCATTGTAAAGGCCGAGTATGAGTGCCAAAAAACTGATAAAAAATATATAGTAGCCTATAAAGGTGGCCACGTTGAAAGGGACGTGCTGCAAGACCTAGGGATTCCATATCTAAACTTGGAAGATTTTGGATGCCCAAAATTTGATGCAATATCCCACCCATTGAAATACATCCTGGTAAACGGCTGTGGAATTCATAGAAGACTGCTTAATGATAAAATGCCACATTGTTCGAGAATTGAATGTATTGTTTTCGCCGATTGGATTCGAGATAAACTTTAAAAAAAAGAGACTTGTTGATTAAAAAAAAAAAGAAAAAACGGGTCGAACAGAAACATGTTTATAAGGTAAAAGACAATAGTCTTTTATCCATACATGTTTCTGTTCGGCCCGTTTTTTCGCGTCAGATAGGAAACCAATATTGGTTTATTTTTTTTTTCTAAAAAAAAGAAACAAAGTTTATAAAGTGATGAAAAAATGAATCGTGTTATCAGATATATTGGAATAATTTTTTTTTTTTAAAAAAACTTGTTAAATTCTAAAGAAACATTTTTTTTACGATCAAAATAAAAAAAAATTTCAAATCTTAAATTGCAATCTTTTAGCGCCAAAACACTACTTTTTTCCCCCAGTATACTCACGATTCATTTTTTCCCCCCAAAAGACTAAAAGTCTTTACATTAAATTAATAATCAATAATTTGACCAAGCTTTCAAAATCACTTCTTCGCGAAAAAGATCCTCGATAGGCACCTCTGGTGTACACAAGAGGATTAGAAAAATCTTTTTATATGAACACCATTTCTTAAATATTTACACAACTTAATAAAGTTGGTTCCACCCAAGTAAGAGATTAGCAGCTCACATAGCTATGAATGTATTCCAAAATATCTATCACAGAAAGTTCACACAATAAGGCGGAAAATATTTTGTTATTTTTTTTCAAAAGTCACCAGATATCTATACTTATTCATTTTCAATTAATACAGAGTTGAAAGAAACATGTCTCACTAAAAAATTTGGTTCAATTCGATGCATAACTTCATATACTTTTGGTCGGTGGAAAATGGGCACAAAAATCGCGATTGCAGCGCCCCCTTCCGGCGGAATATTTCAAAACTTTTTGGCTGTGGCAAGCATGACCTGCTTGCCACAGCCATTCACAAAAATTTGGTTCAATTCTATGCATAACTTTATACACTTTTTGATGGTAGAATGGCGACATACAGACAGACATTTTGTAAAAACATGTTTTTAGAATCTCTGACCCTGTCCATCGAAAACCGGAAATCGAAAGCGGCCGAATCAAGTTATTAAACTGGATGTAAAAAAAAAGAAACAAAGTTTATAAAGTGATGAAAAAATGAATCGTGTTGTCAGATATATTGGAATAATTTAAAAAAAAACTTGTTAAATTCTAAAGAAACATTTTTTTTACGATCAAAATAAAAAAAATTCAAATCTTAAATTGCGCCAAAACACTTTTTTCCCCCAATACACTCACGATTCAATTTTTTTCAAAAGACTAAAAGTTTTTACATTAAATTAATAATCAATAATTTGACCAAGATTTCAAAATCACTTCTTCGTGAAAAAGATCCTCGATCTGGTGTACACAAGAGGATTAGAAAAATCTTTTTATATGAACACCATTTCTTGTAACCCGAACTTTTTAAATAAAATAGATATCGAATCAGTTTAAAGTTTATATTACTCCTCAAAAATGAGCTGCATGACAGATTTTTGGTAAAGTTAAAAATGGGGGGGGGGTGAAAAAAACATGGAGAAAAAAAAATCACAACTTTGTCAATTCTCAAGATATCAAATCCAACTAAATTTTTTATATAAATGTACTCAACATTATCTGAAACTTTTGTATATATGGGTTTTTTGACAGAATCAACTTTTACCGACGAAAAGAAAAAAGAAAAAAAAATTCATAACTTACTCAATTCTTAAGGGTGTTCTTAAAATCAAAAAGGGTAACTTTGTGACACATGCATTAATTTATTTTTGTTTGGAAATGCATAAAAATAGCAGGTGTTGTTATTCAGAAACTCTTTAATTGCACTCATTCTTTTGTTTTTTTTTTTTAAAAAAACACAATAGATTTTTCATAACAAGCCTTCAAAGTTGACACTTTTGAGCATATTTCCCGACGAAAGCAGAAAAACCGGTCGAAAAGGAGGAGAAAAACGGGTGATTGCGTCATCGAAATAGCTTATAACTCGATAAGTAATTTAATTATCATAAAATGGAAAAATAAGTTCAATTCGAAATCGCTTTCATAGTCAGGCATTAAAATTTTATAACTTTTTGTTGAAAAATGAATTTGTAAATGTGTCAAAACGTTTTTCGCTTGTTGAGCGGATCAGTTGAGAACACCCTTAAGCAATCAAATATAATTACATTTATTTTACATCTTCTCAATAATATCTACAATTTTTATATTAACAAGTTTATCATAGGACTAATTTTTCTAGCAAAAATAAATTAAACAAAAAATAGGAGTTGGAGAAAAAAAAAACTCAAATCCAAACTGCTTATTTTTCAGACTCATTTTTAAATTCAATTTTGCTCGCATCCAAATGACAAATTCTCTTATTTAGCAACTGTGGCGAATTGGTCGAGTTTTCAATAAAGTCAGAATATATTTTTAAAAAGGCAGCCAAAAAAGGTATTTTGAACAGAAATTTCTGACTTTATGGTGATTGAAAGATTGAGAAAATATAACAAATTGCGTTTTTTCAGACTCATTTTTAAATTCATTTTTTGCACTCAAACGCATCTAGGGTCGACTTATTTAGACTCTGCATTAGTTCTTGAGATATAGCTATCGCAAAAATCGTGCAAAATGTAGCATAGCAGCGCCACCTGCTGGCCAATTTACACCAAAACTTAATCAGCGTCTATTTATATCAAGGGGTCACAGAATCTGAAGTTTGGTGAAATTCTGTGCATTAGTTCTTGAGATATAGCAATCATGAAAAACGTGGCATAGCAGCGCCACCTGCTGGCCAATTTACACCAAAACTTAATCAGCGTCTATTTATATCAAGGGGTCGCAGAATCTGAAGTTTGGTGAAATTCTGTGCATTAGTTCTTGAGATATAGCAATCTTGAAAATCATGAAAAACGTAGTATAACAGCGCCACCTGCAGGCCAATTTTCACCAAAAACCAATAGGCACTAATCCATATCAAGGTCTAACTGAATATAAAATTTTATTAAATTTCAAGCATTAGTTCTTGAGATAGAGCGCCCACAAATTTTTTGTCACATACAGACAGACGTATAAATCCGTCGAAAACCGGAAGTCGAAAATTTTCATGAATCCAATACTTTCTTCTTGTAAAGATAGAAGAAAGTAAAAAGGCTGCTAAAAAAGGTATTTTGAACAGAATTTAGCTTAAGATGATTTTGATAAAACTCGTTTCTACAAAAAAAAATTAGATTAAATTAATGCAAGTTGCTCATTTTTATTATAAAATGTAACATTATTGTGTCTCATTATTATATAAAAAAAGAATCAATGCATGAATAAAACAAAAAAAAAATCTTTTCCTGCTCGCTCATGTTGAACGAAAACCAACTTTTCTAAAAAAAGAGTCACAGTTAAATGACCTTGAGTTGAGTTTTAGTTTGGAAATTATTTTTAGCGAAAAAACGATGATGGAAAAATATTCCTTTTACGCAGTTGGATGACCTTGAACTCAGTTCAAGTTAGATGTTTCACTTTTAGTTAAATATTTTAGTTTAGATTTGAAATTTGACGTCATCCTAGCATATAAATACAGCCACCGATTTTGTGCGAATTAGTTTGGATTCGGCGCCGAAACCAGTGGCTACTAAACCTGCAGATTGTGTTTCAATAAGTTTTTGGGGTAAGTCAATTCAATTAATTAATTATTTCATTTAACAAATAAAAAATAATGTGACTCTGTTGTATTGAAAATAATGTTTTATTAATATTTTACTTTGTAATTGTTTCAGAAACGTACAGTTTTTTTTTTAACATGTATAAAATTTTGTAAATTTAATAACAAAAATGTCAATAGTGGGGACCCCCTGGTCGATCCATAAAAAATAATGTTTTATTAATATTTTACTTTGTAATTGTTTCAGAAACGTACAGTTTTTTTTTAACATGTATAAAATTTTGTAAATTTAATAACAAAAATGTCAATAGTGGGGACCCCCTGGTCGATCCATAAAAAATAATGTTTTATTAATATTTTACTTTGTAATTGTTTCAGAAACGTACAGTTTTTTTTTAACACGTATAAAATTTTGTAAATTTAATAACAAAAATGTCAATAGTGGGGACCCCCTGGTCGATCCATAAAAAATAATGTTTTATTAATATTTTACTTTGTAATTGTTTCAGAAACGTACAGTTTTTTTTAACACGTATAAAATTTTGTAAATTTAATAACAAAAATGTCAATAGTGGGGACCCCCTGGTCGATCCATAAAAAATAATGTTTTATTAATATTTTACTTTGTAATTGTTTCAGAAACGTACAGTTTTTTTTTAACACGTATAAAATTTTGTAAATTTAATAACAAAAATGTCAATAGTGGGGACCCCCTGGTCGATCCATAAAAAATAATGTTTTATTAATATTTTACTTTGTAATTGTTTCAGAAACGTACAGTTTTTTTTAACACGTATAAAATTTTGTAAATTTAATAACAAAAATGTCAATAGTGGGGACCCCCTGGTCGATCCATAAAAAATAATGTTTTATTAATATTTTACTTTGTAATTGTTTCAGAAACGTACAGTTTTTTTTTAACACGTATAAAATTTTGTAAATTTAATAACAAAAATGTCAATAGTGGGGACCCCCTGGTCGATCCATAAAAAATAATGTTTTATTAATATTTTACTTTGTAATTGTTTCAGAAACGTACAGTTTTTTTTTAACACGTATAAAATTTTGTAAATTTAATAACAAAAATGTCAATAGTGGGGACCCCCTGGTCGATCCATAAAAAATAATGTTTTATTAATATTTTACTTTGTAATTGTTTCAGAAACGTACAGTTTTTTTTAACACGTATAAAATTTTGTAAATTTAATAACAAAAATGTCAATAGTGGGGACCCCCTGGTCGATCCATAAAAAATAATGTTTTATTAATATTTTACTTTGTAATTGTTTCAGAAACGTACAGTTTTTTTTTAACACGTATAAAATTTTGTAAATTTAATAACAAAAATGTCAATAGTGGGGACCCCCTGGTCGATCCATAAAAATTTGTCACATAATTTCGCGTGCCGTCGATGATAGACCCCCATGGGATGACCTTGAAATTTTTATATCTCTGACTCTAATTATCCGAAGCAGTTCAAATTTTGTACGCAGTACTATGTTTAATCAAAGTTTGCCCCCCCCATGGTGTAGTATTAAAAATCACGTATGCTCATAGTTTATGATCCAATCGACTTGATTTTTTTAACATTTGTTGAGAATTGTACACAACAAAACTATTGATGTGGGCCCGATAAAATTTTGTCGCTTGACTTCAAGCCTGGAAAATGGAACCCATGAATGACATTGGGATGACCTTGAAATTAAAAACTTTTATATCTTTGACTGTAATTGTATGGCGCTTACATGTAATATCCTATTATGAAAAAAAAAAAAAAAAAAAAAATTTTTTTTTTTTTTTTTTTTTTTTTTTTTTTTTTAATTTACTAGAAGAAACGCAATCACACAGAGACTTTTTAAAGCCATGGCATGGGTAGCCCGCGGCATCACAAAAAGGCACCGTGTCATTCACCTTCACGCTCAATCCTCTTTTTGGAATAGGCGTCATGTTGCTTAACAACAGAGGATTCTTAAAACACCCCATAAAAGAAGATACATCTCAAAGTTTTCGGTCAATTTGAAAAAAAACTTTGGTGAATCAGAAGGTGTACTTTCGAGATTTCATTAGATTAGGACTGAAAATAAGCAAAGAGTGTGTAAGGAACATGAGATTCGTATATATATAAATGTAGTAAAAAAAAAAAAAAAAAAAAAAAAAAAAAAAAAAAAAAAAAAAATTTTTTTTTTTTTTTTTTTTTTCCATGTTGTAAGATTATAAAGCTTGTGGCTTCACTTGTAATTTTTACATTCTCCGCTTGTTGAAACAAAGTATCTTTTCTTCGCAAAATGTCTAACAATTTGCTACTTAAAGCAGTTTTTTTGCGTGGGGAAATTGATGAGTGTGAAAAGAGAATTTATAGCAAAAAAGATATAATAAGAACAGATTGTTTTCTTGAAAATGTATTTTCTTTTCTACTGAATCATTATGAAAATTTTCATGCAGACAGTCCGATGAATGAAAAAGAAACCAATCTCATTGAAAAAACTTGCGAAATTCTTAGTGTATTTCTCGACAAGTATGGTAATGAAATAAAAAATCTATGCTGTGAAATAAAAAATATTGATGAAGATAATATAAATAGTCTTTTAACAGGTGTATTTAATGAATTGTTTATCGAAGGTATTACTTGGAGTCGAATAATTGCATTTTTCGCTTTCGTCGGGGAATTGGCTGTAAAATGCATCCAAGATAAATTACCTAAAAGCATTATAGATGTAATGTATGAATGTTTTTCAAGATTGGTACAGGAAAACTTATTATCATGGGTGGAAGATCATGACGGTTGGGAGGGTATAAAAAAAGTTGTTCCTGAAACTTTCTCATCAAATCCAAAACCGAATTGGGCGAGGAGCTTATTACATTCCACAGTTAGAATGGTTGGTACCTTAGCATCTATAGCAAATGCTATGGAAGAAATTTGCCGCTAAAATGTTTATAAAAATACTCTGGGGAAAATCATATCACTTTAGCTATTATAATTTATCATAACTTATCTTGGTCTTTTTGTAATTATTTTTAATCTAAAGTTAAAGTGGGAGATTTTTAAAAGTATTTATTCACTAAATAAAGGTTTTTTTTAGTTTGGAGAATCAAAAGATGCACTTTCGAGATTTCATTCGATTAGGACTGAAAATAAGCAGAGAGTGTCTAAGGGACATGAGATTCAAATATATATGGAAAAAAAAAAAAAAAAAATTTTTTTTTTTTTTTTTTCTGATTTGATTTGACAGTATAAGTTTCGGATGAAACCAAGACTTTAGCTTTCCGCTCTATCGCTTCGCTATTGTTCGGAGCAACTGGAACCTTGCGGTGTTAACGTAACGTTGCTTCGATCCCTTTTCCTCGCTGCCTTTTTGCATTTTTTTTACATCTTTTAAATGTTTGCTTTTAATGTTTGTTTGTTTTTTTACATGTGTTTGTATTGTCCGGGGAGGGGGGGTTAAACTTTGCTTTTAATGTTTGTATTTTTTACATGTTGTGTTTGTGGGGGGGGAGAAAAACTTTGCTTTTGATGTTTGTTTTTTTTCATGTTGTGTTTGTGTGGGGGGGAATCCGCGGTAACATTTGTTTGTTTTTTTGTCATTTTCGCTTTAAAAGGAATCCGTGGTGGTAAAATTTTTTTTTTTTCAGCACAAGGGAAAATAATGGTAAGTATAATTTCTTTTTCAGCACCCTTCGAGTTCAAATTTCTTTTTAAATAGAGCGCGTTCAAAAAAAAATTTTTTGTTAAATTTCACAACACACAATCCAATTGCGAGGTGTAGGCAAGTCCACATTATCTTGGGTTTGTGGTGAAGATAGTTTTGTCAGAGCGCGTTCAAATTGTTATTTTTTTTTTTTTAAAAAAAACGGACACAAAAAAAATCCCAGAAGTTGGAGAAAAAAAAAGTCCTTCCTCGATCCTGGGCTTGGAAGGCAAAATATTTATTTCAGGCTAGTTTTTAACAAAAAGAAATTTGTACTCGAAGGTCATCGAAGAAGCCAACCTGTTTTTTTTTCTCCACTTTCTCTTTTTTTTCGGAAGCGGGCTTCCCGGCTTTGAGAAATTGATGGACGAGGAGTTATCCGAATCCAAGCCACGAATTCCGAAGGATCCTCTTGTCTCTCGGCGAAGGTTTAGGGAAGCACCTCGAAATAACGCCCCTTGCGGGGTGTTTCGCAAAGCCTCTGGAATGGGAATTGGGGGCCTTCCGATCCCTGTTGCAGCTGCGATGGTCTGACGTGGTACGCATCGTAGACAGGCCAGCGGTTAGAGACTTTCAGCTCGGTTTAAAACTGACGGCCTCGTGGGGAGACAAGGGGCGAACTCCCTTTTTTTGTTTTAAAAAAAAAGGAGTTCGAACTGGTTCGTGAGCGAGCATCTTTTCCACTTTTTTTTACTCCGTGCTGATCCAGAAAGAAAATTTTTTTCACCATGTCGACTTTTTTTGTCGTCCGTGCATAAAAATCTATTTCTGTTTATTATGGCTCGGAGTGGAAGTGAAAGATGTCTACACCTGTTTGGTAAAGATCGGGCTCCTTCGGCAACTATTCTACTTTTAAAACAAAAGCTCCTAAAAAAAGCTTGAAATGAAAAAAAAAGTGTCTAGTTGTCGAATTGCGATGGACCGGTCGTAAACTCGCAAAGCGGGTGCCCCATTCAGGAGTAGTGCTGCGTTGGGCGGATCGGAAACTCGCCGGATGAAGCAAAAGTATCACCGGGTCACCCAAAACCGTTGAAAAAAGAGAGGTGGAGGAAAAGGAAACGAAGGAGTTGAGAGAAAAATTAGGTGAGTATGAATAACTAATAAAATATTTTTCTTTTTTTAGAAATTGTCTCATTTATTGGAGTCTTTGTCTCATCTTATTTCACAGGCACGCAAACAATTGCAACCCGTCGGGCAGGAGCAGAGCAAGAAAAAAAAATTTTGGATAATAAAAAATGCTGGCTCTTCCTCGGTGGGTTGTTTTTTTCCACACATCTTTACACAAAAATGAAGGATTCCTTTTAAAAAGCGAAACTTTGTCGGAGCAAAAAAAAAAATTTTTTTTTGTTGAATAATAAAACATGCTGGCTCTGTTTGTTGTTTTTCTTTTCACAGGGGGGCTTCCTTGAAAGCAAAGTGGTATAATTTTTTTTCTGTTTATATTATTCTTGCGCTGCGAAATAATTTTCTTTGATTGGGCGTTTTGTTGCGATTTCTTTGATTGGGGGGTTGCGATTTCTGGGCGCTGATATTTTTTTCTTTCGTTTGGGAACTGTTTTGTGTACATTTTTTCTGGGTTGCGATTTCTTTGATTGGGCTCTACGCTTTGTTGCCTGCGAAATGTTTTGCGTACATTTTTTTCTTTCGTTGGGGGATTTTTGTTGCGATTTCTTTGATGCGAAATGTTTTGCGTACATTTTTTTTCTTTTGTTGTGCAACATTTTTTCTTTGATCGAGCGAAATGAGAAAGTTGTACGAACATGAATCATGGGGGTGACATTTTTCCCGAGGGTCCGTCGGCCTAACCGTTCGAAGTTTTCTGTGGTTTCCTTCGAACCTAGCGTGAATACGGGTTAGGTTTTCTTTTAAAAGTCCCGCCACAGAGGGCAACCCAACTCAAATTTCCAAAATCATGTTCCACATAAAAATTTCATAATCATTATTTCATCATCATTTCACCATCATTTCACCATCATTTCATTACCATCATTTCATTATCATGATTCCATAACCATCATTTCATTATCATGATTCCATAACCATCATTTCATTATCATGATTTCATAACCATCATTTCATTATCATCTCACAAAAAATTCATCTCATAAAAAAAATTCATCATCACACAACATTTTTTGGAAATTTGAGTTTTAGTTGTAAATATCTATTTTTAGAAATAATGACGCCATTATATAACTTTGAATTTTTTAATATTAAACAGGTATGAAATTAAAACTTCCAATTTGAAAAAAAAAAAAAAAAAAAAAAAAGTAATAATAATAATAATAATAATAATAATAATAATAATAATAATAATAATAATAACATTGTTTGAACATTTAAAACTTACTAGCAGAAACGCAATCATGTTATTATAAAAATTTAACTTGACCAATATTGAAAAAATTACGAAAAGGCACCGTGTCGTTCACCTTCACACTCAATCTTCTTTTTGGAATAGGCGTCATGTTGCTCAACAACAGAGGATTCCTAAAACACCCCATAAAAGAGGATATACCTCAAAGTTTTCGGTCAATTTGAAAAAAAACTTTGGTGAATCAGAAGGTGTACTTTCGAGATTTCATTAGATTAGGACTAAAAATAAGCAAAGAGTGTGTAAGGACCTTGAGATTCGAATATCTATCAATGTAAAAAAAAAAAAAAAAAAAAAAAAAAAATTTTTTTTTTTTTTTTTTTTTTTAACATTGTTTGAACATTGCTTAAACATTTAAAACTTACTAGCAGAAACGCAATCATGTTATTATAAAAATTTAACTTGACCAATATTGTTAAAAAAAAAAAAAAAAAAAAAAAAAAATTATTTTTTTTTTTTTTTTTTTTTTTAAACATTGCTTAAACATTTAAAACTTACTAGCAGAAACGCAATCATGTTATTATAAAAATTTAACTTGACCAATATTGTAAAAAAAAAAAAAAAAAAAAAAAAAAAAAAAAAAAATTTTTTTTTTTTTTTTTTAACATTGTTTGAACATTGCTTAAACATTTAAAACTTACTAGCAGAAACGCAATCATGTTATTATAAAAATTTAACTTGACCAATATTGTAAAAAAAAAAAAAAAAAAAAAAATTTTTTTTTTTTTTTTTTTTTTTTTTTTTTTTAACATTGTTTGAACATTGCTTAAACATTTAAAACTTACTAGCAGAAACGCAATCATGTTATTATAAAAATTTAACTTGACCAATATTGTAAAAAAAAAAAAAAAAAAAAAAAAAATTTTTTTTTTTTTTTTTTTTTTTTTTTTAACATTGTTTGAACATTGCTTAAACATTTAAAACTTACTAGCAGAAACGCAATCATGTTATTATAAAAATTTAACTTGACCATTGTTAATCATCCAACTAGTTCGTTTCTAAAAAATAAGATACAAGTGTAAAATAAAATTTATTGTAGTATGGATTACATAAAATCTCCGAAATCGAAACACCTTGAAAATTTCGATCTACTAGAAAAAGAAAATCCGGAACCAGAATGTTTTAAAAAATTACCTCGGAAAAAAGCAGAAAGAAAACAATATCCAGGTAACCCGTGTTCCGATTGCAAGGAATATTTTAATACTCTAGGTTTAAATGAAGAAGAAATGAAAAAAAGAATAAATGATGTATCAAGACACAGAGGAAAACCACGACCAAAAACGCCTGATTTTTATTACGAACTAGAATTTCCTGATGAACAGGAGTGTTTAAGACGTGGCTATATAGAACCTCCACAACCGTATTCTTTCAAAACTGATACTTTAAAAAAATACGGTTGAAAAAAATAAAATGCTGTCAAGTTTTATTGTAAGTCTTTTCTGTTATCAAAATTATTGAACTTGACCAATATTGTAAAAAAAAAAAAAAAAAAAAAAAAAAAAATAATAATAATAATAATAATAATAATAATAATTTTTTTTTTTTTTTTTTTTTTTTTTTTTTTTTTTTTTTTTTACAATTTTAATTTTTGTTCTCCAGCAAACAGGAAGTTAAAAATCTGAAAACTAATTAATATTCAAAAATTCGAGTTTGTAACTAACGTCATGATTCTAAAAATAGATTTTACAATTTCAATTATTGTTCCCCTAATTAATATTCAAAAATCCGAGTCATAGTTTTCCGGACTCAAATTATTATTTAAAAAAACTCGACCTTTCTAAAAAAAATACGTATTATCCTAATGTTCAATGTGATCATAAAATATTTCAAAAATTTCCGAAAGCAACGAAACCGCTATCCATCTGTGACAGCGTTTAGAATGGCAATAAGCGCATTCCATATCCAATTTTTTCAAACTTCTCACCACGATCACATTTTCCAACAGATGCGAATAGGATTTCCGGAGGTCTTCGATTTTTTCCAAAGTTTTTTTGTCGTAAACGTGTAATTTTCTCACACCACTTTTTACAATTTCACGAACCAACTTGGCATTGTCCACGCTGCATCCTTCGTAGACCACGCTAACTCTTCCGTCAAACAGAGTAAATCCGTTGGTACCGACTGCCAGAGAGGCTACGCACCTGGAATGTTTGTGTTCGGACCGGATGGCCGACTTGACTTTGTAAGAAGGGGAAATGAACAGATCCATTTTGTGAACGAGCAAATGGAAAACTGCGTGAAAAATATTGTTGGAGCGAGTAAGTTGAACTATCAACATAATCTTGAAAAAAAAAAAAAAAAAAAAAAAAAAAAAATCTATTTTTTTTTTTTTTTTTTTTTTTTTTAAATATTTGAATCTCATGTCCCTTAGACACTCTCTGCTTATTTTCATTCCTAATCGAAAGAAATCTCGAATGTACACCTACTGATTCACTAAACTTTTTTTCAAATTGACCAAAAACGATAAAGTGTATCTTCTTTTATGGGGCATTTTAGGAATCCTCTGTTGTTAAGCAACATGATACATATTCCAAAAAGAAGATTGAGTGTGAAGGTGAATGACACGGTGCCTTTTCGTGATGCCTATGTTAAATATCTATGTTTCTTTTTTTTAAAAACCTATATTGGTTTTCAAAGTGTTATAAAAATATTAGGAGCGGAAAACCCGCTCCTTTTTTTTTTTTTTTTTTTTTTTTTTTTTTTTTTTTTTTTCAACAATTAATTATTTTTTGACAATACATATTCAAACGCTTGGCTTCCAAAATAAACTATTATATCTTTTGGAGCTCCTGACACTTTAGAATTTTCCAAACTCTCGTGGAAAAAATTAATTTTAAGCAATTTCATTTTGTAGTCGTTGATCATGGTATTGTACATTTCCAGAGTTTTCATTTTGAATTTGTCTAGAAACTCCTTGAAGCTTATCGCGTTTTCTAGACTAATGGTATCCATTTCCATAGTGGATACTTTCAAGTTCCACCTGTTTTCATCATTTTTATGAATTATTTGTATTTTCAAAGCTTTTTTCGGGTTGCTACAAGCCCTAATTCCGTCAGAACCAAATGTTAATATTTTTGTTTCGTCGACATTTCTGAACCAGCGTTTAATAAGTGAGAGGCTTATTTTCGCTTTGCAATTTTTCAACATATCCAAAGTTTCTTCAATTGTAAAGATCCTCGTTGACAAAATTTGAGGAGACAAATGAATGTTTTCGGGTACTACATCTTTCACTATCAATTTGGCATATTTTCTTGCAAATTGATAAACATTTTTATAATGACAGATGCGGCCAATATCAAGCGCCCGTAAATAAGGCAACCCGTCTTTTGAAACAATAACTAAAATTGGAATAGCAAGAGGATCTGTCGCAATCCAGAACAGCATGTTGAAATGATTCCTTCAATCGACAAACGGAACCATATATATATGCATCCGAATCTAAAAATTTCCTCTCCCCACGTGATTTTCAAGGAAAAAAAACAATTGCACAACATCCTGTCCTTCTAGATAAGAGTCCTAAAAATGGCATTGCAAAACATCCTGTGACCTCGATATGATTTTGAAGGGGAAAAAAACCAATTGCATAACATCCTGTCCTCGTTAAAATTAGCACGGATTGCACAACATCCTGTGACCAGAATTTTGTATAAAAGCCCGAGTGTTTGAGATTAAAAAATCATTCTCATTCGTTTGCTAAACGAGTTTTACTCTGTTTGAAAAAAAAATTTCTTTTCAATTTTTGTTGTTGGAAATGGACTATAAAAGATCAGTCAGGGCAATTGATGTTTTCCCTAATTTTATTTCCAAGTCTGTCCAAAAACTAACTTATCCCGAAAAAAATTTCAAGTTTTGGGCTTCCAACGAAAATGTTAAATGTTTTGTTTTGTTCATGGATGAATATCATAAAATATATTTTTGCAAACATCCCATGGACCAGAAAACCATGGATACAACAAAGAAGATGGGGCGGGAGTGTCAGATTTTCGAAAAATTTCACCCAGAACTCATCGATTGGAGTCGAATGATCACTAGGTATTCGAGAAACCCACAACCTGCGTTCAAAAAAAATTCAGACGTGAGGATGAGTTTTAAACTCAAAAACATGTTTCTTGTAAAAGCATGGTTTACCTTTGGTTTGAAAACCGTGAAAAAAAATACGATCCATTTTATTCAGACTCTAAATGTACCCCTGTTATTTTATTTGCTTCCAAAAACCATGCACAAAAGACTGAGTGTTGAAGATAAAATTTTCCACTACGAAAACATTCATTTATTCGACAGGCGGATCTTGTTGCCCAATGGCGCGTACAAGATCCCAGAGGGTACAACTTACATGTTATATACCACTCAAAAAGTTTTTTTCAGCTTAGATGTATTACCGAAAAACTTTGAATTTCCCTTTCCCGTGGACGATCCGGTAGCCCATAGAATTACTAAACTACAAAATGCGTTTGATGTTCCTCCTGAAACGCCATATATTGATGATGAAAAAGATGAGGATGATTTTAATAAAATGCCACCCCCTCCGCCGCCAAAAAAAGCAAGAACGGAAGAGGAAAAAGATTTCGCAGATTTTTTTAATTTAGATTCCTCGACCGTTGCATGTCCAAATACTTTTTCTGACAGTGAACAGCAACAGGAGCAACAACAACAAATTACATATTGGTTAATTCCGAATCCACCGATATTAGAAAGAAATGTAGTAACAACACCTGTCGATTTTGTAAAACATTTTCAAATTCTAACTTCTAAAATAATGAATAATCCAAAAGAGGGATATTTTCCGAACGTCAACTCGGAGGATCCGGAACCTCTAGATTTAACTTTTCATCATGAAAAAACAACAAACTTGCCAAATGCAGCAAAGTCAAATTTTGAAATGTCCAACCCGATAAATACAGAAATGTGTTTAAATTTTGGAAATGATATCAACTCGATAAGTACAGATATGTCTTCAAATTCTGGAAATGATATCAACTCGATAAATACAGAATTGTCTCCAAATTCTGGAAATGATATCAGCTCGCTAAATATAGAAATGTCTCATAATTTTGAAATGATCAGCTCGATAAATACAGAAATGTCTTCAAATTTTGAAATGACCAGCTCAATAGATACAGGAATGTCTTCAAATTTTGAAAAAAATGTAGATGTAATGGAAAATTCTTATTCCGAAAGCACAAATTTCAATTTAAATTTAGAGGAAATATTAAACACGCCTTATGACCCAACAGAAAATATTGATATTGAGAGCTTAATTTCCCATTTATTAACTCCAACAGTTTGAAAAAAAAACAGTTTTATTTCTAATTTTTTTCAATTAGAATGACAAAAAAAAAAAAAAAAAAAAAGTAGGAGCGGGTTTTCCGCTCCTAATTTTTTTAGGACACTTTGAAAACCAATATAGGTTTTTTTTTTTAAAAAAAAACATAGATATTTAACATAGGCATCACGAAAAGGCACCGTGGCAATCAAAAGTATTCAATTACATTATGGAGGGATCAAATGTATTTTATAAGTTTTAAATTTAAAACGCATAATTATTACATAATTTTGTCGAATTATTTCAATTTTTTTAATAATTGGGTCAATCAAAAGTATTCATTGTAATAAACATTTTACATAATTTGTAGAAACATTTGTAATTGATTCCACACAAAAGTATTCCATTACATAATGGGGGGAACGTGTTTTAATTGTAATTTACTATTTACAATTTTATGAGATTGATATATGAGAGTAATATTTTTAAAATTTTGTTATCGCGCACCTCACGTACAACTCATTTTTTTTAAAAAAAAAAAGAAAAATATTGTTACATTATCATTGATTTATAAGTTTCAATATCAGTCAAACTTTTAAATGGAGCTCTCAGAGATATGGATGCATAAACTTGTGTGTTTTGTTTTCAAAATATCCATTATTCCAAGTCAAAAAATACATTTAGTATATCAATTATTCCAAGTAAAACTAGTTTGTTGGGGGCCCATCTTGGTTAGGTATATGAAAATAAAACATGTGAAAACTATTTATACAATGCATTGCAATTCCAAAACAAAATTTAAATATTGTTATTATGCATAGTAATGCTCTATTAATGAATTGCTGATGCAACAAATTATATAAAACGCCAAACTAACTCAAGTAATACCAAACTGTGTAAATTGTGTATCAGCTTTGTTTTCAAAATATCAATTATAGAGATGCAAATGTTTCGAATTTTGTAACTACATGGATGAGATCCTAAAATGAATTATATAAAAAAAAATCTGTGTCATGGTTTACTGAAAAGTTCAATTTTTGGCATCAGTCAAACTTTTAAATGATCCTAATATTGTGGTTAAAAACAAATTGATACAGTCTGCACATATTTTACGGACAGTTCAAATGTAGTTTTATATCATACATTTTTTTTTTGATTTGTAATTTTTGTTAAGGAAATTCATGTTTTTTCATGAAGAAAGAATAATTTATTTCATGAAGAAAATCAAGATATTGCTGATATCATTGGCCAAATATATTTATGTCAAGCTTTTTAGGTGCGTTCGTAATTATGTAAATACGTCGCTTAGACCCAACCGAATCGTTTGATATTTAAAAACTTATAATTATTACATAATCTTGTCGAGTCATTTCAAATTTTATGAAAATCGGATGTCAGGGACAATCAAAAGTATTCCGTTACATTACGGGGATCAAATGCATTTTAATGGCTCATTTTAAAATAATAGAATTGGATTTTTGAAGTATGCACAAAAATATACATTCTGTACAATCTGTGATGCAAAAAATATTTATTATTAAATTACAGGATCTTTTGTTATACGCATTGCTTGGCTTAAATTATTGTTACTTTTATTATTAAAAAAATTTTCAGAAAAAAATATATACAAATTTCATTAAAAATTTGACTCTGTGGCTAATTTTATTCCAGACCTTTTCTGCTGTTCCGCGAATTGAGTTACATAACTTCCTGACTGTGATTTCTAAAAACGGATTGCGCAAAACATCCCGTGACACGATTCCTTTTATTCTATAATGAACTTTGTTACGTAATATCCTTTCTCAATAACTTTGATATACGATTATTTTTATCTTAAATTTCCTGTTTTTATCTTTCAAATGACCTCGGTGATTCGTATAAAAAGGCGGTAATCGACGCCATTCGCACATTTTGGACGCTGATCGCTTTTTGTTGCTGGTGGATTTTTTTAAAAATGGCTACTTTAACTGAAAAAGATCTTGAAGATTTGCTTAATTTTATAGATGCGAATGTTTCGCATCTAATAGAAGATCCATATCAGAAAGTTTTAAATACGCCTCTCATAACTTATAATGATAGCTTTCCACGACCTCCGACTCCGATGGAAGAAGATATAACAGATTTTGCCTTGCCGCCGCTGCTAGAAACGAAGAAATCTGCAGAGAAGACAAGTGGATTTAAAATGCCCTCATCACCAGTCGTGACTAATAAGTTAAACTTTCCTGTAACAACTCTTGCCTCACAAGTGAAAACAACTCCAGCCAAGCCCGTGACAACACCCTCTCCTGCCAAGAAACAGCAAAATTTTATAGACTTTCTTCAATCTTCAAATACGAAAATGAGAGAACAGTTAAAATTATTTAAAATTCCGAAGAAAACTCCTAGTAACGAGAAGAACTTTCCTGTTGCGAAATCTCATTTAAAGAAAAAATCAAAAACTTCAAAGGGAAATCATTTGAAACTTGATGGGGAAAAGAAAAAAGCTATGGACAAAAAAATCAAAGTGAAGAAATTGGACGAAAAAAAGGATAAGGAAATGGATTCAGATTCAGTATTAATTCTGTCACCTGATCTTGAAGATTATGAATATATATTTCAACTAAAAGGTGACAAATTTTTGAAATTTAAAAAACAATACGAACTAAAATTCGCTAAACTTTAAATTTCACCTCATGTTTTTCTTTCAAGAAAAATTGTTTAAAGGTGAAAGTGAAAAAATGGGTCAGAGGCGGTTGTCCAAACCGCCTCTGACCCATTTTTTTGCGAAACGTTACATACCAATATTGGTCAATTTTAAAACTTTAACTTGTCATTTTTTTCACCAGAAAAATTATTAATGGTGGCCCATTTTTGACGAAACGACCAATATTGGTTAATTTCAAAAATTTGTACTTTTCAAAATTTCCATAAACTGAATTTTCTTCCGACAATGTTTTTGATATTTATATACTCGTTTCTTTAATTGTGTTATATCAATCATTCATTGATTTCTCGTTTTTAACGATGGTCAAAGTTAAAAGTCAGTTAAATATAGATTTTGAAAAATACTGACTGTAACAAATCACCTACGTCACAAAATTTAACTGAAAATTCTAAACTTCTTCCACCAAATTTTGTGGTCAATAGCGGACCGTGCGAATCAAAATTCAAACTACCAGCCACAGTTATTCGAAAAAATTTTGACAAGAAAAGCTCAGAAATCTGATAGTAGCGTCAACCAACCAATCTCTCTACCATCTTCAACCACATCATCAACCACATCTGAACCATACAGATTAATAATTAGAAGCAAAAAGTAACTGTCCAGCTAATGAAAAATGTTGCTTGTTCGCTTGCTTTGAACATTTAGAATACGATATAATAATTGTATATTTTTCTGCTGTTTTAAACACTTTCCAACATAGTTGAAAAAGCTTTATGAATTATGTTTTTCTATCCATGCTCTAACTAGTGTAAATATATTCGGATTCTTCAACCACATCATCAACCACATCTGAACCATACAGATTAATAATTAGAAGCAAAAAAATAACTGTCCAGCTAATGAAAAAAAATGTTGCTTTGAACATTTAGAATACGATATAATAATTGTATATTTTTATGCTAACACTTTTCAACATAGTTGAAAAAGCTTTATGAATTGTGTTTTTTCTATCCGTGCTCTAACTAGTGTAAATATATTCGGATGCATTTGACGTATGTTAATGCAATTTACTACTTTGTATTCGGCATTGAAAATGAAGTTTGTAGTTTTATAGTTTATTTACAAGAACATTCAAAAGAATTGACATTTATGGTCAATAGGGAAAAACTGTTTGCAATGTATTTCAATGACCAATTTCAAATATAATGAAACTGATAAGAATGACAAAGATCAAACATTTTACAGAGATTAGAGTAAGTTATAGTTCGTCAGAGGTACATAAAAGAAATCCATTACTTTATTGTCTAATATGGGAAAAATTCGTTTGTTGTGTATTTTAATGATGTTACACTATTTCAAACATATTAAAATTGGTCACTGAAATGCACTAGAAGAGATTTGCTAGAGCTTAGCATTCATCATTTATTTACGGGCAATGATTCACTTGCCGTACTATCCAAGAATAATAGTTGCAGGAAGTATGTTTTCGGTTTTGGGAAAAAAACCAAAGGGTTTAAGGTGCTCGAATAATTTTACTGCCGACTGTAGATTTAACTTTCTTATGTTTTCCCACCTTGTAATTTAGAAAAGACAGTTTATATTTTAGCTTGATTATTTATTTTTCTTTGTGTTGAACGTATATATTGTTCAATGATACATTTTTTTCTATACAAGATTAGAGAGAAACAAAATGTCGTCTTTAGAAAACTCTGGATTGTAGAACTGAAAGTAATATTTAACTGACATTGACTCAAGAACGGCCGAAAAATTGATTTAAATCCAATAAACAAAATTTATTGCAAAATAATTATTTAATACTACTAGATTTAAGTATGTAACTCATTGAAAATGTGATGGGTGATAATTGATGGGATTACTAATTGCAGTGAACCTGAAATTGATATAAACTGTTAAACAAAACTTACAAGCACATATTAACTAAAATAAATTAAAATAGAATATTATTTTTTTTCATGCAATTTCATCTGCAGCCATCTTTTTAGTAGAGTTTGAATAAATATGAAAAGATACGTTGCGGTGTTGTGTTATGTGCTGTGGATTTTGTTTTGTTATATTGAGCCACCTAGTAATTTAGAAAAGTATGTTTATATTTCTAGCATAAGTTTTCATTTCTACTTGTTTTGAATGTATACATTGTTCGATATCAATGGTAAAATGCTTTTCTACTATAGAAGATTTTAAAAAAAACTATCGTCTTTTGAAAACTCTATATTATAGAACTCAAAATGGAATTTAATTTACATTGACATGAGAACGGCCGAAAAATTAATTCAAGTGCTATAAGCAAATTTTACCTCAAAATATTTATTTAATACTGTTTAATTTAAATATGTAACTTATTGAAAATGTGAATAGGTGATACTTAACCCTCTCACTGAGAAGCCCGTCTATAGACGTTCCCTAAGCTCCAAGTTTCACTGCAATGCAAGCAATAATTAAAATGATATAACTTAGTTGATTTAATGGATTTTTAATACATTGTGCAATGATTAACACACTCAAGGATAACATTCATATTCGTAAATAAGATTTTTCTATAATTTTGAAAGAATCATATTTTTTTAGCAATTAAAACAAAATGATGAGAAAACAACATTACAATTTTGCCCTTTTGCAAGACTGTCAGAGGGTTAATGGGATTTCTGTGTTATAATCATTCCCAATGCTTTAATTAGACATCCTATTTCAACTTATTAAACAGCGCGTTTTATTATATCATTCCGGATGTGCCGGAAAGTGTTTCACAGCTTATGCTTAAAGCATGATTTTTCATTCTTCTTTTTATGCTGATTGAGAAATCTTTTTTCATTGTAAGAAAAAAAGTTAAATTTCTTAGCAATATTCCCTTACTGTCTCATAAGGCATACTGTAAAGCATGATTTTTCTTTCAAGTTCAATTTTATTAAACCGCAGGTAGCGCACTTTCAGAATATATTGATATAACCGCAGTATATATTTTTTTAATTATGAGTAAGTTTTTTGTTTTAAATTTATTTACTCATCTTTTTACTTAGAACCTTTCAAATAAGTAGTAATACATTTTCAATATTTGAAATAACCTAATAATAAACTGAATGCCAAATGTAATTTTTCTTATTTTAATGATAAAGGTATTTCAATACAGTTAATCATTGTTTAGAAATCCTTCGACAAATAACGTGTATAAAAATTTCAAGTCTGAAACTTGAGTCAATTTTTTAACACAAATTAATAGGAACGCATTATTGGAAACAAGCAAAAGTCACAAAGTTGTTTTCCAAATTCTAATATTTATTCAATATCTGCTTAAACTATTTTTCTATTAATTTAACGGATAACTTACATTTTGCATGCAATATTGTAATCACTAAGAAAAATAAACTAACTACACGGCTTGAGTTTTAAACAAACATACTACATTTCTAAGCACATATTGAACCTATTATCTAAGAACAAATATTAAACAAGAATATCTCCAGAAAGAATTAAAATAAACATTTAAACAAAACTTACAAGCACATATTAATTAAAACAAACTGAAAATGAATAATAACTTATACTAATTCTTTTGGCGCCATCTTTCAGTAGAGTTTGAATAAACATGAAAAGATACGTTTGCAATGTTGCTTTATATTATGTAGGTTTTGTTTTGTTATGTTGTGCTACCAAGTAATTTAGAAAAGACAGTTTACATTTCTAGTTTGATTTTTCATTTCTACTTGTTTTGAATGTACAGAGAGTCCAATAAATGATTGCTCCATTCTGATTATGAATAACAAAAACCAAAAAAAAAGTGTTTGAGATAAAAAATGCGCAGTTTGCTGCATTGTTATCAGAAAATCAATAACTTTTTAGAAATGCACTTTCTTAAAATTGTTCGAATTTCGGCTAAAAGATGTCGCTAGCGGTAACAGGCTGTCGAAATTCATACATTACTTTAGTTTTCATACCCATGAGTTCTTCGTCTCATTTTGCAGAGTCGAATCTCTGTCGACATGTTGTATCAGCTCTCGACTCACCTGCAGAAATAGAGTTTGTTGGATGGAAAGAGAATTAAAATATATATTTATGATTGAATATCGTCTGTTATACTTAATAAAAACCAACAAATCATACTTTTTAATAAGCATAATAGCATAATATTTCAAAAAATCATAATACTTTGTCTAAACATGTTTTCCATTAAATAGTATGAAATTGTAACTAAATAAATAAACAACGTTAAAGAGCACAAATATTATAAAATAAAAGATGTTAAAAGCAAGCAGCTGTTTCGGGACTTCTAAAGTCCCATCATCAGTGCTAAAAAGTGTAAAACGTAAAAGAAAGTCACATCGTTAAATAAAATAAACAGTGCATCTGAGCTCGCCGCTAAGGCGAACTGATCATGAAACGTCGCAAAGCAACAGTAAAATTAAACTAGCACGCGCACCCAGCGGAGACCAATCATATGTCACTTCTCACTGGACGAGTCCAAATCAAAGAGAACACGAGGGGGGGAGGGGGAGTGATCTTACAGGTATGGAAACCAGACATCAGAAAATCTTGGAGTACTGGACATGTCATTAACTAAATTACTAGAGTTTTTCCCATATATGAAAAGCTTCCCAAAAGACTAAATCATAAACAGATGAACAATATTGTATTATTGAGGCTTCGGAAAATTTAAAATTATGACTATTGGACCAGCAATGTTTGGCGATACAATCCTCCCCCCCCCCCCTTCTTAGTATGAAATTGTATTTAAAAAAATTAGTGGTTTTAAAAAACTTTAAATGTTGGATCAAGCAAACTTATTCCTGCCTGTACATCGTGCAGTGAAATCAGTGAAGTGGTTAAAACGGTCGTACGCAAATAGTGTTGGCAAGTTCCCTCTCTAAAAAAAGCGGATCAGTGACTTATAAATTGGTGCATAAAAACTACAGTCGAGTCTCTATATAACAAAATCCATCGTTCCAGTAAAAACTTCGTTATATAGAGAAATTCGATGTATAAAGAATGTTGTTAAAAATCATATTTAATGTGTAAATTTTGAACAAATATCATTTTTTATCTTTTTAATTAAGAATTTGAAATGTTTAAAAGTATATATTAACCTAACATTTTATTTCTTAATTATTTAAGCAGTTTCTCAAAAAATGACCAGACAGTTATTTGAAAGCTTAATGAAAATCAAATAAGGAAGACTTACATTAATTTCAGAGGAATAAATCTGTAATTTTTTGTTGTTTTGATTTTAAAATTGTTACGCTCTCTAAAAAAACTCAAATTTTAGCAAAGAATTAAAAATTGTAGTTAACATATTCCTCCATTTGAAGGCCTCTCTTATGTGCCTCTCATTGATTCCTTTCTTATATGTGTAACAATCCAATTGACAAAATTTTAAGAAGGATGTTGAAAGGTGTGTGGGAGGTGGGATGAACTCTTTGGATTTAAAGAAAAAGGAGAGAAGTAATATTGATAGAAAAACTCAGCACTGAACGATGAATCAAAAATAAGTGATGGAAATTTGATTCCATATGATTTCGAAGCTTTTTTAAAATTGAATAAATAAAGACCAATTTATGAAAAAATTTGTTATATGGAGATAGATATTTCGCTATATAGAGACTGTTTTTAATGTAATCATGCGAAAAGGGGACCGTTCCTACTAAAAATTCGTTATATAGAGAAATTCGATGTATGGAGTTTCGTTATAGAGAGACTCGACTGTATAATAAACCTTAAAGTGAAGGAATCCGTTTATAAAAAACATGTTAAAACGTAGAATAAATATTGTTTTCATCGGAAAAGTAACAAACGAAACCACCTGCTAAAACAGAAACCGACCTAAAAAAAGGGTTTTTTATTTTTCCGAAAACCAAATTCCTCCCTACATTATATTCATATTTTGACATTTAGCAGATCTGAAAATTTTAGTGCCAAAGCCACGAGAGATTTTATGATGTCTTTTACACACAACTCTCCCTTCCCTCTCCTCCACTTATTGAAAACACGTCTACGCTAAAATGGAAGGATATTTAAAAAGAAAAAAAAAGCATCTTATCTGTTTTATATCCTGCAAGTTAGTTTTTTATTTTCACGTTAGTGTTGAAAATCAAATTTATTTGATGTTGCGGATTTTATTTTTACTATACTGTTTTATAGTTTTATTTAACAAACAGAGTGGTGAAAGAAAAACACTATCATAAAACCAAATTAGAAGCCGTACGGTATACTTATGTTATTTAATTTATATCTCTTTAAAATTTTAATAAAATAGTTCATTAATGTATTTTAATTCACTGATTTCATAACGTTAACATCCCTTTAAAAGAATTATAATCAAGTACATCTCATTTATAAGATGTGTCAAATTATTTTTAATTTTTTACATTTCATTAACATAATTTTCATGTTTTTACATTTTTTGTCTAACAAACAGAAAAATGAGAGTTAAAGTAAATAACAGTGATATCAATTTAAAAGTTCATTAGGGTTAAATAATTTAAATTCTTCAATCAGTTATTATTATTATTATTTCACAAATTGTTTACCATTATGCTTTTGGATGGATTGAATTAATTGAATTTTACACTTGAGGAAATTAAATGATTAAAATTTATAAATATTAACATTAATTACGAAGTATAAAGAAAAAAACATTTTTTATAACCTTTATATCCACGTTAATTTGATGAAACTCCATGAGTTCATATATAACGGAATTCACTTAATCACAGTATTGTCATTAAATTAGCACTAATCATCATTAAATTATCTTTTTGAACTAAGTGTAAACATTTTTTAAATCTTTCTCTCTTAAAAAGGCGTTATTTAAGTAACGGAAATTATCTTTAGCGATTATGCTTCACAAATTTTTCAAAGTTCATGCATGAATTGGATATATGCTTTGATTGAAAAGGGAGAAGTAATAGTAAGATAACAGAATTTGTTAAATCATGATTATGATAAAGAGAAAAAGATTCAAATGAAAATACATGTTTTTTTACTGAAGAAAATTATTTTCAAATATTTAATACTTAATTTATTAACGAATGTTTTTGCTTCAGATACACAAATTATTGTTTTCGAGCAAATTATTCTATTTTATCGAAAAAATAAGGGAATAACAGATTATTCTAAATTTATCAAGTGGAAAATGGAACAGATTAGGAGAATAGGTTCTTGATTTTTAGGCTAAAAGAAACATGATATATTGGAAAATAATTATGAAAGTAAATACATTAAACTTGAATAACATTAAAAAATTGTAAAGTCCTTTGTTCCGAAGAGTTATGTCATTTAACGTATTATCATAAAATCAAATTAGAAACTGTTCTCTATACTTATGTCGTTTAATTCAAATCGAAGATTTATTAATACAATTTATTAATGCATTTTAATTAACTGATTTAACAACGTTAACATTCGTTAATAAAAAACAACAATAATCAATTTTATTTCATTTATTAAAATGTATCACGTTAATTGTAATTTAAATTTTTTACATTTCAATAACATATTTTCTTGTTTTACATTTTTGTTTAACAAACAAAAAAAAATGAAATTTAAAATAAATAACAGTGATATTAATTTAAAAGTTCATTAGGGATAATAATTAAAATTCTTTAATGATTTTTTTAATTGTTAATTTATAAATTGTTTACCGCTATGCTTTTGCGTTGACTGATTTAATTGGATTTTACACTTGAGGAAATTAAATGATTAAAATTTATAAATTTAGCATTAATTACGAAGTATAAAGAAAATAAAATTTTTGTAATCTTTATATCCACGTTAATTTGATGCAACTCAATGAGTTCATAAATAATGGAATTTACTTATTCACAATATTGTCATTAAATTAACACTAATGATAATTAAACTATCTTTTTGAACCGAGTGTAAACATTTTAAAAATCTTTCTTTTTTTAAATGCGTTTTTTAAGTAACGTAAATTAACTTCACAGATAATGCTTCACAATTTTTTTAAAGTTTATGCATGAATTGGATATATGTATTGATTGGAAGGCAAAAGTCATAGTAAGATAACAGAACTTGTTAAAATCTTGATTAAGATAACGAATATTAGATTCGAACAAAAATACATAATGTTTTTTAATGAAGAAAATTGTTTACAAATACTTAATATTTAATTTCTTAACTAACGTTTTTACTTCAGATATATAATTTACATAAATTATTGTCTTCAAGCAAATTATTGAATTTTATCAAAAGGAATAAGAGAATAATAGATTGTTCTAAATTTATCGAATGGAAAATGGAACAGATTTGCAGAACACGTTCCTGATAAATTACTTTATTTTGAATTTTTTTTTTAATCAACAACATGAAATATTGGAAAATAATTATGAAAGCATTTCATTACACTTCAATAACATAACAAAACTGTAAAGTGCTTTGCTATATATAGTTACGCTATTTAATATAAAATTCCTTAAATTTACATTAAAATTACTCATAAATGTATTTTTTACCCAGAACTCACTGCATGAGACTTTCTCTCACGGTTGTACTTTTTAAAGACTATTTTTTAAACCTTTTTTAATTTTAATTAAAATTTTTAAATGTTATTTCAATTATTTTACTTCTTATGTGATTAAAAGTACTAAGTTGAACAAAAAAAGTTGGTATTAAGCGAATGTAATGCAACTGGACGCATGTATTGCAAAGCGAATGTAATGCAACTGGCGAATGTAATGCAACTGGACGCATGTATTGCAAAGCGAATGTAATGCAACTGGCACCGTGAGAGAAATTCTCACTAGCGAGTTCTCCCAGGTTCAAGACTTATATCGGTACTACTAGGTTATCCCGTCGACCAAAAGTCTATCGCCAAATTATAAGATTAATTGCCAATAATGGATGATCGTGAATGTCAATTCAATGACATTAAATACGATACACGTGTTTAAAACATCATTGAGTGATTTTTATTTTGACTTTTTATTTGTATTTTTATTAATATTCTACTAATTATTTGTTTGTTTGTTATTTAAAATAAAAATTACGTCAATATGTATAATTTGGCTATTAATTTGGCGATTTGTATAATTTGGCGAAATCGGTCGACGGGATGACAGAGTAGTACCCTTATATCATTAAGTTTTAAAATTTGCTATTATTTAATTTTATTTGTTACGTGTCTTTTAGGATCAAATCTTGAAATTGTGATTCATTTCCGTCGAACTATTTTTTTCTCCAGTGTAGTACACAAATTCATTGTCTACATTTTATGTACACTGGCGTGCAAAAATTAAGGACGAGAGGGTTTTTCAAATGTAACACCGAGCAGAATTTTTCTACATCGACCAAAATCATACCGTAAGATCTTCAATATGTGCAAAATATGAGAAATCTGATAAAAGCCATGTAAACAAAGAACCAAAAGAATATAAAAACACTTGATTGAGGAGGTCACTTGGAACACAAATGCAGAACGACAGATACGTCCATCTTAAAGGTACTTCGCAAGAAAAAATTAGTCTCTAATAGGGGATACGGTTATCTCTGAATCCGATGCGGGATTTATAACGACTGTCCATGCTGAGGAAGAGGTTCTATACGATCTGTTGAGACGTCAAATCCTATCCCTCTTGTAACGCCAATATAAAGTTCGGAATCGTTTTTGGAGCTTGATCACGTGATAGCAAGTGTCTCCCGAGAAGGTCCCACACGTGTTCTATGGGATTCAGTTCAAGGGACTTTCCACGCCAATCCATGCGTTGAATATCTTCACTCTTCAAGAGCTCCTCGACAGCCTCAGTACGATGTGAAAGAGAGTTGTCATCTACGAAGACAAGTTTAGACACACAGTACCTCTAAACAGACGCATTTGAAGCAAACCTCCTTCTGAATGAATCTCCTTCGAAAACGTGGAGGTTCGCACGACTGCCAAGCATGATACCGTCGCAAACAAGGCACCTTCAAAACTATTCACTTCGATGATGTTCGAGGGAAGATTACATATTTTTTGCTCTCTCCAGATGTTTATACATCTAGAATAGCTTGTCATACTAAATCGACTAACATCCGTAAATAATAATCCAGCTCACTCCTGTTGTGTCCACTTCATGTATTCCTGACACCACGGAAACCGACGCGACGTCCAAGATGAGCAGGCGTGAATGATACACACAGTACTGGTCGTCGTGCATATAGAGCGTCTTTATGCAGCCTCCTAGCCACGGTAAAATGTGATATCCGACGTCCAATAGTCTACTCCATCTGCCTTGCGATTTCTCCTGCTATCTGTGTCCGTTTCTTTTCACGGGTCAATCCATTTCAAGTGATCCAGAAAACATTTGTTTAGTCGCTCGGCCATTTTTAAAAAATCTGAAATTTTTTGTACAACAACCCTAACATGACGGAAGCTCAAAATGACCGTTATTTTAATTTTACTATTTCTTACTTGTGTATGGCGGCCATCTTTGTTTCATCGTGTTCAACGGTTTTCCCAGATACTAGGATACACAAAATTGTAAATATCTCGTCTTTTATTTTCTCAATTGAAATGGGGTTTGCAGCATTTTGTTCAGAGGCTAAATGTACGGTGGTAGAATAATTTTGAAAAATAAATTTTTACAGGTGAAATTTTAGCACAAAATTTAAAATTTTTCCCAAAATCTATCCGTTTGCAAGAGGAAATTTTTCATGCAAGGAAAACTGTCAACCATACACAATTTTTTCTACAATTAGGTCAAAAGTGCGTGTACTCATAAACCAAGTCCCAGATCAGCGAGTTGATTTCTCTTTGCGAAAAGAATTCCGAAATTCGTCAAAAATTTCAAAAATCGCACTTCTTAGGCTTTAATATCTCTGGTGGGGCACGAGTTAAAAATCTGAAATTCTGGCCTTTGATAATATTTTATAGTAGTGTTATGTACAAAATATTTCAAGAAGGAGAATTGTATACAATATGAGATAAAGCATGGTCAATAGGTAAAAACAATACTTCTAAACTATTGTAACCTACTATGCGTTTGTTCATACCTACAAAATGTTAAACTAATGGTTCATGATGGAAAGTTACAAAGATTATCTTCAAATTCTGTTCAAATTCTGTTTAAATCGTGATTTAAATAATTCAGATTGTATGCTAAGTCAATACACTATTTGTCCAGATGAACAAAACCTACTAGAAATGCTATTCGTCCATTTCAATGGCCCCGAAAATATTTTGGTTGATTGACCGTTTTTTAAAAATCTGAAATTTATTTGTACAACAACCCTAATATGAGGAAAATTCAAAATGACTATTATTTTAATTTTAATATTTTTCGTTTGAGCATGGTGGCCATCTTTGTTTCATCATGTGCAGCTATTTCCTCACATTGAAGTTTGATATCTCTTGTGTGACGCGAGATAAAAATCTGGAATTCTGGCTTTTGATAGTGTTTTATGGTAGTTTTATGCACAAAAAATTTCAAGAAGAAAATTTGAGTATAAGCTGAGATACGGTGATTAAAAAATGTTCAGAAATGCTATTACGAGTACATTAGGAGAAATGAGATTAGTCCCTTTTATTACATTATTTAAACAGAAAATATCGTTTGTTGAAAACAGTTTAATAATAAATGTTTAATTTTCAAAGATACTATATATACTCAACAAAGAGCTTAGCACTATTTACGAGAGATGTTATGAGTTCGACCAGTTACTGTTGTCAGTCCATCAGGCTGTTCTTTCTCAAAATTTTATTTGAAGCCACCCAAGTCTTGTCATCCCTTGTTAACTTGAATGAAATTCTTTAGGTTTAATAATTGAAACCATGCCAACTCGATCAATTGCAACCCATTGTCTATAATTTACTTTTTTCTGAAATGTGTTCCGAGTAAAATTGTTGCAATAGCATTTCTGGTAGGTTTGTGCATCTGAACAAATAGTGCATTGGCTTAGCATACATTCTGAATTATTTAAATCACACAGAAGCATTTGAAGAAGATATTTGTAATTAACATTTAACTTTGTACTATGAATCATTAATTTAGAATTTTGGAGGTATGAACAATTACATAGTAGGTTATAATAGTTTGGCAGTATTGTTTTCACATATTGTCCATGTCATATCTCAGCTTGTAGTCAAATCTTCTTCTTGAAATATTTTGTACATAACACTACTATAAAATATTATCAAAGGCCAGAATTTCAGATTTTTAACTCGTGCCTCACCAGAGATATCAAAGCCTAAGAAGTGCGATTTTTGAAATTTTTGACGAATTTCGGAATTTTTTTCGCAAAGAGAAATCAACTCGCTGATCTGGTACTTGGTTTATGAGTACACGCACTTTTGACCTATTTGTAGAAAAAATTGTGTATGGTTGACAGTTTTCCTTGCATAAAAATTTCCTTTTGCAAACGGATAGATTTTAGAAAAAATCTTAAATTTTGTGCTAAAGTTTCACCTGTAAAAGTTTATTTTTCAAAATTATTCTACCACCGTACGTTTAGCCTATTTTATTCTGAACAAAATGCTGCAAACCCCATTTCAATTGGGAAAATAGAAGACCAGATATTTACAATTTTGTGTATTCTAGTATCTGAGAAAATCGCTGCACATGATGAAACAAAGATCGCCGCCATGCACAAACAAAAAATAGTAAAATTAAAATAACAGTCATTTTGAACTTCCATCATGTTAGGGTTGTTGTAGAAAACAATTCAGATTTTTTAAAAATGATCGAGCGACCAGTGCTGTACCACTTGAAATGGATTGACTCTCACCTGTAGGACAATATAACGGTTTTCCGCTGCTATTGTTGTTCTTGGTCCACCACTTCTGAAAACTCGGAAAGCTGTTCCCGTCGTTTGAAATGCATTCTAGGCTCCTGAAACGATGCCGTGTGTGTTACCGACCTATTCTGCCATACTTGTCCCACTTCTATCTTTTTTTCAAATTCCCAATGATTCAACCTCGTGTGTATGATCATCCAAATGACATCTCTTGGATTGTCTCTTGGCCATATCACACACTAATAAAAAAAAATTATTTTACACAGTGAAATAGATTTTACCAAATTTTTAAACGACCACCGCTTTTGTGTTTTATCCCTTTAAAGCCTCCTCCTTTTACGTCATATGCCATATATGGACATATTTTACAGCTATTGTGTCCGGTCTATCTCCTGATTCGTATTTCACTTCGTTCCGTTGATCTTTTCGGCTTTTATGCTAATTTATCTGCTCTGTCCTTAATTTTTACACAAGAGTGTATTTTCGAGATCATTCTTTACCAATTTTTTCCTTTCACATATCGTATTAAACGATTTCGTTTGAGTTTTGCTCACAAGTTCCTTAACTATGTATAACTCATTTATTTTACTGCAATTGATTTTAATTCCTTATCATCCCATACCTTTTACTGTTTTTGTTGTAATCACATATCTTATGAATAGCTTTTGTACGAACTTTGGACACAAGTCTCTTTTCTATGACTATGCAATATTCATGTATTTGTATGCATATTTTTTTCATTCCAAATCAATCCTTATCTTTTACTTTTTTATTAAATTGATATTACATATGAAATGATTGTGTTCAAATTTTGTACTCAATTTCACTGCTGAAAATAATGTATAATTCATGTATTTTTAGAGCAATAAATTTTTATTACTTATCTTAAAAAAAAATTTCTATTGAAACCATACTTCTTATGATATGATGTTGCTTATGCTCTGTAAACAATTTATTTGTCGTCCACAATAGACATATTTTTTTAAAGCCATTTCCTTTTCATTTCTAATCATTCATTTACTTTGTTTTTTTTTATTGAAATTACGTATCTATGATATCGTTTTGCTCAAACTTTGCTTACAGGTTCATTTTCTACGACTACGCAATCATATATTTTTATGACCGTTTATTTTCATTCCTAATCAATTCGTATCTTTTACTTTTTTGAGTGAAATTACATATATTTTACGTAATGATTGTGCTCAAGTTTTGCACGCAACTTCAATGTTGATGATAATAAATAATTCATGTATTTTTAAAGCTATTCGTATTCATTCCTTATATTTTATTTTTTTTTCTACTGAAATCACAAATTTTGCGAAAGATTCCATTCAAGTTTATTTATTTATACAAAGTGACTGTTATTACATTTTTTAAATGAACTGATTTACTCAGTTTACAACTCATTAGACTAAATGATTAACAATAATAAATTAATATTAATTAGAAAATATAAAAACAGACATTGTTATGTTATTCATATCCGCATATCACCTTTTGAAATTCATAAATCCAAAAGTAATTTCATTTATTTATGGATGGTATTGTCATTAAAATAACACTGTTGATAATATAACTACCTTTTTTAATTCAGTTTTCCGAACTATCTTTTTAATCTTTTGAATACTCATTTTTTAAATTATAAAACGTTGCGTTAATGATAATATTTAATTAATTCTTCAAAATTCAAAGATGCGTATGGATATTTAGATTGAAATGAGAAAGAAAAAGTTTTTAATAAGGTGAATAATTATGAACACAATTACGATAAAGAATATTGGATTGAATTAAAGAAATAATTATTTTTCTGTTGGAATTGTTTTTAAATATTTATCTAATCTTTTATCAAATCCATAGTATAAGACTTTTTGTAACGAATGTATAATTTACACAAAGAAAGGTTTTCAAGCATATAATTTTACTTTCTGTAAAAGAACAAATCAATAAAATATTATTCTAAATTTATGAAATTTATGAATGTTTCAAAAATTATAGAATAGAAAATTCCTATATTTATTTGCTGCTAAATTATTTTATGCAAGCTAAATAAAATATAACAAACATTGAATATTATGATGTAAAATATTTTTACATGCAGTTCAACTCGTAATAAATCTATATAAAGTGTTACGTTGGGTCAAAGAAATGTATATTAGATAAAGTATAATAATCATCAGTGAATTATCAATATGTAACTTTGTACTTAAATTGAAAAAATAATCTTAATGAAAAAAACTAATGTTGTTAATATATTTTATTTAATTAAATATATTTATACTCTGTATCGTTGCCTTTGTATAATTTAAAAAAATACTTTCTGAGAAAAAAAAGTTTCCAAAATGATAATTTCTTTTTTAAAACGAGCTCCATCAGTCACTGAGAGGTTTTTCTCTCGAAACTGGTAGACGGCAGATGCTGGGTTAGAGCCCAATTGCGGCCGTCAACGCAATCGTTTGGAGTTTCCCTTGGTTTTCTCTAAACCTTTCATTTCCTTGCTTAAATACGGGTTTAGAAAGACCTCCACGGAAACTCCCCACCCCCTTAGGGCCTATATCTCTCGTACTGATTATTTGCCGTCACAAATACAACTAAACAACCTTTTAAAAATGTATATTATATAATAAAACTTTTCTCATCTTATTTTGTAATAAATATAAGGTAAACATAAATTAGTGTCTCAAATTTATAGGGCTATTAAAACAAAACAAAAAATAGAGCAACCTTGTTACTCAATGGATATAAAAAATAACACTTAACCCTTTGGGGACGAGCAACACGTATACGTGCCGCAAAAAGGCTTAAGAATCCTTGTTTATCCCCACCAGTAAAACTTTACGGCAAAATTTGCTTTAATTTATCGGAGCATTTTCTCATTTTAATAGGATGCAAATTTCTATTTTTTAAAATCATTGACAAAATATTAAAAATTTCGCAAAAAACTCCCGTCGCGAATGGGTTAAAAATTTAAATTCAACACAGTTTTACGTGTTTATTGTGTGCCTCTTCAAAAACATTAACAATATCGAGGCGGTACAATAACTCTCAACATTCACTCATTATCTACGGTGAGACTGAGAATGATTGCAGGTATGCGTGTTCCAAATTCGTCACCGGTAAAAGTGGATCAAATACGTGATTTTTGATGAAGCCTCATATTTTTATGAGGCCACTCTTTAATATTAAAGATATAATGATCATGGCAATACATATATCGATGATATCATGATGATAGTTATGTTTTTCTTTGATGTGTCATGAAAAATATATTGAGGCCTTTACATGGAAGATTTATAACTGTGTTGAATTTAATCTTTCAACTGTTATTTTCAATTTCCGATTTAAAAAAAAGATTGCACCGTTTTTTTATTTATTATTATATCCACTCTATTATACGATACTTTTATAAATATTGTAAACGAAAATACTTAAAGGCGTAAGTCTTATTATACATAAAGTTAAAATTCTAAGCAGAAACGGTTTTATTTTTAAAAGCCTTAAAATATGCAAATATGTTGTTGATAACGATAAAGCAGTCTTTCCATTACATAGTAGCATGACATAATATTATATTTATCTACATACATTAACATCTGGAAGTTTCAAATGTACGTTACATGTAAAGAAATAAAATTTTTAATGTTTAAAAGCCCATTCCAAAAAGTGAAACCCATTTAAATTTTAATAAATTTACTTATAAAAGGCTAAAAGAGTTTTATTGTGAAAGACCTTAAAATATTATTTGGATTATTTTATAACAGTTTTGCATTTACACGATGTCCTGATGTAATATTGAATTTATCTATTTTCATTAATATCTGAATGATATCCATACACGTTTCACCTTAAGAAATAACATTTTGAATGTTTTACAGTCCATTGCAAAAAACAAAGGCCATTTAAATTTCAATAACTTCTCATTCCCCTACAAACTGTTTTTAGTCATTCTAGCAGTAAAAGGCAAATAATAATTTCTGAACGTTATGTCATAGATTGTTTGATGAACCTTTTTTCGTGAATCATTTTTTGTATTTCTATTTAAAGTAATAATTTCATTTTAAAATGTGTTTGTTTGTTATTATTTAAATCATTATTTTTTAGAAAAATTCTCTTTAAGTAGAAAAAAAATATTAAAACATTAGCTGCCAATAAGGGTTTATGAACATACTTATCTACTGTTTTCAGACTTTTATCAATTACCTGATATATTATAAGATCCTTTTTTGAATACTTGGAAAGAAAATATGTAAAGACGTTAAATCATAGATTGTTTCATGAACCTCTTTTCTTGGATCATTTTTCATATTCTTTATTTAAATTAATAATCTCATTTCGAAAAGTGTTTCTTTAGTAGTATTTAAATCGTAAATTTAAAAAAATCTCTTTAAGTAATAAAAATTTTTAAAACATCAGCTGACAAAAAGCGTATATGGATATACTTATCTAATGTTGTCAGATTTTTATCCATTGCCTGCTATATTATTAGATCCTTTTTTTTTAATATTTGAAAAGAAAATACGCAAAGATGTTAAATCATAGGTTGTTTGATCAACCTCTTTTCATGAATCATTTTTCATATTCCTTATTTAAATTAATAATCTCATTTCAAAAAGTTTTTGTTTATTATTATTTAAATCGTTAATTTAAACAGCTATTAGTATTTGAATTCATTAACAATTTCCAATTCATTAACTTTTGAAAAGTTCAAATATGTATTGCATCTTAAACTCATTTTGAATGTTTAATAGTCCACTAACAAAAAGAAGCGTATATCAATACATTTATGTGTTGTTTTTCAGAATTTTTTCAATTAAACTCCATTTTGTAAAATACATTGTTGAATCCTTCAAAAGAAATAACGCATAGATATAAATAATATTTTAAATAATTTTATGAATTCTAGGCAAAAAATAATATTAATAAGTCCTTAAAATATCGTTTTGATAACTTTAGAACAGTTTTGCTTTTACATACTTACCTGATATAATATTAAATTTATCTATATCTATTAAAATCTGAAAGATTCAAATCCGCCTTACATCTTAAGAAATTGCATTTAGAACGCGTAATATCACATTACGCATTTAAATTTCCACAGTTTTCCTTTTTAAAAAGAGCAAAAATCGTTTTATTGTGAAAGTCTTTTAAATATTATTTGTTTTATTTTACGACAATTTAACATTTAGACAGTTGCCTGATATATTTTTGAATTTTTCTATTTTCGTTAATATCTGAATGATATAACATGTGCATTTTATCTTAAGAAATCTCATTTTGAATGCTTAATAGTCCATTAATTTAAATTGTTGTAAAATAAACCTAATGATATACTAAAGAATTTCACAATAAAACTATTTTCGCTCTTTTTTTAAGGATAGTAATCGAAATTTAAACGGGAAATAAACTATTAAGCTTTCTATATGGAATTTATGAAGCTTGTAGTCGGGTAAAAAAAGTTGATGAAAAAATCTGTAATACACCGAATTAGCTCCTTAACATTCAGACACCATGTAAGACACCGAATCAGCTCCACTCATTTAAATTTCAATATTTTATTGTCCTTGAAACTGTTTTTAGTCATTCTAGAAATAAAAGGCAACAATTATTAAGCATTAAATCACAGATTGTTTGATCAACTTTTTTTCATGAATCATTTTTACATTGATTATATAAATTGATACCATTTTCAAAAGTTTTATTTGTTATTTTTTGTTTGTAAGGGATATTTGAAATGAAAATACGTAAAGACATAAGAGATATTTTACATAATGTTGCGAATTCGTAGCAGAAAGAAGTTTCTTTCTGAAAGTCCATAAAATATAGTGTTGATAACTTCACAATAAATTTCCCATTACATAATTGCATGACATTATAATACATTTATCTATATCCATTAACAGTTTAAAGATTCAAATCTTCATTGCATTTTGAATTCCATTTTGAATGCTTTTAATTGTCCATTAACAAAGGGAAGCGTATATCATTATATTTATTTATTGTTTTTAAGAATTTTATCAATTTAACTGTATATTATATAATATATTTTTGATAATTTAAAAAAAAAACGTATAGACATAAATGATATTTTAAACAATGTTACGAATTTCGAAGAAAATTTTTTTTAATTCCTTAAAGTATGGTTTTGATAACTTTAGAGTAGTTTTCCCTTTACATATTTGCTTGACATACTGTTAAATTCATCTATATCTATTACCATCTGAAAGAGTCAAATGCGCCTTGCATCTTCATAAATTTCATTTAGAAAGCTTAATAGTCCATTTTCCGTTTAAATTTCAATTACTATCTTTAAAAAAAAGAGCGAAAATAGTTTTATTGTGAAATTCTTTAATATATCATTAGGTTTATTTTACAACAATTTAACATTTACATAGTTGTCTGATCTAATTTTGAATTTTTCTATTTTCATTAACCGACTTCAAGGAGGAGGTTATGATTTCGACCTGTATGTATTTGTTGTTCACGCATAACTTTCGTAAATATGAACCGATTTTGATAATTATTTTTTTGTTTGAAAGCGTATGGGGCCCATGTGGTCCCATTCAAATTTCATAAAAATCTGTTGATTAGAACTTTTTAAAAAATTAAAACATTAAAATTCAATATCTTTTCGAAGCAATCGACCAATTAGAAACGTTCATTTTTCATGTTTTTAAGTTACACTTACATAGACACACGATCTTTTCAAAGTGTGATATCCTAACGGGACAAGATTCACTTTTATTAACAGTGTACACTGTAAAAAAATTGACCCTTTTTCTGCATAATCACTCCCCCGTTTTTATAGAATATCTCTCTCTTGACCCATGAGAATTCTTCACGATAGGCTGAAGTAATCGTTTTCTATAAAAGCGGTGGATTGACGATGCAGCAAAAGGACCAAATTTTTTACAGTGTGCACTGTAAAAATTTTGATCCTTTTGTTGTATCGTCACTCCCCCGCTTTTATAGAATATCTCTCCTTTCACCCATGAGAATTCTCCATGATACATTGTTAAAAATTTGACCCATTTGCTGCAGCGTCACACCACAGGTTTTATAGAACATGTCTTTTATGACCAATGAGAATGCTTCGTGACGATGACCGTAGCAAAGTAATCGTTTTCTATAAAAGCGGCAGACTGATGATGCAGCAAAAGGCTCAAAGTTTTTGTAATGTAATTGGGACAAGCGTCTGTAAAAGAAATATTTGGGAATCAAATGCTGTCACTCTCTTATAGAGGCAGCCAGGGATAGGTAATGAGTTTCAGATTCCTCATCGAATACGCCACCGCTCATTTCCGATTACAGTGTCACTGTAAAAAATGTGACCCTTTTGCTGCATCGTCACTCCCCTGCTTTTGTAGAATATCTCTCTTTTGACCCATAAGAATGCTTCGTAATTGGGTGAAGTAATCGTTTTCTATAAAAGCAATAGAGTGATGATATAGCAAAAGTGACAAATTTTTTACTGTGTAGGATTCCTCGATATGAATATGACGACACATGTAGCACAGTATCTAATTGGTTGAAACGATTCTGGACAAAAACGAGTCACCAAGCATTTTGTTGAGCGGGCAATTTTCGTCAATCTTGTTAACTTCTCATACGAGTACAATCGAATTCTTCCAGGAAATCATCATCAAATCCCATAATAAAAAACGCCTGGCAATGGCAATGCACTGTTAAAAATTTGCAACTTTTGCTGCATCGTCACTCCATTTCTTTTATAGAATATCTTTATTTTTATCAATGAGAATCCTTCATAATGCATTTAACTAATCGTTTTCTACACTGTTAAAAATCTGCTGCATTTTGCTGCAACGCACTCCCCTGCTTGTATAGAAAACGGTTACTTGGCCGTGAAATGGCGCTTTCTCATTGGTTGGAATAGAGATATTATATACAAGTGGTGGAGGGCGTTGCAGCAAAATACAGCAGATTTTTAACAGTGTATATAAGCGGTGAAGTGATGATACACTGTTAAAAATCTGAAGCATTTTGTTGCAACGCACTCCGTCGCTTGTATATAATGTCTCTACTGCGACCTATGAGAATGCTCCTTAATACAGTCAAGTAACCGTTTCCTATACGTGCGTAGCAAAAAAATGCAGCAGATTTTTAACAGTGTACAGCAAAAGTTTCAAATTTTTAACAGTGTAGTTGGGACAAAAGCGTCTGTAAAAGAAATATTTGGGAATCCAATGCTGCCACTCTCTTATAGAGGCAGCCAGGTATTGGTTATGAGTTTCAGATTCCTCGTCGAATCGCCACTGCTCATTTCCGATGCCATTACTGCCTGTATAGGTATTAGATTGTTGCTGTTTATCGATTGAAGCATAATGCGATTTTTGCTAAAATCTTTCCTTTTTCTGAGGGTGTGTTCAGCAATGTCACCGGTAAGTAACCGGTAAGATTGGTTAGTTACCAATGCGTTCAGTGCTGTAACCGGTAAGCAACCAACGTCGTTCAGCACAAGTGACCGATGTGACCGGTAAGTGACCGAACTAACCGGGGGAAAAATCTTGGTTAGTTAGGTCACGTGATCGGTTACATGTTATTTAGTTAAAAATAAATGGCAACTTCAAATCAACAGGCGGTAGATTCGGTTTCGTTTTCTGTTGTTCGATGTCAAAATGGAATATAGATGGCGCTACATGACATAACTAACCAGTGCGTCCAGAGAATCAGTCAATTGGTTAGCTACCGGTTACTTACCATTCCGGTAAGTTACCGGTTACATCGGTCACTTTGGTAAGTTCGCTGAACACGCCCTGAGTGAAGGGGGAGTACTTTTGACTGACTACACTAGAAAAGCATTTACCTATACCTTAATATATGAAGTCATCTTGCTGCGTGCTCATATATGGAAGCACTATGTCGCCCTCTTATGTGTAAGGACAGTTTACTTGATGGATCGTCACCTTTTGATACTAACTTTCGATGACCGTAGGATTCGATGCAGACTAAGATCTCATAAAGGCGGTAGCTTTTCGAAGTGGCAGATCTTGTCTGAAGAAGTTACCATACAAAGAAATTCTTAAGATTCACAACGATACTAACCGATATTGTAAGTGGTTTCAGAAAAATTGACAATCAAACAGTGACAAGTAAACTGAATACATCAGAACTTAGCAAAGTGCGTACATTAGTAATGCATTGCAAAGAACTATCGTGTGCCAGTACACATAATTATGTATTACAGTATGCATAACTAAAAAGTAGGAAATAAAATAAGCTTTTTAAGAAAAAAATATCAACCGACTTCAAAAAAGCGCTAAAAAGAATTAAATAATTCTTTAAAATTCTCTAATGACAAAACGTTATCCAATAAGCACACATCGGATATCAGGTACCGGCATAAAAAACGGTTAAATTTAATATGTATAATTTAATATCCACCAAACATAGATTTTAGAGATAATATTATTTTACAAGAGATGAATTGAAATATTTATGATTTATTTTATGAATATATACATATAAAAAGTAATGAATTACTTTTTGAAGTTGGTGCCAAACTATTTGATGTATATTAAGAATTGTATCTAAATTATGCCTAGTACCATAATTAAAATGGGGATAATCATTATCGATTGTGATTGTTTGGCACCAACTTCAAAAAGTAATTCATTACTTTTTATATGTATATATTCATAAAATAAATCATAAATATGTCAATTCATCTCTTGTAAAATAATATTATCTCTAAAATCTATGTTTGGTGGATATTAAATTATACATATTAAATTTAACCGTTTTTTATGCCGGTACCTGATATCCGATGTGTGCTTATTGGATAACGTTTTGTCATTAGAGAATTTTAAAGAATTATTTAATTCTTTTTAGCGCTTTTTTGAAGTCGGTTGATATTTTTTTCTTAAAAAGCTTATTTTATTAATATCTGAATAACATAAGGTGCACATTGTATCTTAAGAAATTTCATTTTGAATGCTTAATAGCCAATTAACAAAGAGCACCATCCATTTAAATTCTAATAACTTATTTTCATTGAAACTGTTTATAGTCATTGCAGAAGTAAAAGGCAATAATTCATAGGAATTAAATCATAGATTTTTTTCATCAACTTTTTTTACCTGACTACAAATAAAGGTTATGTGTTTCGCGCATGTCTGGATATGTATGTGAATTTATTTATACCCTCAAAACATCCCAATGATTTGATGGATTTTAATGAATCAAGTCTCTATCTATTCATTTTAACCGCCCAATGGTTAGAGACCACGTGTTGTTTTCACAAATTCAAAATGGCAGTCATAAAATGCAAAATGGCGGTAAAGTAAAAAAAAGTCGCACCAAGTTGAGTGGCATTTCATTGCATAGGTCTTTTAAAATGAAGGCGAAATATATATTTGAATTGAAATTTGAGTGAAATACAGGGTCATGAAAAATCGAAGACTATGGGAAATATGATTACCAATATCTCGGCAACTAATTATACGATTGACTTCATTTTTTATGCAAAATTTATATTTTTATTGTCTTTTATACTCACTCCTTAAAATAATCAATTTCATAAACTTTTAAATACCTTTCGTCAGAACGAGTATTTCTACAGTCTGAAAAACAAAACAGTTCCGAATAATCAAGGATATTGCGGGCAATAACAAATACAATAGGTTTCTTTCAATTATTACATACTAAGTAAACACTAAATTTAAAATCTCTGTCTAAATTTATTCTCAAGATAGCACGTTTACAGACACACAAACAGACAGACGCACGACATTTATTTTTCTATTAATATGTTTTTTTTTTTTTTTTTTTTTTTTTTTTTGTAATTTCTAGTATCTGAAGCGTGTAAATCCGTCATTTTTTCTATTTTAAAGCGATTACAAGAATTAACCTATACTATGTATTATGGGTAAATAATAAAAGGTACGGCATCATTACATGAATGGAAGTCAAGCGTAAACTAGTTAAATTTTAGGAATTTTGAATACCTAACAGGAGTCAAATACTAGCATTTAAGAAATTGTGCACAATTTTTTACAAGCTATACTTTTTGATAGTTTCAATAAATATTCTCCGCATACCTTACAGTATTTGTACTTATCCATACAAAAAATAATATAAACAAGGGTAGATAATTTGCTTTTGCTTTTAAAATATAAAATTTTAAAAAGGGGTTTTATGAAATAAAAATAAAAAATTATTATCAATTACACAGCGAAAAATTTGGAATTGAAATAATTCAGTAATTTTTTTTTTACCAATTGACAATTTTTGGGATTTTTATAAATAGCAAATTTCGCAACATATTTCTGCAAACAATTAAGAAATTTTATTTTTTTTTATTTTTTTTTTTATTTTTTTTTTTTTTATAAACTGATTGACTATAGTAAAGAACAGTGGAGGAGATTTTCATCAATAACTGATTGACGAATTTGATATTTTTTCATGGAAAAATTTACAAAATTTGCATTTATTTTCGACTATGGATTAAAGATGCGATTTTTTCCTTATGTATAAAAGACTGGAATTCGCGATTTTTTTTTCATCTTAGAGATACATGAAATTTACGATTTATTTCTTCAACAGAAAAAAACTCATTTGGAAGAAATAGCTGTGAATTATGTAATACTTCGACGAAATAAAAAAATAAATTTAAAAAAATCAAAGAACTCGACTGCGTAAAAAGCTACAAAGCAGAAAATAAAGAATTACATTACAACAATAAAAAAACCCCGACTGTGTAAAAAGCAAACTAAAAAGAGGGAAACAATATAACATAGGAAAATAGTAAAGTGTATAATGGAAATCCTTTTTACATGAATAATTGCAGACGGAGACATCAGCTTAATGTTTAGGTAAGTACTGCAGTTCCTGCTACCTACATGCTTAATTCCCACTTTTTGATTTTTGTAATTTAATACAGTCGAGTCTCTATATAACGAAATCCACCGTTCCAGTAAAAAATTCGCTGTATAGAGAAATTCGATGTACAGAGAATGATGTTAAAAGTCTTATTTAATGTGTGAAATTTGAACAAATATTATTTTTGATCTTTTGAATTAAGAATTTTAAATGTTTAAAAGTAAGTATTAAACTAACATTTTATTTATTAATTATTTAAGCTGTTTCAAAAAAGAGAACCGACATTTACTTGAAAGCTTAATGAAAATCAAATAAGGAAGACTTGCATTAATTTCAGACCAAGAAATCTGTAATTTTTTGTTGTTTTGATTTTAAAATTGTTACGCTGTAAAAAAAAAAAAAAAAAAAAAATATTATTTAAATTTTAGCAAGGAATGAAAAATTGTAGTTAACATTTTCCTCCATTTGAAGGCCTCTCTTATGTACCTCTCATTGATTCCTCTCTAACATGTGTATCAATCCAATTGACTCTGTTTTGAAAAGGATGTGGAAAGTTGTGTGGGAGATGGCGGTAAATTCGTTGAATTTAAAGAACAAGGAGAGAAGTAATATATAAAAAAAAACTCAGCACCGACGATAAATCAAAAATAAGTGTTGGAAAATTGATTCCACATGATTTTGAAGCTTTTCTAAAACTGAATAAATTAAGGCCAATTTATGAAAAAAATTCGTTATATGGAGATAGATATTTCTCTATATAGAGACTGTTTTTAATGTAATAAAGCGAAAAGGGGAACGTTCCTAATAAAAATTCGTTATATAGAGAAATTCGATGTATGGAGTTTCGTTATAAAAAAAAACTCGACTGTATTTTATTTCATGATTCATTTTTATATTTCTTAACTTAATTGATAATCCCATTTCAAAACTTTTGTTTGTTATTATTTCAATAATTATTTTATAAAATTATCTTTAATCCCTCCATGACGAGCATCTCTTCTAGAATTGTTAATTAATTTTTTATCAGCAGCTTTCGACAATACAAATTGTGGCTTAGTTAAATCGAGAAAATATCCTTATTAAATAAGATAAATTTTACAATAAAAAATAACTGGTGGGAATAATAAAAGATTCTGAGTAACTTTGTATGTCACATATCCGTGACGCTCATCCTGACAAGGTAAATAGAGAAAAATATCATATATAAGCTGACAAGAAACTTATAAATATCAATAAGTCAGTAACACTATTTCTTAGTCCACACAACGTCAAAGAATGTTCCTTTATATTGCTGTGCTGCCACCACCGGTATAACTGCGTGACATCGAGCACGTTGTGAGGAAGATTATCAAGAAAAATGTTAAACTTATTCAATTAAAATTGACGAACAATTTATTTACACCTTACTTACATATAAGAAAAAATTTTTGACAATTAAGAACTCGGATATAGATGATCCGGTCGCATTTTCAGAAAGAATCACGTTTTGAGCACCAGCTTTGGCGAGTTGGCGAAAGCGTAAACGTTCGGCTAGGTGCATCGCCAAACACAAAATAAACTAAATTCAAACATGTCATAAAACATATGATTAATAGAATTATATTTATTACAAGAGAATCTTTACTACTGCTTTTAATTAACTTCTCAATTTCTTCGAACATAGCGAGTTTAGGAAATAATATTTTTGAATTGAGAAAGAAAAAACTGTTTAGATGTTCTGTGAAATTTAAAGCATTTTAATCTGAAAAAGCTCTTTGTTTTAAGCTATGTTTTAATCGTAAACAACGGTGAATAACATTTCCTCATATTATAGTCTTTGCTTGATAACATTTACGGAAAAACAAATGAACAATAAGGGTGATCTCTTTGCAGAAGGAAGGGTTGCTATTCGCTAGGCGTTTGACGTTACAAACAAGAAAGGGTGCGTAGCATTGACTTCTTCACCTCCGCGCCAATCGTTGTCTGGCAATAAGGAGCTCAAAACGCGATTCTTTCTGAAAATGCGATCCGGTCCGATACTGAGTTGCAAACAGCAAATACTTTCTGTGCAGTCGGTCCACTTATTAAGGTATTTTATATCCCTCTCACATCATGTTAGTTAAAATAAATTTAATGGCGATCACTCTTGATCTTCCCGTGCACTGGCTATATCAGCCAGATCCTCACGTAATCTAAACCACTTTCCGTCGAGAATTTGGCTCATGGAAAAACGGCTACCCCCGTTGGTATCTACCTCATAACTGACCTTCTCTCAGCTATCCAACTTCTCTCCAAAAATAAATTGTGGGGAAACCCCGCTGTCAACATAAATCAATTCTCTAAAACTTCTCCTTTCAGCCAAATAGCCCTGGACTTCATTGTTTTCCTTATTTGATTTGTGCATTTTGAGTAGGCAGTAGAATTGTAATTCAGTGATACCTAAGAATTGTTCATATAATACTATCTAACTATAATTTCTCAGATTAACTTCAAGGTAAGAAAATATATTATTTTACACCTTAAGTACGTATGTACATACATTATGTTATGTACAATACATAAGTCAAAAGATAATATCAGACAACCGCAATCCTCAATAGCTACCAGCCCATTAACGTCAGAAACCTGACAAAGTCACTGTAATATCCATTGCTTTCAAACTTAACAATTTTCTTCTATGTTATGCGATATTTTTTGAATAATTGGAAAAAATAATGTGGATATACATGAGTGATATCGTTTATCAAGCTATAGATTCTAAGTACAGTAAAACCCCTATAATTCGGATTAACTGGGACCAGACCCAATCCGGATTATCGAAAATCCGGATTATCCGGAGAATTAGAAACAAATGAAATAAAATAAAACATACTTACAGAAAATCACCTTTATGTTAAACTGAAAAGTGCCTGAATTCAATGCTGCATCTTTATAAATATCAATAATTTACTGAAAGTGATATTGTAGAAGCGTTTTGTCACAATAACAAGGAAACAGACCTATAGGCTGACAAAGATCGGAAAGCTATCCTTATCAGACAATGGGTCTTATAGGGACTATTTTACAGTGGTTTCTTGCAATGCTCGAAGTAAAAATTTGTTGTGCAGTGATTTTTTAGGACATTTCTAAGTGGTTTAAATTGAAAACTGGGAAAATTGAATTGCGAAACTTAGTGATACATCGTTGTTTCTTTAAAAGATAACATCAAAGAATTTAAATAAGAAAGCTTAAGGTATTCTTCCGAAAAGATTTCAGAAAAAGTTTTTTTTCATTCAAAATAAGACGCTGAAACAAGTTAATGTTATTGAAATTAGCCAATCGCATCTCAAATTTGAAAAAAAAAGTTACCAAGTCGATCCGGATTATCCGGAGATCCGGATTAACGGGGTCCGAATTAGCAGGGTTCTACTGTTTTTTTTTTTTTTTTTTTTTTTTTTTTTTACTATGAAAGCTGTTAAATATGATGTGGATTACTTTATAACACTTTTCCTTTTATAAAATCGCATGACATAATACTGATTTTTTTTACATCCATTCAAGTCTGAATCTGAAAAATTGAAAAGCATCATAGGAAATTTCTTTTCAAATGCTTTACAGAACATTGCAAAGAGTATAGACCATTTAAATATCATTTAACTTAACTTTATTTTCCTGTAGAAGTTGTGTGAACTTTTTTACAATGAAAGGCAAATACTTTTTTTTGTTTTTGAACAGCTGTGAAATTGTGCAAGATTCCTTCTAAGTGTAATATAAAATGTCTCTACTTTTAAAGCGACTTTTCAAACGCCAAATAAATAATAAGCAAGAAAGAAAAAAAATGCACCAAGAAAAGATTATGAAACACTTTCCGTCACATTCAGAATTTGTGTGGAAAAACATCACTGTTTAATAAGTTGGCAGATGACATCTGATTGAACCATTTGGAAACTTATAACACATTTGAAAACTATTATTTTTGGTAACTTTATTTTTGATTTCAACTATTCCCATTTAAAATCGAAAAATTATCAAAATATTTTAAATATTTGTGTCTATAAACCATACAGGGTGAGTCATAAATATCGAAACAATAGGCTATATCCTTAAATATTGCCCCTAGACCCATACTTCCAATTGCAAATATTCATAAAAAAGGTATATTTTTTGATAAGATAAGTTGCAACTCCATGAGGGGTCTATTTGAAAAAATACGAAAATTAGCTTTTCATACGGCCCCCGTTAGCAAAACTTTCCTTATCCAGTCCTGAATAATACACAAAAAGTTGCATCTTCATATCTTCAAAAGTCACAGGGTTATAGCCGTTTGAATAATTCATCATGATTTAAGGGATTAGACACAAATTGAAATGCGTGCAATTCAAAAGATAATGTTACTTTAACAGTTCTGGGAAACATGTAAAAAATCTATCGTTTGAGTTAGAATTTTGATTGTTTTTCTTTTTTTATTTGTGATGGTTAGCCATATAATTTGCTAAGAAAATCACATCCTAAAATTTATCATAAAATATATAAAAATTTCATATGATTAGTACTGGTTTAAATGGGATAATTAAAAATTGTTATAACTCCAAACATTATTTATCGGATTTCAATTTCTTTCCATTTAATTAAAAATGAAAATCTGATTTTAGTTTAGGCCCCACCAGTGGCCGAGACGTTCTGACCTCTCAACTGGTAGACGGCAGGTGCTGGGTTCGAACCCAATCGCGGCTGTCGGCCTAACCGTTCGGAGTTTTCGGTGGTTTTCTTCGAACCTTGCGTAAATACGGGTTAGGTTCCCTTAGAAAGACCCCCACGAAGGGCACTCCCCCACTGGCCTATATCCCTAGTGTAGATAATCGAACGACAAAATCAAACCAAACCAAACTGATTTTAGTTTTATTTCGGGGGTTTTGTTTTTCAAAATTAATTTTAGAACTATTAAAAATAATTGTTGAAAAAATAATATAACTTTTAAAAAAATCATATTTTTAAAAGTAATAAATTTTTCAATTTTGCCCGAAACAAAACTAATGTAAAGTAATTAAAATTGACACGTTTCAAGTTTGTACTTTTTTCTTTAACAATTTCTAACTTTTAATAAGGTCTGCATTGGACGAAATTTTCAATCCCGGTCTCGAGCAATCCGTATTAAAATCACTGTCTCTGACTGACCTAATACGACCTTGAAATAAGTAAAATTTAGTTCGATCAAAATTTTTACAAAAACCACGTAGATTTTAAAATTGCTTTTATTTTACAGAAAAAAATAATAAAATAAAAAAAACTTTAAAATTTATTTTTTTTAAGAATTGTATATTTAAATGCTAAAAAATTAAACACAATAAAACTAGAAAAAAAATCTGCCTATGACGGAATTCTGTTTTAAATAGAAAACCTGTTGATCCATACAAAATTAATACAATAATATGTGAGAAAAATAAACTCCATTTAACCATCCTAGGTAGGGCATTTGTCTATTACGTATTTTTTCTTTCCTATGTGATTCCGTCTTAAAAGGTTTTACTGTATAACATTTTTCAAAGTCTCCAACGCACGGGATATGGATAAAGAATATTAAAATATAAGTGAAACATTTAGGTATAAACAGAGATTCATTGATAAAATAAATATATCACAGCCTTTCGCTCTTCTTTAATAATAAGAAATATAAATATAAAAAACGAAAACTATAATAAGTATTTTTGATCAGAACTCCTCCATACGAAACAATTTTTAACTACACTAAAATAAATTACTAGGTAGAAATTCACCGCTAAGCCGGGCTATGATTTAAACTTCCTTCCAGGCTGGTCCGGATTATGATTTTAACATTTTTCTATGCTGGGCAGAAATTTTTTCCCTATGGGTCGGTTTGGGACCGGACCTATATATTTCGTTCCATGCAGACCTCGAGTGTTAACGATCAACATTTTGAAAACAAGTTTTGATTTAAATCAAAACGCTCCTTTATTATGTCTAAATTAGAGGCACGGTCTTAAATCGACATTTAATACAAACAATTTGTTGACGATCCCTCATTTGTTTTGTTACCGATTCAAATATTCTTTGTTTACAGACATGGTAAAGTGGTGCAAGTCACGAATTTTGGAGAATTTTTTATTTTAATATCTCTGTCAGGTTTTCTGATACGGAGAAGAAACTTTTGTTGTTCAATTTAGGAATGGATAAGGAATAATTTCCTAATTGGGAATTTTGTTCTACGAGGGCAGTATAAAAATTTAATTTTCGTATTTTTTCAAATAGACCCCCCATGGAGTTGCAACTCAACTTATCAGAAATTTCACCTTTTTTATGAATTTTTGCAATTGGAAGTATGGGTCTAGAGGCAATATTTACGTAGATAGCCTATTGTTTCGATATTTATGACTCACCCTGTCTATGCATGCAAAAATTGAGTCCAGTAGAGGAATTCATACCACAATTAAACATTTTCTTTTGGCAATTTCCATTAATATAGAGAAAGGTTCATAAATTCTTTTGTACAACCCTGTATAGGAGATATAGACTTTTATGCACAACAAAAAACCCGTAAAAATTAGTTTAATTTATAAACGCTTCTCGACTTAAAAATTAGCGTCCAGAAATTATTTTGAAATATAGTAGTGTAACCATTTTTGTGTATGTATTCCTATATATGAACGATGAACGCACAGTTCTATTCTATAGTAATAATCTTATAATGAAAGTCAGTTTATTTATATCAATTATAGCACATCTTAAATAGTATATTGATTAACATACACTGCAAACGATTTTTCCCCATTGATCATTATGTAACGGAACTGTTTTGAATACACCTGTAAATAAGCTACTAATGCTACACACCTCATATTCAATACCGAACATGCCAAGGTAAAACACCATTAATTTATACAAATTGCCTGTAAATCCGTGCCTGTTTATAGGAGTTAGAGCATGGACAAACAAATCAAATTCTTAGATACTTTTCTAATTTGGTAGAAAATGTTAAAAATGTTTACATGAGATCACATTTGCTGCAATACGTTGATTAAATTTAAAAAAGAGCGCATAAAAATTGCGAACAGAATATTTATTTCATAATAAATATGTTTCAATACTGACCTAAAAAACCTTTTAAAATATAGAAATTCTATTTATATAGATAGTTGAAATATAATTTAAAATTTACAAATATATTCGCATCTAAATGATCCAAATCATCTTAAAAAATCGCTATTGTGAATGCTTTAATAACGCATTACAAATATTGCATTTAACATACACAGCGCATTTAAATTTCAATAACGCTGATTTCTTTCGCAATTCTACATTTGGCAATTGCACTTCATCTTTCTACAAATAAGAGATAAATAGAATTCTTAAACATTCAAGCATGTAGGTTATTTCTAAATTTATTCGTTGATTTTTAAGCTTATTTTAGACAATATGTCTTTGAAATAGAATAAATACAATCAAATGAGAATCTGAAGAATGTAAAGAGAACATAATGTATCGATTTCAAATGATTTTATAAGTATAAATAAATATATATTTTTTTAAATAAAGATTTTCTTTTTAACTTCTCAATATAGTTTTCATGGAATAAGATTTCGTTTATCTCTATCCATTAACGTGTGCATTTTACCTTAAAAAATGCTATTTTGAAATCTTAAAAAACCCACTTAAAAGATAGGAACTTATTTAAATCTAAACAGACTTTTTTAAAGAATAATTCTATTATATTATTCTGTATATAAACGGTTAATGAAATGTTGAGACATTCAAACACAAGTTATTTCTTTTTATATTCATTTGTCATATATATCTTTTTTTTTTTTTTTTTTTTTCGAACAACATACTCGTATTTTCAAATGTTTTTATCATTATTTTAAAACTATTTTATGGAGCATTTGTCCTGAAATCTGGAAGAACAAGTTTCAACGGCTATTAAACAGACTATAAATAAACAAGGGCATTTTAAATATTACAAATTTGAATTTTCGGTAGATCGGTGAATATTTAAAAATATGGTAATTGCAGTCTGCACAATAATTTTCCTATTAAATTTTATATAATGCAATTGCTTTTGATTCGTTCTAGTAAAAAATATTCTTAGAAGTATTTTTAAGAGATATTACATGGCTAATAACATAAATAAAGGGATTAAAAACTTAGAATTTTAGATTTACTGCGGACAGAAACATACAGGCAAGGTGTGTCTATATTTAATACAGGCACACTTTTTGTGAAAACATGTCTTTCGGAATCTCTGACCTTTAAAACGTGTAAAATATTTGAAAACCGGAATTCAAAAATTTGCACGAATCCAACATATATATATATATATATATATATATATATATATATATATATATATATATATATATATATATATATATATATCTTACTTTTCCATGAACACGTTCCTGCTTAATTTCTCATAATATTTTTTTTAATTTATTTAAATTTAATTTAAAAGCAAAATGATTTATATCTTTAATGGAAAAACATTTGAAAATAACACTCCATTTAACATTATTGACTACATTATTTTCATTTTTTCTTGTATGCAAATAAATATGATTTTAACAGTGCTGGCCGATTTATCCGATTTTAACTTTTTTTTTTTTGTCTTTGATAATAAACATCCATCTGTTTTATTTCTGATTATCAAACTACTTATTTATAAAATATTTTTTAAAAAATTTCACGCCTCGACTAAAATGTAAATCATAAAAAATAATTGCATGAAACTCGATTTGTCAATTAATTTCATTTACAAAGAATTTTCTGACAAAGCTTCTAAAAACATAATTCAATAATTTATACACATATCTTTTGTTTTTCTGGTTGTTGTTGTTTGTTTTTATTACACCGATTCTGCTTTCTTTTGCTTAATTATTTTTAATTTTACTACTTACATTTTTTTTTTTTTTTTTTTTTTTTTTTTTTTTTTTTTTGTACAAAGTACATCGATTCCCAATGGATCAATATTTAAATATAAGGCAACTTTCATTGATATTGAAATTTAATTCTTTTTCTTTTATTAAACCAATAATAACAGTTTTAATGATTTAAATATTGTCCAATTTAAATGCTTTTCCTCTCTAAATTTAAGCATTAATCTATTCTAATGATGGTTTTGAATATTATTTGACAGCTTCAAATTCCATAAAATCTTACGCTCCGTCTAGTGTATTTTCTATCAATCTAATGTAAAAAAAAAATCACACTTTGATTAAAACATAAATCATCAAAAAATAATTGCATGAAACTTAATTCGTCAATTAGTTTCACTTAGTGAGAATTTTCTGACAAAGCATTTAAAAACACAATTCAATCATCTGTACATATATCATTATTATTCTTTTTTTATTAGTCTTCAGTTACACCGATAGTGCTTTCTTTTGCTAAATTATTTTTCAATTTTTTTCTATTTAGATTATTTATTTTTGGCAGAATACTTCGTATCTCAATGGATCCATATTTGAAAATAAGGTACCTTTCATTGATAATCAACATTATTTCTTTTTCTTTTATTATACCAGTAATAACAGTTTTAATGATTGAAATATTATCCATATAAATTGCTATTATTGCTCTCCAAATGTAAGCATTAATCTGTTTTATTGATGGTTCTTGAATATTTTTTGACAATTTTAAATTCCATAAAATCTTACGCTCCGACTAAAGCGTAAGTCATTAAAAATACATTGGCCTCCAAATGTTAAGGTACAACATGTTTTTCGAAGCTCGCCAGAAAAAAATAGCTGTCAGATTAAACTTCATAATTTATATGAATGGTAATAATAAGTTTTAAAAAAGTTATTCAAAAATTACAGCTACCACTTTTATTTTATAGAAAAGAATAATTATTTTTGAATGAGAAAAAAAATATGCGAAGCTTGCGTTATTTCGCATGTAAGTTTTGTTGTACTTGAACTATTGTTGTCAGTTTTGCTCAGAATGACCAGTAGAGCCTAGAAATGTCTAGAAGTCGTTTGTCCGATTCATTAAGCTTGCGGGCGGTAGGATGGATGGAAATCGGGTTGTCATACGCCGATATTACTAGACGGCCCTATGTGTTTCGCAAGTGTAGTCCAACGACTCTAGGATCAGTATAAATGCGAAAATTCTGTGTCCAGAAGACATGCTCCAGGCCGCCCATGTGTTACAGCGCCCGCAGAAGAGCGGTTTCTAGATTTGTCGGTCCAAAGGAGACGACGCACTGTGTTGCCGCAACTCATTGCAGACCACTTTGCAGCATCAGGGAAAAGAATCTTCGCTACTACGGTAGGAAGATGTCCCCACAATGCAGGTATCTATGCAAGGCGACCAGTTGTGTATGTCCCCCTCAACAGACGACAGAGAAGGGCCCCCTTATGTTGGGCTAGAGACCATGTTTCCTGAACCAGACAACAGTGGGCTTCTGTACTCTTCACAATCGAGTCCAAATTCACACTGAAGAGCGATTCAGGACTTCTTCTGATCTGGTGAGAACAATGCACTCGATACTATCAATCAAACACTCTTCAAACATTCATGTACAGAAACGGTGGAATCATAATTTGGGCAGGGATCTTACTCGGAGTCCACACTGACCTGCATGTGTTCCATGGAGGAACTCTGACTGCTGCAAGATATCGGGATCAGATGCTTGATTCATATGTAAGCCCATATGCCGGTGCTATTTGCAATGGTTTCATTCTAATGGATGATAATGCGAGACCACACCGAGCTGTGGTTTTTGAGGATTATCTTGAGGATCACAGTTTGGAGAGAATGAAATGGCCAACTTACTCTCCAGACTTGAATCCGATAGAACATCTTTTGGACTATCTTGGAATACAGGTTGCGGATTTAAACCCTCTTCCAAGATCATTAAATGAGCTGGAACAAGGCTTACTCCATGTCTGGTCAGCGCTACCTATTTCGGTGTCCGACAATTTAATTGAGATCTTGGAAAGTCGATGCTGCCAATGCATTCAAGTCCGGGGTGGGTATATTCCGTATTAGAATAAGTTTTTTAATGTTTTTGTCACATTTTACTGGATGATACTGTGATGCACTGATTTCTCCAAGAATTGAATTTTCCACCATGAGTGCCTTTTTGTCGTAATTTCATTTATACTTTTAAGTTAAATAAATTTCTATGTCGCATTTAATAAATAACAGTTTAGCGCACATCTCCTCCAAATTTGTTGATTCTATATTCATTCATTTGCAAATTAGACACAAAAAACCGTTTGTACCTTAACTTTTGGAGTCCAGTGCATTTGTAAGAAACTTTATTTGACAATAAATTATCCTTAATCCTTCCGGCCCTGGTGCACTATTAATAGTACATAAATTTTCTTCGAGTATTGTTTTGTCTTTTCAAATATTTAGTTACATTCTGCATATAAAAATTATAGTATTTGACTATGCCTTTCTTATTGCAACTTCATTTATGTTTTGACATTTAGTAATAACATTAAGTTTACATAATTCTGTAAGCACCATTGGTGATTTCTTTATTTTATAAATCTATTTCACTCTTTAATTTAGAAATATGGGTTATTTTTCTGAGCGAATCTTGTGTAATAAAATGCAAAAAACGTTAGAAAGTTGCAATATCTGTTAATCTTTGTTGTAACACGATATTTTCCAAATGTCTCCAGAAGATCTTACTTAGCCTATTATCACATAAATAAGAATTGAATTGTACAAAAATCTTGTCGTTGGCGGCCACCAAAATACTTATCCATCATGGATATGAATAATATAAAGCATGAAAATAAAACATGCGCATAAGATATTTATGAAATGCATTGCAGTTCCAAAATAAAATTTAAATGTTTTTAACAAAACTTGATCCTATTGAAATACAATGGGAGTCTATGGGAATTTCGCTAAATACCGGAAATAAATCAAAGTTGACGTCACTTTTGGCTAATAATATTTGTTACCAAATTTGGTAGGGATAATCCAGTAGTGCCTGCATAAAAGAAACATCCTCATAATTCCAAAAATGATAATCATGTTAGCTAGCAGTTTACTGCGTCGAATTAAGCGTCGCATTTTAAATTAAAAGATATCTTTGAACTGAAAAAAATACATGGTCATTAAAAATTGAAGAGCATGGAAAATAGGATTACAAATATCTCGCCAACTAATTATCCGATTGACATCTTTCCTTATGCAAAATTTATGAGGGTTTTTTTCTTCATATTTACTATTTGAAATAAGCAACTTCGGAAATTTTTATGTATCATTTATCAGAGTCCAAAAAAAAGGTTCCTCATAATCAAGATTACTTATATTCAATAGGCTTCTTCCTTGTTGCATACTAATTACGCACCAAATTTCAAGTCTCTATCTCAATTTTATTTGGGATATAGGGCATTTACGGACAGACACACAGACAGACAGACGGACGGCATTTTTTCTTTTTTAAAATATGTTTTTCGGAATCTCTGGTGTCTAAAACGTGTAAATCAGTCATTTTTTTCCGATATTTTAAATAATTGCAAGATTTACTATATACTATGTATGATGGTTAAGTAATATACTACGTATGATGGGTAAGTAATAAGTACATTCATTAGATATCAAAAAGTGAGATAATCTTTAAACTTCAGCAAGTCTATTTTAATTGCTACCATTAACATTATTAAAGTAAAAATAATTTTGTCGGACGCTCCTCTCAGTCCACCAAACTTAGAAGAATGTCCTAGGTAGTTTAAGCTGCCACCACCGATATTAATGGGTGATATCGGTCACCTGCTGTGAGGATTGGGTAAAATAACACTGACGCTGTTAATGAACTGAACTAACAGTTTATTTAAGATATAGATATGTACACAAGAAACAATATTTACAACTATCTACAATTACAACTCGGATATAGATGATCCGGTTCAACATTAAACTAACTACAATAAACGTTGGTTGTGTACCGTTCAACTTACACTTTCTTCCTCACACTCAACACACGTTAGATACGCTTTATCAGAGATTACTGCAGAATCTCAATACACAAGGGTACCAGGCCTCACTTCTCGACCTATAACACTATCCACCGGGACGCCTTGTCCCACGCTCAAAATATACACTATCCAACAGGACCACAAATCCTGAGCGACCTATCGGTCTCAACGCCAAGCGAGAACTGTCTAACCTCTCCGTCCAGAGTTGACCTTGTCAGAGATCTTCCTTCCCCCAGCAGGGCCTCTTAGAGTTCCTCCATTGGTTCAATTCCGCATACCAACCTTGAGTCATGACATCTACTGTTTACACATCACTTAAATACTAAATGACAGCTGAGCCATGCCCCGTGGTCATCACTTCCATTCAGCATCGAGTGCGTCATCCGCACACCTGCGCCTGGATAACCACCTGTCATTTGTCATTATAAGAAAAGAAAGAAAGGTATTTCGAGCTTCACGGATACACAACCCACAATACATAAAAATATTCAGATGAGGAAATGTTATTCCTTTCTAATTCAGGGTAGATGTCTTCTAGGAACCTGACACCCCCCACCTTAGCGGAAAATATGCCTCTTAGGGGCTAATTTTCCCCAAACATATAATAATATTACGGAAGAGTTCAATAGTCTCTTTGCAGATTTCTTCATTCTAAATATTACATAGGCATTTTCAGGTGTCTGAACATTCTCTACTGACATCTCTACTGAACCTTATACTAATACTACTATTGCATAAACAATACACATGCTAATTTACTATTATAAACACAAAACTTAAAAAAAAATATTTACACACACCCAAAAAAAATTAGACATGTGATGACATCCTTTAAAGTTGTCTACTATTTTGACATTGATACTGATGGGCTAGTAACTGGTTGTTCTTCCCAGCTCTTTCTCTGTAGCCTCGAAATTGCATCAGCATTCAAATGTTGAACTCCGGGACGATGAGAAATGCTCAGGTTCCAGCGTTGCAAGGCTAGAGCCCACCTAGTGAGTTTGGGCGACCTTGGGGTTGTTTCCGTGAGAAATTTTAATGGATTATGATCGGTAATGACCTCAATTTGAGATCCATAAGTCCACTTTTCAAACTTCCGCAACCCGAAGAGAACACTCCAAGCCTCTTTCTCTATACTCGGCCAAGCACGCTGAGCCCCTGACAATTTCTGACGTGCAAAAGCTATCGGTTTAAACTGACCATTTTCATCTTTTTGAGTAAGACAACATCCTACTGCAAGGTCGGAAGCATCGGCGTGAAGCTGATATTCCCGGCCTACGATAGGTGTAGCCAAACTCGTCACTTTACACAACTCATCTTTAAGAGTATTAAATGCTTTTTCTGCCCTTTCATCCCATGGTACCGTATTTTTGACATTTCCTTTGGTTAATTCGGTTAAAGGTATAGCTATCTCAGCATAATTTGGAATATAAGATCGGTAGAATCCCATTAATCCCAAAACTGATCTAACTTCCTTTTTAGTCTTTGGTCTCTTTAAGTCCCTTATTGCTCCGATTTTCTCCTCATCAGGTGCATGAGTTCCACCCCCAATAACATGACCTAAAAACTTAGTCAATTTCTCTCCAAATTTACATTTGTCTAGTCTAATCGTAAAATTTCTATTTTTCAACTCTTCAATGACAGCCCTGACATGCTCACAATGCTCTTCCCAGGTATCGGAGAAAATGATGACATCATCAATATATGCTTCTGCATACCTCCGATGACCTTGGAGAACCTCATTCATGTCTTTTTGAAACGCAGCAGCAGCCCCTGATAATCCAAAAGGTATTGTACGCCACTGATAAGTTCCGTTATGCGTCGTAAAAGCTGTCAGAGGTTTACAATCCTCAGCCATTTTAATTTGCCAATAACCCCTCAATAAATCTATTGAAGATAAATATTTAGCCGCCCCTGCGGTATACATAATTTCTTGGGAATCTTTCATCGGGAAGGTGGGAACCTGCGTTACAGAATTTAAAGCTCTGTAATCAATACACATTCTGACAGTTGCATCTTTTTTCGCAACGCAAACAATTGGATGGCTAATTTCAGCATTCGACGGTTCGATTAGATTTATTTCTAATAACTCCTGAATCTGCCTATCCACTTCCTCTTTATAAGCTACCGGCACGCTATATAACTTTGGTTTTTTTCCTTTCTACACCGGGTTTCAGATCAATACGATGTTCCCCTACTTCCGCCGGTCGTACAGGACCCATAAACACTTCTTTATTTTCCCTCAAAATGGACTTTAAATCTTTGACTTGACTATTAGATAGCCCTTTTGTTTCAAACCTCTCAATATCCCGTTCTATCTCTTGATCCCGGTTCAAAATAGGAATTTCCCCAACTTCTCAAAATTCCTCATCACCTTCGAAAACAATATTAACTATATTACATTTAGCGATAAATTCGCTTATCTTATTTTGGTGCACATGCTTCCTACTCCCGTCGGCTAACTCAACAATAAACGAATGCTGGTTTCGTTTTTCTACAATAGTTGCCGGCCCTTGCCACCTAGAATATAACTTATTAGTCGAATCGGGGATTAACAGTATAACTTTATCGCCTACCTCAAACGTTTTTTCTTTTGACCTTAAATTATAATGATACGCCATTCTATTTTGTTGAATCTCAGACGACAATTTTGCCTCATTTGCGGCTCTTTCTAAGCGGTTCTTAAGTTTATCCAAGTACTCATGAATCGGCGTAGTATCTAACTGCGCTCCCTTATTTTCTCCTGCCCATGACGACTTAAGAATCGATAACGGACCCTCCGGCGCTCTACCATATAATAACTGGAAAGGTGCGATTCCCGTCGTAGAATTTGGGACTTCCCTATACGCCCATAATATAAATGGTATTTGTTCATGCCATTTTTTTCCTTCTTCCCTAATCGTATGATGTAGCATACGTTTAAGAGTCTGATTAAATCGTTCCACAAGTCCGTTGGACTGTGGATACTGTGGAGTCGAAAATCTTGGACTAGCACCTAACCTTTTCTCAAATCCTTTCGTTAAGTCGGCAGTAAAATTGGTTCCATTGTCGCATGCAATTACATTAGGAATTCCTGTTCTCATAAATATCTGAAGTAACGCCTCACACGCGGTTTTAGCAGTTAAACTTTTTAGAGGGATCGCATCCGCCCATCTGGTATGCTGATCAATTAAAGTCAGTATATACCGATACCCTTGTGAACTTTTAGGATCAATAGGCCCAATTAAATCAACATTAACAACCTGAAATGGAAGTTCCGACCGCGACACTGGGGAAATAGGAGCTCTATCATTTACTTTAACCCCTCTAGTCAATTGGCACTCTAAACATGATTCACAAAACTGTTTAGCTTCTTTTGCCATTCCCTCCCAATAAAAAGAATACCTTATTCTCTGCAACGTTTTCTTGGCTGCATGATGCCCTCCAAATACCGATGAATGCGCTAATTTTACGATTTCTTCCCTTCTTACCTTGGGTACTACTAATTGCGCTATAGTTTCGCCTAACAATTTCTCTTTATGATACAATAATCCGTTTACAATATAATAATCCCCTTTTTCCTTTTTAGCTAATTCCCAAGCTTTCTCTAATTCTTTACATTCCAACTGGGATTTCTTAAACATATCTGAGTTACTAACAATAGATTCATTATTTTCCTCCGTTTCAGTTTTTTCTGGATCCTGACTTTGTACATTTTGCGATCTCGCGTCTATTACGTAAACATTACAGCTATCGTTACTTATATCTTCCTTTTCATTCGAGTTATCAATAATAATTTCGGATCTTTTTAATTCTTCGGACTCTATCAATGGTTCCTCAAGATTGACACCTGACAGCTCATTAATCACCTCGGGATGTAAAATTACTTGCTCATTAATATTATCAGTTACTGCGCAAAGTACTTCCTGTTGAATAATATTAGTTTGCCCGAATTGCGGAATAGCTAGCGGTAGTTTAACTAACGGTGATTTAACAGCTTCACCAAATAACCCTTGTAAATAAATACTACCCGCTCCCTTTAATTTCTCTTCCGGGACTAAATCTTTATGAACAACACTAATCTCACATCCAGAATCAACCAATCCCTTTGCTTTTTGCCCATTAACACTAACTTCAATTTTCTCAAGTTTATTTAATTTCTCACCAATAACATTAGTTTTCTGCTCGGCCTTTGCCGATATTCTAGCCACAATAGCCCCATTAGGTAACTCTTGATTTTCTTTCACCATAATCTTATGAACACCTGCTTTCTGGTCTCGCCCTTTATTGCCATTATTAGTTCCCTCATTACCCACTTTATTACAAAAACGTTGGTAATGACCTCTCAAACCACACTTAAAACATTTAGGCCCTGAAGCATCATACGTCTTCTTAAACTCTGTTTTCCTATCCGGAAAAGAATTACACTCATTACTACCATTTTGCCTCCAACTACCCCTAAATTTATTATCCTCCCTCGGTCTCATTTTTTCATTGTTTACGTACTTATCTTTACCTTTAAAGCTTTTATGCATAACCGCATAAGACTTATGTTTAGCATCAAAATAATTATCACACTCTTTAGCAATTTTAGGAGCTTCTAACCATTTACCCTGGTGAGTTAAACTAATATATGCTGCAGTATCCTCATCTAGCGTACTCATTAGCTTATCAGTAACTATTAACTGGTTGACCTTTTCATAAGTGTCCGCACCTCTAATTTTACAATAATTTTCCCACGTAGCTATTAAACGCGATACAAATAATACATGGGTTTCGTTCGGATTTCTCCTAGCTTTTCGGAAATTTTCTAAACATGCCTTCGGGGTTGGCTCATGTTCCCTTAGGACTAACTCCTTTAATTCCTCATAATTCTCCATTTGTTCCTTAGTGGTATAAATTAACAAATTATCCGCCTTATCTCCTAACATATTTAGTAGAATTTCGGCCTGCTGGTTTTCCGGTACATCTTTAGTTTGGAATGCCCTTTCTAAACTGTTGAAAAATAAATTCCATCCCTCAGTCCCTTCTGGTACTTTGATAGATAGAGTTTTAACACTTTTGATCAATTTTTCGATGTTACTTTCATTACTAGATTCCTAGATTCCCTAGATCCATTAGAGTTATTTGCTGAACCTTGAACTCTGAGCCTTTCCATTTCTAATTCATGTCCCATCCTCAATTTCTCCATTTCTAACTTTTCCTGTTTTTCTAACTTTTCGAGTTCTAACTTTTCGCGTTCTAATTTTTCCTGTTTTTCTAACTTTTCGCGTTCTAATCGTTCTGCAACAATAGTGTCTGATAATTCCTTAATAACCCCCTCGTCATACTCATCACTGTCCATTATCTTTTTCTTAAGCTGAATTCTGGTATCATCTTCCGTGAATTCAACACCCAATTCTTCGGCTATCCCCTGAAGATCAACCTTTTTTAGTTTCAATAAGAAAGCCATACCTTCACCGATTGTTATTACCACCCCACAAGAATAGTTAAACCTACCAAATTAATATTTCCGAAATTTCTAACTTAGTACAGATATTTCTCCACTTATTAAACTAATTAATACCCTTCAGATAATCAATACATTTCATTTCTAATTAACCTACTGAATACTCTAATTTTCCTCAACCATTGATATCACACAATATACTTCCAATAAAACAAAAGGTAAAAGAGTAATTCGATTTGCTTACTATGCAATATAGGTCTCAATGTATACACTTAGATAACAACATACAATTTACATAATCATACTGATACGTTGATATTGAATAGAAGTATTGATGTCAATCAAGAAATCCACATAAAGAAAAATTGTACAACATGCATATATAAATTTCTACAATTATCCTCATAAAATATTTCCGAACTCAATACTGGTTCTTACACTTAAAACAAATATACTGAAAATCTTTACTTTTATTTTTACTCACTATGGCTCTCTTTTGAGCCTTTTTTTTTCACTATGGCTCTCTTTTGGGCCTTTTTTTTCACTATGGCTCTCTTTTGAGCCTTTTTTTCCACTATGGCTCTCTTTTGGGCCTTTTTTTTCACTATGGCTCTCTTTTGAGCCTTTTTTTTCTTCACTAATATTGGCCAATTAAAATTTTCATTTGCTTAGAATTTTAATAATGTAACTCTTAAAATTTAAACAGTATTGCTTCATTTAACAATTACTTTAACAATAATTTAGATTTAATGCATTAATTTAGTTCACTAATATCATTATAAATAGCATATCATTATCATCTCAAATTATTATGACCTTTCTTTAAAACAATAGCAATATGGTTACTAATTCTTTACACCTATCTGAACACAGTTATTTCATTGCACATAAATTACATAGACAATTTACTTAAATTACTATTAATTATACAACAATACAATTTGGTTCGAGATGTCAGAAGAAATGAATGACCAAAACACCTTACCTTATACTTTCTTTGCTGGATTACTTTTCTAATCACAGGTAGCTCCACGATGTAGCGGTAATATGGCACAACAGTTCAGTTTAGTTCTTTCTAATAAAGATACGCACAACACTTTAGTCCACACTAGACGATATGGCACGATACTTTATCACACACTCGACGATCCGGCACGATACTTTAGCACATACTCGACGATACGGCACAACACTTTACACACATTCGACGCTACGGCACGACACTTTACACACATTCGACGATACGGCACGACACTTTAGCATACAATCGACGATCCGGCACGATGCTTTAGCACATACTCGACGATATGGCACGACCACACAAGAATTCCACTGGATACTCTGGCATTAACAGACTGCAACACGGCTCGCTGGTCACTGGTTTCAGGCGATTCTATCCAGACGCTGCCAACAATTTGTCGGACGCTCTTCTCAGTCCACCAAACTTAGAAGAATGTCCTAGGTAGTTTAAGCTGCCACCACCGATATTAATGGGTGATATCGGTCACCTGCTGTGAGGATTGGGTAAAATAACACTGACGCTGTTAATGAACTGAACTAACGGTTTATTTAAGATATAGATATGTACACAAGAAACAATATTTACAACTATCTACAATTACAACTCGGATATAGATGATCCGGTTCAACATTAAACTAACTACAATAAACGTTGGTTGTGTACCGTTCAACTTACACTTTCTTCCTCACACTCAACGCACGTTAGATACGCTTTATCAGAGATTACTGCAGAATCTCAATACACAAGGGTACTAGGCCTCACTTCTCGACCTATAACACTATCCACCGGGACGCCTTGTCCCACGCTCAAAATATACACTATCCAACAGGACCACAAATCCTGAGCGACCTATCGGTCTCAACGCCAAGCGAGAACTGTCTAACCTCTCCGTCCAGAGTTGACCTTGTCAGAGATCTTCCTTCCCCCAGCAGGGCCTCTTAGAGTTCCTCCATTGGTTCAATTCCGCATACCAACCTTGAGTCATGACATCTACTGTTTACACATCACTTAAATACTAAATGACAGCCGAGCCATGCCCCGTGGTCATCACTTCCATTCAGCATCGAGTGCGCCATCCGCACACCTGCGCCTGGATAACCACCTGTCATTTGTCATTATAAGAAAAGAAAGAAAGGTATTTCGAGCTTCACGGATACACAACCCACAATACATAAAAATATTCAGATGAGGAAATGTTATTCCTTTCTAATTCAGGGTAGATGTCTTCTAGGAACCTGACAAATTTTGTTCTCAAAATGCAAAAAAAAATCGGATCCTAAAAGTATAATAAGAATTTGATAGCCAGTTTGAAGACGACTGATATCAATAGCTTTTAATCTGTGTTATATTAATTTTATGATTAGAAATAAAACAATCCAAATCAATATACATAAATAATATTATTTCTTTCAATTTTAATTTATAAGCAGTTTATCAATACTGTGAAATTTATCAACTGAAAAATTAATAAAATGAAAAAGGGAAATAAATTGTTAATGGCAATAAACAATTTAATAAATGTTTATATTTTTTTGTTTTTGCCTCAGCTGGGATATAAATATCTCGCGAAGATCAATTTGTCATTAAACTTGTATGTTGAAAATTTAATGGCTAATCTGCTCACGACTGGATTCAATTATTTCAAAACTATACAATTAAAATAATCATTATAAATACTGACTACTTTCTCTTCTTATGTGTCAATAAGTATGGTTTTAATGATAAAACAGTTCAGTTTAAACTTTTTTCGTCTTCGAATGTAAACATCCAATTATTTTATTTATGATTCTTGAGGCATTGACACATGAAGTAATTTTCATAAAATTTCATGCATCGATTAAACTTAAATCATTAACAATAACTGCATGAACTTCAATTTTTCAATTACTTTTATTTAGTGAGAATTTATTGACAAAGAATCTGACAACAAAATTCAATTATTTTTACCTTTTTTCATATATATTTTTTTCTTTTCTTTAATATTTGAAAATAATGCATCTTTCATCGATAATAAACATCATTTTTTACGTCATTTATTACAGTTTTAAAAATTTAATTATTTTCCAATTTAAATTGCTTTTCATCTTTAAATATAAGTAATAATGTGTTTTATTGATGGATCTTGAAAATGTTTTGACAGTTTTAAATTCCATGAAATCTTACGCTCCGACTAAAGCGTAAATCGTTAAAAATATTTGTATGAAACTCTATTTGATGTTAAATTATGTTTTATACGATTTTGATTGTATGTTGAAAACGACAGATAGCAATAACTTTTAATCTATGCTATATTAATTTTATGATTAGAAATAAAACAAGCTTAATCAATTTAAATAAATATTATTATTTCTTTCACTTTTAATATATAAACTGTTTATCGATATTTCGAATTTATCAACTGACAAATTATTAAAATAAAAATGAGATATTAACTTTTAATAGCAAAAAATAAATTAACATATGTTTATGTTTTTTTTTTTTGTTGTTTTTTTTTCTTTCTTTCTTTTTTTTTTTTTTTTTTTTTTTTTTTTTTTTTCACGAATAGCATATAAATTATAAAATTTATTTGTGCAAAGATCAATTTGTCTATTGAGAATTTAATGGCTAATCTGCTCTCCACTAAATTCAATAAATTCAAAACTTTACTATTAAAATAATCATTATAAATATTCACTATTTTCTATCTTTTCGTATGTGTCGATAAGTGTAGTTTATCATTATAGATTATAGATTACTTAATGATGCCGCAATATTCAGTTTAAACACTTTTCGTCTTCGAATACAAATTTTCAATTATTTTATTTTTGATTTTTGATCGATTAATATGTGAACCATTTTTTATAAAATTTCATTCTTAGACTAAACCGTAAGTCCTTCATTATAATTGCATGAATTTTTTTCAATTAGTTTTACACTATTTTTTAATATTACTGACAAGGAATGCGACAACAAAATTCAATTATTTTTACCTTTACTTATTTTTATTTTTTAATATTTGAACATAATGCATCGATAATGAACTTTTCTTTGTAAGTCATTAAAAACAGTATTAAAAATTTAATTATTTTCCAATTTAAGTTGCTTTTCATCTTTAATTGTAAGCACTAATATGTTTTATTGATGGTTCTTGAAAATGTTTGGACAGTTTTAAATTCCATAAAATCTTACGCTTCGACTAAAGCAAAAGTCCTTAAAAATATTTGCATGAAACTGAATTTGATATTAAATTATGTTTAATACGATTTTGATTGCCATGTTGAAAACGACTGATAGCAATAACTTTTAATCTATGCTACATTAATTTTATGATTAGAAATAAAACAAGTTTAATCCAATATATTATTATTTCTTTCCCTTTTAATACATAACAGTTTATCAATACTTCGAATTTAGCAAGTGACAAATTAATAAAGTAAAAATGAGAAATTAACTTTTAATAGCAATAAATAAATTAATAAATACTTATGCTTTTTACTTTTTCCTCGACTTGGATATATAAATTATAAAAATTATTTCTGCAAAGTTCAATTTGTCAATTAATCTTTTCTACTGAGAAATTTCTGGCTCATCTGCTCACAACTGAATTCAATAATTTCCAAACTACATTACTAAAATAATCATGATAAATATTGACAATTATTTTTTCCTCTTATATGTCAATAAGTACAGTTTTAACGATAAGGCAATATTTAGTCTAAACTTTTTTCGTCTTGGAATGTAAACAACCAACGATTTTATTTAAAATACCCTGGGGTAATAATGCCACGTTAAGGTTCTAACAATTTTCACGGCTCAGTTTTAGATTGTATTTTTCAAACAAATATATGATTTAATACAGCAACTCATTGACTATCTATATAAAAAATATAATTTAACAGATATGTATTCATAAAATGTAATGGCGCGATTTCTTGACCAATGCTATTTTGCGTTATTACCCACCTATATGGGTAATAACGCCATGCAAACAAAACTATGAAATAAGATGGAATAATTGCATGTAGATTGCCCAATTCTAAAAATACAAACTCTACAAACTTAGAAATTGGCAAATTGCATTCTAAGCTATTGAAAATGTTCAACTTTTTGTGAAAGTGTAAGAAAAATAAAGATGTGGTGTGGGGGGAAAGGGGGAGGATGAGGCAAACAAATATCAGACCGTGAGCTTCTTTTTACTTAAAAAGGACCGCTTAAATAGAATTATTAGAAACATTGCACAGTTTTAACTGTGTTTATTTGAATCAGTATTTAGGATGTAGCTCGGCCACTGTAGGGAATCAACCGGGGTATTAATGCAAAGGATTGGCGTTATTACCCCGTTATAGTTATTGAGCTGTACATTTTAAATTACAAATTATCTCGAGAAGATATCCAAAATCTTCAACAACATTTTGAAAGTCCATGAAATGTACTACAAATTTATGTAATTAACAAAGTATTTCCGGATAAAAAAAATAGTCTTCACATCACAAAACGTATCTCGCAAATTTTAGATCAAGCGTTAATTTTAGTTGCTTGTGAAAAGAATAAGACCTAAAAATGAAACAAATTAACTTGAAGCTGTTTTTGCGATTTATATTACTCAAAACCCTTCTGCGCAGAGCACATGGGTGTCATTTACCAGATTATTTCATAATTATGCATAATATTAGCACTTGACGTTATTACCCTGCCTGACGTTATTACACCAGACCACCTTATGATTCTTGAGCCATTGATACATGAAGCATTTTTCTTAAAAATTTCATACATCGAATAAACTAAAATCATTAATCATAAATGCATGAACCTCAATTTTTCAATTACTTTTATTTAGTGAGAATTTATTGATAAAAAATCTGACAACAAAATTCAATTATTTTTAGCTTTATTTAACATATTTCTTTCTTTTCTTTAATGCTTGAAAATAATGCATCTTTCATCGATAATAAGCATAATTTTTATATCATTAATTACAGTTTTAAAAATTTGATTATTTTCCAATTTAAATTGCTTTTTTTCATAAAATCTCATGCATTGTCTAAACTTAAATCATTAACCATACTTGCATGAACCTCAATTTTAAAATTACTTTTATAAAGTGAATATTTATTGACAAAACATCTTACAACAAAATTCAATTATTTTTACCTTTATTTAATATATATATTTTTTTTAATTCAATATTTGAAAATAATGCATCTTTCATCGATAATAAACATCATTTTTTATGTCATTAATTACAGTTTTAAAAATTTAATTATTTTCAATTTAAGTTGCTTTTCATCTATAAATGCAAGCATTAATCTGTTTTATTGATGGTTCTTGAAAATGTTTTGACAGTTTTAAATTCCATAAAATCTTACTCTCCGACTAAAGTGAAAGTCGTTAAAAATATTTGTATGAAACTCTATTTGATATTAAATTATGTTTAATAACATTTTGATTGCCATCTTGAAAACAACTGATATCAATAACTCTTAATCTATGGTATATTAATTTTATGATTAGAAATAAGACAAGCTTAATCAATATAAATAAATATTATTATTTCTTCCACTTTTAATATCTAAACAGCTTATCAATACTTCGAATCTATCAACTGACAAATTAATAAAATAAAAATGAGAAATTAACTTTTAATAGTGATAAATAAATTAATAAATGATTATATTGTTTATTTTTTTTCACGACTAGGACATAAATATAAAAATTATTTGTGCAAAGATCAATTTGTCTATTGAGAAAATAATGACTAATCTGCACTCGACTAAATTCAACAATTTCAAAACTTTACTATTAAAATAATCATTATAAATATTCACTATTTTCTTTCTTCTTATGTGTCAGTAAGTATAGTTTATTATTAGAGATTTTAGATTATTTAACGATGCGGCAATATTCAGCTTAAACTCTTTTCGTCTTCGAATGTAAAATCCAACAATTTTGTTTTTGATTAATGAGCCGTTAACATGCAAAATATTTTTTTTTTATAAAATTTCATGCTTACACTGAACCGTAAATCGTTAATTATAATTGCATGAATTTTTTCAATTAATTTTACATTAATTTTTAATATTACTGACAAAGAATCTGACAACAAATTTCAATAATTTTCACCTTTATTTATTTTTATTTTTTAATATTTGAAAATAATACATCGATAATGAAAATCATTTTTGTTTCTTTTTTTTTATGTCATTAATAAAAGTTTTAAAAATTTGATTATTTTCCAATTTAAATTGCTTTTTATCTTTAAACGTAAGTAATAATCTGTTTTATTGATGGTTGTTGATAATGTTTTGACAGTTTTAAAATTCCATAAAATCTTACGCTCTGACTAAAGCGTAAGTCCTTAAAAATATTTGTATGAAACTCTATTTGATATTAAATTATGTTTAATACGATTTTGATTGCCATGTTGAAAACGACTGATATCAATAACTTTTAAACCATGCTACATTAATTTTAGATTAAAAATAAAATAAACTGAATCAATATAAATAAATAACAATAAAAACTTAGAATATTAATTGAAAAATGCGAACTATTTCTGCAATTATTAACTGACAAATAATGAAATAAAAATGAGAAATAAATTGCTATAAGTAATAAATAATATAAATAAATGTTTATGTTTGTTTGCTTTTTCTTCGACTTAGAAATAAATTTATTAAAATTATTTTTTTACACATATCAATCTATCAATTAAAATTGTTTAAGAGGTCTGGGACATATTTTAAAATAATTTTTATTTATTGAGTTAAAATTTTGATTTTTTGTGATGATTAATCATATTATTTGTAAACAAAATTGCATGTTAAAACTTCTCATACTTTTTTTAAATATTAAATTTTAAATTTATATATAAGTGGTGTAATTCAAAATCATTATAACTCAAAATATTATTTGTATAATTTCATTTTTTTTTTACATTTTAATAAAAAGAAATATCAAAATGTTAATTTTGATTCAGTATTTTAAAAAATTGATTAAAAAAAATAGAAATTTTTAAAGTAAATTTAAAAAAAATATTTGAAAATTTAATAGTGTTAAAAATTTATGGTTTTATTTTATTTTAAAAAGTCATATTTTTAAAAGTAGATTTTTTTTTTCAAATTTGCTGAGTCAAAATTAAAGTAAAACAATGAAAAAACATATGTTCCAAGTTTGTGCATTTTTCTTTAACGGTTCTTGAGATATCAGAAGTTAAATCCGAAAATTTAAATTGCTCAACAGGTGGCACTGCTACGCTACTTTGTTTACGACTATCGCATCAGCTTTACCTCAAGAACTAATGCACGGATTTACATTATTGTAGTATATGCATATAAAACTTCATATTCGGTTAGTCCTTGGCACGAATTGATGCTGTTTACATTTTGGTGCAAATCTATCAAAAGGGGGTGCTGCATTTTTCACGATTTCTGCGAAATCTCTATCTTAAAAATTAGTGCACGAATTTTTTTTTTTTAAATCAAATTTCAGCTTCAGTTAATACATGATATAAACTGGTTCTGTATATGTTTTGGTGCCAATCGAGTAACATTTGGCACTGCAATGTAGAATTTTTTCTAATTCCCGTAATAAAACTAATCTAGCACGATCTCAAGAACTAATGCACGAATTTTCATTAAACTTCAGATTCGGGTACACATAGATAAATATTATTGTTGATAATGTTTTAGTGTAAATTGCCCAAAAGGTGGGGCTTTTGCGCTGCATTTTTTTCTAACATCCTCAATTGTCATACTTCAAGAACTAATGATTAGAATTTCATGCCTTTAGGATCATCACAATGGGCATCGATTATCATTTAATTTTGACACTGTGGTAGCGAATTTCGAAGTATTTATATGTATAAGATAGAAGAAAGTTTTCGGATTCCCACATCTGATTAATTATATTGTGGAAATAATAAAGTTCGGAACCAATTATTATGTTTTGGCAATTTATGGAACAAATAAGAAACCCCTTATAAAACAATAAAGTAAACAATAAGTTAAGTTTTAGCATTTACCATTTTTTTTAATTTAATCTCTTTTGTAGTAATTATTGCAAAAGAAAAACAATATACAGTCGAGTAGTCTCTCTATAACGAAACTCCATACATCGAATTTCTCTATATAACGAATTTTTAGTAGGAACGGTCCCCTTTTCGCATGATTACATTAAAAACAGTCTCTGTATAGCGAAATATCTATCTCCATATAATGATTTTTTTCATAAATTAGTCTTAATTTATTCAGCTTTACAAAGCTTCGAAATCATATGGAATCAATTTTCCATCTCTTATTTTTGATTTATCGTCAGTGCTGAGGTTTTTTTTTTTTTTTTTTTTTTTTTTTTTTTTTTTTTTTATTACTTCTCTCCTTGTTCTTTAAATCCAACGAATTCATCCCACCTCCCTCACACCTTTCTAAATCCTTCTCAAAACAGAGTCAATTGGATTGATACACACGTAAGACAGGAATCAATGAGAGGCACATAAGAGAGGCCTTCAAATGGAGGAAAATGTTAACTTTTTTTTTTTTTTTTTTTTTTTTTTTTGAGAGCGTAACAATGTTAAGATCAAAACTACAAAAAATTACAGATTTCTTCGTCTGAAATTAATGCAAGTTTTCCTTATTTGATTTTCATTAAGATTTCAAATAAATGTCTGTTCTCTTTTTTGAAACAACTTAAATAATTAAGAAATAAAATTTTAGGTTAATATTTACTTTTAAATATTTCAAATTCTTAATTCAAAAGATCAAATATAATATTTGTTCAAATTTTACACGTTAAATACGTCTTTTAACATCATTCTCCATGCATCGAATTTCTCTATATAACGAATTTTTTACTGGAACGGTGGATTTCATTATATAGAGACTCGACTGTATATGGCAAACAAATTCCTTCACATCTTAGTTGATGCACATTTAAAAATAATATAAATTTTATTGATAACGGTTATTATTATTATTATTATTATTTTTTAGCAACCTTTTACTTTTTACAGCAAACTGTTACCGTTTTAATGATTAAACTTTTTCTCAATTAAAAAAACTTTTCAACTTAAAATGTATGATTTTATCTATTTTATTTATAAAAATTACGACTAATTTGTCATTAACCGTTGATACACAAAAGTATATTTGTACATGCTCTGTATTATTTCAAATAAATTTCATTTAATTAGATTTTAATAGCAAAGCTGATAACTACTGAATTTAACAATTTTCAAACTGTATTATTTTAAACTTATGCACAAGGATGATTTATATTTAATCAATGTAAAATATAGCTGTCATTGATGTTTTTATTTAAGTGATTTTAATTAATTATGACTGGAAAGTTTTCTAAAAGTGCAAATATGAATAAGTTACAAATGCATGTCATATATATTTATCAAGAGCGGTATATAACAAAAAAATTTAGTTGCAGAAAAAAACTTAGTTTTAAATAAGGTGCAAAAACCAATTTACAATCCAATAATTTTGAACAGTAGAAATAAGTAGAAAAATAATTTATAAAACACAATGCTAAACAATAAATGATTTGATTTAATTCCATCTCTTTTTTTTAATATAATAATTTGTACAAAAAGAGAAAGGAAGAAATTAATTGAAGCATTCTACAGAAAGTGTTCACACATTTTTGTAAGGATTTCTACTTTTTTTTATAAATAAGGTAAATCACTTTGTAAAATCACTATAAAATGAAAAATAAAGCAGGACGCGTTTCGAGCTACAACAATAATAGCGCGTCATCAGCTAAACCAACCCCTGTCCATAAGGGCACATAGTCAGAGATAAAGTAAAAGAAAGAGGGTGGAAATTACAAAGAGTGCGACAGGTAGCGTTAGTTGAAAGAGCACAGGTGGAAGAAAAAATGATGCCAAAATAATAAAAGAAAAGGAAAAAGTTGGAAAAAATAATTACAATAATGAAATTGAAAAAATAAAATAAACAAACAATAATAGTAATAATAATAACAAATAAATAAATAAATAAAATAAAACAAAAATAAATTAATAAATATATTTAATATATATATACTATGAAAATAGACAAGAGACGAGCGAAAAAAAACTACAAGAGTAACTTCCAAGCAGGAGAAAGGGAGGGGGATGATGAGAGATCATTGACAAGATTATTCGAATTTTTACAAATAAAATAAATTTCGTGAACATTTAAGTGAGAAGGAGAGGCAGGGTAAGAAATAATTCTGGCCATGGAAAATTTTAAATTATAACAGGAAGCCCAACTTTGAGAAGCAATCGAGGATGAATTAAAATTTTAAGAAAAAATCTATAGGCGTCATTTTGGAATAACAGTTAATTATCATTTGCATCATTAATAAACATTCTTTGAGAAAACTTTCCCTTGAAAATAAGCAATAAATTGAAGGATACGAATTTGGGCTTTGAGAATTGGTTTATCCGATTATTTTAAAAAGATGCATTACAAAAAAAAAAATGATTTGCTACCGAGAAAGTGGAGAAAATAACTAAAATTTTGTTTCAAAGAAGACAAAGTTATGCTAAAGATTTTTTTTTTATATTTCAACGAAAAACTCAAAATAAGGGAAGTAGAAAAAATGTCAAGATGACCTTCGATTGCGACCATAATTAAATTACCTTATTTTAAAGTTGCCTACAGGCAAAGCTAGCGTTCAGAAAGCTGTGAAATTTTGTTGAAGACACAAGGGAGAGATAGGAATTTGTTTAGTATTCTTAAATTAAAAAGGATGACTTTGTGACGTAGTTTTAATTTATTTTTTGTTCGAAAATACATGAAACTAACAGGAGTGGCCATTCAGAAACTATCTAATCGCACACATTTTTCTGTTTCTTTGCAAACGCGATCGATCTTTAAGAACACGCCGCCAAATGTTGGCATTTTGCACTGTCTTACAAAGGAAATAAAACGCGTGATCAAATGATCGAAATCGCTTAAAACTCGATACTTAATTTAACTATCATAAAATGCAATACGAAACTCGATTCGAAATCGCTACTATAGTCAGGCTTTCCAATTTTATACCTGTCTGTTAGTTAGTCCAAATGTAAGCATTAAGGCCCCACTCTAGGCACAGAAAAAAAACCCGGATGATAATGTAAAGTCTATGGGAGCGTTCTTTTCAAATATCTCGCTCAAATTTTAATATTTTTACATGATTTTTTTTGTATTATTATTATTATTATTATTGTATAGGATAGCTGAGGACCATCTTGAACTATTTTCATTCGCAATCTGTAACTCTTACAAATTCTGTGTTATTAACCTGTATATGATTTACAATATTTATAGACACAATGTAATAAGCAAAAATTTTGTTAAACTTGAAGACTCATGACGCAACTGAAAATGTACTTCCAGGTAACATCTGTAGCATACAGTATTTCTGGTATAGTATAGTATCGGAAATCTTTTGTGAGTCCCTGTAAATATTGTTAGCACTTTATACAACACAAGAAGTTAACTATTAATAAACTCAGCAACGCATATCGATTTCATTATATATGAAATAATTTAACATGGTTGAAATACGACGAAAACAATGTTTTCCTACGTATCATTATTTAACGGAATTCTTTTGTGTAGCTCTGTAAACGTATAATAAAACTTTTTTACCCCATATTTTGCACAGAATGTGTATTTTAGAGCCCCTTAGTAAATGCATATCAATTTTATCCTGTTTGAAAGACTGTAACTCCGTTAAAATGAAATTGAAAAAAAAAATTTCCCATTGACCATAATGTAGCGGAATATTTTTTATTGTCCCTGTAATAAAACTATACATCCGATTTACATAAAATTTGAAATTACTCGGCAAAATTATGCATCAATCATATATCTTCAAATTCAAACGATTCGGTTGGGTATTTTTTGCTCTGTTATAAGTGGACAGACGGACGGACTGAACGACGACTATAGTGCTGCGCATTCACATATTTATGGACGCACTTAAAAAAATTATTTATTTTCATATTAATATGGGTATTTTAATTTGAGGTCATAATAACATTGTTGAAACAGCACAAATATGTAGAAGTGTATATAATATGTATTTTAAAATGTTCAAGTTTATTTAAAAGGCGATTAAAATAATCAGATATAGATGTTACTAGTCAATTTTATTTAAAAACATCTTAGTACTTTCAAGCCTTTAATCAGGCTCTTCCTCAGAGAATATTTTATTTATACAAATACATGCTTGCTTATTTAAAAACATCTTAGTACTTTCAAGCCTTTAATCAGGCTCTTCCTCAGAGAATATTTTATTTATACAAATACATGCTTCCTTATTTAAAAACATCTTAGTACTTTCAAGCCTTTAATCAGGCTCTTCCTCAGAGAATATTTTATTTATACAAATACATGCTTGCTTATTTAAAAACATCTTAGTACTTTCAAGCCTTTAATCAGGCTCTTCCTGAGAGAATATTTTATTTATACAAATACATGCTTCCTTATTTAAAAACATCTTAGTACTTTCAAGCCTTTAATCAGGCTCTTCCTCAGAGAATATTTTATTTATACAAATACATGCTTCCTTATTTAAAAACATCTTAGTAATTTCAAGCCTTTAATCAGGCTCTTCCTCAGAGAATATTTTGATTATACAAACACATGATTCCTATTTGTATAAATTTTGTAAAATGTATGCGATTTGGGAAACTTTGTACAAAATTTATACAAATAGGAATCATTTATTTGTATAAAAAAATATTTCCTGAGAAGAATCTGATTAAAGACTTGAGAGTACTAAGATGTTTTTAAATAGAATTGACTAGTAACATCTATATTTGATTACTTTAATCACCTTTTAAGTAAAACTGGACATTTTAAACTTAATATTATATATTTTGTGATAAAAACAAGGTGAAAATTTCGTTTCGTCATGTATTTTTATATTTTATATTTATGTAATAATTATTTGATATTTATAAAAGATAAGACTGCTGTATGTAATATATTTTTGTAATATATTTACCGGGTGTCCCAAAAATTACTGACGGATTTTAAAATTCAATAACTTGCAAACGGTGACTGACAGCTATTTAAAAAAATTTTGCAGGAGGGTTATGTATAATGTCGGGAGTTTTTTTACCGTAATTTTTGATTTTAGTTCGAATTTCAAACAATAGGTGGCGCTGACGGCGATTGAAGGCCAGGTCGACGCTTCACTCAGCCCTGATCACCTGGCCTTTAATCGCCGTCAGCGCCACCTATTGTTTGAAATTCGAACTAAAATAAAAAATTACGGTAAAAAAAACTCCCGACATTATACATAACCTTCCTGCAAAAGTTTGTTAAATAGCTGTCACCGTTTGTAAGTTATTTAATTTTAAAATCCATCAGTCATTTTTGGGACGCGCGATATTTATGTAATATATTTATGTAATAATTATGTTATATTTATAAAAAGATAGTAGAAGTGTTGTCCCACGCGTGACATGGATGACCTTTCACATTCCTTACACTGTCTCCTAACGTCTGTGAGAATTAAAAGAAATCAAAAGCAAAAAGTTAGACAAAATTATCCCTGTTTCAGTGAATGAATATTTGAAAATGATTAATCACTTATCGATAAATACTAGGGCCTATGTTTACTAGAATTGAAATCATTAAAATTTTAACGATTCAAAATATTTTTTTCATCAATTTAAAAAGCTTTTCATATTTAAATAACACACATTCATATTTGATTTATGACTCATGAAAATTTGATGACGCGTTTTCCATAAAATTGCAGACATAAATCAATAAAAATATTTGCGAGGAACTCGATTAGACAATTAATTTCATTTAATGAGAATTTAATGGCAAAAAGCTGACAATCGAACTCAATAATTTTCAATCTGTCTTGGAACAATTTTATGACTGGAGATGAAATAACTAATCGGTATCAAACAATAGTATCGTGTCTTGTAGTTCTAGTTTGCTTATTTCATTTCATTTTTAAAGAGAATTATTAATTTTCCAATAACACGAGTTTAATAACTGACAAATAAAGGAAATAAAAATGACAAATAATATATTTACTGTTTGTTTTTGCCTAGACTAAGACATGAATCATTAGAATTATTTGTTGAAATTTAGATTTGCCAATCGATTATCTTTAATAACAATTTCATGGCAAAGCTTTTCACGGCTTGTATTGGTTGTTGGTTCAACTTGTATTGGTTTAAAAAATACTTTTTAAATGTTTTATGGAAATATGTTCTGAGTATCAACAGTCAAAACTCGTACTGATTGGAAAATGAAATTGAAATTTATCCAGCTAACTAATGTATTCAGGAAGGATTTCTCAAAATAACATTGCACATTATTTAAACGAGGTGGAACCCGTCGAAATAAATGTGCGATGTTTGGACGTGTAAAATTTGTAGTAACGAAAATTGTAAAATCGAAATTGCAGCTGAAAGTGTTGCCATTGGCAAAATGAGGTATGCGTTACGCACAGATACGTTTGGCATCTATAATATAGAAACGTATTTGGCGAGGTTTCCAACTACAAAGGAAACTGAATTTCAAACATTTAAAATAATCATATATCTCAATGGGATTTAATATGTTTATAAATCAATAATTTAATAAATAACTATTTTTGAAACATTTTTAGCAATTAAGCCTATAAATGTAATTCTAATATAAGAATTAACTGTTGGTCAAGAATTAGAAATGATACTCTCTACATTAAAATAAAAAGTTAATAACTAAAAGTATGCTTTAAAAAAATACTAACCGACTTCAAAAAAAGTGCTAAAAAGAATTGAATTCTGTTATCACCCAATCAAAAACCTGCATTTTTGCTAAATCTTTGCTGTTTTAAATAGGTACTCTATTTAAAATCTGCAGCTACAGCTGCATCGTCACTCCATCGCTTTTATATAAAACAATTAATTTACTATGTATGGAGCATTTTTTTTCGTCAAAGTTGAGATATCCTATACAAACAGTGGAGTGATTATGCAGCTATATCTGTAGATTTCTAACAGTGTATATTGGCAAGAAAAAATAAAATAATAGAAGTAATATACACTTTTAAGGCTCCCGGGTCTCTGCCCGCGAAGACACTCACGAGCTAATGCTATTCCTAGGAAGAGGCATTTTTCTAATAACTCTTTCGCATTTTCATATTTTTGAACAACGTTTTTTGCATTGGATAGCTGAGGTCCCTCTCAAGATTGCTCTTTGATTACTTTTTCGATTTTGGTCGCAGATATTTTCTATAAAGTTAGTTTCACTTTCAGAATCGGTTCAGATTGGGTTTGTTCGTGTCTCATGTTAAGCTTCAGGATTGTGTGCTCATGAAGACATTTTCATATTGTGCTGCAGTGCAGCCTTACCATTATATCGAAGGGAACCAGCCTTACCATTAAATCGGAACGTCGTCCTCGGAGCTTAAACGGCGGACCACTTGTAGCGCTTTTCCATGGGTTCCGGATTCGATCCCCGGATTGGACATTTTTCCCCCTGGTGGATTCTACGCTCACAAGGAAGGTCTCCATACGGGCATACTCCGAAAAATCTGAAAAAAATACAGAATGTTCTTCTCATGAGGATATATATGTTTATAAAAAAAATTTCGGCGGAACTCCCGTACCCTGTCCGTCAAAAAAATAATGAAAATTTCGTTATTTGGCGATTTATCATCGGTTGGCGATGAAAAGCAAATTTAAAAAAGTTTTTTTTATGTCAAAAGCATTTTAAAGGAAAAAAGTTTCGTGTTCAACGTGTTTAGATAAATTAAATAGCTTTTGTTTTGTCAGCTTTAGTTTGTTTTAAATATAATTTCGTTATTTTGTTATTTATATGCATTTATATTCAAATTTAACCATCAAAATTTGAGATTTAATACGAAATTGAAATTTAAATTCATTAAAATTGTTTCAAGTTCTAAGTCCAGTTGAGCATTGCCAATTCGATTGTGTTGCTATGAAAACATCTGGCTTTTATTTCTGAATACGCTTAAATGTATGAAAATAATTTTACTGAATAAGAATTTTTTATACATGAAAATATTTTTTTCCAGAGGTAAATTAAATAACTACAGCAACAAATAATATATATATATATATATGCAATTTAAAATATATATATATAATATATTAAACTGGCTCATTGTTTATGTTTAAATTCATTTATGTTTAAATTCATTTACACGGATTCTAAAAATCCAAATGTTTTTAATTGTATTAAAATCGTTTGCTTTTGGTGGAGAAAAGTAGTGCTCGCCAAATCGTGTGACACTTTTGTCTTTTCACGCCAAATATTCGAAAGTATTTTATTTTTTTACATGTTTTCTAATGCAATTCCGTCGCTTATTTTCACTGATCCTTTATTACATACATGAATAGTTTAATTAGCATTTTTTTTTCAAAAAAAATCTGAGTATGCCTAGTATGGAGACCTTCCTTGTTACAGTGGTGGTCAAAATTATAAGGACAAGGCAAAAATTTCCATATCTTGGTTATATTTGGCGGGAGACTTATGCAAATTTAATGGCTGGAAACCAATGAAAAATGAAGATTATTTTTGTATGATTTTACCGAAATATATGGTAAATTCATATTCATAAAATGCGTTATAAATTTATACAACCATTGATTTTGGACAAAATTATAAGAACAACTGTATTTGTGTGTTCTAAAAAGTAAAATTTGCATGTTTTTGCTCTGCACACGGAATTTTCAGACGATATAAATGCGTAGTAAGCGTTTGGGATCGTATTATTCTGTTTATTAATCATGCCGCCAGATGCAAAGCTTTTGGAGTTTCAGAAAGGAAAAATTGATGCATTTCAAAATTCAGGACTTTCTCTATTCCAAAGTGCTACAAAGTTTAATAGATCAAGAGCGGTTATTTACAATTATCTTTAAAATACCGGTAAATATGGACGGCAAAGACATACAAGCAGGCTGTCTTTTGTTTCTGTATGGGGGAAAAGAATGATAATGAGGCGAGCTTGCTCCAAAAATTAGACAAAAACCGAGAATGGAACTTAGAATGTAAGTACTCGAACTGTTCGTCGTGTTTTACAAAAAGAAAGAAAAAGGTTTGCTATAGTAAACACGTGTGAAGACCGCGTCTTACATGAGAGACTGGGGTGTCATGAGAGACTGAAGATGAAGTTTGCCAAAAACTGCAATATTATGGGCAAAAAAGTGAAATTCTGTATTTTCCGATGAGAAAAAGATTAATTTGGATAGACTAGATTGTTTTTGAAACTTCTAGTATGATCTTCGTAGAAAACAATAAAGATTTCTTCAAAGCATGTATTTGGAAGTGATTCACTAACGGTCGTGGGAGGTTTCACTACTGGTAGAACTACTCCAATAGTTTTTGTGCAGGGTAGGAGGAATTCTGAGAGTTACATTGATGTATTGGGCGATACTCTTTTACCAGAAGCACCGTTAATAGCGATCTGAGGCTATTTTTTCCAGCAGGACAATGTTTCGGCTCATGTTCCCAAACTTCAAACTCGTGGTATAATGCTAATTCCGTGAAACTACTTGATTGGCCGGTCAGAAGTCCTGATCTGAATACTGTAGAAAAATCTTTTGCTTATTCTGGCACACAAAGTATGCAAAAATGGTATATAATCTCAAAATAAGGAAGAACTCATGTTTTCCATCGAAAAAGATCACTCAAAATCTTCCAAGAACGTTCTTAAGGAATTGTCAAACTCCATGACGTCAAGATTGATAAGAGTGATTGAGAAGAAGCGGGGAGATTATTAATTATCAGTGTATTTCAAACAAAAATATTCATTGTCCTTGTAATTTTGCCCAATTTTTTACAATGACATATTTTGTTACTTGTGACAAAACATTCATATTTTGCATTTTCCAATGTTTTGCATTCTACAATGATTTCTAGCATAGAAAAGCATTTAGTGTATAAATTGCACTTTATTTAGCTCAGAAATATTTTTTTTCTGCGCAGTTTTCAATTGTTCTTATAATTCTGACCACCACTGTAGTTAGTAAGTGATAAATCATGTGTTAAATATGCAATGTTTAATGTTTCTATCCTCAACCTCTGTATTTTAAAAGCGAAGCTTTATTAAGCTTAGCAGTTTTACTGTGATATTAAATTATTATTGATAGTGATATTGATATTAAAGCTCTATTTACTGTTTACAATAATTACTCGCATTAATAATTTAACACATATTATAACTGTTTCAGAACCATTTTCTGTGTACATCTCACATTAAATCTGGAATAATAATTTATTCTAGTACATTTATGAAACAGTTTCTCATGTTCACACAGTTATTACTCCGAAGTTTGCATGATTTATATTAAAATAATTCAGATGAATTTAATTATATTTGAGACTATATCCAAATGCATTTTGAAGATAAGATAATAGCTTGAAAGGAAGATGAGACGACTGCAAAATTCAGTGGATAAAAAATAATTTACATTTCAATTATGTAATTGTTGTAATCGATTATCATCCATTAAAATTACATGATTAGGACGGCTGCAAATGTGCTGAAATACTTTGCATTTAATCCTGCACGTTTATGAATGTTTTATTACATTAAATCGACCATGAAATTTACAAATGTTTAAGCGCATGAAAGAAACTACATATTACAAACACATAATTTTACGAATCTTAACAGACTTATAACATCTTAAAATTGTTCTGTATGTTGTTTGCTGTAATTATTTCTTCTAATAATTTCAAATATTGTAGGACTGATTATCATTCAATAACCATTTAATGAATACATTTACTATTAATCCTATAACAATTGTCTACGTTTGTGTGCATTCAAATCTCAAATGCACTCTGAGCTTATATGCTCTAGTACACTTTGAAAATTTCCCGAAATTTGCCTAATTTATGAAAGCATAATATTGCATAATTATTATAGTTGGTTATGTATGAGCATATACAACTGTTCTCTGTTAGATGGGATAAGAAGATCAAAATCAGTCAATAAATATTAGTTTATGTTATGTGATTTAGTTTAATATTATGCAAGGAACATTTTATTACCACCTTGATAAAGTGACTTCTAAATGTATATCTAATTGTAAACAATATTATTTTTTACAGGACGGTTTTGTACATTTTCCAAACTTAAAAATATATTACTTAGAGCTCGAATAAAGTTAAAAATTCAAATTTTATCACAATAAATGGCTTTCTATAGGAATCGCAGGATGAAATTCAATATTGATCAAAAGTAGTACTATAAAAGTGTCGTTTAAATAGCATATTTCGTTATTTTATAAAATTCGTAATTTTACAGAGTATATTGAAGATTTATTCAACAATGTGTATCTTTGATAGATATTCTTTATTATAAGATGTTATGTTAAGCAAGCCCGTAAAACACGTTCAAAAATATCTTTAGCTCAGCAATACCACAATGACGGTGCTAAGGAGTCGCAATTTTGCGCATGTTGCACTGCAAGAAAGCCAATAATAAAGCAATGCTCGCGCATGCGCTTATCTAAAATTGTTTGACTTTCTCTTTATTTGTCACTTTCAATCAATGATTTACAACACTTACAGTTAATACTATTGATGTTATGTGATTTATTTTAATGTTATGCATGAATCTTTCATTTCCACCACGGTTGAGCGTCTTCTAAATTTATATCTATAAATAGTAATATTTTTTACAGAACGGTTTCATACATTTTCCAGTCTTAAAAATACATTACTTAGAATTGGAATAAAATTAGAAATTCAAATATTATCACAATAAAGTGCTTTCTATAGTATTCTCAGAATGAAATTCAATATAGATCAAAAGTAGTACTATAAGAATATCGTATAAAAAGTATATTTCGTTATTTTACGGAATTCGTAATTTTTATAGAGTACATGTGTTATGGATTTAATTAGACATTATTGTAGACTGCATAATATTTACAGTAATTATTTCCGCTAATGATTTCAAATATTGTAGGATTGAGCACCATTTAATGAATACATGTCGTATTAATCTTACAATAATTATCTACTCTTGTGTGTTTTCAGAACTCAAATATACTCTGAGCGTAATATGTGACAAAATACACTTTGAAAATTTTCCGGAGTTTGCCTAATTTATGAAAGTACAATATGACGAAATCATTATACACTGTAAAAAAAATTAACTCTACAGAAATAAATTAACCGAAATCTGTATTTTTACTAAAATTTTATCTTTATACTGTACAGAAAAATATGTAAATCGACAAAATTAATTTTTGTAAAGCGACAGATTTCTGCAGTTTACAAAAAAACCTACAAAAATTACAGTAATATTACTAAATTTTTTTCTGTAACCTATGTTGCAGTTACATAAAAAATTATTGGCAAATCAGTCTCCTAAAAGAGTCTTAATAACCTTACAGATTTTTTGATTTTCTGCACTGTAAAAAAAAAATTTGCAATTTTACAGATGTAAAGTTGCCGAAATCTGTATGGTTACTAACTTTTTATAAGTACACTGTAGATGAAAAAATGTAAATCTACAAAACTAATAATATTTGTAAAGTTACAGAAATCTGTAACTTTATAAAGGAGCCTATTTAAATTACAGTAATCTTACTAAAATTTTATCTGTAGCAGATTGATCTGTAAAAATTTTATCTGTTGCAGTTGCATGAAAAATCTTAGAATGCCAATTTTCTAGAAAACTAATAGTAACCTTACAGATTTTTTGATTTTCAGTGCAAATCTCTATCTCTTACATGATTTTTTGCTATTCCCGTTGCATAACAAGTTCTAGGAATCTTATTTTTCTATAAAACTCTTAGTAACCTTACAGGTTTTTTGATTTTCAGTGCAAATCTCTATCTATTACATGATTTTTTGCTATTGCCGTTGCATAACAAGTTCTAGGATTCTTTTTTTTCTAGAAAACTCTTAGTAACCTCACAGCTTTTTTGATTTTCTGTGCAAATTTGTATCTGTTTCACGAATTTTTGGTGTTGCCGTGCATAAAACGCTCGAAGAATCCCTATTTCATAGAAAATGTTTTGTAATTTAATAAAATTTCTTTTTACAGTATAGTTGATTATGTATGTGCATCATCTACAACTGTTCTCTGTTAGATGGGATAAGAAGATCAAAATCAGTCAATAATTATTAGTTTATGTTATGTGATTTAGTTTAAAGTTATGTATGACATATTTTCCACCATTATTAAGCATTTATCTATAAACAATAATATTCCTTACAGCACGGTTTCATACATTTCCCAATCTTAAAAATATATTACCTTAAAAAATGACCTATAGTTCTCTAACCGTCCTATATTTCCTATGTTTCTCTAGTTTCTCATATATTTGGTATTGATATCATCACATGGGTCATTCCATGGTAACTTATGTTACATTTTGAAATATTTTCAATAATTTTAGTAATAAAACGCACACAAAAAAATATTCAAAATGTAAATTTGACATTTTTTGCTAATTAAACTTACTAAAAGCCCAATTTTGATGAAAATTACCTAATTTTAATGTTATTTTTTAAATTTTGGTAGTTTTATTTACAGTGGGTTGCCAAATTATTAGGAACAGTCATGGAATATAGGTTTTTTGTACAATATTAGGATATATTTTTAAAATAAACACTGTTTTTAAGTTAAAAAATCTTTATTATTATACTTTGAGTACTCACGTATTATTACATGAAAAAAACTCAATAAAAATATAATATAGTCAATTTACCCATGATAAGTGAAGAATATTACTATTTCGCGATATTTCCTTTAGCTTCAAGGAGTGCTTTGATAAGTCTCGGCATGCTGTCTTCGCAATTTCTGGCACTTTCTTTTATTTTAGGATTATCATGCCATACATTTATTAGTTATGACTTATACCTTGGCTGTAATCATATTTTTGGCGATTTCGGCCTGGTGATCTTCTATAAGCTTTTTGTAGGGTTCATGTCAGGGGAATTGCCTGACCAAAGTAAAACTGGGATATTGCGGTCTTCCCAAAACTTTGTAATGCTTCTAACTTTATAACAAGGAATGCATATCAAGGGTATCAACAAGGTATGCATTAATCATGCATAAACATAAACTCTTCACCACTTGGGAACCATTCTTCAATTTGTGGAAGCAGCCGAGGTTCAAGAATATGCCTGTACTGGTCTTGTCTCATGATTCCCTAGACATTGTAGAGGCGTCCAACTCTTTTAGCGCTTATGACAGACCACACCAACACTTTATCAGGGTGTTTAACACTATCCACGATCCAGTAATGGTTGTATTTTTCGCCTGGGCGTCGCCTGACAAAGCTGCTTTTATCGGCTAAAATCTCAAAGATTGATTCATCTGAGAAAAGCACCTGAAAAAATTAAATATGTTAATAATTTAGAAATAAATGATTTTAAATGACATAAATAATAATTATCTTAACAACTCACCTTACTCCCGTCATCAAATGTCTTCTGGCGTTGTTCATGAGCCTAGGCAAGGTACTTCTGTCAACTAAGATTTCTTGCGTGGTCAATGCAAATCCTGTCAACCCTTTCTCCGCTAATGTCTACAGCACAGTTTTCACAAAACTGGCATTCCAGATTCTTGAATAATATAAATAGGAAGTGCTGTCTTTTTCTTTCTGTTTCCTAAACAGATAAACCTAATTTTTCTATCGGTATATGGAGTTCTTGCGCATTTTCTTCCCCTTTTACCTTTTCATTTGGGCGAAAGTGGCTGGTTTTTGTCCAGATTTATTTTTATCCTGCTGACTAGTGACTTGGAAACTAAAGCAAGTTCTGCTATCTTCCCTTTTAGAATGACTCGTATACAAAAGAAGAGGCTTTACCTCAGATTGCCTAAAATGTAATTTTCATTATCATTTTTTAGGTAATTTTCATAAAAATTGACCCTTATATAGGTTTCATTGACAAATCTTGCTAATTTTTTTATGTTTTTTATGTTTTCTGCATTTAAATATTTTTGTTTCTTATATTATTAAAAATACTGCTGTAAATTGTTCTAAATGTAAACGTAAGTTACCATGGAATGACTCACATGCCATAATTTACAATAGTTTCTAATGTTGTTTTTTTCTGCATTTCCATGCAATACTGCACACGATGCTTATGCTTTCAGTTAATTTCAAGTGAGAGAAAGGCTGTGACGTAGATCGTGACGTGAATTTTTAAACATACCTTTGCATCCAGGGAGATTAAGCATTATGTACGCGAGACTGCTTAATTTCATAGTGTACAATTATTTTTCTTTTGGATATGTATTTCTTTATCTAATAAGCGAGTTTGTAGCTTCATCTGGAATACAGTTAAAAATTCCAATGTTATCACAATAATGTTTGTTTGTTTGTATAGGGTTTACTGGCACAAAATCCCTTGAGGGACATGCTGCGCCAAATCAATGATTAAAAAATACAAAAAATAAGAAAGACATGATATGAATATCTGGACGGGGCGTTATCACAATAAAGAAATTTCGATAGGATTCTCATTGTAAAATTCGATAAAGATCAAAAATAGTACTATAAAAATGTCGTATAAAAGTATATTTCGTTATTTTATAAAATTCGTAATTTTATCTTATTAATCTCCATTTAACAGAATATATTACTGATTTATTCAAAAACGTGTACCATTTATAGATAGTCTTTGTCATAAGAGAGTATGCTAAATAAGTCTATAAAACGAATTCAATAATTTCTTTCCCAGTAATACCACATTACGCTACAGAGTCGCCATTTTGTGCATATGGCACTGGAAGCCAGTCAATAAGAAAGTTGTGCTCGCGCATGCGCTTTCCTAAAATTGTTTTAGTTGCTCTGTATTTGTCACTTTCGATCAACAATCTATAACACTCACAGTTGTTACTATCAAAATTTATAACTGGTTCGTATTTTTATGGATACTCTGTATTTAGTTTAATTTATGGTTTTTTCGAAGAAATCGACTACCATAAAAAGCACGTTATATATAACAAGTGGGAAAATATGATCGCAGATCGCGCAGAGGGTTTTTTATGCTCAAAATATACAAATAAATGCTTAAAAGGTATATACCGGGCGTCCCGAAAATTACTGATGGATTTTAAAATTCAATAACTTGCAAACGACGACAGCTATTTAACCCATTAGTGCCTATCGTCCCTCTTTAGGGACGCTTTAAAAGGTGCATTCAGCACTGTTTTTGACACCGGTAAAAAAGAAAAGCAATAATTATTTTATTTAAATGATGCATTTTCGTGATTAATTAACTAAACTTATATCTTCTAAAAATAGTGGTGCAAACCAAATAAAATTTACGCAAAAGATGCTGGACATGAATGGGTTAAAAAAATTTTGCAGGAGGGTTATGTATAATGTCAGAAGTTTTTTTACCGTAATTTTTTATTTTAGTTCGTATCTAAAACAATAGATGTCGCTGACGGCGATTGAAGGCCAGGTCGACGCTTCACTCAGCACTGATCACCTGGCCTTCAATCGCCGTCAGCGCCACCTATTGTTTGAGATACGAACTAAAATAAAAAATTACGGTAAAAAACTCCTGACATTATACATAACCCTCCTGCAAAAATTTTTTAAATAGCTGTCACCGTTTGCAAGTTATTGAATTTTAAAATCCATCAGTCATTTTTGGGACACCCGGTATACATATATACAAATAAGGTATAAATAGAAGGTATAAATATACAAATAAATACTTAAAAGGAATATAAAGGAAGGTAATTATAATAAATAAATAAATATATAAATAAGAAGATATTCCTTTGAAAATGATTGCGAGGGCATTCGAAAGATCTAGGGTAAAATAATAAATAAATAATATCTATATTTTTGCGACACCTTTTAAGTATTTATTTTTATATTTTGAGTTTAATAACAAGGTGTAAATTTCCATTAAGACGTTGGTAATAAGACAGTGTTTTGACTCATTAGGTTATTTTTATCTCCTTCATAACACTTTATCAATAAATTAACAAACAAAAATTGTCAATACAAAATTAATCATTCCTTGCATAAATGGCAGCACCGTTATAATCGCCTTATGGTAATTATCCACTATTCTATTTCAAATTTTTATATTTAACTTATAATATTTATAGTAGTACTTCGTCAAAATCCACATTTAAAACGAAAAAAACCGCTGCAGGTTTTTTCTTTTTTTTTTTAAATGTTGACACATGATTACTCCGAATTCTTGTAAAAGTTTGCTAAATGGTTTTTTGGTGCTAGTTAGGATTTCTTCGCCAATCGTGCCAAACTGAACAGAATACTGAATTCTTTCCTTAAATGCAGCCTTGATTGCTAAGATTTGTTGATTCCTCTATCAGAATCTTCTGATTTAGCGAAGGTACAAAGTAAATATAATGATGAATAACAGTAAAATATTGCAAAGTTTAGCATAAATTTAAGAGAGACCAAACTGGTCCATCAGAGTAATACCTAATAAACTTAGTAATTTAAATAAATAGGAATTTAATTTGTAAAAAAAAAAAAAAAAAAAAAAAAAAAAAAAAAAATTTACTTTGCATCTCAAAATACATGATAAATATGATGAAATAAAACACGTGTATTTTCACATGATTTATTTAATCCATTAATTTATGTTACATAATAATTTAATTATATATTACATAATAATTCTTATAGCTATTTAAACTTGCGTGTAAACAAAAAAAAAAGAAATCACTTTGCATCTCAAAATACATGATAAATATGATGAAATAAAACAAGTGTATTTTCACGTGATTTATTTAATCCATTAATTTATGTTACATAATAATTTAATTATATATTACATAATAATTTTTATAGCTATTTAAACTTGCGTGTAACAATATATATATGCGTTTAAAATATGCGTGTAACAATATATATTACATAATAATTTTTATAGCTATTTAAACTTGCGTGTAACAATTAGAAGGAAAAAACAACAAAAAAATGAAATGATGATATAAAAAGAAATATTTTATTTAAAATAATAATCTTTTTTCAAAATTTTACGATTTGCTGTGTGACGTGTGGTATACAGCTGAAAGTGCACAAAATTTGAATTATCTGAGTTATGTAGTTTTTGTGTACGGACTCTTTGACAGACAGACAGACTGAGGACAGAGACGAATAGGGTTTTGTGAGATGAACGAAACCGTAAAAAGCAGTAATTCAAAGCGATTAAAGAAAGTTTAATATCTTTATGAACATGATAATAACATACAAAATTTTAAAATATAGTCATTCTGAAAGATTAATTTCTTTTTAAATGTACTTTCTTTTTACTAATGTATTTTTAAAATATTAGTACAATATGATATTAACTTAATAAATATAATTCATACATTGATTGGTTATGACCTCTGGTAGTTTTTTACAAATATTTTTATTTTCGTTTGTCATCTGAACTGTGTATGTCTGCAAAATTTAGTAACATTTGACTCAATGTCAAGTTATTAGTGTCCATATATACAATTTTTTCTTACAACTACGCTTTCCGCATTTTATATCAGTTTTGTTAATAGAATTCCAAATACTTAAGTATGTGTAATAAACTTAATGCTATAACTATAAATTTGATTAGGCTTGTAATATTAACATATTATAGGAGACTTATTTATTGTTTACAATAATTATTTGCATTACTGATTCCGAATTCAATTGAATTGATGAATGTTCAATAGCCGTTTGAGCTGTACATATTAGATTAATTCTAAAATATTAATTCAAGCATGTTTACAGAATGTTTCCTCAAATACACGTGAATATTTTCCCGAAGTTTTCATAATTTACATTAACTAAACTATTCATTCCGTACAAAACACATCTGAAAAACTATTTTTAAATAAAAGATTTTTTAGCATTTTCCAGCAAAATTGAAAAGTGCTTATGCATTCAGTTTGTCTGTCCATGTGTCCGTCTTTCCACCCTCTAAGTCCAGTAAATATACTCGGATTCTTATGCAATTGATAAAGCTTATTTAGGGTCACCTAAGCATGCTTGGTATAGCATCTGAAGTATGTGCCATTAATAGTTCATTTACAGAGACATTCAAAAGAATCGATTGCATTATGGTATACTGGGAAAATCGTTTGGAGAGTATTTAAATGACATTAACCTATTTCAAATGTATTGAAACTGATATAAATCACTGAATTTCATTTAGATCATGTTAAAACAGAGCATTTACAGCATTTTTTACTTTCATCTGTCTTCAATAGACGAGTGTTGTCAATGAAATTTTTTTCGACTTCCGGCTTTTGACTGATTTACACGTTTTAGAGATCAGAGATTCCAAAAAACATGTTTATAAAAAATGTCTGTCTGTCCATCTGTTTGTCTGTGTGTCTATATGTTGCCATTCTACCATCAAAAAGTGTATGAAGATATGCACAGAATTACACCAAATTTTTACTTTCTTCTACTTTTAATAGAAGAAAGTATTGTAATCGAAAATTTTTTGACTTCCGGTTTTCGACGGATTTACCAGTTTTAGGAATCAGAGATTTCAAAAAACATGTTTTTTACAAAATGTCTGTCTGTCCGCGTGTCTGTGTGTCCGTATGTCACCATTTTACCATCAAGAACTGTATGAAGATATGCATAGAATTCAACCAAATTTTTTGTGAATGTTTTTGGCTGTGGCAAGTAGGTCCTCTTTCAGTTTTGAAATATTCAGCCAGAAGAGGGCGCTGCAATAGCAGTTTTTGTGTCATTTTCAATATTGTACCGATCAAAAAATGTATGAAGTTATGCATCAAATTGACCCAGATTTTTTGTGTAAGTATTTGGCTATGGCTAGTTGGTCCTCCTTGAATTTGAAAAAAATCCGCCGGAAGGGGGCGTTCCAATAGCAATTTTTGTGCCATTTTCAATATTGTACCACGTAAAAGTGTATGAACTTATGGATAGAATTGAACCAAATTTTTTTCTGTAAGTGTTTGACTATGGCTAGTTCGCCCTTCTTGAATTTGAAAAAAAAACACCGAAAGGGGGCATTCCAATAGCAATTTTTGTGCCATTTTCAATGTTGCACCACTTAAAAGTGTATGAAATTATGTATAGAATTGTACGAAATTTTTTGTGTAACTGTTTGGTTATGGCTAGTAGGTCGTAGTTTTTTTTTTTTTTTTTTTTTTTTTAGGGAAGATTTTTATTTTGAACTGGATACTGCTGGCATAGTTTCAAAGCATGAAGTTTGCTTAAATTATATGCATAAAGTAATGCACTTTTTGTGATCGAAAGAGAACAGAAGAACAAAAAAAGACAAAACCGTGTTTTTTGGGACGTTCGTCTCTTAAAATGTGTCAGTCAATCGATAATTGCAAGTCTAAAAAAATTTCGATTGCAATACTTTCTTCGATTATAAACAGAATACAATAAAAGTTATTTTATTATTTAACAGTGCAAGACTATGACCATAAAATTTCATTACATTATTTAAATAATGTTTTTTTAGTCAGCTACAGCCAGAAAATTTCATAACTCGATATATTTTATTGTTTATTTATTTATTTATTTCTCAGAGGCATGCACTTCATGTATTACCTATTTCGACCTTGTTAAAGAAACTTGATCAACGCAATAAAAATGTTATAACAGGTCACGTTCTTGCGTAAGACAAATACAGCATAATAAAATTTCATGTAAGCACTTATAGATGTTGTTTTATGAGGTCTTTATTTAAACAATTCTGAGTAGAAATATTATCTTATTTGTATTATATTAACGCATTATTTTACTGCCATTTACGATATATATAGATCAGGCTCGATATTCAACATGCCGTAACTTATATTTAATTTTTAAAATGTTTATTATAAATATTATTATTAAATATTTAATAATTTACAATATACATACAGCATTCCAAATAAAGACAAATTTTTATTTAACCTCTTGAAGGGCGGTGTTCGCAAATGAAAACACCTAATCTTAATTCCAAATTGCCACACTAGCACCAGAAATTTTCTAAGAAAATTCCACTTTCATTAAATAAGCAAAAATGCACTTTTATCAGTTTACAAATAAATTTTCGTGTGAATACTGGTGTCATTTAATTATTTCAATATTTTACGAATACAAATACCTTGCCCCGGAAAGGGTTAAAACAATTCGCTAGTATATAAATTAATGTTTCAAAAAATATGGCCGAATCATAATTAAGCTATTGGATGTGCCAATTTCAAAACTTTCTTCTATCTCATACATACATTTTAATATTTCAAAAAATAGTTACACGTGTTAATGTTGTAATATTATTAATTTAATAGTATACCAAGTTTGATAAATACTTTTAAATTTCTGCTTCAGTCAATTAATCGGAATAAAAACGAGTTAATGGGGATCCTGATATTTATTAAAATCAGTAGTTTTCCCTTATTCTGTTATTATAAGCTGTTTGAAAATAGTCGGCTTAACAAAACGCAAAATTCCATGTCTGAATGAGCCGATGGATAATAGAACGATAGCCAGATGTTTTTTTAATTAAGGATGGATCTAATTTCCATACGTAAAAATAATAATACAGTGGCGGTCAAAAGTTTCCGGCCAGTTAGTTTCTTCAATTTATTTACCAAAAGCTTTCAGCAAAGAAGAAGCACAATTGCTTCAAAAGTTAGGAATATGTGAATGACCTCTGGCCACGTAATCATTTTGATTGGATACTGAAGATGCTTCATGCAAAGGGATAAATTAGAAGTTCTCGTGTGCAAAAGTTTCCGGCCACTTAGCGTTCTTTAGTTTTTTTCTATAGGTAAACTGTTTTTTGGTTGTGTTTCCAAATAAATCAACGTGTATAACATAGTCTGAATTCAAAATTGAAAAGTTCAACAATTATTGTTCATAAATGAGTGATGAGTTTGTCGCTAAAAGGCCAATCTTCTCGAGATATTGCGGCAAAGTTATCGATCGGTAAAATTGACCGTAAACGATATTTAAAAATTATATAAAGATGCCCGTGGCCTTCAGGACTTTCAGAGGTCCGGGATATCCCGGTAAATTACTATTCCTGTGGACAGAATTATCAGGAGAAAAACAATTGCTAATCCGCATAAAAATTCCGCTGCAATATACTGCGATTTTCGTAATGAAAATATTGCTGAAATAAGTCCGTATACCGTATCAACATGCTGACGTGATGCATAACTTTATGAAAGAGTCGGTGTTAAAAATTTTTCAGGGTTAAAAAAAATACAAACGTACCCGACTGGCGTTTTCCGAAAAACACAAAGTCTGGTCAAGTGAAAACTGGAAAAAAGTTCTATTTTTTCATCAATCGAATTCGGAACAGTTTTGGAAGTGATGGCAGACACAAAGCCCGATGACCTAACAACAAAATATATGATTCGACCTATTTTATTCCTGCAATGAAGCATGGCGGGGGACACGTTATGCCGTGGGGAGTATTTTCTTCAAAAAGTGTCGGTCCGTTATTTGAAATCAACAGCCAGGTGAATGATTCAATGTATAAGGATATCTTGCAAGACTATTTTCTGCCTTATTAGCGAAAAAAATTGGTCGCAACTATTTTTCTTAATATGATAACGACATAAATAATGTTTGCAAGCCTCGATAAGCAATGGTTTTCGCACAAAAAATTTCATTTTTGAAATGATCAGCCCAAGCGCCCAACATGAATCAAATAGAAAATCTTTGAAAAGAAGTTGACAAAAGTCTGCGGAACTATAAACATTCCAACTCAGCCGAAATTTCGCCAAAATTGCAAGAAATGTAGGAAAAACGTACCATATACGATCTTTAACCGTTAAATGTATGAATGTCACGTTGCTGCGCCGCAGTATTTATTACTAAAGCTAATAAAATAGTAATACAATAAAATACTAATTGTAGATGTTGTTGATCACTGTAATTTTCTATTATAATACCACTTTTTTACAAGCTTGTGAAGGTGGCCGGAAACTTTTGAGAACATGCGTTCTCCTTTATACTTAATTTTGTCAGTTAAATTTATTGATATTTACATGTTTTTCTATAAGTAAGTTCCTAACTATTATGTCAATAAAATGTATAAATATCACTTTGAGATTCCTCTTCATATGGGTATATTTACAAATTAACTGAAAAAAATTTTGCTGGCCGGAAATATTTGACCGCCACTGTACACAAAAAAAAAAAGTTCAGTTCTATACATAAGTTCATACACTTTCTCATGTACAATAATGAAAATGACACAGACATTGCGATTATAGCGCTCCCTTCCGGTGGATTTTTTTCAAATTCAGAGAGAGTTTTCTGACTATAACCAAACACTTACAAAAAAAATTTGGTTCGTTTCAATGTATAACTTCATACACTTTTCGGAGATACAATATTGATAATGGCACAAAGATTGTTATTTCAGCGCCGCCTTCTGACGGACTTTTTTTTTTTTTTTTTCAAATTTAGGGATCCTATTTCCTTTTATTGGAAGTATTAACATTTATTAGATTGAAGAGAGTTTTCTGATTGCCACATCCGATTAGAATTTTTTCTTATAGTTTTAACTGCCTTTTAGCTACTAGAATTAGTATACATTATTTTCTTTCATTAGAAACAGAAGAAAGTAAAATAAATTATATCCTTCTTACTAGTATAAGACTGTAATCTGCGATTGTTACCAAAAAGAATTAATCTCATGGAAAAACAAACATTTTTCTAAGCTGTTAATGTTAGAATATCTCGTATTTCCACATATTTTGCTGTTTTTTTTTTTTTTAAGCTATTGCATAGCTTTTACCTCGGGCTTTGAGCGCGGCGACCGAATCTAGAAATTCCGTAACGAGAAAAAAAACCTAACACTCCGGCTAACGTTGTTTCAGTTCGGCAGACTTCTCATTTATTCAATAAAAGAAAAAAAATTGTTTTCTTATCGGTCATCACGCTCAAAAAGTGTAACTTGAATTAATATCAAAGAAAAAGAAAAAACTTGAATTAATATCAAAGACAAAAAAAACTGCATAAATAAAAAATAGATAAATAATTATAATTGCATAAGTTGATAAAAAATGCTATGCAATAGCTTTACCGCGGCAGTCCCCAAGTGCCACACGTATTTTTTTTTCTTTGTTAGGTGGCTCATACTTCATGAAGCTACCTATCTAGACTTCTTAAAGAAATTTGATCAAGGCAATAAAATTGTTATTAGAGATCACGTTCTTGCGTAACATAAATACTGCATAATATAAAATTATGCAAGTACTTATTGAAGCTGTTTTATGGGGCCTGTATTGAAATAACTGTAAAAAGCAAAAATTTTATCTTATTTGTTTTGTATTACTGCATTACTTTATTACCGTCTATGGGTAGATAGATCAGGTTAAATTTTCAACATCATAAAAAATTTATATTTAGTTTTAAAATAATAATTACAGTGAGTTTTACATTTTTTTTTTTTTTTTTTTTTTTTATAATGTTAAATATACATAACATATACATGTTGCTACGTAACATGATAATTAATGTTCTGAAAAAAAAATGATTACCTGATTATTTTTAAAACATAATATACGAAAATAAATATTAATCTTTGCCATTAATTTTTTAAATAAATTAAGAAAATAAGGCAGCTTATTTTCTATGTTTCTATATTTTGTACTGTGCGATGTACGTAAAATTTAAAATACGTAGGGTGCGTACGATTCTATCATAAATTTCGAACTGAATACTTACCTTATTCAACTGCGCAAAAAATATTACATATTCTATTATTAAACATATAAAGAATTTAAAATTGATGAAAAAATATACGAAAGCAACATTTAATCCCAAATAGTGGTGCCAGATACAATGGAGTTTCTAAAGTCTATACATATGCAATTTCAATATGCAGCAAATATATATATATTATAATTAAAAATATTAGTTTTGTAAGTTATTTTCCAATCAAAAATTTTATAAATTTATTTCCAAATATGCATGAACGAATCTACAATTATGTCGGCAGTTAGAATTGTGACTCACAAACATCATATATCTCTAAAAAATGAAAAAAAAAAAAAAAAACATTCGCACTATTTTTTTCTTGTTGAAGTTTTAACTACCTTTTAGCAATTAAAATTAGCTGCAATATTTTCTTCTATTTGAAACATAAGAAAGTAAAAAAAATTATATCCTTTTTTTTTAGTTTTATAACACTGTAATCTGCTATTGTGACTAACAGAATCAATTTCATGAGAAAACAAAGATTTTTACAGGCTTTTAATGCCAGAATTCTCGTATTTCCACATATTTTACTGTCTCTTTTATTTATTTCTTTTGTCAGGTGACACATACTTCATGTAGCTACCTACTTGGACATTGTTAAAGAAATTTGATCAAGGATATAGAATTGTTATTACAGATCACATGCTTGCGTAACATAAATACTGCAAAATAGAATTTTATGTGAGTATTTATTGAATCTCTTTTACGGGGTCTGTATTGAAATAGCTGTGAAAAATAAAAATGTTTTCTTATTTATTTATTATTATTATTATTATTATTATTATTATTATTATTATTATTATTATTATTTTTTTTTTTTTTTTTTTTTTTTTTTTGTGTGTGTGTGTATTAATGCATTACTTTATTATTGTCTACGGGTAAATAGATCAGGTTCAATTTTCAACATCATAATAAAATTATATTTAGTTTATAAAATAATAATTACGGTGAGTTTTATATATATTTTAAAATGTTAAATACACATAACATACACATGTTTCTACGTAACATGATAATTAATGATTGGAAAAAAATTATAGCTTGATTATTTTTAAAACATGAAATACGGAAATAAATATTAATCTTTGCCATTATTTTTTTAAATGAATTATGAAAATAAGGCGGATTATTTTCTATATTTCTATATTTTCTACTAAGCGATGTACATAACATTTCAAATATGTACATAGGGTGCGTACGAATCTATCAGAAATTTTGAATTGAATACTTACCTTATTCTATTGGGCAAAAAATATCCGATATTCTGTTATTAAACATATAAATAATTTTATATTGATAAAAAAGTACAAGAAAACAACTTTTAATCTAAAAAATCTCTCGTTATATTAGTGGTCTTAGGTACTAAGGAGTTTTTAAAGTACATGCATATGCAATTTCTGTATGCAGCAAAAAATAAATTTTTTAGAAAAATTATTTTTGTACGTTTTTTTTTTTTTTTTTTTCAACAAAAATTTTTTTAAATATGCTCCAACAAATCTACATGTATGTAAGTAGTTTGAATTGTTTGAACTTCATGATTTTTTTTAACAAACAAACATCATATATCTCTAAAAAATGAAGAAAGAAAGTCGGTCTATTTTTGTCTTCTTGTTAAAGTTTTAACTACATTTTAGCAATTAAAATTAGTATACAATGTTTTTTCTATTAGAAATAGAAGAAAGTAAAACAAATTATATGCTTTTTTAGTATTATAAGACTTAATCTGCGATTAATACCTAAGAGAATTAATTATATGAGAAAACAAACATTTTTCTAGGCTTTTATTGCCTGAAGATCTAATATTTACACTTATTTTACTGTTTCTTTTAATTTTTTCTTTTGCCAGGTGGCACATACTTCATGTAGCTACCTACTTGGACATTGTTAAAGAAATTTGATCAAGGCAACAAAATTCTTATTACAGGTCACGTTGTTGCGTAATATAAATACTGCATAACTGAATTTTATGTAAATATTTATTGAAGTTGTTTTATGAAGTCTGTATTGAAATAACAGTGATGAGTAGAAATGTTATCTTATTTGTTTTGTATTATGGCATTTTTTTACAGTCACAGGAAAAAAAATCTTGATATTTGCGATTTCAGACGTTTTGTTAAATATCTAGGAATATACATAAGGAGTGACTCTGAAACTCAGATGAGCAAAAATGAGCAACTGTGATGAGAAAAAATGTTATCTTATTTGTTTTGTATTAATACCTTTCTTTATTACTGTTTACGTGTAAATAGATAAGGTTAAATTTCCAACATTATAATAAATTTACATTTAGTTTTTAAAAGAATAAATACGAAGTGTTTTATTTATTTTTATAATGTTAAAAGCAAACTTTTTCTAAGCTTTTAATGCCAGAAGCTCTCGTATTTTTTCATATTTTACTGTTTCTTTTATTTTTTTCTTGTGTCAGGTGGCACATACTTCATGTTAGCTACCTACTTGGACATTGTTAAAGAAATCTAACCAAGACAATAAAATTGTTATTACAGGTCACGTCCCTGCGTAACATAAATACTGCATAATAGAATTTTATGTAAGTACTTATTGAAGCTGTTTTTATGGGGTCTGTATTGAAATAACTGTGATGAGCAAAATTTTTTATTTCTTTTGTTTTGTACTAATACATTACTTTATTATTGTCTACTGGTAGATAGATAAGGTTAAGTTTTCAACATCACAATAAATTTATATTTAATTTTTAAAATAATAATTAGGATGAGTATAATGTACTTTTTATGGTCTTAAATATATGCAACATTATAAATAACAAAAAATATTATCAAAGAAAGTTGCTACCTAGCAGGAGAAATAATGCTTGAAAAAGAAAATTGATGACCTCATTATTTTTATAACATAAGATACGAAAATAAATATCAATCTCTGCCATTAATTATGTTTAAATAAATTATGAAAATAAGGCAGTTTTTTTTCTCTATATTTCTTTATTTTGTACAGCGCGATGTGCGTAACATTTAAAAAGTGTACATAGGATGCGTACAATTCTATCACAAATTTCGAATAGTTAACTTATTCAAACCCGGAAAAATATCATATGTTCTGCTATTAAACATGGAGAGATTTTTAGTTTGATGAAAAGATATTTGAAAACAACTTTTAATCTCAAATTGGGATGACAGATACTATGGAATTTCTAAGATTCATAAATATACACCTATTGTATGCAAAAAAAAAAATATTTTTAAGAAAAGACAGCTTGTAAGTTTTTTTTCAATCAAAAGTTTTATAAAGATCTTTCTAAACGTGCTCCAACGAGTCTACGTGTATGTACACAGTTAGAATCGTCTACAACAAACATCATATATCTCTAAAAAATTAAAAAAAAACATTCACGCTATTTTTTTTCTTGTTAACGTTATAATTGTCTGTTAGCAATTAAAATTAGTATACAATAATTTCTTTTATTAGAAACATAAGAAAGTAAAAGAAATTATATGCTTTTTTTAGTATTATACACTGTTAAAACTAATGGTGACACATTGCACCTATTAGGGGTGAAAGGCTTGTCTCACTGTTGACACCCCTAAAAGAGCCAGGATGGCACTTTTAATTAGGGTGAAAAGATGGCACCCTTAATCCAGAGTGCCCAATAATAAAAAATTAAAAAATATACAAATTGACTTTTGGCCTTCGAAGGATACGAACCCACAATGCCTGATTGCAAGCTCAGCGCTTTAACCGCTCGGTCATCGAGCTCACCTTCAAAGTCTCCCTGAAATATTCAAATGTCTTAAAATTCAAAGGTTGCTTTATATAAAAAAGCTCGCCAAATTTAGCCATCCGAAGTTCTAAACGAAATTGGGACAGCGTATAGCAGTGATAGTCATCGTAGGGAGAAATTGATATTTTGATCCACTAGGGGCACCAAGTTGAAGGGCAAGGATACACATCACAGAGCATGCGCAAATGACTAAGGAGTGAAAACTCTTCCAACGGTATGCATTGCGGCGCACCCTAATTCGCGTGAATAAGCCAGTGAGAGATCAAACGGCACCCCAAACATATTTTCAAGCCCGCGGGTGTCAAATGGAAACACCTATTCACCCCTGGGCGCCAAATGCAACTTGTTTGTCACCATTAGTTTTAACAGTGTAAGACTGTAATCTGCGAATGGGACTAAGAGAATTAATTACATGAGAAAACAAACTTTTTTTAGGCTTTTAATGAAAGAATTTCTCGCATTTCTACATATTTTACTGTTTCTTTTATCTTTTTCTTTGTCAGGTGGCACATACTTCATGTAGCTACCTACTTGGACATTGTTAAAGAAATTTGATCAAGGCAATAAAGTTGTTATAACAGGTCACTTTCTTGCATAACATAAATACTGATTAATAGAATTTTATGTAAATACTTATTGAAGCTGTTTTATTGGGTCTGTATTGAAATAAATGTCGAAAGTAAAAATGTTATTTTATTTGTTTTGTATTAATGCATTACTTTATTATTGTCTACGGGTAGATAGATCAGGTTAAATTTTCAACATCATATAAAATTTATATTTAGTTTTAAAATAACAATTACGGTGAATTTTATATATTTTTTTTATAATGTTAAATATATATAACATATACATGTTGCTACGTAACATGATAATTAATGCTCTGAAAAAAAAATGATTACCTAATTTTTTTTAAAACATAATATACGAAAATAAATATTAATCTTTGCCATTATTTTTTTTAAATAAATTATGAAAATAAGGCAGCTTATTTTCTATATTTCTATATTTTATACTGTGCGATGTACGTAAAATTTAAAATACGTAAGGTGCGTACGATTCTATCATAAAATACTTAAATACTTAACATGTAAATACTTATTGAAGCTGCTTTATTGGGTCTGTATTGAAATAACTGTCGAAAGTAAAAATGTTATTTTATTTGTTTTGTATTAATGCATTACTTTATTATTGTCTACGGGTGGATAGATAAGGTTCAATTTTCAACATCATAATAAATTTATATTCAGTTTTTAAAATAATAATTACAAAGAGTTTTATATATTTTTCTAATGTTAAAAGCAAACTTTTTTCCAGGCTTTTAATGCCAGAAGTTCTCGTACTTTTTCATATTTTATTGTTTTTCTTATTTTTTCCTTTATCAGGTAGCATATACTTTATGTTACTTACCTACTTGGACATTGTTAAAGAAATTTCCTCAAGGCAATAAAATTGTTATTACAGATCACGTTCTTGCGTAAACATAAGTACTGCATAATAGAATTTTATGTAATACTTATTGAAGCCGTTTTATGGGGTCTGTATATTGAAATAACTCTGATGCATAGAAATGTTATGTTATTTGTTTTGTATTAATGCATTACTTTATTACTGTCTACGGGTAGATAGATAAGAATAAATTTTCAGCATCATAATAAATTTATATTTAGTTTTTAAAATAATAATTACGATGAGTTTTGTATATTTTTTTATGTTAAATACATATAACATTATAAATAAAGAAAACATTTATAAAAATGCCATGTTACCTATCACTATAAATCAGGCATGTCAAACTCGTTGACTATCGCGGGCAAAATTTAGCATTGTATACACAGTCGCGGGCCACATTAAAAAATCCCTGTCGGCTTGGCCTATAGGCGGAGGTAAATTTCGAACAAAAAAAAAAAAAACTCTAAAATTATCAGGAAAATCACAAAATTTTTCTATTAGACGTGAAAGAAATCCACGATTTTTTCCAGTCTGTCGTGCCAAAAAAAAAAAAAAAAAAAAAAAAAAAACATGAAATTTGTGGATGAGTTGCGTGAAATTCGTCTATATGTTGTAGTTAAAAAACATTTAATTCGTCAGTGAATTGTGGAATATATATCGATCTTTCAATCAGTCACGGAAGAAAAAAAAAAAAAAAAAAAAAGCTGAATGATTGGGTCAAAGTTAAAAACAAGAATTCGACAGTTGACTGATTAAAAAATATTAATTGTTGCAAAATTTGTTGATCGATTGTTGAAAATAAACACGAAATTCATCATTCGATCGGAGTAAAATCGCAAAATTTGCCTATAATTTCTTACATGTTTGATTGTCAGCATTTTACAAAGCATCTCTCACGTCTCTATAAAAGATGTAATTGCACTTCTTCAAATAAAAAGAAAAAATCCCCTTGTGTCTTCCTTTTCCCGCAGAAAATTTTTGATCAACTGAATTTTGTTTCAGAACATTACAAAATATTCTGCTTTGGGAATTATAAAAATTATGTTAATTAAATGATTCAGAAAGTAATAGATGTTATTGTATAATTAATCAAAGAAAAGTCGCTGAACACAGTTCATTTACAATCACTACTTAAAAGAATAAGCTAGAAGACCCTAACCCCCCCCCCTCCCGCACATACATACACAAAAATAAAGAGACCGATTTCTTCGCCTAAAATAAACGTTTTTTCAATGTCTAAAAAAGTGAATACATCTAAAAACATTTCTTTAAAATTATTAATCTTTCAGTCGAGGTTTGTCTGAGGCAAGTCTGGTTTCAATTTTAAGGAAACCAAATTACCATCTCAAATTTTTTGGAGCAAGTGAAGGTAAAAGATTTTTTGTTTATGTGTCACAAAGTACAGCAAAAAACGCTCTTATCATTTGAGAACAACCTTAAATGGTTATTGTGTTTATATGTCTTTCAAAATGATCACTCAAAAGTAAAAAATAACCGAGAGTTATATTCAATATCAATATGACCACTTTTGTAATGTGAGGTCATTAAAGAAGATTATATTTTATTCTTCAACTTCAACTCCCGTTTTACATATATTCCTATTGTACTATCCCAATTCCAGTAGAATAAATGATGCTTAAAAAAATGATGGTCTGATTATTTTTAAAACCTAAAATACAAAAATAAATATTAATTTTTGCCATTAATTATTTTAAATAAATAATGAAAAAAGGCAGCTTTTTTTCTATATTTTTGTATTTTGTACTGTGCGATGTGCATAACATTTAAAATGTGTACATAGGGTGCATACCAATCTATAAGAAATTTCGAATTGAATACTCACCTTATTCAATTGCGGAAAAAATATCCGATATTCAGCTATTAAACACATAAAGAATTTTATATTGATGAAAAAAATGTTTGAAAGCAACTTTTAATCTGAAATAATGGTGCTAGATTCTATGGAATTTCTAAGATGCATAAATATACACCTATTATATGCAGAAGAAAAATATTATTTTTAAGAAAAGCCAGTGTTGTAAGTTTTTTTCAATCAAAAGTTTTATAAAAAACTTTCTAAAAATGTTCCAACGAGTCTACGTGTATGTACACAGTTAGAATCTTTTACAACAAACAAACATCATACATCTCTAAACAAGTTGGAAATTGCACGTGAAGCGTAGCAAACGAGGTGCGTTCGTACGATAACGAAGTTTTAAAAATATTACTCTCATATATCAATCTTATAAAATTGTAAATAGTGATTTACAATTAAAACGCTCATCAAACAATGTTCTCCCTATACCATTATGTAATGGAATACTTTTGTGTGGCCTTGTAAATCAATAACAAATGTTCTTTGCATCATAAATTATGTAAAATGTATATTATAATATGTACTTTATAGTTGCATATAAATTTTATTAAGTTCGAATGAGTGCAACACCATTAAAATGCATTTGAAACATTTTCCCCCCATTGACCGTAATGTAACGGAATACTTGTGATTGTCCCTGTAATTGATCTATGCATCCGATTTTCATAAAATTTGAAATAACTCGACAAAATTATGTAATAACTATGTATTTTAAATTTCAAGCGTATAAAATACATTTGAAACTTTTTCCCCCATTGACTATAATGTAATTGAATACTTTTGATTGCCCCTGTAATTGATCTATGCACCCGATTATCAAAAAATTTGAAATAACTCGACAAAATTATGTAATAACTATGTATTTTAAATTTCTAATGATTAAAATGCATTTGAAACTTTTTTCCCCATTGACCGTAATGTAACGGAATACTTTTGATTGCCCCTGTAATTGATCTATGCACCCGATTATCAAAAAATTTGAAATAACTCGACAAAATTATGTAATAACTATGTATTTTAAATTTCAAACGATTAAAATGCATTTGAAACTTTTTTCCCCATTGACCGTAATGTAACGGAATACTTTTGATTGCCCCTGTAATTGATCTATGCATCCGATATTCATAAAATTTGAAATGACTCGACAAAATTATGTAATACTTATGTATTTTAAATTTCAAACGATTCGGTTGGGTAGTTTTTGCGTTGTTATATGCGGACGGACAGACAGACAGACAGACGGACAGACAGACGGACAGACAGACAGACGGACGGACTGAGCGACAACAATAGGTGCTACGTATTTACATAATTACGAACGCACCTAAAAATGAAAAACAAACATTCGCGCAGAATATGTTTTTCTTATTAAGGTTTTAACTACCTTTTAGCAATTAAAATTAGCTACAATATTTTCTGCTGTTCGAAACATAAGAAAGCAAAAGGAATTATATCCCTTTTTAGGTGCGTTCGTAGTTATGTAAATACGTAGCGCCTATAGTGGTCGTTCAGTCCGTCCGTCTGTTCGTCTGTCTGTCCGTCCGTCTGTCCGCATATAACAACGCAAAAACTACCCTACCTAATCGTTTGAAATTTAAAATACATAATTAGTATGCAATTTTGTCGAGTCATTTCAAATTTTATGAAAATCGGATGCATAGATCATTTACAGGGGCAATCAAAAGTATACAATTACATTACGGTCAATGGGGAAAAAAGTTTCAAATGCATTTTAATCGTTTGAAATTTAAAATATAAAATTATTTCATAATTTTGTTGAGTTATTTGAAATTTTATGAAAATCGGATGCATAGATCAATTACAGGGACAATCAAAAGTATTCCGTTATATTACGGTCAATGGGAAAATATGTTTCAAATGAATTTTAATGGTGTTACACTCATTCGAACTTAATAAAATTTATAGGCAACTATAAAGTACGTATTTTAATATACATTTTACATAATTTGTGGTGCAAAGTACATTTGTTATTGATTTACAAGGCCACACAAAAGTATTCCATTACATAATGGTATAGGGAGAACATTGTTTGATTAGCGTTTTGATTGTAATTCATCGTTTACAATTTTATGAGATTGATATATGAGAGTAATATTTTTAAAACTTCGTTATCGTACGAACGCACCTCATTTGCTACGTTTCAGGTGCAATTTCCAACTTGTTAGTATTATTAGACTATAATCTGCTATTGTGACCAAGATAATTAATTTTATAAGAAAGAAAAGACTTTTTTTAGACTCAATTCCAGAAGATCTCGTATTTCCACATATTTTACTGTTTCTTTTATTTTTTTTTCTTTTCTCAGGTTGCAGATACTTTATGTAGCTTACCTACTTGGACATTGTTAAAGAAATTTGATCAAGGCAATAAAATTGTTATTACAGGTCACGTTCTTGCGTAACATTAATACTGGTTAATAGAATTTTATGTAAGTACTTGTTGAAGCTGTTTTATGGGGTCGGTATAGAAATAATTGTGATGTGTAGAAATGTTGTCGTAGGGCAGACCGGGGCTAGTTGTGCCAGGGGCAAGTTGTGCCATCGAGCATCCTGACTGAGCCAATAGGTTGCAGTACCTGTTGTGTCATGTGAGTTAAGAGGTTGATTGTCTCAATGTGCTGTGTGTTTTTTGAAGCATAGCGTCGCGTTGTTTTCGAGATAAAAATATTTATCTTGTTTTCTATCGTAAAAGTAAATTAAAGTTAATCACGTGTAATTGCCTGTGATGGCACCCATGTGGAAAATGTGTAATCAAAATAGAAGTTTTAGTTTCTCCGATCTGTATTGTAATAAGAGATTAGTGTACTGATTCTGTGTCATATGCAAATTTCCTCCTTGCGCCCCAATCGAGTTTTTTCTATGGGGGGGGGGGGGGAGAATTCCCAGAACGGTTTTTTGTGCGTGCATAACATGTCCGTTTCTTGCGATACACGTACAGTTCCAACGCTCTTTTGGGTTTTCGCATGCGCTGAGCATTTTGCGATGAAAAAAATGGGTGTTGCTATTGGAAATTTTCGAGTTTCTGTAACTATAACAGTAATTGTGAGCGCCATTTTGTTCTCGTTCACAGAATCTCGAGCTCATACCTCTGAATAGCTATATCTGAAATTTCATTTCGAGCGGTTGAGCGGACTGGCCGCTAGAGCTCCGTATATCGGTAAAGTTTTTTTTTATGACCACCCCTGTAGAACAGAATATCCAGAAATATTTAAATCAGCTTTGGGGTCCTTGGTAAAATTCAACACTTCGTGCCTATGAGAACATGCTTTTTCTACTTTGCTGTATTTGAAAGACAAATACTGAGACAAACTGCATCACTGTAAAAAATAACGGACGATTTAACGGAAGTATTACTGGTAATCTAGACGCCAGTACTATTTACTGTTTTTTAACGGAAAAATTTCCGTAAATTCCGAAAAAAGTTGAAAAAAACGGAACATTCGCGGAAATTTTTCCGTTAAAAAACAGTAAATAATACTGGCGTCTAAATTACCAGTAATACTTCCGTTAAATCGTCCGGTTTTTTTTTTTACAGTGTGTTAATAGATGTTCCCACATTGGGAAACACCAGTACTAGAAATCTCATTGAGTGTAAAGCTATGTTTTCATTATAATTAAACGTATTCTTAATTACTATTCACTTACACTCATTGTCGATTCTTGTTTTTGTTGATAATGTATTTTCGGAAATTTGCGTTTTTCGTAGGATAGGATAACCGAGCTTATAGAGATCGTACAAAAATTGCTAGACTAATGTACAATTTTATCTTGGGTGAGTCGCGAAATTTTATTTTACTGAAAGGTGGGTCGGGTATCAAGAAAGTTTGGGAACTGCTAATTCTAAATTGTTTATTTATACATTTTTCACACTAATAAGTTTTAAAATTTATATGCTTTTGAAAGTGTTTCATAGTCTATGCTAAATGCATGATTTATCGTTTATGTTTTTCTTACTTTTTGTAAACTTGAAATAAAAAGTTTCGGATAGGGGTTTCAATTCTCTTTTGATAAAATTCTGACATTTATTTGAAAATAAATCCCATTTTCCTATTCACTTTTCCTCTTATTGGTTCAACGGGGCTATTAATCACCTAAAATTATCTACCTGATAAACTGCTGTTGAAAACTGATTAATTAATTAAAAAAAAGAAATTATTAAGAAAAATTAAATTAGAAAACGTTTTTTTAAGCATTCCTAATTAACTAAGAAAAAGAAATAAAAAAAATATTACAAAAAATATTGCAGTGGTGTTAATTAGAAAAAAAATATTTGAGCAGTCGCGTTTAATTTGAATTAAATGCTGCAAATAATTTTATTTTATTTTATAAGATATTTATTTTAAGAAAAAAAGTTAATTTTGAGATTTGTTTGTTCATTTTTTTAAACACAAAGGTATGAATTTTAGTATTTGTTATTTTTCAGTAAAACCTGTGAAAGGAGAACTGTTGGGGACTGTTGAGAGTAAAAATTCCGTTTTAGATAAGTTTGCGTCTTAGGTGTTCCTTAAGTGTGGGATCATGTTTTTTTTTTTTTTTTTTTTTTTTTTTTTTTTTTTTTTTTTTCTTGTTTAAACCTGTACAGAGAGATTTCTGTTCCAAGAGATTCCATATATAGATTCGGAAAATAACCACTGACAAGGAAGGCCTCCATACGGGCATACTCCGAAAAATATGAAAAAATTACAGAATGTTCTTCTCATGAAGATATATACGTTTATTTAAAAAAAAATCGGCGGAACCTCCATACAACGTCCGTAAAAAAATAATAAAAACTTCCTTATTTGGCGATTTATCACCGGTTGGCAATGAAAAAGAAATTTAAAAAATACGCTTTCGTGTCGAATACTCTTTCAGCTCTTCGCGACGAATGTTGTTTTCTGAATTTTTAATCTTTTAACAGCGATTTTTTAAAACAGAAAAACTTTTGTAATTGAGACACGAGAATGTTCTGATTAAATAAGGTAAACATTTTAATAAAAAATAACTGGTGGGAATAATGAAGGATTATCAGCGATACTTAAAAAGAAATTTTTAGATGCATTAAAATCGTTTGCTTTTGGCGAAGAAAAATCCTACTCGCCAAATTGCGTGTTTCTTTCATATTTTCGCGCCAAATATTCGAAAATACTTAATTTTTTACAGACTTTCGACTGGATTCCGCCGCTAAATTTAACTGATACTTCATTACATACGTAATTAGTACAAGTAGCATTTTTTAAAAACATATTCTGGCATGCTCAGTAAGGAGACCTTCCTTGTGAGTGACCGGAATTTAGAATCCCATTGTTTTTTAATAGAAGCCTTCGTCTTTTTTTTCTTTTTTCCATTAAATTAAGCATTATATGGACCAGTTTCAGCTGATGTCACACTCTAGCAACCACCTTAATAACCAGTTGTGTTTTTATTTTTTTTATTTTTTATTTTTTATTTTTTATTTTTATTTATTTATTTATTTTTATTTTTATTTTTTTTTATTTTTTTTTTTTTTTTTGCCTTTCAATTTTGATCGATTGTGATTGATTGGCTCAAAATACAGGCTATAAATTATCGATTATGATTGGTTGGATAAAACTTGGAGGGCAGGTGATCACGTGATTGAAAGTTATCTATATGACATATGAGGACTTCAGAAGCCAAGAGGTATAAGTGACAAAATGGGGAAAAAATGAACTAAGTGCACGGACGACCTGGAAATATGCTTTAATCTTTCAATTGAAAAAAAATATAGGTGATTTTCTATTTATGTGCTGCGTTCTATAGATAAACCACTTTTGACGAATAATGATCAATATTGATTAATTACAAATTAGAAGAAAAAATTCTCAGCTTTTTGTACAGTTATTGAAATAAGAATTCAAAACCAACAATGAAATCTACGACAGTTTTCTATTTCGATTCAGTCAATTATATTTGATGTTCAAATTTAACGCCAATTATCTTTAGATTCAATTTACTCCAAATCGAATTTTTGTCACTTGTACCTCTTGGCTTCTGAGGTCGTCATATATATTCAGAAATATTAGTGGTATTCATAAGACGGGAGATTTATCTAGTGTGTTTTTAATGAGACAGTGTTATGGATCAGAGCAAAGCTGTAATCAGATGGTTTCATAGTGGACTGGACCACGGTATACTTCAGCATTGGCCGAGAAAGCGCTTGTTTGTTTCTCCAACCACAGGACGGAGTTTATAACGTCAGGCAAAGTGATTTCCCTCCAATCCAAACGGTGTCAAGAAATCATTGTGAAAAATAACAGTAGTAAGTCTTGATTACGTCCATTAATAATTATATCGCAATATTAATAATATATATTCCCCAGCGAAAAAATAATAATTTATGTTATTGTAGGATTATAGGGCAACATATGAGATTTCTCAGCAAATACACAAACATTGTGAGTTTTCTTTGTGAGGCATGTGAAATATTGCACTGATCCATTTTTCCTTCAGAATCATCTCACTAGAGGGCAGCACTAGAGCTGTTCCATGCAACTGTTCATCCAACCATGATAGTTAACTTTAAGCAAGAGCAGTAAGTATGGAGACTAGCATCAGATGGCAGCACCAAACATTTAAAATCTCCATACATACGAATATAAATGCAAGCTCAGCTGTTTACCTTTGTTTCAAGAGGTTGAGAACTTTCAGATACTTTTGAAGGACCCTCAATCTCGTCATAGGTCCTCAGAGGGAAAGACATGTCTTCCCTTTCTGTGATTTTCTTTTGTGTAACAAAGGAAAGCTAATGCAGCTTCCTAAGAATACACTGAGAGAACCTGTCTTAAAAATTCAACATAACTGATCTTAACACTTATCTAACTGCATTTTATTTTGTTTGTTTTAGTATAATAACCAAGAATAAATTCTGAAGTGTGTTATATGCTTGTCAACTGGTTTTCTTGTGCCATCTTCCACACAAGTACACAATGTGTCTTCCACTATTTCCTTCTGTTTTCTATCTACTGTGATCAGGTAGGATCTAATCTAATTTCATACTTAGTGACATTGTGGAATAATACTGGGATTAACAATAATTTCTTCTATCACTGTTCCCGCGTTCAACAGTTATAAATAAATATTTTGCTTATAAGGCGTTGTTGTATTAATAAAAACATTTAAAATACATTAAATTTTTTTACTTTATTTACATGTTTCATCTCTTTTTAATTGAGTCATCTTCAAAATGTAAACAGAAAATAAAATTACAAACATATTGAACTTGAAAAACTGAATTTAATTTAATTTCAATAATTATTTTTTCCAGATTTTCACGTTCATTATGTATGTAATTTTATTTTCTATTCACATTCTGAAGATGACTGGATTAAAAAGAGTCGAAACATGTAAATAAAAACTTTTAATGCCTTTTAAATGTTTTTATTAATATAGCAACGTCTTAAAAGCAAAATATTTATTTATAATATAAATTCTTACTTTTTCGCTATGGAATACATATTATTAATATTACGATACAGATGTCAAGGAAGTTGTCAGGGTTATTATGATTTTGCCCAACCAAAAAATCCAACTGGGTTTTTCCAAAATTTCAACTTTTAATTACATACACTGTAAAAAAAATTCAAGAGGTTACTAAAAATTTCTTAGTAAATTTGTATTCCACAGAATTCTTTAGTAACCATTACAAACATTTTTTTTTTGCACGTGAAACAAAATTTCTTTTGTAAACTGAACAAAAGAATTTTTTGTATAACTAACTTAAAACTTTTTAGTATGGGCCACCAAGCAAATTTTAGTAATAGCTCCAAAATTATTTTTACTAACCATTACGTGTGCCCGAAGGGCAGGAGCTTCCTTCGAGCTGCATCCAGCGGGTAAAAAGACAGACATCTGAAAAGGAAGATTTTCGGTAAAGCTGCAATAGATGGAAGCACCAAACATTGCTACCTACTCTCTATTTTGACATGTTTCTAAAGGGGAAGAAAAGTTCAGAGATCATTACCCATGGTAACTGCTACGACAGGACTTTCATAATCCCTTTATTTACATTCGGTGCACATTTGGCGTCGGCCAGCATCGAACCCAGGTACCTTCAGCCTGGATTTCGCTGCTATGACCATTAAGCTATCAAAGCCACACCGTGTGAGTTTTAGTAATAGCTATTAAAAATGTAAAACTATTAAATCTATTCATTGCTAGCTTTTTTCTAGTAATTCTTACAGATTCCTTGTAACCGAGTAGATTATTAAAAATTTCTTAGTAATTACAAGGATTACTAAAAATTTTTTAGTAGATGACCCTTTTTTTTTACAGTGTAGGTTATAGATTTTTAAATATAAGTACACAACTCATTAATTTTAATACCTCCAATCCAAGGAGAGAAAATGTCTTTATTCTCCCATTGACAATTTTTAAAGCAAATATTTATAACTTAATTTTATGCTAATATGTGTAACTGTCATAAACACAAATCTAATTTTTTTTCATTGAAATAAATAAATAAAATGCTTTGAAATATAATCCATTTCATGTTATATAGTTGCAACTAATATAAAAATAACACATATGCTGAGAATCCCAATTTATTGATTTAGACGAGTAGAATTATTTCTCAATTTGTGTAACTACAATCACTTCATATAAGATAAAAACAAATCGAAATCTATCTGAGTCTATGGGTTTTGCCGACATGGATTTCTTTTATTGTAAAAAAAAAGGAGTTCAAGAATAAAATAAAATAAAATAATCCCTGTCGGCTTGGCCTATAGTCGGAGATTTTTTTTCTGAAAATTTCTAGATTTTTTTTTCTTTTTTGTCAGGTGGATTTTCTCTGAAAAAACCCACTCGAAAAAAAAAAAAAAACAAAGAAAAACCCAACTGGGTTTTTTTCTAAAAATCGCTAGTTTTTTTTTTTTTTTTTTTTTTTTTTCGTGCGTTTTTTTTCTAAAAAAAAACAAGAAAAAACCCAACTGATTTTTTTTAAATTTAAGTACACCACTTGTAAAATTTATCATCCCCTACTCCAAGAGGATAAAATGTCTTTTCTAAAACAAATAATTGTAATTTAATTTTCTATACGTATGTGTAACTATGACAAACACAAAACCATTTTTTTCCCATTAAAATAAATAAATAAATAAAATACTTTGATATATAATCCATTTTATGTTATAAAGTTGAAACGGTACTACTTGGTTAACCCGTCGACCAAAAAACTATCGCCAAATAATTAGTTTAAATGCCAATGATGGATGATCATGAATATAATATTCAATGACATTACATACGATACACGTATTTAAAATGTCATTAAGTGATTTTTATTTGCACTTTTTATTTGTATTTTTATTAATATTCTACTATTTTTTTGTTCTATTGTTATTTAAAATAAAAATTATGTTAATGTGTATAATTTGGCTATTAGTTTGGCGATTTGTATAATTTTGCGAAAGTGGTCGCCTGGATAACCAAGTAGTACCGTTGAAACTAATAGCAAAATACCACATATACTGTGATTCCTAATTTATTGATGTGGACATGTAGAATTATTTGTCAATTTGTGTGACTACAATCACTTCAATTAAGGGAAAAACAAATCGAAATCTGCCTGTAGGCCTTGCTGGCACGGATTTATTTTATTATAGAAAAAAGAATTCAAGAATAAAATAAAATAAAATAAATGTACACATTTTCAGAAAAGTTTTGTAACGTGTAAATAAATTTCAAGATAAAAAATACGTACAGTATACATTATGACTACAGAACATACGATTAAACAAACAAAACGAAATTGGATTAAAACGTAAATCTAGGGTCTAAGAACATAGCGAACGCCCATTTCATTTTCCTTGGTGGTGTAATTCAGCATGGAAGTACCTACAAATAGTAAAACTAGCTGCTGGGGGCCACTGTATTACTTACCCATCATGGATATAATTACTATAAAATATGAAAGCAAAACATGTGTAAACTATTCTTAAAATGCATTGAAATTCCAAAATAAATTTAAACGTATATTCAAATATTTTTAACACATAGTAATGCTCTATCAATGAATTTCTCATGAACCCATTTCGACAAATCATATAAAACGCCAAACTACTCAAGTAGTACCCAATTGCGTAAAAGAAAAATCCTTATAACTCCAAAAATAATAATCATATTAACTCACAGTTTACTGCGTCGGATTAAGCGTCTCATTTCCAAATAAAATACATCTTTGAATTGAAATTTGAGTAAAATACAGGGTCATGAGAAAACGAAGAATGTGGAAAACAGGATTAGAAATATCTCAGCAACTAATAATCCGATCGACTTCGTTCTCTATGCAAATTGTGTTTTTTTTTTTTTTTTTTTTTTTTTTTTTGCTTTTTACTTCCACCCCTTAAAATTAAAAATTTCGAAAATTTTTATGTACTTTTCACCAGAACAAATTTTTTGAAAGTCCGAAAAAAATAGTTCCGGATAATCGAGGTTACTGATATTTAACAGGCTTCGTCCCATTTTTACATACTAAGTACATACAAAATTTCGAGTCTCTATCTGAATTTGTTCGTAAGATAGAGCGTTTACAGACAGACAGACGGACGGCAATTTTTTTTTTTTTCTAAAAATATGTTTGTTGGAATCTCCAGTGTCTGAAACGTGTAAATACGTCAAGAAAAAAAAATAATAAATAAATAAATAAATAAATAAATAAAAATCCATTTTCAAAACGATTTCAACACTTACCCTATACTACGTATGATGTGTAATTAAAATATTTCCTTCATATAATGTAGAATAAATACAATAGATGGCAGCACCAAAACATCATTTGAATCTCATAGAGCATTAATATCGAGTGTATTTAAAATGTATTTTTAAAATATCTGTGTAATCAATTATTCCTTTAAATGCTACTGTATTGTGCTTGAAAATTAACATCTAATCTTATTCTGTGATTTAGAAATATTCCAAAATTATGTTCAATTACATTTTTTTTTCCTTAATAGACTTTTACCTTAAGATTTAAAGCATGTCCTTCTACGTTTGAATCCTTATAAAACGGTCATTCTGAACAACAATAACCTCTGAATACCGGCCATCTTTTAGTGTTACTGAATCTCTTTTACAGAAATAACATTATGCTAAATCTCCGAACGCTACTGTGTTGTTTTGCACTTTAAGCAACATCCTGAAAATTATTAAATTTATTTAGTACAGAATATAGGCAATAGATGGCAGCACCAAATCTTAAAAGACCTGCAATAAAACGTAAGAGGCAAGTGGTACCAATTATAATTCTTAAAATATATGTATAACTATTAGCTTAGGTGTTAATGTGCTCTGTTTAAAAAAAAAAAAAAAAAAAATGACACCTAATCTAATTTTTTAATTTAAAAGAAAGCCTTAAATTATATTTTATAACATTTTGAAATTTATTTGAAATTTATTTTTCAGATTTCAAAGATGCTCTGCTACATTTAAAACTATTTAAGATTATTGTATCTTATACATTTGCCTTTTGTATTTATAATATCTAAAAAATGCTTTAAAAAACATAGAATATATACGGTTGTGTATTATGCAAACAGCAAAAGTACAAAATAAAAGTGAGCTCTAAGACCACATCCACTTTTTTTACTTTCTTCTATCTTTACAAGAAGAAAGTATTGGATTCATGAAAATTTTCGACTTCCGGTTTTCGACGGATTTATACGTTTTAGAAGGTCCTGAACACGTTTTGACTATTTTTAGAAAATGTCTGTCTGTGGGTCTGTCTGTGAGTCTGTCTGTCTGTATGTGACAAAAAATTTGTGGCCGCTCTATCTCAAGAACTAATGCTCGAAATTTAATAAAATTTTATATTCAGTTAGATCTTGATATGAATTAATGCCTCTTGGTTTTTGGTAAAAATTGGCCTGCAGGTGGCGCTGCTATACTACGATTTTCATGATTTTCAAGATTGCTATATCTCAAGAACTAATGCACAGAATTTCACCAAACTTCAGATTCTGTGACCCCTTGATATACATAGACGCTGATTAAGTTTTGGTGTAAATTGACCAGTAGGTGGCGCTGTTATGCCACGTTTTTCATGATTTTCATGATAGCTATATCTCAAGAACTAATGCACAGAATTTCACCAAACTTTAGATTCCGCGATACCTTGAGATACATAGCCGCTGATAAGGTTTTGGTGTGAACTGCCTTATAAGGGGCGCTGCTATGCCACATTTTGCACGATTTTTGCGATTGCTATATCTCAAGAACTAATGCAGAGAACTTCATCATATTTTAGATTCTGTTACACTAGACTATATAACATAATTAGGCGCTGATTACATTTTGGTATTAACCTTGCAACAGGTGGTGCAGTTATGCTGCATTTTACACGATTTTTCCGATAGTTATATCTCAACAACCAACGCACAGAATTTCATCAAACTTCAGATTTTGTTACAAAATGACGTATAACATAATTACACGATGATTACGTTTTGTTATAAATACTTCAACTGATCGTGCTGCTGTGCTATATTTTACACGTTTTTATAGAACTAGCTACATCTCAAGAACTAATGCACAGAATTTCATCAAACTTCAGATTCTTTTACACCATAACATAATTAGACTTTTTTTACATTTTGGCATAAATTATCCAAGATATGGTGTTGCTGTGCTACGTTTTGCAATTTTTTTGTTATAACTATATCTCAAGAACTAGTAAACGAAATTCCATCAAATTTCAGATTCTGTTAGGTCTTGACATCAATAGATGCTTATTAGGTTTTAGTATAAATTACCCAACATGAGGGACTACTAAGCTCATTTTCTCAGAATATTAATTAAATTTTGCGTATTAGGCTTTTCGGATACCAGAATCTCATTAGGCTAGGTCAAATGTTCGAGGAAATTCGGAAGTGGGTAACTTTAGGGTCACCATGGTTTTTTTTTTTTTTTTTTTTTTTTTTTAATATTAAAATGTACTTATGAGATAGAAGAAAGTTTCGGGATTGACACATCCAACTAGTTTTATTTAATTTTATAAAATTATTTTGTATTTCCTTTTTTTTTAATCCATGCACAACTGGATTATTCATACGGAATAGCTATTTTATAGTTTTGCATTTAACAGCAAATGTCAGAAATTATTTAATTCATTTAGAATAGAATAAAGGCAATAGATGGCAGCACCAAAACTCCAATTAAAATAACTGTGATAAAACTTACAAGAAAGGTCTCCATACTGGGCTGGGCATACTCAGATTATTTTGAAAAAAAAAAAAATACTAATTAAACTACTCATGTATGTAATAAAAAATCAGTGAAAATTAGCGGCGGATTTGCATTAGAAAACATGTAAAAAAATAAAATACTTTAGAATATTTGGCATGAAAAGACGAAAGTGTCACACGATTTGGCGAGCAGCACTTTTCTCCGCCGAAAGCAAATGATTTTAATGCATTTAAAAACTTTTGGATTTTTAGAATCCGCGTAAATGAATTTAAACATAAACTATGGGCGACTTTAATATATTATCTTCAAAAAAAAAAAAAATATCCCGTCCGCCTATCTGTCTGTCTGTAAACGCTCTATCTCCCGAACAAATTGAGATAGAGACTTGAAATTGTGCATTTACTTAGAATGTAAGAATGTAACGAACTCTATTGAATATCAGTCACCTCGATAATCCGGAACTATTTTTTTTCGGACTCTCGAACAATTCCTTCTGATGGAAAAGGCATATAAAATTTTGGTTTTTTTTTATTTTAAGGAATGGTTTGGTTTGGTTTATTTTTGTCGTCCGATTATCTACGCTAGGGATATCGGACCAGGAGGGAGTGCCCTTCGTGTGGGGGGGGGGTCTTTCTAAGGGAACCTAACCCGTATTTATGCAAGGTCCGAAGAAAACCACGAAAACTCCTAACGGTTAGGCCGACAGCCGCGATTGGGTTTGAACCCAACACCTGCCATCTACCAGTGTAGAGGTCGGTACCTCTCAGCCACTGGTGGAGCTTTAATGAATGGATATGAAAGATAATAAAAAAACACAAACTTTGCATTAAAAACGATGTCGATAGGATTATTAGTTACTGAGATATTTGGAATCTTGTTTTCCACAGTTTTCGATTTTTCATGACCCTGTATTTCATTCCAATTTCAATTCAAATATATATTTTAGTTTAAAATAAGACGCATAATCCGACGCTGAATACTGTTTGTTAATGTTGTTATTATTTATGGAGTTATAAGGGTGTTTCTTTTATGCAATCTGTTACTGCTTGAATAGTTTGGCGTTCCATGTAATTGGTCGAAATTGGTACATCAGCAATTCTTGAATAGAGCATTAATATGTGCATTAAAAATATTTAAATATACTCTTAAATTTTGTATTGGAATAGCAATGCATTTTGTAAATAATTTAGACATATTTTATTTTCAGATTTTATATTATGAATATCTATGATGGGTAAGTATTATGGTGGCCCCCAACGATTAGTTTTTATTTTTTTATTTTTTCTATTTTTACATCCTAAATATCTAAATATTATTATATTAATTAACAATCAATTATCGTTATGTTATTTACTTATTTAGTAATTACGATGTGATATAAGAAACATTTAATCATTGAGATCATAACAGTCTATTTTCTTTAACATCATTTTAGGGATAACTATGGTGTCTGGTATGTTTTTTTTCTTTCCTATCTCTTACTTATCCATCAAACGTAGTATAAGGTAAGTCTTGCAATCGTTTTGAAAATCGAAAAAAAAAATTTCACGGATTTACACGTTTTAGATAGTGGAGATTCCGAAAAACATATTTTTAGAAAAAAAAAAATTTGCCGTCCGTCTGTCTGTCTGTCTGTCAGTCTGTCAGTCTGTAAACGTTCTATCTCCCGAACAAATTGAAATAGAGACTTGAAATTTTGTATGTAGTTAGTATGTAAGAATGGGATGAAGCCTATTTTATATCAGTAACCTTGATTATTCGGAACTATTTTTTTTTTTGGACTCTCGAAAAATTCGTTTTGATGAATGGTATATAAAAATTTTCGAATTTTTTTATTTTAAGGAGTTGTCGTAAAAGGCAATAAATTAACACAAATTTTGCATAAAAAACGAAGTCGATCGGACTATTAGTTGTCTAGATATTTCTAATCCTTTTTTCACATTCTTTGATTTTTCATGATCCTGTATTTCATTCAAATTTCAATTCAAAGATATCTTTTAATTGCAAATGAGACACTTAATTTGATGCAAGAAACCGTTAGTGAATATGATAATTATTTTTAGAGTTATAAGGATGTTTCTTTTACGCAGTTCATTACTACTTGAGTAGTTTGGCGTTTTATATAATTTGTCGAAATTGGTACATCAGCAGTTCTTTAATATAGCATTACTATGTATATTAACAATATTTAAATTTTGTTTATGAATTGCAATGCATTGTATAAATAGTTTTCACATGTTTTATTTTCATATACATATCCATGATGGGTAAGTATTATGGTGGCCCCCAACGACTAGTTTTATAAATGTTATTATGATTTATTTTTAATGGTTTTCTAAATTTTTCGTTTTGGTTTAATGTCTGTTGCTATTCCCAAATCGGATTGTTTTGCTTTTACATGACTAATACGAAGGTAAAGCAACATGCTTTATTTGTAGTTCCAAAGTATTTGTGAGCCTTAAGATTCCACTTTGGTTCTACAAATTTCGATTATATTCATTATAATTTATTTTTTCTATGTTTCATTGTGTTAATTTTGTATTAAATATAATAGTTTATATTACTATATATATATACATATGGGGTCTGATTATGATTCTGCGAGAAAAAAAAATCATGCACCAAGCATAGAATATGAAGCACTTTCCAACATATTCAGAATGATGTAACAAAACTGCAGTTTAGTTTAAAAAATTAAAATATTACGTTTCATTTCAATATATGGAAATGTATCAAATATTTCAAAAACAGATTTCAGCTGTTCCCATTTACAATCAGAAAATTATTCGAATATACCAGCCTTGCATATGATATAGAGATTTGTATTTATTAGCAACATGGATTCCAAAATTCAGTTCACTTAAGCGATATATATATATTAGTTGAAAATTTCCTCTCAGTAATTTTCTCTAATAAAGAAAAGGTACCGGAATACTTTTATGCAATACTGTATATGAGGCACAGAATTTATATATAACGATTAATACGCAAAAAACTAATTAAATTTAAAAGCGGATACCGAATTTTAAAATGTACTCTCCAACAATTATTATGCAAAGACGAAACTATAATTGATTTCTTTTTGCGTGTCCATGTAAATGAATTAAAAATGCCATGAATGCTCTGTTTTAAAGTGATCATAGTGAAGTGAAGTTCACTGCTTTATATTAGTTCCATTATATTTAAAACAGCGTAATCGCATTAAAATACTCTGCAAAAATTTTTCCCTTTATACCGTAAGGTAATCGAATTCTTTGACGAGCACCTGTAAATAAACCATTAATCGTACATACGTCAAATGTTTTGATGGCCCTAAATAGGCTTTATCAGTTGCATGAAAATTCGAATATGATTACGGGAATTAGAGCGTGGACAGTCGGACAGATAAATCGAATGGATAAGCACTTTTCAAATTTGCTGGAAAGAGCTAAAAAAAAAATGAGGTCTGATTATCGAGCCCACCGATTACGAAATGTGCGACTCTCGCGAAAGATCAAATAATATAATATTAAACCAATTGATAGTAAAAATCCATGTTATATACAGGGTGGTCATAAAAAAACTTTTCCAATATATGGAGCTCTAGCGGCCATTCCTTTCAAACGATCGAGGTGAAATTTCAGATATAGGTATTCAGAAGTATGAGTTCAAGATTCTATGAACGGCAACAAAATGGCCCACACGGTTACGGTTATAGTTAGAGAAACTCAAAATTTTCCAATGGCAACACCCATTTTTTTTTAATCTCAAAATGCTCAGTGCATGCGAAAACCCTAAAGAGCGTTGGAACGGTATGTTTATTGCAATAAACGGATGGGTTATGCTCGCACAAAATCAGCTCTACGAATAGCCTCCCAAAAAACACGACCAAGCCGCACGAAGAAAAATTGAATACGACAGAGACATAATACCAATCACGGAACATCGTTTGCCAGATAGTCAGCGTAGAAAACGGATAAAAAGTAGGTTGGGAATGGTTTTCGTTAAATTTTGTTTTTATTTATTTATTTCGTTTTAAAATACTAAATAGCATTCAAGTGTAAGAAATTTCTAAAGTAATTAACTCCTTGATCACTAAAATGATCCACATTTTATGCTTTAATTAAAAGAATAATGGATAAATATTATGAATATCAATGATAAAATATAGTTAAAAACAATAAGTATAACATTTTTGTCACAACTCTCTTATTATCAGAAATTTCTATGCTTGTTTTTTCAGTAAAAAGTGGGTGGTCCAAGATGTAATTAGTTTCCATGAAATACCAAAGTCACCTAACACAGGACAAAAAGGGAGTTTAATAAATCCCTTTAGCACAGTGTCAAATGTTGAAAGCATTCTCCCACCCTCCTGCTTCAAGGACAAACAGCAAGTTTGAATGTAGTTATCACTGTCATACACCCCCCCCCCTCCTACCATTTCACCTTTCTTTGATTGTTCGGAGAGCGGCACGGGCCAGCCCTAGATGTTTTCCACCTATAGATTCGTTAACTTTTTTTCCCCATCTGCGGAACTGGGCAGTGGCCGTTCGGAGAATGGCACGGGGCCAGCCCTAGATGTTTTTCCCCTATAGATTCGTTAGCTTTTTTCCCCCATCTGCGGAACTGGGCAGTGGCCGTTATTTTTTTAGTCGGAGCTCACAGATGCCAATTAAATGACGTCGTTCGTGGTGAGTTGGTCAAACTATTATCAAAATGAGATGAATGCTGCAAAAACCTGGCGCGTTTACCGTCGAAACCATCGCCAAATACGTGGCCTATGCATTTCACAAGATCTTTGTGATTTAGTAATGAAATTCGAAGAAATTGGCTGCATCTGTGATGGGCAAGATGCATCTCCCCAATTCGGGGATTATCGAACTCCCACAAAAAGGGGGAGAAAATGCTCATCTCCGCATTTTTCATACTATGCAACTCCGCAATGGGGGTTTAGTTGATATCGCTGAGACCGAGAATTGCTCCGCCCACAGGTTTGAGACGGGGGGGGGGGCGCAGGAAAGTGGAGTATTTGTCCAGCTCTTGGTCAAGCTCAAGTGTCCTTCCTTTTCCTCAAGGTCACCCAGGAAACAGAGGGAGTGGGAATATTTCTCAGATGTCCGCAAGAAATTTTCTCAGAAGAAAGGCTTAAGTTATCTTTGCAATGCACATGTTGAGGGAAGCTGAGGTTAATGCTTTTTTTCTTGTTTTATTGAACAATGTCATTAAATAAATTTAAATCATTTTTTTGTTTCTTTTTGTTTTTCCGTGAGCCTTGTCAGAATTAAAATTAACTCGAATCTTTTTAGAAAAATAAGACAAAAATATTGAAAATTTTAATTTTTAACACTGATTTCTTGATTGAAATTCTCTCTAGAACGCTTTCTGTTGAAGTATTAGTTTATTTACAATGTGTAACATACTAAAATACCAAAACATATAAACATTAATGATTAAACGCATAAACATTAATGATAAAACAGTATTGATTATTTAGATCCGGCAATTAGGTAAAATATTAAATTTCATGATATCAGAAATAATTAATGGAGTTTTACATGATTATTACAAAGTATTTACGTACATTTTGCTAATGTATGCTATTAACTAATGAAATTAATTATCTAGAGTTTTTATGATTTCTACCATTACTATGATAATTTAAATTTTATTATTTAAAGCATAATAAAAACATTGTCAGTAATAAAAAGATTAATTGTTTATGAAAGCAAAAATTTTTAGTTGCTATTCTGCATTTCAATGAATGGGGGGGGGGGAGGGGGAGCGCGAGGGGACATAAAAATCTAACTGTAAAAAATAAATAAATAAATAAATAAATAAATAATGAAAAATAAGATTTTTTATATCCTAATTTAACCCATCCAGGACCAGCAGTATCTTTTACGCGAATTTTATTCGTTTAGCACCATTTTTAGGTGCGTTCGTAATTATGTAAATATGTAGCACCTATTGTTGTCGTTCAGTCCGTCCGTCTGTCTGTCTGTCTGTCCGCATGTAACAATGCAAAAACTACCCAACTGAATCGTTTGAAATTTAAAATACATAATTATTAAATAATTTTGTCGAGTCATTTAAAATTTTATGAAAATCGGATGCATAGATCAATTACAGGGACAATCAAAAGGATTCCTTTACATTACGGTCAATGGGGGAAAAAAGTTTCAAACGCATTTTAATCGTTTGAAATTTTAAATACATAATTATTACATAATTTTGTCGAGTTGTTTCAAATTTTATCAAATTCGGACGCATAGTTCAATTACAGGGAAAATAAGAAATATTCCGTTACATTACAGTTAATGGGGGAAAATGTTTCAAATGCATTTTAATGGTGTTACACACATTCGAGCGTAATAAATTGATATGCACCTATAAAGTACATATTATAATGTACATTTTGAATAATCTGTGGTGCAAAGAATATTTGTTATTGATTTACAAGGCCACACAAAACTATTCCATTGCATAATGGTATAGGGTTATAACATTGTTTGGTGCGCATTTTAATTGTAATTATTTACAGTTTTATGAGATTGATATATGAAAGTGATATTTTTAAAACTTCGTTTTCGTACGAACGCACCTCATTTGCTACGCTTCACATGCAATTTCCAACTTTTTTGTTAATCATTTGACTTATCTTTATAAATCACGGAAATGTCCTAATAAAATCAATTTTACTTTTCTTTTATATTGGTATCAAATTCAAATAACGTAAGCAGTTTTTCAGGGTGCATATATGCGCCAATAATCCCGAACGGGTCAAGATATTTCAGTTTTTTATAAGAATTCAATGCCTTCCACGGCTAAGAAGGTTTACTCTCAAGCAAGACAACAAGAATTGCGATCTAAATCTGTCGCACTCGTCGATTTAACCGTTCGGATTTTTCTGTGGTTTCCTTCGAGTTTTGTTTTAGAGAAAGGTTAGATTTTCTTAGAAAGCCACCTTCTTCCTGCGGCAGGTCTGCTAGTGTAGATAATTCTAATTCTAGAGGTATTCTAATTGTTAAATTTGTTTGAAAATAACTATTTTGTTTCGGTTTAATTATTTAATTCTGGTTCTAAATATAGTCCTACAAACAATTATATCCATTACTTTTTATGGGGTGTCCATTATTGGTGCAGAGAATGTCCATTATAGGGCCATAGTTTGTCTATTACTAGACTTTTTTGTGTTTTGGTATATTTCTGTTATTTAAAATTAAATGTGTATACATATCGAGAAATGAGATTACAAGAATGGTTAAATATTATTGATTGATTAATATAATGTTGAACTAATAAGATGAGGCAATCCCAAAACTTTCTTTTGTTTTGTGCATGTTAATACTTCCTGAAAAATACAGCATGGCAGTGCCACCGGTTAGATGGTTTAAATTAAAATCTATTCAGCAACAACTTATGTCAATTTATTATGAATTTGAAGTTAGATGAAAATCCGTGCTTTAATTATTGAAATAAAGTTATTGCAAAATCTTAAAAAAAAAAAAAAAAAAAAAAAAAAAAAAAACTTGCATAACAGCGCCACATGTTGGGTGATGTACTCTAAAAATTAGTCACGATCAATTATTTATTGGGTACTAGCTAAATCTAAAGTTTGATAAAAATCTGTGCATTAATTCTTGAGGTGCATTTATTATGAAATCCTGAAAAATGCAATATATCAGTGCCATTTTCAGGGCGATTTACATCAAAAATTAAACAACACTATCTATAGCAGTAGCAAAACATAATCAGCACCATGTTATATCAAATACTAAGTAAATCTAAAATTTTATGAAAATCCATGCACTACACACTCTAAATAAAAAGGAGTGAATAGTCACTCCAGAATAGTGAATACTCACTCTATCGCAGACTCAAAATATGCCGAACCTCTTTAGAGTGACTATTCACTTTGGGCAAAAGTGGAATCATTGACTCTTTGAAAGAGTGAATACTCACTCCTAGGAAGTGAATATTCACTCTACACAGGGGTCAATAATCACTATTTCTGAGGAGTGACTATTCACTTTTCCTAAAGGAGTGCGTTTTTTCACTCCTAGTAGGAGTGAGTAGTCACTTTTTCATAGGAATGAATGCGCTTTTTTTTTTTTTTTTTTTTTTTTTTTTTTGGCAATGAATTCCTTTTTCTATTGCTATTATGGGCATTTTAAAAGAATCGTGTCTTTTAGAACATGCAATGAAAATAAATACAAACGTGGTAAAGATTGGAATAAAATACTTTATTGACAATATTTATTTAATTCAAAGTATGTAACATTAATTGAACTTTTTATGGGAAAACGTAATTAAAGTTACACATGAATTAGATTATTGATAGAAATAAACTATTTTATTCCAATCTTTCTCCTTGTGTTTGCTTTCATTGGTAGTCCCATAAATATATGATAGTTTTAAAATGCCCATAAGCACAAGTTATTAAACAGTTTTAAAATATTAAACATATATATTTTTTTTCAGATATACCCATTAAGTTTTACATAATAAATCCATAATGCACGTTATCTATGTTTTTTTTTATGTATAGTTAAAATCTTATTTCTGAAAAATATATATTAATACAAGCCGTATTTATAAAATGACATGGTAAGTCATATTTAATTTCAATTTTTTATTTCCGTATATAGAGTAGATGTGCATGTAGTACCTGCCGGCGAAGACACTCACGAGCTAATGCTAATCCTATGGGGAGAGATTTTTCTAATATCTCGTTTGCATTTTGACATTTTATTTATTTATTTTACATTGAATAGCTGAGGTTCGTCTCTATATCGCATCTTTTTACTTTTTCGATTTCGGTCTCAGATATTTTTATAAAGTTTCTTTTACTTTCAAAACCGGTACAAAAAATGAAAGTGTTATTTAAAAAAATATCTGCAGACAAAATTGAAAAAGTAAAAATAAACAAATATTTAAGAGAAAATGTATTTTTGACGACTTTTGTAACTTAAGTGTTTTTATTTAAATGGTGAACGATTAAGCCCTATAAGCCCCTCTTTGACTGTGCTCTTAAACATTTTTTTCGGCTTCATGAGCGGTTTGATTGCCAGATTATAAAATAGGCAAAACATCGTTAGATTCATTTTTAAAAAATAATAATAAAATGAAGAAGATATTGAAATTTTATAAGTCACATTAATATAACTTAAAAACAACTATTTATAAAAAATTTAGTGTCATTACATTTTGGTAAGTGCAATTTAAAAATTAAAATTGATTACTTAAGTTTTTAATTAAATCAAAATATTTTATGCACTATAAACATTACCGTAATAGATTTTTTAACAATGCCTATATGAGGTGTACGTTACTGGAAAATCACTACTTAAGTATTCCAGTAATGGACACTCCTCTCAAAACCTTAAAAATTAATGAAATTTTATAAACGATATTAAATACATAAAAAATTCAAAGCTTTCTTCAACTACAAAAACAAAAAATTGGAAATTTTGCTACTATTGGAAAAACAATTTTAATGAGTTATTTATCTCTAATAAATAAATTTCATCTAATATAAGTCATACTGCAAACTTTTAAAATTACTATAGCCGTTCATTTATAAACATCAAGGATGAAACACAAATCTTTGCGTCAGCGATTTTTTTCCCTCTACGCACATAAAGATAGCAGAAGCAGACAGCTTCCTGTTAAAATAAAACTTTAACTCAATATTCTAGAAGTTACATTCGGAAAATAAAAAGTTGAAATTAAAATTGACTTACCGGTTTTTTTATCCCTTGTTTGATGAATAATAATCCTTTGTTTGATAAATAAGATACGTGCAGTGCAACATCTTCGTCACTGAGTATTAATGGAGTATTATTGCTTTTTACTGAATTATTTGTTCTCTATTTTGACTCCAGATCAAGAAACTTAACCTATGTGGATTATTTTGAATCATAAGATATCGGAGTATATCATTCAAAGATCGAAATTTAAACTACTTTTCAGTATTAATAATACAAATTACAGATCCACATTTGTAGACCGAGGAAACGAAAGTGAGACACATAACGGACACGATAAAATGGCGGAAACATTTTTATCATCACAACTGAGAAGACGATTTCTGATTGGCTGATGCGTAATACATATCTAAGTCACTTTTTAAGAGTGACCGTTGACTCTATCGAAGGAGTGACACTCATTTTTGAAAACAAGTGCGTTTTAATGGCAAATAAGCGTAATTTTATAGGTTGTATTATAAAATGTAATTTTTGAAAAGTAAGAATTGACATATTTTGGTACTTTTCATTGTTTTACTCCATATATTGGTTCAAAGTTGAGCGGGGATTTTTTTCAAGCGTATAATGCCGGGCTTTCACTCTCGTTGACGGAGTGAGATTTTTCACTCTCGACCATGGAGTGAGATATTTCACTCTCGAGAAAAAAGTGAGATATTTCACTTTTTTTAGGGAGTCGGAAATTCCACTCTTTAAAGAGTGTATTTGTATAAAGTTCACTCTAAAAAGAGTGAAAATGCAAATCACTCCTACAAAAAGTGAGCTTTTCACTCCTCCGAGTGAAAAGCTCACTTTTTGTAGGAGTGATTTGCATTTTCACTCTTTTTAGAGTGAACTTTATACAAATACACCCTTTAAAGAGTGGAATTTCCGACTCCCTAAAAAAGAGTGAAATATCTCACTCCGTTGTCGAGAGTGAAACATCTCACTCCATGGTCGAGAGTGAAAAATCTCACTCCATGGTCGAGAGTGAAAAATCTCACTCCGTTAATGAGAGTGAAAGCCCGGCATTATACACTTGATAAAAAATCCCCGCTCAGCTTTGAACTAATATATGGAGTAAAACAATGAAAAGTACCAAAATATGCCAATTCTTACTTTTCAAAAATTACATTTTATAATATAACCTATAAAATTAAGCTTATTTGCTATTAAAACGCACTCGTTTTCAAAAATGAGTGTCACTCCTTCGATAGAGTCAACGGTCACTCTTAAAAAGTGACTTAGATATGTATTACGCATCAGCCAATCAGAAATCGTCTTCTCAGTTGTGATGATAAAAATGTTTCCGCCATTTTATCGTGTCCGTTATGTGTCCCACTTTCGTTTCCTCGGTCTACGAATGTGGATCTTTAATTTGTATTATTAATACTGAAAAGTAGTATAAATTTCGATCTTGGAATGATATACTCCGATATCTTATGATTCAAAATAATCCACATAGATTAAGTTTCTTGATTTGGAGTCAAAATGGAGAACAAATAATTCAGTAAAAAGCAATAATACTCCATTAATACTCAGTGACAAAGATGTTGCACTGCACATATCTTATTTATCAAACAAAGGATTATTATTCATCAAACAAGCGATAATATTTAACATAAAAAACCGGTAAGTCAATTTTAATTTCAACTTTTTATTTTCCGAATGTAACTTCTAGAATGTTGAGTTGAAGTTTTATTTTAACAGGAAGCTGTCTGCTTCTGCTATCTTTATGTGCGTGGAAGAAAAAAAAATCGCTGACGCAAAGATTTGTGTTATTTCTTGATGTTTACAGATGAACGGCTTTAGTAATTTTAAAAGTTTGCAGTATGACTTATATTAGATGACATTTATTTATTAGAGATAAATAACTCATTAAAATTGTTTTTCCAATAGTAAGAATAATACATATGTAGTCATTTCTTGTATTTTATATTTTCTTTATTTTTCTTTTTCGTATATGAGTATACTTTTATAAAACTTTAACTCACATTTATAGAATACTATAGGGTAGATGTAACAGTAATGTATACACCTGAATGTTTTTGGTTTATAAAAAAAATAACTAATACAAATTTAGCTTTTATTTTTTTTTTCGTAACTCGCCCTTGAATATTTTATAATTTAGCATTTTTGTTGACATTCTAATTAAACCAATCAGGAAGCACAAATAGTGTTTTTAAGTTTCATTGTTTTTCATTGAAAATCGAGTTTTCATTGAAAATCATACTAAGAGTAATTTACTTCATCTAATAAATTTATGTATTCCTTATTTTATTGCAAAATTTGCAATTTTTTGTTTTTGTAGTTGAAGAAAGCTTTGAATTTTATGTATTTAATGTCGTTTATAAAATTTCATTAATTTTTAAGGTTTTGAGAGGAGTGTCCATTACTGGAATACTTAAGTAGTGACTTTCCAGTAACGTACACCTCATATAGGCACTGTTAAAAAAGCAATTACGGTAATGTTTATAGTGGATAGAATATTTTGATTTAACTAAAAACTTAAGTAATCAATTTTAATTTTTAAATTGCACTTACCAAAATATAATGACACCAAAATTTTTATAAATTGTTGTTTTTAAGTTATATTAATGTGATTTATAAAATTTCAATATCTTCTTCATTTTATTATTATTTTTTAAAAATGAATCTAACGATGTTTTGCCTATTTTATAATCTGGCAATCAAACCGATCATGAAGCCGAAAAAAGGGGCGGTTTATAAGGACACATAGTCAAAGAGGGGCTTATAGGGCTTAATAGTTCACCATTTAAATAAAAACACTTAAGTTACAGAAGTCGTCAAAAACACAGTTTCTCTTAAATATTTGTTTATTTTTACTTTTTCAATTTTGTCTGCAGATATATTTTTTAAATAACACTTTCATTTTTGGTACCGGTTTTGAAAGTAAAAGAAACTTTATAAAAATATCTGCGACCGAAATCGAAAAAGTAAAAAAGATGCGATATAGAGACGAACTTCAGCTATTCAATGTAAAATAAATAAATAAATAAAATGTCAAAATGCAAACGAGATATTAGAAAAATCTCTCTCCATAGGATTAGCATTAGCTCGTGAGTGTCTTCGCCGGCAGGTACTACATGCACATCTACTCTATATACGGGAATAAAAAATTGAAATTAAATATGACTTACCATGTCATTTTATAAATATATTATATATAAATTATTGTATTAATGTATATTTTTCAGAAATAAGATTTTAATTACACATAAAAAAAAACATAGATAACGTGCATTATGGATTTATTTAAATAATATGTAAAACTTAATGGGTATATCTGAAAAATAAAATATATGTTTAATATTTTAAAACTGTTTAATAACTTGTGCTATATGGGCATTTTAAAACTATCATATATTTATGGGACTACCAATGAAAGCAAACACAAAGAGAAAGATTGGAATAAAATAGTTTATATCTGTCAATAATCTAATTCATGTGTAACTTTAATTACGTTTTCCCTTAAAAAGTTCAATTAATGTTACATACTTTGAATTAAATAAATATTGTCAATAAAGTATTTTATTCCAATCTTTACCACGTTTGTATTTATTTTCATTGTATGTTCTAAAAGACGCGATTCTTTTAAAATGCCCATAATAGCAATAAAAAAGGGAATTCATTGCCCCCCCCCCAAAAAAAAAATAATAAAAGAGCATTCACTCCTATGAAAAAGTGACTACTCACTCCTACTAGGAGTGAAAAAACGCACTCCTTTAGAAAAAGTGAATAGTCACTCCTCAGAAATAGTGATTATTGACCCCTGTGTAGAGTGAATATTCCCTTCCTAGGAGTGAGTATTCACTCTTTCAAAGAGTCAATGATTCCACTTTGCCCAAAGTGAATAGTCACTCTAAAGAGGTTCGGCATATTTTGAGTCTGCGATAGAGTGAGTATTCACTATTCTGGAGTGACTATTCACTCCTTTTTATTTAGAGTGTAGTTTTTGAGGTATGGCTATTGTGGAAATTGTGAATAGTGCAGCATAGCAGCGCCACCTGTGGATCTATATGCACCAAAAACTAATCAGATCAAGTTTATATCAAGGACTAACAGAATCCAAAGTTTTCAGAAATTCTATGCTTTAGTTCTTGAGGTAGAGCGCCCACAAAATTTTTGTCACATACAGACTGACAGACACACATTTTATAGAAACAATTTTCTATCTGACACCTTAGAGCCCCACCAGTGGCCGAGAGGGTCTGACCTCTCAACTGGTAGACGGCAGGTGCTGGGTTCGAACCCAATCGCCGCCGTCGGCCTAACCGTTCGGAGTTTTCGTGGTTTTCTTCGAACCTTGCGTAAATACGGGTTAGGTTCCCTTAGAAAGACCCACACGACGGGCATCCCTCCCCCTGGGCCTATATCCCTAGCGTAGATAATCGGCCGACACAAAATACAACAACAACAACAACAACTGACACCTTAGACGTATAAATTCGTCAAAAACCGGAATTTGACAATTTTCACGAATCCAATACTTTCTTCTTGTAAAGATAGAAGAAAGTAAAAGTAATATTGACTGATTAAGATTACGGTATTTTTCCCCCCTTATAGACATTTTAAAACTATCATATATTTATGGGGCTACGAATGAAAACAAACACAAAGGAAAAGATTGGAATAAAATATTTTAGCTTCTTTCTGTCAATAATCGAATTTAATTCATATGTAACTTTAAGAGTCCTGTCCCTGCCCGCGAAGACACTCGCGAGTTAATGCTATTCCTATCGGGAGGCATTTTTCTAATAACTCTTTAGCATTTTGACATTTTTGTCAGGTCTGAGTAAACATCTGCTACAGATTGGAATTTCCGTTATTTTTCTATCTTAATATTTTATGTATTGTACCGGCTGTGTACTGGAATTTTCAAGGTGATATTCTTTCTTTGTTGAAGGGAGAATTGACAGGTGATCATGTACAGGTGGTGAGTGAGAAAGAGAATATTGCCGAGAGGCGTGTTCATCCGTCAGCGATGTATGTGAATGATGAGCAAACAAGGAACATGTCACGGATCAAGAAAGCAATGTGAATGCGTCCAATGAAGAAGCTCCACAGGGGGGTGTACATTGGGGAAGGCAGTGATTTGAGAAGGTCAAGTCTTGTCTGAGTTTTGAGTAGTTTGTAGCTGGGCTCGTACCTAGAGAGGAGTGTAGGACAGAGGTCCTAGTGTGCAGTTCGTATCTGAAGAGAAAGGGACACAGACGTCCTGGTGTGTAGTGCTCTGGGCCGGATAGCATAAGCCGAGTATCCATGTGTTGGGAGATTCGAAATTGATCTCCGGTAAAGTGAATCTAACGTGCATTGAGTGTGAGGGAGAAGGTGTAATTTGAACAGTACACAGCCAACTTTTTACGGTATTTAATTTAATGTTGAACCGGATCATCTATATCCGAGTTGTAATTGTAAATAGTGTATTTCTTGTGTACATATAGTATAAATAAACTGTTAGTTCAGTTAATTGACAGCGTCAGTGTTCATTTACACAATCCTCACAGTGGGTGACCGATATCACCTAATAATATCGGTGGTGGCAGCTATAACTACCACGGACTTTCTTCAAAGTTGTGCGGGCTGAGAGGAACGTCCGACGTCCGACAATTTTTAAATATTTTTTTTTTTTTTTTTTTGTATAAGATAGCCGAGGTCCCTCTCACGATCGCTTCTTGATTACTTTTTCGATTTTGGACGCAAGTATTTTTTATAAAGTTACTTCCATTTTCTGAATCGGTTCAGACAGTGAAAGTAACTTTATAAAAAATATCTGCGATTAAAATCGATAAAGTAATCAAGGGGCGATCTTGAGAGGGACCTCAGCTATCCAATGCAAATAAATAAATAAATAAAAAATAAATAAATTAAATAAAAATAAAAAAAATTAAAAATGTCTAAATGCGAAAGAGTTACTAGAAAAGTGCCTCTCCATAGGAATAGCATTAGCTCGTGAGTGTCTTCGTGGGCAGGGACAGGACTTTTAAGGCTGTATTCCAATCCAAACTGCCTATTTTCTGATTTATTTTTAAATTCATTTTTGCCCTCAAACGCATCAAACTGACATTGTCTCTTATTTAGAAACTACACAATGTGCCGTGCTTGTCAATTTTTTGATAAACGCAGAAAATTCGCATTAAAATTCTGTGTAAGTGGGCGTTTTGAGTCGAATTTTCCAAAGTGGTGGAATTGGGGCGAGAAAAGGGTCATATTGAGATCATGATTGTTTCTAAATCAAATTTTAATGAGCGAAAAATTACATCACAGGCATTTTATACATCTCTTCAAAAATCACCTCAGCAAGTTTCATGTCTTTATCTTTAAAAATGAGTTCAGACAATTTTGAGCTGTTGAAGGGGAAAAATTATTTTTTCGAATACCCTTTAAAAGCTGAAAAAAGTTTGATTACTACAAAAGAGGAGAGAACATAATTGATTCGTACCGATTCTGCCGCAGAGTTGAAGCACAAGCAGGTCCAAGGTTTGTTTTACCACATATGGAATTTGTTTAAAATCATTTTTCTGGAATAAACAATAACATCAAAAATAATCACTACTAAAACTTTCTTCAAACGTCCCCAATCATGTGTGCACCAAGATTATCCTCCACAATAGCGCATATCATAAATTATTATTTACAATTATTTTTCATGATTCCAATACTTTTAAGTCAAATTAAATCGATAATATTTTCTCGTGTCTAAAAAATATGAAATCTGCTTCCCGGTATAAAATAACTAACAAGATTTTATTAACATTAGACATATTCCACTTTGCAAAATAGCTAGATTTAAATACACACCAACTATTATTATTTTTTTTTTTTCTAGCAGAACCTAAGGGATTTACAACTTCGAATGCATGTCTGCATGATGTGCCCATTACTGGAAAATCACTATTTAATCATTCCAGTAATGGCACCTTGACACAATACCGTGAAATTGGTCAAAATATAGGTTTTCTTTTTTCTTTTCTTTTTTTTTTAAATATGCATACATAATATTAAGTGAAAGCTTCTTTAATTGTGAATATTTTGACACCTATTTTTTACTTGTACGTACGACAGTTATAACGCAAGATATTGTAAATTTTGTTTATAGATCCAGCGCAATTACCCGTACAAAGAAAACTTTAAATTGTTTTTTCTTTCCATGTTCTCATTTTTGTAACTTTCTTGTTCAATGAATACTAATTGTTAATTTAGATGCAAATTTGATTTTTTTTTTCACTTGTTCTCCATGGTGTACTTAATATATATGGATTTAACATTTAAGTTGATAGCTGTTTTTGAAAAAATATTTAAATTGAGAGTTAGTTGTTTTTTTTTTTTTTTTTTTTTTTTTTTTTTTTTTTTTTTAATATACACGAGAGAAAAGAGAGTGAGATCAATGTAAAATCGAATCTAGGAAAAAAAGTGATCGGAAAAAAGTGACATAAACTACAAAAGCGGAAAAAAGATGATAAGGAAAAAAAAGTTACCAGAAATAAAGTGACAAGGAATTGATTTTGGGGATTCATTTGGTTAAATATGAAAGGGAGATCGGGGGAGACTCTTAATTTAGGTAAATGGGTTTTTCATGCTGAATTAACTGTTTTAGTTTAATTTTTGGATATTCGTTCATACTGAAAAGATGCTTGCCTGATTAGTTTTGGGAACGGACGATTACCCCCTCCCACCCAATCTGCTCTAAATTAGATAAATGGGTTTTTATGCAGAATTTTCAAACGTGTGTCAAATTTTAGATAGAGGTTCTTTCTGATAAGGCTTATATATAATATATAATGCCTGAAGAGTTTTAGGAATGTAATGGCTAAGTATAGTGGCGGGAACGGGGGATAACCTCTCTTCAATTATTAGCTTTTTACGCAGAATTATTCGATTTGCTTGGAATTTCGGACATAGGTTCATTATGATAAGACGTAGTTATGAGGTTTTCTTTGTTTATTATAAAGGAGAGGCGGGCAATTATTTCCCTGAAATTTGATAAATCGGTTTTTATGCAGAATTATCCGATGTATTTCAAATTTTAAATATAGATTCTTTCTGATAAGATGAATCCCCGAATAGTTTTAAAGGTTTAATGGCTAAGTATAGTAGGGGAAACGGGGAACAACCCCCCTTAAATTAAATAAATGGCTTTTTACGCAGAATTATCCGATTTGCTTCAAATTTTGGATGTAGGTTCATTATGATAAGGCTTATCCCTGATTAGTTATGGGGTTCTGTGGCTAATTAAAAAGGAGGGCGGCAAGTTATTCTCCCCTCCATAAATTATTATTATTATTATTATTATTTCACAATTATCCTATGTCTTTCAAATTTTGGATATAGGTTCTTTCTGATAAAAAGAATCCCTGAATAGTTTTAAGGGTTTAATGATTAAGTATAGAGGGAGAACGGGGGATAACCTTTCTTAAATTAAATAAATTGCTTTTTATGCAGCATTATCCTATTTATTTCAAATTTTGGATATACGTTTATTGTCATAAGGCGTACCGCTGATTAGTATGTGGATTGAATGATTAAGTATAATCGGAGGGAATCGGGGATCAATTCCCCTCCTTAATTAATTTTTCGAGGCACATTATTCCTTGAAAAAATAAGGATGTAATACACAGTTAGTGTGAATAGCCCCTCCATCAAATGGGAAAAGCAAGCTTCTCCCCCTGAAAGTATTCCCTGAATGGACTGCTGTATCCCTCCCTATTTTAACTACATTCTTTAGTTTATACGTCTTATCATAATGAATCTGCATCCAAAATTTGAAGCAAATCAGATAATTCTGTGTAAAAAACCATTTATTTATTTAAGGAGGGAGGTTATTCCCCATGTTCCCCTCTATACTTAGCCATTAAACCCTTAAAACTATTCAGAGATTCACTTTATGAGAAAGAACCTATATTCAAAATTTGTAATGCATCGGTTAATTATGCATAAAAAACATTTTTTTCTAATTTAGAGGGGGGGATAATCGTCCACCCCCCCTTTTTTAATTAGAAAAAGAGCCCTATAACTAATAAGAGATACGCCTTATCATAATGAGCCTACAACCAAAATTGAAGCAAATCAGATAATTCTGGGTAACAAGCTATTTATTTAATTTAATACGAGTTATCTCCCATTCCCCCTTTCATACTTAGCCATTAAATCCTCAAAACCTTTCAGGGATTCACTTTATCAGAAAAAAAATCTACATCCAAAATTTGAAATACTTCGGATAATTGTGAGGGAAAAAAAAAAAAAAAAAACAGTGCTTACAGTGTCTTTTTAAGGATATATTCAAAAAATAATTTTCCACCCTCAACAGCTCGAAATTTTCTGATACATTTTCAAACTCGTTTTTAAAAGTAAAGACATGAAATTTGCTGAGGGGATTTTTTGAAGTGATGTATAAGATTCCGTGTGATGTCATTTTTCTCTCAATTCATTAGAATTTGATTTTTAAACAATCACGTTTTCAATATGACCCTTTTTTCGTCCGCAGATCTCTTGCTTCGGAAAATTCAACTCAAAATATCCACTCTGACAGTATTTTTATGCATTATTTTCCCTTTTTATCAAAAAAATTGACATTGTGTGGCCAAATGTGTGGTTTTTAAATAAGAGACAATGTCAGTTTGAGAGCAAAAATAGATTTAAAAATAAATCAGAAAATAAGTTGTTTGGATTGGAATACATTCTTACAATCATAAAAAATAATAAAATTTTATAAATGGCTATTAATACATAAAATTAAAAATTTTCCACTTCTACCACAATGTTGCAAATTTTGCAAGAAAATAAGGAACCTATAAATTTGTTAATTAAAGCCAGCTCTTAGCATCATGTTCATTGAGATTTTCACTGATAAAGGGCGGAACTTCAGAATAATTTTTTTTTGCTGTATGATTGGTTTGATTATGAGTGTCAACAATAATGCAAAATTATAAAACATGCAAGGCGAAATTGTAAAAAAATAATAAAAACTATATTTTATTGGTTATTTTTATTGAAATTAAAAAATATATAGGGGTGTCTATTACTGGCACTTCTACCCTACATAAAATTTGAAAATGAAATAAGAAAGGAACGAATTAAACAAAGAAAACAAGTCATTTGGATAAACATGCCTATATTTTATGTAATTAATCTATTTCGTTACATGGAAAGTAAATATTTTATTTGTCATACACTTTGTATTCCAAATATTTTGCATATTTAAATCAGAAAAATATCTTAGAAAAGAAAAGAAAAATTACAATTTCCAACAGAAGTGCTTTATTTGTTTTTATGTACAATTGTACGTTATTTGAAATACACAAACATTTAACGTCAGAATTTAAAAAATAATAAATTAAAAAATCAGACAGAGTCATAGGCAATTAAGTGAAAGCAGTAATGTTCGGAAATTGTATTCTTTCAGGCTCATTTTTCAACGTCAAGGCATAAAATTGATTGGCTTGACTACTTTAGCGAGTGGAATCTAATAGCATTTCTGTTTCTCGATTAAAAAAAAAAAAAAAAAAAAAAAAAAATTACTTACATATTTATAAGCGTTTCTTGTCGCATTAAGACAAAATTTTCCCCTTCTTCGCACTGCTTTGTCTTGAATTCAATTCAAAACACCCGCTTTGACAAATATTTTACGAAAAACTTTTTCCAAAAAATGAAAACCCTCATTCGATGTCATTATTACAGAATAATAAAATCTGCCAACTTATTTTCTCTAATGAAAAAAATTAAAAAATGCTTAAAATAAGTATTTCTAAACATAATTTCTTAGGATTGTAAAGAATAAAATGCAGCAAGTTAAAAAAAAAAAAAAAAAAAAAAAAAAAAGTTTTTATCAAGCGTACAAGCGTTTTTTAAAATTATATTTTACTAAATCTAATACATTTGCAGTTTCGAAATTTTTTTAGAGTAATTCATTAAGATCGATCATTGATGAATGTCAGAATTCATTAATAACTCGTTATTATCATTTTATTTAAAGTGATCATAAAAAGTATAATGCATTTCTGCGACTGTAAGAATAAATAGCTATCGTCATTGTGTTATTTCACATTCTTCTTTTGCAAAAATACTTGTCTTAAATTCGTGCTAAAGAAGAATGGATGAATGATTGTAAAAATGTTAAGCACATTTGACTTCATATTTCTTCATTAATAATAAATTATTGCATAGGTTTGCTGCCCTTTTTAAATGGCAATAAATTAGATTGATATTACTGAAAATTCTAAATATATGTTTAATTTGAATGTAAAATTATTTTTACTGAACTAAAAAATTAATTCACTTTTTTTTTTTTTCATTTATATAAAGTTATCATGCATCAACTTACTCATCATTTAAATGAAGCATTGTTAATGCGGAAAAAAAGAAAGAAAGAAAAAGAAAACAATTTAATATTTGGTTTATAAATAATCGTAAACAAAATATTTCATTCTTAAAAAATATCTTCGGAATGGCTACTATTTTCTGCCCCACTCCACTTCCACGTTATCACGTCATATATTTTTCTTTTTTAAAATTTGAAATGAAAATATACGTATTTATCTATTCATTTATTTAAACATTTTAAAATAATTATTTCCTTCTTAAATTTACTCTAAGAAAGGCTTTTATTTTAATCCATTTTTAAGTAAACAATAGTTTTTGTGCATTTCTGTCAGAATTTCCATTTTATTACGTTCGAAATGGAATGTCCTTCACAATTTCTAAGAAAATACAAGAGAACAAAACATCCCCTTATCGTCTTCTGCTAGTAGCCTGAAGCGCATGCCGCGTCTATTGTCATAAGCGCAAGCCCGCGGGAAGCACAATTACAAAAAGTCACCCAACACAACTGCACTTCCCTTGCCTAAGGCGAAACTTAACTTTTGGCACGGGGCAAGCCCTTGATATTTGCCCTTCATTCGTTAATTTTCGTTTTCACCTCACGAAAATACTCCACAACATCTAAAAAGCTCAACTAAATACACCCAGTCTATGGGGGACAAACCTACCCCCCTACATGGGTCAGTTTCCTAGAAACTGTAAGAGGGAAAGGGGGAAGAAATGTTTCCTACAAGGAGTCTGTCCAATCCTAATTTGTTTTAAAGGTGTACGCTTTGCTCCGCCTTCTGCGTCGGGAGGGATGGAAAATTGCGGAAATGACTTAGTTGAAAGGGATGAATTGGGGAGATGCATACTGCCCCCCCAATTCATCCCTTTCAACTGGGGGTTCTCGAACTCCCACATAAAAGGGGAGAAAATACCCATCTCCGCATTTTTCATTCTATGCAACTCCGCAATGGGGGTTTAGTTGATATCGCTGAGACCGAGAATTGCTCCGCCCACAGGTTTGAGACGGGGGGGTCGCAGGAAAGTGGAGTATTTGTCCAGCTCTTGGTCAAGCTCAAGTGTCCTTCCTTTTCCTCAAGGTCACCCAGGAAACAGAAGGGGGTTTCTCGGAAGATTTCTCAGATGTCCGCAAGAAATTTTCTCGGAAGAAAGGCGGAAGTTATCTTTGCAATGCACATGTTGAGGGAATTTGGAGCAGGGAAATTAAAAGTTCAAAGAATGCGTAAAAGATTGTGTTAATGCTTTTTTTCTTCTTTTATTGAACAATGTCATTAAATAAATTTAAATCATTTTTTTGTTTCTTTTTGTTTTTCCGTGAGTCTTGTCAGAATTAAAATTAACTCGAATCTTTTTAGAAAAATAAGACAAGTTTATTTACTAGTTTATTTACAATGTGTAACATACTGAAAATACCAAAACATAAATATTAATGATTAAACGCATAAACATTAATGATAAAACTTTATTGATTATTTAGATCCGGCAATTAGGTAAAATATTAAATTTCATGATATCAGAAATATTTAATAGAGTTTTACATGATTATTACAAAGTATTTACATACATTTTGCTAATGTATGCTATTAACTAATGAAATTAATTATCTAGAGATTTTATAATTTCTACAATTGCTAACTATGATAATTTAAATTTTATTATTTAAAGCATAATCAAAAAGATTAATTGTTTATGAAAGCAAAAATTTTTAGTTGCTGTTCTGCATTTCAATAAATGGGGGAGGGGAGTGCGAGGGGACATAAAAATCCGACTGTAAAAGAAAAAAAAAATTAAATAATGAAAAATAAAATGAAATAAGATTTTTTATATCCTAATTTAACCCATCCAGGACCAGCAGTATCTTTTACACGAATTTTATTCGTTTAGCACCATTTTTAGGTGCGTTCATAATTATGTAAATATGTAGCACCTATTGTTGTCATTCAGTCCGTCCGTCCGTCCGTCTGTCTGTCTGTCTGTCCGCATGTAACAATGCAAAAACTACCCAACTGAATCGTTTGAAATTTTAAATACATAATTATTACATAATTTTGTCAAGTTGTTTCAAATTTTATCAAATTCGGATGCATAGTTCAATTACAGGGAAAATAAGAAATATATTCCGTTACATTATGGTTAATGGGGGAAAATGTTTCAAATGCATTTTAATGGTGTTACACACATTCGAGCGTAATAAATTGATATGCATCTATAAAGTACATATTATAATGTACATTTTGCATAATCTGTTGCAAAGACTATTTGTTACTGATTTACAAGGCCACACAAAACTATTCCATTGCATAATGGTACAGGGTTATAACATTGTTTGGTGCGCATTTTAATTGTAATTATTTATAGTTTTATGAGAGTGATGTATGAGAGTGATATTTTTAAAACTTCGTTTTCATACGAACGCACCTCATTTGCTACGCTTCACATGCAATTTCCAACTTGTTTGTTAATCATTTGACTTATCTTTATAAATCACGGAAATGTCCTAATAAAATCAATTTTAGTTTTCTTTTATATTGGTATCAAATTCAAATAACGTAAGCAGTTTTTCAGGGTCTATATATGCGCCCATAATCCCGAACGGGTCAAGATGTTTCAGTTTTTTATAAGAATTCCATGCCTTCAACGGCTAAGAAAGTTTACTCTCAAACAAGACAACAAGAATTGCGATCTAAGTCTGTCGCGCTCGTCGATTTAACCGTTCGGATTTTTCTGTGGTTTCCTTCGAGTTTTGTTTTAGAGTAAGGTTAGATTTTCTTAGAAAGCCACCTTCTTCCCGCGGCAGGTCTGCTAGTGTAGATAATCGGACATAGCAATAATATCAACACACCATATGTATTTTAATGATGAAGCATTTCTTTTGTATTACACGAGTGAATTCTTATTTCACAGTGTTCAAAATATATAGTTCGAAGCTCATTTTGATTAAATAAAGCTTTTTCATCTCTGAATTTTTCGGCGTGCATCACTCAGTCAAGACATACTTAATAAATATTTCTTTAATTGCACCATGCTTAACAAAACATCCACACGTGTAGCACAAACCGTAATTTTATGGGAAAAATGGTTTTTTTTTTTTTTTTTTTTTTTTTTTTTTTTTTTTTTTTACAATAGTTATCACTTTAGTTTTTAACAATTATTTTTCGACAAGTTCAGTAATTCTCAATGGTAAACGGAAAAAAAGTGACCGGAAAAAAAGTTATCGGAAAAAAAGTGACCTAAACTACAAAAGCGGAAAAAAAGTGACAAGGAAAAAAAGTGACACGGAAAAAAAGAGACACGGAAAAAAAGTGACAAGGATTGGTTTTGGGGATTTATTATTGATTTTGGGGATTCATTGGTTAAGTATGAAAGGGGGATCAGAGGGGGGCTCATAATTTAGGTAAATGGGTTTTTCATGCTGAATTAACTATTTTGGTTCAATTTTTGGATATACGTTCATACTGAAAAGACGCTTGCCTGATTAGTTTTGGGAAGGGACGATTACCCCCCCCCCCCCCCATCCGTCCTCAATTAGATGAATGGGTTTTTATGCAGAATTATCCAACTTGTGTCAAATTTGCATATAGATTCTTTTCGATAAGACATATATAGTATAAAGTGCCTGAAGAGTTTTAGGAGTTTAATGGTTAAGTATAGAAGGGGAACGGGGGATAACCTTTCTTAAATTAATGGCTTTTTACGGATAATTATCCGATTTGCTTCGAATTTTGGACATGGGTTAATTATGATAAGACGTACTTCTGATTATTTATGGGGTTCTTCTGCTTATTATAAAGGGTGGGGGGCGAGCAATTATCGCCCCCTTAAACTAGATAAATAGGTTTCTATGCAGAATTACGCCATGTATTTCAAAAGGGGGCGGGTGATTACTACCCCCGGCCTTAAATTAGATTTAAAAAAAATTATGCACACTTATCCGATTTATTTCAAATTTTGGATGTAGGATCTTTCTCATAAAGTAAATTCCTGAATAGTTTTAAGGGTTTAATGGCTATGTATAGAGGGAGAACGGGGGATAAACCCCCTTAAGGGTGTATTTAAAAAAAACGCTTTTCCACCTTCAACAGCTCGAAATTTTTCGATACAATTTCAGACACATTTTCAAAAGTAGAAACATGAAACTTGCTGAGGATATTTTTGAAGAGATGTACAAGGTGCCATGTGCTGTATTTTTACGCTCAATTCATTAGAATTTGATTTATAAACAATTATCTTCTCAGTATGACCCCTTTTTTTTCGTTCACAGATCTCCCGCCAGGGGAAAATCTGTTCAAAATGCCGTTTTTGATTGCTTTTTTCGCAATATTTTCTGCATTTATCAAAGAATTGACAATTACGGCACCTTGTATACTTTCTCAATAAGACAATTTTCCAGTTTGATGCATATGAGAGTAAAAATGAAGTTAAAAATAAATCGGAAAATAGGCAGTTTGAATCGAAATACACCCTTAAATTAAATAAATGGCTTTATGCGCAGAATTATCCGATTTGCTTCAAATTTTCGATGTATATTCATTATAAGAAGGCGTATCTCTGATTAATTATGGGGTTTATTTGCTAATTAAATAAGGGAAAGCGGGCGATTAATCCCCCACTCTTTAAATAAGATTTTTTTTTCACAATTATCCAACGTATTTCAACTTTTGGATATAGGTTTTACCTGATAAAGTGAATCCCTGAATAGTTTTAAGGGTTTAATGGCTAAGTATAGAGGGATGAACGGGGGATAACCCACAAATAATCAGGAGTTCGCCTTATCATAATGAACGCACATTCAAAGTTTGAATCATATAAGATAATTCTGCGTAAAAAGCCATTTATTAATTTAAAGGGGGTTATCCTCCGTTCCCCCACTGTATATGTCGGACGTTCCTCTCAGCCCGCAAAACTTTGAAGAAAGTCCGTGGTAGTTATAGCTGCCACCACTGATATTACTAGGTGATATCGGTCACCCACTGTGAGGATTGTGTAAATGAACACTGACGCTGTCAATTAACTGAATTAACAGTTTATTTAGAATATATGTACACACTAAATACGCTATTTACCATTATATACAATTACAACTCGGATATAGGTGATCCGGTTCAACATTAAATTAAATACAGTAAAGGTTGGCTGTGTACTATTCGAATTACACCTTCCACCTCACACTCAATGCACGTTAGCTTAACTTTATCGGAGATCACTTTCGAATCTCCCAACAAATGGATACTCGGCCTGCACTTCTCGGCCCAGAGCACTAAACACCAGGACGTCTGTGTCCCTTGCTCTCCATATACGCACTGCCTCCACTCTACAACGCAGAGCACACCCTATCAAGACCTCTGTCCTACACTACTCTCTAGGTATGAACCCAGATACGAACTGAACTAATCTGAGATAAGACTTGCTCTTCTCAAATCACGATGTTTCCCGAATGTCAACCCCCTTTGGGGCTTATCCATTGGACACATTCCCCATTCCTTTCTTGATTAGTGACATGTTGCTTGTCAGCTCATCATCCACATACCTCACTGACGGATGAACACGCCTCTCCGCAATCTCCTCTTCCTCACTCACCACCTGTAGAGGATTACCTGTCAATTCTCCCTTCAACAAAGAAAGAATGTCACCTTGAAAATTCTAGTACACAGCCGGTATAATATAAAAAAGATTAAGATAGAGAAATAACGGAAATTCCAATCTTTAGCAGAGGTGGTCTCAGAACCTGACAGTATACTTAGCCATTAATCCCTTAAAATTATTCTGGGACTAACTTTATGAGAAAAAACATGTATCCAAAATATGAAATATATCGGATAAGTGAACATAAAAAACAATTTATATAATTAAAGGGGATCGGAAAATCACCCGCCTTAATTTTTAATTAGAAAAATAACCCCATATGTAATCAGGGATACGCCTTATTATAATGAATCTATAATCCAAAATTTGTAGCAAATCCTATAATTCTGCGTAAAAAGTAATTTAATTTAAGGTAGGTGGATGTATAAGTCACAAAATGTTTCAATAATCACAGTCAATTGATGGGAGAGCATTTTATGATTAAATAGTTTATTAAATATAATATAACTTGAATTATTAAAATAGATCCATGGTTACACTATTCTCTGATACACAGAGCCAACAAACATATTTCTTGGAGAACAGCCATGAAATCACGATAGAAAACAGTCAAAATTTCACATGTTCTCTGCCTAATTGCAGAGTCAAGAAATGTACATGTTATCTGCTTGGTTGCAGATTCAAGACTAAAAAACCCCCCTTCGGGAAATATAACAAGAAAGCATAGAGATAAAATTAAAATGATCATAAATTTAAAAATATATCATTAACTTGACATAAAACAATTAAGAACTCAATAAATCTCTAATAATGATTTAAAAAGTACTCAAGTTGACAACTTATCAATAAATAAAACATTAATTTTGACATAAAATAATTATAAGACCAATAAATCTCTTTAAATGAATTTAAATTAAATTAAGCTGTCAACTTGTCAAGAAATAAACAAATAAATCAATATTAAGCATTTTTAAATCATTATTTTAGTCATAAATATTAATCAAGATTTTTATTTTGACAGTGATTGAATTTCTCAAGGCCAAATCCATTAATATCAAGAATTATTATTTGACAGTAATTAACCTGTCAAGGTCAAATACATTACTATTATTAAATTTATTTCTTTATTTAAGGCTTACGCCTAAACATCCTCCGCCTCCATGAACGGAGTTCATCAAATTAAAAATAATTAATCTTACCAGTTTTCTTAATCAAATATTAAAACAATAAAATGAAAACATTTTACCTGTAAAGTTTTTTTTTTTTTTTTTTTTTTTTTTTTTTTTTTTTTTTTTAGTATTTAAATAAAATAAAACAACTTCAATATGAATTCTAAAAATTCTAACTGTCCTCAGGAGTTCAAATTTGTATAACTAAAATAGAGAAAGAAAAATTAATATACATTATAATCACAAAAATTAAACATACAAAAGAAAATAATAAATCAAACACAATCATTTTCTATTGGTAAAGGAGAGAGTTTTTGTATGGGGCGTTTCAGTTCCCCGTGCAAAGTTTTCAGTTTAACAACCCGAACATGACTATCTTCACCTGGAAAAAGTTCAATTATTCGGCCCAATTTCCACCTTAATGGGGGCTGGTTTTCTTCCTTTATTAGTACTAAGTCATTGATTTTTAAGTTCGGGTTACTCTTCAACCACTTTGTTCGTTGTTGCAATTGTGAGAGGTAGTCTGAAGACCATCTTTTCCAAAAGCTCTGGAAAATCTTTTGCAGCAATTTCCAACGTTCCAAGGGAGTAACATATGTAGAGGAGATGTCAGGTTCAGGCAAGGATGTCATTGCTGCTCCTATAATGAAGTGTCCTGGTGTCAAAGCAGTGAAGTCATTGGGGTCAGAAGATTCAGCCACGAGCGGTCTCGAATTTAAACAAGATTCAATTTGTGCAATCAATGTTAAGAACTCTTCATAAGTCAAAATTTGTTCACCAATTGTTCTTTTTAAATGATTTTTCATTTGTTTTATTCCCGCTTCCCAAAGGCCTCCAAAGTGGGGGGCAGAAGGTGGATTAAATTTCCATATTATCATTTCGTCAGTCAAATATTTGTGAAAATTTTCATCAGAAACAATTCGAGCCATCATTTTCTTCATTTCTCGGTCAGCTCCTACAAAATTTGTACCTCTGTCTGAATATATTTCTTGAGGCTTTCCACGTCGAGCTACAAACCTTTTCAGCGAGGCTAAAAATGTTTCAGTGGTAAGATCTGTGACAATTTCTAGATGGATAGCCTTTGTTGCAAAACAAATGTAAAGGCAAATATAATGCTTAAAGGGTTTCACACCACGCCCCTTACGAGGTTTGATCAAAAAAGGGCCAGCTAAATCCACTCCTACTTTCGAAAAAACTCGAGCTTGTGTTACGCGTGATGATGGAAGATTTCCCATTATTTGAGATGAAAGGTGTGGCATATTTCGGAAGCATTTAATACATTTTCTTATTTCTCTTTTTACAGCTTCTTTAGCATTAACTATCCAAAAATTTTGTCGAATGGCCGAAATTGTTAACTGAGTACCACTATGAAGATGTTTTTCATGAAAGTATTTTATGATCAAATCTGTAACATGATGTCTTTTAGGTATGATTATTTGGTGTTTTTGGTATTCAGAGAGGTTTGCATTTTTTAACCTACCTCCTACACGAAGAATACCATTTTCATCAAGAAAAGGGTGTAAAGGAAGTAATTTACTTTTAGAATTTAGGTTCTTTTTTGAATTTAGCATTTTCAGTTCTTCTCTGAATTCATGGCGTTGAATCAATTTCACAATAGTGTTTGTTGCCCCTTCAAGTTCTTGAACAGTTAAGAAACCACTGATTTTTTCAGATGGACATCTACTGTTATTAATAAATCTGAGACACCAAGCCATAATTCGTCTCAATTTGGTCCAGGATGAAAATTTATACAAAAGTTCGAATTCAGGAATATTTTGGGATACGGAGCAAACAAGCATTTTACGTTTTTCCTGCAGGGCCTCTTCGTCAGACAGATTTATTGGAATTTCATGCGTAAATATTGGTAAAGAATTTTCCTTCAACCAGCAGGGACCATTTAACCACACAGAGTTATTAATCAATTCAGATGCAGAACAACCACGAGAGAGAACATCTGCAGGATTTTCTTTTCCCTTACAAAATTTCCATTGCACAGGAGCAACAAGTTCTTGAATTTCACGTACGCGATTTGCGACAAAGGGTTTCCATTTACTGGCACTGCCTTTTATCCAGTGCAAAACAATTTGTGAGTCGCTAAGACAAAATATATTTTCATTATCAATTTCAAGTATCCCCTTTAAATAATTTGCTAATCTAGCAGCTGTAAGGGCTCCAAGAAGTTCAAGACGAGGTAACGTAACCTTTTTTAGAGGTGCCACTCTAGATTTTGCAATAACAAATGAAGTTTCACAAGAAAGGGGATCACGAATATAGGCTACTGACCCATATCCCTTTATACTAGCATCAGAAAAAATAAAAAGCTGAGCAGTTTCAGGATTTAGCCTTACATTATTTACAAAATATTTTCTATGCATTTCAAAATTTACTAACTCCTTAATCTCATAAACCCATTTTCTGAAATTTTCACTTAAAGGATCTGGCAACATAGAATCCCAGTCCATTCCATGTTCCCAGATTTCTTGCATCAAAAACTTCATTCTTATTACAAAGGGAGAAATGAGTCCAAGAGGGTCATAAATTTTAGCCATGGTTTGTAAAACAAGACGCTTAGTGATAATTTGACTATCAAATTCTACCAAAAGTGGTTGTAAATCTAATTTTAATGTGTCACTTTCTGTCATCCATTTGATTCCTAATATCTTTGAAAGATTTTGTTCAAGGGTGTCTTCCTCAAAATTTATCCCATGTTCTTTCCATAAATTTTTTAATTCCATTGAATTGGTTTTGAATTTTCTTAATTTCATATTGGCCTCACTCAATATCTTCTCTGCATCTTTCGATAAAACAAAAGCTTCATTTACTGAATCTGCGCCATGGAACAAGTCATCAACATACAATGAAGTATTTAACATATTAACTATTTTCTCAAAAAGATCTTTATATCCCTCAATGTGATGTTTGATGGTTGCAGAAAGGAGAAATGGTGAGGTTGTTACACCAAAAGTTACACGAGTCATGCGGAAGACCTTCAAGATGGGATTATTACTAGTGATATTATCAAACCACAAGAACCTCAAAAAATTTCTATCTTCATCTTCTATCTGAATTTGTAAAAATGCCTTCTCTATGTCTGCTGAGAAGGCAATCTTGTGAAGACGGAATCTTAAAATAATATCCAAAATATTGGGATTTAAATTAGGACCAGAAAATAAGCAATCATTTAAGGATTTTGCTCCTTTATCTTTAGATGACGCGTCATATACTATTCTTACTTTCGTTGTTAGTTTGTCTTCCCTTATTACTGGTCTGTGAGGCATATAATATGTGTTCACTTCGTTTTTATCAAATTTACATTCTTCAATTATCCCCAAATCAGACTGCTCATTTAATATTTTCTTATATTCATTTAATAACCATTCATTTTTGCATAATTTCGATTTTAATCCCCAAAGTCTCTGTTTAGCTACATCAAAATTGGATTCCAATTCATTTTTGTTTACCTTCCACAAAAGTTTCGTTTCATATCTTCCATTAACAAAATTTAAATTATCTTTAAATAAATCCATTGCATCTAAATCCTTTTGTGAAAATAGTTCACTTTTACTATCAGAAATACCCAATGATTCTAGATCCCAAAATCTTTGCAAATCAAAATTTTCCCTTTCATTCACCGATACATGATGAGCGTTAATTGTTTTGTTGCTTTCAGAGTTAATTTTTCCCACTATTGTGTAACCAAAAAGTGTATTAGCTACATATAAATGCTCATTAATTTCTTCTACGATGCCTTTCTGCACATTCCAAAAATAATCAGCTCCAAGAAGGACTTGCACTGCTGATTCCTGGGGGGTAGGATCTGCTAATTTCCATCCCTTCCTCTCAACATATTTCGTAAGTAAAGGATCAGAATTTGGAACCTTCAAAGTTGTTGCGCTTATTAAATCCGTAGCTAATACCTCAACATTTATGAAACGGCGATAATTCAGTTTACTTCTTAATTTAATTTTGAAAACATCATATTCTTCTTCCCGACCTTGATCAATACCAAAGGCAAATACAGTTAAATGTTCCTTTCGTAAAACAGGCAAATTTAATTCACGAGCTAATGTTTTTGTTATGAAGCTTTTCTCGCTTGCAGAATCAAGCAATAAACGAACTAATTTTGATTTCGAGTTACGTTGAGCAGTTACACAACATGTTTGCAATAAAACAGCATGATTAGAATTTTTCAAATTACAATGAGAATTAGATACAATTGTTTGATTTTCGGATATTTCTGGTTTTAAGTTTTTCTTAAAACAAAATAATTTGTTATGTTCAGTGCTTTTACAATTTATACATGGCTGCAATTTTACGCGGCACTGCGAAGATAAATGGGATTTGAAGAAACACCGATAGCATCTGCCTTCCTTTTTTAACATTAATCTTTTCTTTTCATCAGCTAAATTTTTACACTCAGACGATAAATGTTCATTATTTTTACAGAAAACACAAAAAACTTTAATATTAGCATTTAGAGTATTAGCATGTTGATATTTATTTGATTGTTTTCTTTCACGATATTCAGTTTTATTTTTATATACAAACGAAGAAGTTGTATCAGTTTTAGAACTAGTCATAAGCAAAGCTTTTTCTCTGCATTCAATTTCTGATTTAAGAAAGGCAATTAGATCTGTTACATCAAGGCCTTTACTAGTATCACGTCTTCTGTGATATTCAATTACAAGTTCATGGGGTAATAACTTAATCAAAACAGGATTTAATAAATGCCCATAGGAACTAGATGTTACTCCTAAATTTCTTAAACTTCTTATGTTTATTTCACAAACGTCATGCAATCTTCTTAACGCATTTAAATTTGAGCAATTTTTCACGGGTTCCATGTTTAACATATTAGACATATGTTTATTTATAATTACATCAACTTTACCAAATCGGTCCTTTAATAAATCAATACAGGTATCATAATTTTGTTCTGTCAATGGAAATCCTTCTACCACATTGTATGCACGATTACATAACAAAGATTTTAAATATGCAAATTTCTCTATCTTTGACAGTGATTTATTCTGGTGTATCGATGTTTCAAAACAATTAAAAAACTCTACCCATTCTTCGATTTCACCAGAAAATTTTGGAACATTTAATTTGGGTAATTTCATGGCCGAATAAGAACTTGCTTCTGTTCCACTGACAGAACTATTCAATGCATTCACAGAACTACCTGATATCATAGTAGAAATATTGCCTTTACTTAATCTATTTTTAATTTTAAATTTAGCACTTATCAACTGATCATTATACTTTTCACTGTTAGCAATATCCTTTTCATAATCCTTTAAGTCTGATATTTGAGCTTCAATTTCATGATTTAATTTTTGAAATGCAGATTCTTTTAAAGACAATGTTTCATGAAGCTCTAATAATTCATCAGTTTTTGTACTATCGATGTCATCTGCTAATAACGTGTCTAATTTTGTTAATAATTTTGTAAAACTTGTTCGTTCAACAGAACGCTTTGCTTTAAGTTTTTCTAAATTTTCCATAACAATAATAAAATCTTAATTTCTAATTGAATAATAAAGCTTCTTACCTGTTTATTTCAGGTAATCCTTAGGTAATCCAAGTGCACTATTTCAGGTAATCCTTAGGTAATCCAAGTGCACTATTTCAGGTAATCCTTAGGTAATCCAAGTGCACAAAAATCACAATAGTCACACAATTTAGTCACTATTTAATACTCCCGGGTTTCGGCACCAAAAGATAAATGGATGTATCAGTCACAAAATGTTTCAATAATCACAGTCAATTGATGGGAGAGCATTTTATGATTAAATAGTTTATTAAATATAATATAACTTGAATTATTAAAATAGATCCATGGTTACACTATTCTCTGATACACAGAGCCAACAAACATATTTCTTGGAGAACAGCCATGAAATCACGATAGAAAACAGTCAAAATTTCACATGTTCTCTGCCTAATTGCAGAGTCAAGAAATGTACATGTTATCTGCTTGGTTGCAGATTCAAGACTAAAAAACCCCCCTTCGGGAAATATAACAAGAAAGCATAGAGATAAAATTAAAATGATCATAAATTTAAAAATATATCATTAACTTGACATAAAACAATTAAGAACTCAATAAATCTCTAATAATGATTTAAAAAGTACTCAAGTTGACAACTTATCAATAAATAAAACATTAATTTTGACATAAAATAATTATAAGACCAATAAATCTCTTTAAATGAATTTAAATTAAATTAAGCTGTCAACTTGTCAAGAAATAAACAAATAAATCAATATTAAGCATTTTTAAATCATTATTTTAGTCATAAATATTAATCAAGATTTTTATTTTGACAGTGATTGAATTTCTCAAGGCCAAATCCATTAATATCAAGAATTATTATTTGACAGTAATTAACCTGTCAAGGTCAAATACATTACTATTATTAAATTTATTTCTTTATTTAAGGCTTACGCCTAAACATCCTCCGCCTCCATGAACGGAGTTCATCAAATTAAAAATAATTAATCTTACCAGTTTTCTTAATCAAATATTAAAACAATAAAATGAAAACATTTTACCTGTAAAGTTTTTTTTTTTTTTTTTTTTTTTTTTTTTTTTTTTTTTTAGTATTTAAATAAAATAAAACAACTTCAATATGAATTCTAAAAATTCTAACTGTCCTCAGGAGTTCAAATTTGTATAACTAAAATAGAGAAAGAAAAATTAATATACATTATAATCACAAAAATTAAACATACAAAAGAAAATAATAAATCAAACACAATCATTTTCTATTGGTAAAGGAGAGAGTTTTTGTATGGGGCGTTTCAGTTCCCCGTGCAAAGTTTTCAGTTTAACAACCCGAACATGACTATCTTCACCTGGAAAAAGTTCAATTATTCGGCCCAATTTCCACCTTAATGGGGGCTGGTTTTCTTCCTTTATTAGTACTAAGTCATTGATTTTTAAGTTCGGGTTACTCTTCAACCACTTTGTTCGTTGTTGCAATTGTGAGAGGTAGTCTGAAGACCATCTTTTCCAAAAGCTCTGGAAAATCTTTTGCAGCAATTTCCAACGTTCCAAGGGAGTAACATATGTAGAGGAGATGTCAGGTTCAGGCAAGGATGTCATTGCTGCTCCTATAATGAAGTGTCCTGGTGTCAAAGCAGTGAAGTCATTGGGGTCAGAAGATTCAGCCACGAGCGGTCTCGAATTTAAACAAGATTCAATTTGTGCAATCAATGTTAAGAACTCTTCATAAGTCAAAATTTGTTCACCAATTGTTCTTTTTAAATGATTTTTCATTTGTTTTATTCCCGCTTCCCAAAGGCCTCCAAAGTGGGGGGCAGAAGGTGGATTAAATTTCCATATTATCATTTCGTCAGTCAAATATTTGTGAAAATTTTCATCAGAAACAATTCGAGCCATCATTTTCTTCATTTCTCGGTCAGCTCCTACAAAATTTGTACCTCTGTCTGAATATATTTCTTGAGGCTTTCCACGTCGAGCTACAAACCTTTTCAGCGAGGCTAAAAATGTTTCAGTGGTAAGATCTGTGACAATTTCTAGATGGATAGCCTTTGTTGCAAAACAAATGTAAAGGCAAATATAATGCTTAAAGGGTTTCACACCACGCCCCTTACGAGGTTTGATCAAAAAAGGGCCAGCTAAATCCACTCCTACTTTCGAAAAAACTCGAGCTTGTGTTACGCGTGATGATGGAAGATTTCCCATTATTTGAGATGAAAGGTGTGGCATATTTCGGAAGCATTTAATACATTTTCTTATTTCTCTTTTTACAGCTTCTTTAGCATTAACTATCCAAAAATTTTGTCGAATGGCCGAAATTGTTAACTGAGTACCACTATGAAGATGTTTTTCATGAAAGTATTTTATGATCAAATCTGTAACATGATGTCTTTTAGGTATGATTATTTGGTGTTTTTGGTATTCAGAGAGGTTTGCATTTTTTAACCTACCTCCTACACGAAGAATACCATTTTCATCAAGAAAAGGGTGTAAAGGAAGTAATTTACTTTTAGAATTTAGGTTCTTTTTTGAATTTAGCATTTTCAGTTCTTCTCTGAATTCATGGCGTTGAATCAATTTCACAATAGTGTTTGTTGCCCCTTCAAGTTCTTGAACAGTTAAGAAACCACTGATTTTTTCAGATGGACATCTACTGTTATTAATAAATCTGAGACACCAAGCCATAATTCGTCTCAATTTGGTCCAGGATGAAAATTTATACAAAAGTTCGAATTCAGGAATATTTTGGGATACGGAGCAAACAAGCATTTTACGTTTTTCCTGCAGGGCCTCTTCGTCAGACAGATTTATTGGAATTTCATGCGTAAATATTGGTAAAGAATTTTCCTTCAACCAGCAGGGACCATTTAACCACACAGAGTTATTAATCAATTCAGATGCAGAACAACCACGAGAGAGAACATCTGCAGGATTTTCTTTTCCCTTACAAAATTTCCATTGCACAGGAGCAACAAGTTCTTGAATTTCACGTACGCGATTTGCGACAAAGGGTTTCCATTTACTGGCACTGCCTTTTATCCAGTGCAAAACAATTTGTGAGTCGCTAAGACAAAATATATTTTCATTATCAATTTCAAGTATCCCCTTTAAATAATTTGCTAATCTAGCAGCTGTAAGGGCTCCAAGAAGTTCAAGACGAGGTAACGTAACCTTTTTTAGAGGTGCCACTCTAGATTTTGCAATAACAAATGAAGTTTCACAAGAAAGGGGATCACGAATATAGGCTACTGACCCATATCCCTTTATACTAGCATCAGAAAAAATAAAAAGCTGAGCAGTTTCAGGATTTAGCCTTACATTATTTACAAAATATTTTCTATGCATTTCAAAATTTACTAACTCCTTAATCTCATAAACCCATTTTCTGAAATTTTCACTTAAAGGATCTGGCAACATAGAATCCCAGTCCATTCCATGTTCCCAGATTTCTTGCATCAAAAACTTCATTCTTATTACAAAGGGAGAAATGAGTCCAAGAGGGTCATAAATTTTAGCCATGGTTTGTAAAACAAGACGCTTAGTGATAATTTGACTATCAAATTCTACCAAAAGTGGTTGTAAATCTAATTTTAATGTGTCACTTTCTGTCATCCATTTGATTCCTAATATCTTTGAAAGATTTTGTTCAAGGGTGTCTTCCTCAAAATTTATCCCATGTTCTTTCCATAAATTTTTTAATTCCATTGAATTGGTTTTGAATTTTCTTAATTTCATATTGGCCTCACTCAATATCTTCTCTGCATCTTTCGATAAAACAAAAGCTTCATTTACTGAATCTGCGCCATGGAACAAGTCATCAACATACAATGAAGTATTTAACATATTAACTATTTTCTCAAAAAGATCTTTATATCCCTCAATGTGATGTTTGATGGTTGCAGAAAGGAGAAATGGTGAGGTTGTTACACCAAAAGTTACACGAGTCATGCGGAAGACCTTCAAGATGGGATTATTACTAGTGATATTATCAAACCACAAGAACCTCAAAAAATTTCTATCTTCATCTTCTATCTGAATTTGTAAAAATGCCTTCTCTATGTCTGCTGAGAAGGCAATCTTGTGAAGACGGAATCTTAAAATAATATCCAAAATATTGGGATTTAAATTAGGACCAGAAAATAAGCAATCATTTAAGGATTTTGCTCCTTTATCTTTAGATGACGCGTCATATACTATTCTTACTTTCGTTGTTAGTTTGTCTTCCCTTATTACTGGTCTGTGAGGCATATAATATGTGTTCACTTCGTTTTTATCAAATTTACATTCTTCAATTATCCCCAAATCAGACTGCTCATTTAATATTTTCTTATATTCATTTAATAACCATTCATTTTTGCATAATTTCGATTTTAATCCCCAAAGTCTCTGTTTAGCTACATCAAAATTGGATTCCAATTCATTTTTGTTTACCTTCCACAAAAGTTTCGTTTCATATCTTCCATTAACAAAATTTAAATTATCTTTAAATAAATCCATTGCATCTAAATCCTTTTGTGAAAATAGTTCACTTTTACTATCAGAAATACCCAATGATTCTAGATCCCAAAATCTTTGCAAATCAAAATTTTCCCTTTCATTCACCGATACATGATGAGCGTTAATTGTTTTGTTGCTTTCAGAGTTAATTTTTCCCACTATTGTGTAACCAAAAAGTGTATTAGCTACATATAAATGCTCATTAATTTCTTCTACGATGCCTTTCTGCACATTCCAAAAATAATCAGCTCCAAGAAGGACTTGCACTGCTGATTCCTGGGGGGTAGGATCTGCTAATTTCCATCCCTTCCTCTCAACATATTTCGTAAGTAAAGGATCAGAATTTGGAACCTTCAAAGTTGTTGCGCTTATTAAATCCGTAGCTAATACCTCAACATTTATGAAACGGCGATAATTCAGTTTACTTCTTAATTTAATTTTGAAAACATCATATTCTTCTTCCCGACCTTGATCAATACCAAAGGCAAATACAGTTAAATGTTCCTTTCGTAAAACAGGCAAATTTAATTCACGAGCTAATGTTTTTGTTATGAAGCTTTTCTCGCTTGCAGAATCAAGCAATAAACGAACTAATTTTGATTTCGAGTTACCTTGAGCAGTTACACAACATGTTTGCAATAAAACAGCATGATTAGAATTTTTCAAATTACAATGAGAATTAGATACAATTGTTTGATTTTCGGATATTTCTGGTTTTAAGTTTTTCTTAAAACAAAATAATTTGTTATGTTCAGTGCTTTTACAATTTATACATGGCTGCAATTTTACGCGGCACTGCGAAGATAAATGGGATTTGAAGAAACACCGATAGCATCTGCCTTCCTTTTTTAACATTAATCTTTTCTTTTCATCAGCTAAATTTTTACACTCAGACGATAAATGTTCATTATTTTTACAGAAAACACAAAAAACTTTAATATTAGCATTTAGAGTATTAGCATGTTGATATTTATTTGATTGTTTTCTTTCACGATATTCAGTTTTATTTTTATATACAAACGAAGAAGTTGTATCAGTTTTAGAACTAGTCATAAGCAAAGCTTTTTCTCTGCATTCAATTTCTGATTTAAGAAAGGCAATTAGATCTGTTACATCAAGGTCTTTACTAGTATCACGTCTTCTGTGATATTCAATTACAAGTTCATGGGGTAATAACTTAATCAAAACAGGATTTAATAAATGCCCATAGGAACTAGATGTTACTCCTAAATTTCTTAAACTTCTTATGTTTATTTCACAAACGTCATGCAATCTTCTTAACGCATTTAAATTTGAGCAATTTTTCACGGGTTCCATGTTTAACATATTAGACATATGTTTATTTATAATTACATCAACTTTACCAAATCGGTCCTTTAATAAATCAATACAGGTATCATAATTTTGTTCTGTCAATGGAAATCCTTCTACCACATTGTATGCACGATTACATAACAAAGATTTTAAATATGCAAATTTCTCTATCTTTGACAGTGATTTATTCTGGTGTATCGATGTTTCAAAACAATTAAAAAACTCTACCCATTCTTCGATTTCACCAGAAAATTTTGGAACATTTAATTTGGGTAATTTCATGGCCGAATAAGAACTTGCTTCTGTTCCACTGACAGAACTATTCAATGCATTCACAGAACTACCTGATATCATAGTAGAAATATTGCCTTTACTTAATCTATTTTTAATTTTAAATTTAGCACTTATCAACTGATCATTATACTTTTCACTGTTAGCAATATCCTTTTCATATTCCTTTAAGTCTGATATTTGAGCTTCAATTTCATGATTTAATTTTTGAAATGCAGATTCTTTTAAAGACAATGTTTCATGAAGCTCTAATAATTCATCAGTTTTTGTACTATCGATGTCATCTGCTAATAACGTGTCTAATTTTGTTAATAATTTTGTAAAACTTGTTCGTTCAACAGAACGCTTTGCTTTAAGTTTTTCTAAATTTTCCATAACAATAATAAAATCTTAATTTCTAATTGAATAATAAAGCTTCTTACCTGTTTATTTCAGGTAATCCTTAGGTAATCCAAGTGCACTATTTCAGGTAATCCTTAGGTAATCCAAGTGCACTATTTCAGGTAATCCTTAGGTAATCCAAGTGCACAAAAATCACAATAGTCACACAATTTAGTCACTATTTAATACTCCCGGGTTTCGGCACCAAAAGATAAATGGATGTATCAGTCACAAAATGTTTCAATAATCACAGTCAATTGATGGGAGAGCATTTTATGATTAAATAGTTTATTAAATATAATATAACTTGAATTATTAAAATAGATCCATGGTTACACTATTCTCTGATACACAGAGCCAACAAACATATTTCTTGGAGAACAGCCATGAAATCACGATAGAAAACAGTCAAAATTTCACATGTTCTCTGCCTAATTGCAGAGTCAAGAAATGTACATGTTATCTGCTTGGTTGCAGATTCAAGACTAAAAAACCCCCCTTCGGGAAATATAACAAGAAAGCATAGAGATAAAATTAAAATGATCATAAATTTAAAAATATATCATTAAATTGACATAAAACAATTAAGAACTCAATAAATCTCTAATAATGATTTAAAAAGTACTCAAGTTGACAACTTATCAATAAATAAAACATTAATTTTGACATAAAATAATTATAAGACCAATAAATCTCTTTAAATGAATTTAAATTAAATTAAGCTGTCAACTTGTCAAGAAATAAACAAATAAATCAATATTAAGCATTTTTAAATCATTATTTTAGTCATAAATATTAATCAAGATTTTTATTTTGACAGTGATTGAATTTCTCAAGGCCAAATCCATTAATATCAAGAATTATTATTTGACAGTAATTAACCTGTCAAGGTCAAATACATTACTATTATTAAATTTATTTCTTTATTTAAGGCTTACGCCTAAACAGTAGGTTATATTCTATTCCCCTTCAATACTTAGATATCAAAGCCTTAAAACTATTCAGGGATCCACCTTATCAGTAAGAACCTATATTTAAAATTTGAAATACATGGGGTAATTCTGCATAAAAACCTATTTATCTAGTTTAAGGGGGAGATAATTGCTCGCCCCCCACCCTTTATAATAAGCAGAAGAACCCCATAACTAATCAGAGATACGTCTTATCATAATGAATCTATGTCCAAAATTCTAAGCAAATCGGATAATTATGCGTAAAAAGTTATTAATTTAATTTAAGAAAGGTTGTCCCCCGTTCTCCCTCTATATATAACCATTAAAACTCTTCACGCATTATATACTATATATAAGCCTTATCGAAAAGAACCTATCCTGTCAAAAACATGAATGTGAAAGAATGCCAAGTTCGTTAAAGGTTTCGCAAATAAAAGAAGTGAGATCTAACTGCAAACCAAGTTCTTTCGAAGCTGCTTAAATCATAACTCCTGTCATGCATATTGTTATTCAATTGCTTAAAATGATTTGTTATGTTACGTGTTATTCAATAGAGCGACTTAGCAAGTTTTCTCTTATTAAATTTTTTCTATTTAGTTGATCAGAAATTAAAGTTGATCCCTTCCTTAACTTATCAGTACCTTAACTTCAATATACCTATTCGAGCACACGATTGACTAGATCTTTGCCAATCAGATTCTAGATTAAATTGTACTCCGACTCAAAGATTAAAGTTGGTAGCTGAAAACTTGCCAAGTCGTTCTATTGAATAACATAATAATTGATGCAAGCAGTGTATACATATACACATATTTTATTATTTACTGGTATTCTAATTGTTAAATTTGTTTGAAAATAACTATTTTGTTTCAGTTTAATTATTTAATTCTGGTTCTAAATACAGTTCTACAAACAATTATATCCGTTACTTTTTATGGGGTGTCCATTATTGGTGCAGAGAATGTCCATTATAGGGCCAGAGTGTGTCTATTACTGGACTTTTTTGTGTTTTGCTATATTTCTGTTATTTAAAATTAAATGTGAATACATATCGAGAAATGAGATTACAAGAATGGTTAAATACTATTGTTTGATTAATATAATGTTGAACTAATAAGATGAGGCAATCTCAAAACTTTCTTTTGTTTTGTGCATGTTAATACTTCCTGAAAAATACAGCATGGTAGTGCCACCGGTTAGATGGCTTAAATTAAAATCTATTCAGCAACAACTTATGTCAATTTATAATGAATTTGAAGTTCGATGAAAATCCGTGCTTTAATTATTGAAATAGAGTTATTGCAAAATCTTGAAAAAAAAAAAAACTTGCATAACAGCGCCACATGTTGGGTGATGTACTCTAAAAATTAGTCACGATCAATTATTTATTGGGTACTAGCTAAATCTAAAGTTTGATAAAAATCTGTGCATTAATTCTTGAGGTGCATTTATTATGAAATCCTGAAAAATGCAATATATCAGTGCCATTTTCAGGGCGATTTACATCAAAAATTAAACAACACTATTTATAGCAGTAGCAAAACATAATCAGCACCATGTTATATCAAATACTAAGTAAATCTAAAATTTTATGAAAATCCATGCACTAGTTTTTGAAGTATGGCTATTGTGGAAATTGTGAATAGTGCAGCATAGCAGCGCTACCTGTGGATCTATATGCACCAAAAACTAATCGGATCAAGTTTATATCAAGGTCTAACAGAATCCAAAGTTTTCTGAAATTCTATGCTTTAGTTCTTGAGGTATAGTGCCCGCAAAATTTTTGTCATATACAGACTGACAGACACACATTTTATAAAAACAATTTTCGGATTATCTGACACCTTAGACGTATAAATTCGTCAAAAACCGGAATTTGACAATTTTCACGAATCCAATACTTTCTTCTTGTAAAGATAGAAGAAAGTAAAAGTAATATTGTTTGATTAAGATTACGGTATTTTTCCCCCTTATAGACATTTTAAAACTATCATATATTTATGGGGCTACGAATGAAAACAAACACAAAGGAAAAGATTGGAATAAAATATTTTAGCTTCTTTCTGTCAATAATCGAATTTAATTCATATATAACTTTAAGAGTCCTGTCCCTGCCCGCGAAGACACTCGCGAGCTAATGCTATTCCTATGGGGAGGCATTTTTCTAATAACTCTTTCGCATTTTGACATTTTTGTCAGGTCTGAGTAAACATCTGCTACAGATTGGAATTTCCGTTATTTCTCTATCTTAATCTTTTATGTATTGTACCGGCTGTGTACTGGAATTTTCAAGGTGACATTCTTTCTTTGTTGAAGGGAGAATTGACAGGTGATCATGTACACAGGTGGTGAGTGAGAAAGAGAATAATGCCGAGAGGCGTGTTCATCCGTCAGCGATGTATGTGAATGATGAGCAAACAAGGAGCATGTCACGAATCAAGAAAGCAATGTGGAATGCGTCCAATGAAGAAGCTCCACAGGGGGGTGTACATTGGGGAAGGCAGTGATTTGAGAAGGTCAAGTCTTGTCTGAGTTTTGAGTAGTTTGTAGCTGGGCTCGTACCTAGGGAGAAGTGTGGGACAAAGGTCCTAGTGTGCAGTTCGTATCTGGAGAGCAAGGGACACAGACGTCCTGGTGTGTAGTGCTCTGGGCCGGATAGCGTAAGCCGAGTATCCATGTGTTGGGAGATTCGAAATTGATCTCCAGTAAAGTGAATCTAACGTGCATTGAGTGTGAGGGAGAAGGTGTAATTTGAACAGTACACAGCCAACTTTTTACGGTATTTAATTTAATGTTGAACCGGATCATCTATATCCGAGTTGTAATTGCATATAATTTTAAATAGCGTATTTCTTGTGTACATATAGTATAAATAAACTGTTAGTTCAGTTAATTGACAGCGTCAGTGTTCATTTACACAATCCTCACAGTGGGTGACCGATATCTATACTAATAAAATCCGTGCGCCTCTGTCTGTCTGCTTGAAGCCGATTACAGTTCGCAACGCGGGCGAGTTGGAAGTCGCGAGAGGTGTCTTTCGATTGGAAATATTCCGGGGAAGTAATTTCGGGCATTTTCGAGACCGTGGGACCAAAATTAAAAAAGTTATGAATTAAAAACCCCTTGGGAATCGGAACGAAAAATATCTCAAATCCCAAACGGCTCTCAAACGGAGCTCCGAGGCAGAACACTGCGCTACCTTGCGGTGAAGAACCTTAACTTTTCCCCTTTGGCTAAAAGAAGAAACAGCCGAAAACCGCTTTTTCTACCGGTGCTAATTGCGTTTTTTTTTGCGCATTTTTTCTTAAACCATCATGCAGACAGTTTTTAAAGTAGAAAAAAAACTGATTACGTATTCAGAATCTGCGTAAAAATCTGCTTCTGATGAACTAAAAAATACGAAAAAATGTCTTATGGGCACGTAGTGCCCACCGTGCAAAACCAAATATTTTTAACGGGACTATGGGTGCGAAGCGACCATAGCTCCGATCCACAATCTTTTTTTTTCAAGTGCACGTGGCCCACAACGCGAAATCACATATTTTTAACGGGACCATGGCTCTTTAATTTACTTTTTTTTGTGCTTGAGGATTCGAACACCAAGACTTGCTTATTAAATGAATTTTTTTTTGCTTATTATATACTGCTTAATACCGAGGTTCGTTTGGAAAAAGTGGCCCAGCTAGCGGGCGTAGCTCGCTAGTCACCTAATAATATCGGTGGTGGCAGCTATAACTACCACGGACTTTCTTCAAAGTTGTGCGGGCTGAGAGAAACGTCTGACAATTTTTAATTTTTTTTTTTTTTTTTTTTTTCTTTTGTATAAGATAGCCGAGGTCCCTCTCACGATCGCTTCTTGATTACTTTTTCGATTTTGGACGCAAGTATTTTTTATAGAGATACTTTCATTTTCTGAATCGGTTCAGACAGTGAAAATAACTTTATAAAAAATATCTGCGATCAAAATCGATAAAGTAATCAAGGGGCGATCTTGAGAGGGGCCTCAGTTATCCAATGCAAATAAATAAATAAATAAATAAAATAAAAATAAAAAAAATTAAAAATTAAAAATGTCTAAATGCGAAAGAGTTACTAGGCTCTTTATGCAGTATTATCCTATTTATTTCAAATTTTGGATATACGTTTATTGTCATAAGGCGTACCGCTGATTAGTATGTGGATTGAATGATTAAGTATAATCGGAGAGAATCGGGGATCAATTCCCCTCCTTAATTAATTTTTCGAGGCACATTATTCCTTGAAAAAATAAGGATGTAATGTACAGTTAGTGTGAATAGCCCCTCCATCAAATGGGAAAAGCAAGCTTCTCCCCTTGAAAGTATTCCCTGAATGGACTGCTGTATCCCTCCCTATTTTAACTACATTCTTTAGTTTATACGTCTTATCATAATGAATCTGCATCCAAAATTTGAAGCAAATCAGATAATTCTGTGTAAAAAAACCATTTATTTATTTAAGGAGGGAGATTATTAGCCATGTTCCCCTCTATACTTAGCAATTAAACCCTTAAAACTATTCAGAGATTCACTTTATGAGAAAGAACCTATATCCAAAATTTGTAATGCATCGGTTAATTATGCATAAAAAACAATTTTTCTAATTTAGAGGGGGGGATAATCGTCCGCCCCCCCTTTTTAATTAGAAAAAGAACCCCATAACTAATAAGAGATACGCCTTATCATAATGAGCCTATAACCAAAATTGAAGCAAATCAAATAATTCTGCGTAACAAGCTATTTATTTAATTTAATACGAGTTATCTCCCATTCCCCCTTTCATACTTAGCCATTAAATCCTCAAAACCTTTCAGGGATTCACTTTATCAGAAAAAAAATGTACATCCAAAATTTGAAATACATCGGATAATTGTGAGAAAAAAAAAACGGTAAACGGAAAAAAAAAGACCGGAAAAAAAGTTATCTCAAAAAAAGTGACATAAACTACAAAAGCGGAAAAAAAGTGACACGGAAAAAAAGTGACAAGGAAAAAAAGTGACAAGGAAAAAAAGTTACCGGAAAAAAAGTGACAAGGAATTGATTTTGGGGATTTATTATTGATTTTGGGGATTCATTGGTTAAGTATGAAAGGGGGATCGGGAGGGGCTCATAGTTTAGGTAAATGGGTTTTTCATGCTGAATTAACTGTTTTGGTTCAATTTTTGGATATACGTTCATCCTAAAAAGACGCTTGCCTGATTAGTTTTGGGAAGGGACGATTACCCCCCCCCCCCATCCGTCCTCAATTAGATGAATGGGTTTTTACGCAGAATTATCCGACGTGTGTCAAATTTGCATATAGGATCTTTTCGATAAGGCTTATGTATAGTATAGAATGCCTGAAGAGATACTAGGAGTTTAAGGGTTAAGTATAGAGGGGGAACGGGGGATAACCTTTCTTAAATTAAATTAATGGCTTTTTACGCATAATTATCCGATTTGCTTAAAATTTTGGACATAAGTTCATTATGATAAGACGTATCTTAGATTAGTTATGGGTTCTTCTGCTTATTATAAAGGGGGGGAACGAGCAATTCTCCCCCTCAAACTAGATAAATATGTTTTTATGCAGAATTATCCCATGTATTTCAATTTTAAATATAGGTTCTTTCTGGTAAGGTGAATTCCGGAATAGTTTTAAGGCTTTAATGGCTAAGTATAAAGGGGAGATGGAGGAAACCCCTCTTAAATTAAATGAATGGCTTTTTATGCAGAATTATCCGATTTGCTTCGAATTTTGGACATGGGTTCATTATGATAAGACGTATTTCTGATTAGTTATGGGGTTCTATTGGTAATTAAAAAGGAGGGCGGGTGATTACTATACACACCTTAAATTAGATTTAACAATATTATGCACACTTATCCGATGTATTTCAAATTTTGGATATAGGATCTTTCTCATAAAGTGAATTCCTGAATAGTTTTATGAGTTTAATGGCTATGTATAGAGGGGGAACGAGGGATAAACCCCCTTAAATTAAATAAATGGCTTTTTACGCAGAATCATCCGATTTGCTTCAAATTTTGCATGTATATTCATTATAAGAAGGCGAATCTCTGATTAATTATGGGGTTCTTTTGATAATTAAATAGGGGAAGCGGGCGATTAATCCTCCACTCGTTAAGTAAAATAAATTGTTTTTTTTCTTTCACAACTATTCAACGTATTTCAAATTTTGGATATAGGTTCTTCCTGATAAAGTGAATCCTTGAATAGTTTTAAAGGTTTAATGGCTAAGTATAGAGCGATGAAAGGGGGATAACCCACAATCAATCAGGACTTCGCCTTATCATAATGAACGCCCAATCAAAATTTGAATCAAATCACATAATTCTGCGTAAAAAGCCATTTATTAATTTAAGGGGGGATATAATCCGTTCTCCCAGTGTTTACTTAGCCATTAAACCTTTAAAATTATTCCGGGATTCACTTTATGAGAAAGAACATATATCCAAAATATGAAATATATCGGATAAGAGAGCATAAAAAACAATTTATCTAATTTAAGGGGGGGGGGATAATCACCCGCCCCAATTTTTAATTGGCAAAATAACCCCACATGTAATCAGGGATACGCCTTATCATAATGGTTCTATAATCCAAAATTTGAAGCAAATCTGATAATTCTGCGTAAAAAGTAATTTAATTTAAGGTGGGTTATATTCTATTCCCCTTCTATACTTAGATATTAAATCCTTAAAACTATTCAGAGATCCGCCTTATCAGAAAGAACCTATATTTAAAATTTGAAATACATGGGATAATTCTGCATAAAAACCTATTTTTCTAGTTTAAGGGGGATATAATTGCTCGCCCCCCTTTATGATAAGCAGAAGAACCCCATAACTAATCAGAGATACGTCTTATCATAATAAACCTATGTCCAAAATTCTAAGCAAATCGGATAATTATGCGTAAAAAGTTATTAATTTAATTTTAGAAAGGTTATTCCCCGTTCCCTCTCTATACTTAATCATTAGAACTCCTAAATCTCTTCAGGCATTATATACTATACATAAGCCTTATCGAAAAGAACCTATATGCAAATTTGACACACGTTGGACAATTCTGCATAAAAACCCATTCATCTAATTGAGGACGGATGGGGGGGGGGGAGAATAATCGTACCTTCCCAAAACTAATCAGGCAAGCGCCTTTTCAGGATGAACGTATATCCAAAAATTGAACCAAAACAGTTAATTCAGCATAAAAAACCCATTTACCTAAACTATGAGCCCCCCTCCCCGATCCCTCTTTCACACTTAAGCAATGAATCCCCAAAATCAATAATAAATCCCCAAAATCGATTCTTTGTCACTTTTTTTCCGGTAACTTTTTTTCCTTGTCACTTTTTTTCCTTGTCACTTTTTTTCCGTGTCACTTTTTTCCGCTTTTGTAGTTTATGTCACTTTTTTTCCGATAACTTTTTTTCCAGTCACTTTTTTTCCTAGATTTAAAAAAAAAAACGAATTTAGTTAGTATGGTAGTGTTTACAGTGTATTTTTAAGGATATATTCAAAAAATAATTTTCCACCCTCAACAGCTCGAAATTTTCTGATACATTTTCAAACTCGTTTTCAAAAGTAAAGACATGAAATTTGTGAGGGGATTTTTTGAAGAGATGTGTCCGTGTGATATCATTTTTCTCTCAATTCATTAGAATTTGATTTTTAAACAATCACGTTTTCAATATGACTCTTTTTTCGTCCCCAGATCTCTTGCTTCGGAAAATTCAACTCAAAATATCCACTCTAACAGTATTTTTATGCATCTTTTTCCCTTTTTATCAAAAAAATTGACATTGTGTGGCCAAATGTGTGGTTTTTAAATAAGAGACAATGTCAGTTTGAGAGCAAAAATAGATTTAAAAATAAATCAGAAAATAAGTTGTTTGAATTGGAATACATTCTTACAATCATAAAAAATGATAAAATTTTATAAATGGCTATTAATACATAAAATTAAAAATTTTCCACTGCTACCAAAATGTTGCAAATTTTGCAAGAAAATAAGGAACCTATAAATTTGTTAATTAAAGCCAGCTCTTAGCATCATGTTCATTGAGATTTTCACTGATAAAGAGCGGAACTTCAGAATAATTTTTTTTTTTTGCTGTATGATTGGTTTGATTATGAGTGTCAACAATAATGCAAAATTATAAAACATGCAAGGCGAAATTGTAAAAAAATAATAAAAACTATATTTTATTGGTTATTTTTATTGAAATTTAAAAAATATATTGGGGTGTCTATTACTAGCACATCTACCCTACATAAAATTTGAAAAAGAAATAAGAAAGGAACGAATTAAACAAAGAAAACAAGTCATTTGGATAAACATACCTATATTTAATGTAATTAATCTATTTCGTTACATGGAAAGTAAATATTTTATTTGTCACACATTTTGTATTCCCAAAAATTTTGCATATTTAAATCAAAAAAATATCTTAGGCCTAAAAACAATAATATTTGCAAACTGCTTTAACATGCAAAACATGTCAAAGTTAGAAAAGAGAGGGGATTGAAAAATGACATCTTTAAAACTAAATTGCATGCTTCTAAAAAAAAAAAAAAAAAAAAAAAAAAAGAAAGAAAGAAAGAAAAAAAAAGAAAAGAAAAAGAAAGAAAGAAAAAAAAAGAAAAGAAAAGAAAAGAAAAATTACAATTTCCAACAGAAGTGCTTTATTTGTTTTTATATACAATTGTATGTTATTTGAAATACACAAACATTTAACGTCAGAATTCAAAAAATAACAAATTAAAAAATCAGACAGAGTCATAGGCAGTGAAAGCAGTAATGTTCGGAAATTGTATTCTTTCAGGCTCATTTTTCAACGGCAAAGCATAAAATTGATTGGCTTGACTACTTTAGCGAGTGGAATCTAATAGCATTTCTGTTACTCGATAAAAAAAAAAAAAAAAAAAAAAATACTTACATATTTATAAGCGTTTCTTGTCGCATTAAGACAAATTTTTCCCCTTCTTCGCACTGCTTTGTCTTGAATTCAGTTCAAAACACCCGCTTTGACAAATATTTTACGAAAAACTTTTTCCAAAAAATGAAAACCCTCATTCGATGTCATTGTTACAGAATAATAAAATCTGCCAACTTATTTTCTCTAATGAAAAAAATTAAAAAATGCTTAAAATAAGTATTTCTAAACTTAATTTCTTAGGATTGTAAAGAATAAAATATCTATGCGTAGCTATGTTAGTAGTTGTAGCGTAGTTGTAGCGTAGCTATGTTTTTAGGCGCCCCTAGGCCTCGGCGCCCGGGGCGGACGCCCCCCCCCCCCTAGCTACGCCACTGGAATAAAATGCAGCAAGTTAAAAAAAATGTTTTTATCAAGCGTACAAATTATTTCATTTTAAAATTATATTTTACTAAATCTAATACATTTGCAGTCTCGAAATTTTTTTAGAGTAATTCATTAAGATCGATCATTGATGAATGTCAGACAGAATTCATTAATAACTCGTTATTATCATTTTATTTAAAGTGATCATAAAAAGTATAATGAATTTCTGCTACTGTAAGAGTAAATAACTATCGTCATTGTGTTATTTCACATTCTTCTTTTGCAAAAATACTTGTCTAAAATTCGAGCTAAAGAAGAATGGATGAATGATTGTAAAAATGTTAAGCACATTTGACTTCATATTTCTTCATTAATAATAAATTATTGCATAGGTTTGCTGCCCTTTTTAAATGGCAATAAATTAGATTGACATTACTGAAAATTCTAAATATATGTTTAATTTGAATGTAAAATTATTTTTACTGAACTAAAAAATGAATTCACTTTTTTTTTTTTCATTTATATAAAGTTATCATGCATCAACTTACTCATCATTTAAATGAAGCATTGTTAATGCGGGAAAAAAAGAAAAAAAGAAAGAAAAAGAAAACAATTTAATATTTGGTTTATAAATAATCGTAAACAAAATATTTCATTCTTAAAAAATATCTTCGGAATGGCTACTATTTTCCGCCCCACTCCACTTCCAACGTTATCACGTCATATATTTTTCTTTTTTAAAATTTGTAATGATAATACACGTATTTATCTATTCATTTATTTAAACATTTTAAAATAATTATTTCCTTCTTAAATTTACTCCAAGAAAGGCTTTTATTTTAATCCATTTTTAAGTAAACAATAGTTTTTGTGCATTTCTGTCAGAATTTCCGTTTTATTTAGTTCGAAATGGAACGTCCTTCACAATTTCTAAGAAAAGACAAGAGAACAAAACATCCCCTTATCGTTTTCTGCGAGTAGCCTGAAGCGCATGCCGCGTCTATTGTCATAAGCGCAAGCCACCGGGAAGCACAATTACAAAAAGTCACCCAACACAACTGCACTTCCCTTGCCTAAGGCGAAACTTAACTTTTGGCACGGGGCAAGCCCTAGATATTTGCCCTTCATTCGTTACTTTTCGTTTTCACCTCACGAAAATACTCCACAACATCTAAAAAGCTCAACTAAATACACCCAGTCTATGGGGAACAAACCTACCCCCCTACATGGGTCAGTTTCCTAGAAACTGTAAGAGGGAAAAAAGAAATGTTTCCTACAAGGAGTCTGTCCAATCCTAATTTGTTTTAAAGATGTACGCTTTGCTCCGCCTTCTGCGTCGGGAGGGATGGAAAATTGCGGAGATGACTTAGTTGAAAGGGATGAATTGGGGAGATGCATACTGCCCTTTCAACTAAGTCATCTCCGCAATTTTCCATCCCTCCCGACGCAGAAGGCGGAGCAAAGCGTACACCTTTAAAACAAATTAGGATTGGACAGACTCCTTGTAGGAAACATTTCTTCCCCCTTTCCCTCTTACAGTTTCTAGGAAACTGACCCATGTAGGGGGGTATGTTTGTCCCCCATAGACTGGGTGTATTTAGTTGAGCTTTTTAGATGTTGTGGAGTATTTTCGTGAGGTGAAAACGAAAATTAACGAATGAAGGGCAAATATCTAGGGCTTGCCTCGTGCCAAAAGTTAAGTTTCGCCTTAGGCAAGGGAAGTGCAGTTGTGTTGGGTGACTTTTTGTAATTGTGCTTCCCGCGGGCTTGCGCTTATGACAATAGACGCGGCATGCGCTTCAGGCTACTAGCAGAAGACGATAAGGGGATGTTTTGTTCTCTTGTATTTTCTTAGAAATTGTGAAGGACATTCCATTTCGAACTAAATAAAATGGAAATTCTGACAGAAATGCACAAAAACTATTGTTTACTTAAAAATGGATTAAAATAAAAGTCTTTCTTAGAGTAAATTTAAGAAGGAAATAATTATTTTAAAATGTTTAAATAAATGAATAGATAAATACGTATATTTTCATTTCAAATTTTAAAAAAGAAAAATATATGACGTGATAACGTGGAAGTGGAGTGGGGCAGAAAATAGTAGCCATTTCGAAGATATTTTTTAAGAATGAAATATTTTGTTTACGATTATTTATAAACCAAATATTAAATTGTTTTCTTTTTCTTTCTTTCTTTTTTTCCGCATTAACAATGCTTCATTTAAATGATGAGTAAGTTGATGCATGATAACTTTATATAAATGAAAAAAAAAAAAAAAGTGAATTAATTTTTTAGTTCAGTAAAAATAATTTTACATTCAAATTAAACATATATTTAGAATTTTCAGTAATATCAATCTAATTTATTGCCATTTAAAAAGGGCAGCAAACCTATGCAATAATTTATTTTTAATGAAGAAATATGAAGTCAAATGTGCTTAACATTTTTACAATCATTCATCCATTCTTCTTTAGCACGAATTTAAGACAAGTATTTTTGCAAAAGAAGAATGTGAAATAACACAATGACGATAGCTATTTATTCTTACAGTCGCAGAAATGCATTATACTTTTTATGATCACTTTAAATAAAATGATAATAACGAGTTATTAATGAATTCTGACATTCATCAATGATCGATCTTAATGAATTACTCTAAAAAAAAATTCGAAACTGCAAATGTATTAGATTTAGTAAAATATAATTTTAAAAAACGCTTGTACGCTTGATAAAAACTTTTTTTTTTTTTTTTTTTTTTTTTTTAACTTGCTGCATTTTATTCTTTACAATCCTAAGAAATTATGTTTAGAAATACTTATTTTAAGCATTTTTTAATTTTTTTCATTAGAGAAAATAAGTTGGCAGATTTTATTATTCTGTAATAATGACATCGAATGAGGGTTTTCATTTTTTGGAAAAAGTTTTTCGTAAAATATTTGTCAAAGCGGGTGTTTTGAATTGAATTCAAGACAAAGCAGTGCGAAGAAGGGGAAAATTTTGTCTTAATGCTACAAGAAACGCTTATAAATATGTAAGTAATTTTTTTTTTTTTTTTTTTTTTTTTTTTTTAAATCGAGAAACAGAAATGCTATTAGATTCCACTCGCTAAAGTAGTCAAGCCAATCAATTTTATGCCTTGACGTTGAAAAATGAGCCTGAAAGAATACAATTTCCGAACATTACTGCTTTCACTTAATTGCCTATGACTCTGTCTGATTTTTTAATTCATTATTTTTTAAATTCTGACGTTAAATGTTTGTGTATTTCAAATAACGTACAATTGTACGTAAAAACAAATAAAGCACTTCTGTTGGAAATTATAATTTTTCTTTTCTTTTCTTTTCTTTTCTTTTCTTTTCTTTTCTTTCTTTCTTTTTTTTTTTCTTTTTTTTTTTTTTTTTTTTTTTTAGAAGCGTGCAATTTAGTTTTAAAGATGTCATTTTTCAATCCCCTCTCTTTTCTAACTTTGACACATTTTGCATGTTAAAGCACACAGTTTGCAAATATTATTGTTTTTAGGCCTAAGATATTTTTCTGATTTAAATATGCAAAATATTTGGAATACAAAGTGTATGACAAATAAAATATTTACTTTCCATGTAACGAAATAGATTAATTACATAAAATATAGGTATGTTTATCCAAATGACTTGTTTTCTTTGTTTTCTTTGTTTAATTCGTTCCTTTCTTATTTCATTTTCAAATTTTATGTTGGGTAGAAGTGCCAGTAATAGACACCCCTATATATTTTTTAATTTCAATAAAAATAACCAATACAATATAGTTTTTATTATTTTTTTACAATTTCGCCTTGCATGTTTTATAATTTTGCATTATTGTTGACACTCATAATCAAACCAATCATACAGCAAAAAAAAAATTATTCTGAAGTTCCGCTCTTTATCAGTGAAAATCTCAATGAACATGATGCTAAGAGCTGGCTTTAATTAAAAAAATTATAGGTTCCTTATTTTCTTGCAAAATTTGCAACATTGTGGTAGAAGTGGAAAATTTTTAATTTTATGTATTAATAGCCATTTATAAAATTTTATTATTTTTTATGATTGTAAGAATGTATTCCAATCCAAACAACTCATTTTCTGATTTATTTTTAAATCTATTTTTGCTCTCAAACTGACATTGTCTCTTATTTAAAAACCACACATTTGGCCACACAATGTCAATTTTTTTGATAAAAAGGGAAAATAATGCATAAAAATACTGTCAGAGTGGATATTTTGAGTTGAATTTTCCGAAGCAAGAGATCTGCGGACGAAAAAAGGGTCATATTGAAAACGTGATTGTTTAAAAATCAAATTCTAATGAATTGAGAGAAAAATGACATCACACGGAATCTTATACATCACTTCAAAAAATCCCCTCAGCAAATTTCATGTCTTTACTTTTAAAAACGAGTTTGAAAATGTATCAGAAAATTTCGAGCTGTTGAGGGTGGAAAATTATTTTTTGAATATATCCTTAAAAAGACACTCTAAACACTGTTTTTTTTTTTTTTTCTCTCACAATTATCCGATGTATTTCAAATTTTGGATGCAGATTTTTTTTCTGATAAAGTGAATCCCTGAAAGGTTTTGAGGATTTAATGGCTAAGTATGAAAGGGGGAATGGGAGATAACTCGCATTAAATTAAATAAATAGCTTGTTACCCAGAATTATCTGATTTGCTTCAATTTTGGTTGTAGGCTCATTATGATAAGGCGTATCTCTTATTAGTTATAGGGCTCTTTTTCTAATTAAAAAGGGGGTGGACGATTATCCCCCCCCTCTAAATTAGAAAAATTGTTTTTTATGCATAATTAACCGATGCATTACAAATTTTGAATATAGGTTCTTTCTCATAAAGTGAATCTCTGAATAGTTTTAAGGGTTTAATGGCTAAGTATAGAGGGGAACATGGGGAATAACCTCCCTCCTTAAATAAATAAATGGTTTTTTACACAGAATTATCTGATTTGCTTCAAATTTTGGATGCAGATTCATTATGATAAGACGTATAAACTAAAGAAGTATATGTAGTTAAAATAGGGAGGGATACAGCAGTCCATTCAGGGAATACTTTCAGGGGGAGAAGCTTGCTTTTCCCATTTGATGGAGGGGCTATTCACACTAACTGTATATTACATCCTTATTTTTTCAAGGAATAATGTGCCTCGAAAAATTAATTAAGGAGGGGAATTGATCCCCGATTCCCTCCGATTATACTTAATCATTCAATCCACATACTAATCAGCGGTACGCCTTATGACAATAAACGTATATCCAAAATTTGAAATAAATAGGATAATACTGCATAAAAAGCAATTTATTTAATTTAAGAGAGGTTATCCCCCGTTCTCCCTCTATACTTAGCCATTAAACCCTTAAAACTATTCAGGGATTCTTTTTATCAGAAAGAACCTATATCCAAAATTTGAAAGACATAGGATAATTGTGAAATAATAATAATAATAATAATTTATGGAGGGGAGAATAACTTGCCGCCCTCCTTTTTAATTAGCCACAGAACCCCATAACTAATCAGGGATAAGCCTTATCATAATGAACCTACATCCAAAATTTGAAGCAAATCGGATAATTCTGCGTAAAAAGCCATTTATTTAATTTAAGGGGGGGGGGGGTTATTCCCCGTTTCCCCTACTATACTTAGCCATTAAACCTTTAAAACTATTCGGGGATTCATCTTATCAGAAAGAATCTATATTTAAAATTTGAAATACATCGGATAATTCTGCATAAAAACCGATTTATCAAATTTCAGGGAAATAATTGCCCGCCTCTTCTTTATAATAAACAAAGAAAACCTCATAACTACGTCTTATCATAATGAACCTATGTTCGAAATTCCACGCAAATCGAATAATTCTGCGTAAAAAGCTAATAATTGAAGAGAGGTTATCCCCCGTTCCCGCCACTATACTTAGCCATTACATTCCTAAAACTCTTCAGGCATTATATATTATATATAAGCCTTATCAGAAAGAACCTCTATCTAAAATTTGACACACGTTTGAAAATTCTGCATAAAAACCCATTTATCTAATTTAGAGCGGATTGGGTGGGAGGGTGTAATCGTCCGTTCCCAAAACTAATCAGGCAAGCATCTTTTCAGTATGAACGAATATCCAAAAATTAAACTAAAACAGTTAATTCAGCATGAAAAACCCATTTACCTAAATTAAGAGTCTCCCCCGATCTCCCTTTCATATTTAACCAAATGAATCCCCAAAATCAATTCCTTGTCACTTTATTTCTGGTAACTTTTTTTTCCTTATCATCTTTTTTCCGCTTTTGTAGTTTATGTCACTTTTTTCCGATCACTTTTTTTCCTAGATTCGATTTTACATTGATCTCACTCTCTTTTCTCTCGTGTATATTAAAAAAAAAAAAAAAAAAAAAAAAAAAAAAAAAAAAAATTAACAAACTCTCAATTTAAATATTTTTTCAAAAACAGCTATCAACTTAAATGTTAAATCCATATATATTAAGTACACCATGGAGAACAAGTGAAAAAAAAAAAAAAAAAAAAATCAAATTTGCAGCTAAATTAACAATTAGTATTCATTGAACAAGAAAGTTACAAAAATGAGAACATGGAAAGAAAAAACAATTTAAAGTTTTCTTTGTACGGGTAATTGCGCCGGATCTATAAACAAAATTTACAATATCTTGCGTTATAACTGTCGTACGTACAAGTAAAAAATAGGTGTCAAAATATTCACAATTAAAGAAGCTTTCACTTAATATTATGTATGCATATTTAAAAAAAAGAAAAATAAAAAGAAAACCTATATTTTGACCAATTCCACGGTATTGTGTCAAGGTGCCATTACTGGAATGATTAAATAGTGATTTTCCAGTAATGGGCACATCATGCAGACATGCATTCGAAGTTGTAAATCCCTTAGGTTCTACTAGAAAAAAAAAAAAAAAAATAATAGTTGGTGTGTATTTAAATCTAGCTATTTTGCACGTGGAATATGTCTAATGTTAATAAAATCTTGTTAGTTATTTTATACCGGGAAGCAGATTTCATATTTTTTAGACACGAGAAAATATTATCGATTTAATTTGACTTAAAAGTATTGGAATCATGAGAAATAATTGTAAATAATAATTTATGATATGCGCTATTGTGGAGGATAATCTTGGTGCACACATGATTGGGGACGTTTGAAGAAAGTTTTAGTAGTGATTATTTTTTATGTTATTGTTTATTCCAGAAAAATGATTTTAAACAAATTCCATGTGGTAAAACAAACATTGGACCTGCTTGTGCTTCAACTCTGCGGCAGAATCGGTACGAATCAATTATGTTCTCTCCTCTTTTGTAGTAATCAAACTTTTTTCAGCTTTTAAAGGGTATTCGTAAAAATAATTTTTCCCTTTCAACAGCTCAAAATTGTCTGAACTCATTTTTAAAGATAAAGACATGAAACTTGCTGAGGTGATTTTTGAAGAGATGTATAAGATGCCTGTGATGTCATTTTTCGCTGATTAAAATTTTATTTAGAAACAATCATGATCTCAATATGACCTTTTCCTCGCCCCAATTCCACCACTTTGGAAAATTCGACTCAAAACGCCCACTTACACAGAATTTTAATGCGAGTTTTCTGCGTTTATCAAAAAATTGACAAGCACGGCACATTGTGTAGTTTCTAAATAAGAGGTAATGTCAGTTTGATGCGTCTGAGGGCAAAAATGAATTTAAAAATAAATCAGAAAGTAGGCAGTTTGGATTGAAATACAGCCTTAAAAGTCCAGTCCCTGCCCACGAAGACACTCACGAGCTAATGCTATTCCTATGGAGAGGCACTTTTCTAATAACTCTTTCGCATTTAGACATTTTTATTTTTTTTATTTTTATTTTATTTATTTATTTATTTATTTTATTTATTTATTTATTTGCATTGGATAGCTGAGGTCCCTCTCAAGATCGCCCCTTGATTACTTTATCGATTTTAATCGCAGATATTTTTTATAAAGTTACTTTCACTGTCTGAACCGATTCAGAAAATGGAAGTAACTTTATAAAAAATACTTGCGTCCAAAATCGAAAAAGTAATCAAGAAGCGATCGTGAGAGGGACCTCGGCTATCTTATAAAAAAAAAAAAAAAAAAATTAAAAATTGTCGGATGTTCCTCTCAGCCCGCACAACTTTTAAGAAAGTCCGTGGTAGTTATAGCTGCCACCACCGATATTATTAGGTGATATCGGTCACCCACTGTGAGGATTGTGTAAATGAACACTGACGCTGTCAATTAACTGAACTAACAGTTTATTTATACTATATGTACACAAGAAATACACTATTTACAATTATATACAATTAAAACTCGGATATAGATGATCCGGTTCAACATTAAACTAAATACCGTAAAAAGTTGGCTGTGTACTGTTCAAATTACACCTTCTCTCTCACACTCAATGCACGTTAGATTCACTTTACCGGAGATCAATTTCGAATCTCCCAACACATGGATACTCGGCTTACGCTATCCGGCCCAGAGCACTACACACCAGGACGTCTGTGTCCCTTGCTCTCCAGATACGAACTGCACACTAGGACCTCTGTCCTACACTCCTCTCTAGGTACGAGCCCAGCTACAAACTACTCAAAACTCAGACAAGACTTGACCTTCTCAAATCACTGCCTTCCCCAATGTACACCCCCCCTGTGGAGCTTCTTCACTGGACGCATTCCACATTGCTTTCTTGATCCGTGACATGTTCCTTGTTTGCTCATCATTCACATACATCGCTGACGGATGAACACGCCTCTCGGCAATATTCTCTTTCTCACTCACCACCTGTACATGATCACCTGTCAATTCTCCCTTCAACAAAGAAAGAATGTCACCTTGAAAATTCCAGTACACAGCCGGTACAATACATAAAATATTAAGATAGAAAAATAACGGAAATTCCAATCTGTAGCAGATGTTTACTCAGACCTGACAAAAATGTCAAAATGCGAAAGAGTTATTAGAAAAATGCCTCCCCATAGGAATAGCATTAGCTCGCGAGTGTCTTCGCGGGCAGGGACAGGACTCTTAAAGTTACATATGAATTAAATTCGATTATTGACTGAAAGAAGCTAAAATATTTTATTCCAATCTTTTCCTTTGTGTTTGTTTTCATTCGTAGCCCCATAAATATATGATAGTTTTAAAATGTCTATAAGGGGGGAAAAATACCGTAATCTTAATCAGTCAATATTACTTTTACTTTCTTCTATCTTTACAAGAAGAAAGTATTGGATTCGTGAAAATTGTCAAATTCCGGTTTTTGACGAACTTATACGTCTAAGGTGTCAGTTGTTGTTGTATTTTGTGTCGGCCGATTATCTACGCTAGGGATGTAGGCCCAGGGGGAGGGATGCCCGTCGTGGGGGTCTTTTTAAGGGAACCTAACCCGTATTTACGCAAAGTTCGAAGAAAACCACGAAAACTCCGGACGGTTAGGCCGACGGCCGCGATTGGGTTCGAACCCAGCACCTGCCGTCTACCAGTTGAGAGGTCAGACGCTCTCGGCCACTGGTGGAGCTCTAAGGTGTCAGATAATCCGAAAATTGTTTTTATAAAAATGTGTCTGTCAGTCTGTATGCGACAAAAATTTTGTGGGCACTCTACCTCAAGAACTAAAGCATAGAATTTCAGAAAACTTTGGATTCTGTTAGTCCTTGATATAAACTTGATCTGATTAGTTTTTGGTGCATATAGATCCACAGGTGGCGCTGCTATGCTGCACTATTCACAATTTCCTCAATAGCCATACCTCAAAAACTAGTGCATGGATTTTCATAAAATTTTAGATTTACTTAGTATTTGATATAACATGGTGCTGATTATGCTTTGCTACTACTATAGATAGTGTGTTGTTTAATTTTTGATGTAAATCGCCCTGAATATGGCACTGATATATAGCATTTTTCAGGATTTCATAATAAATGCACCTCAAGAATTAATGCACAGATTTTTATCAAACTTTAGATTTAGCTAGTACCCAATAAATAATTGATCGTGACTAATTTTTAGAGTACATCACCCAACATGTGGCGCTGTTATGCAAGTTTTTTTTTTTTTTTTTTTTTTTTTCTTTCAAGATTTTGCAATAACTCTATTTCAATAATTAAAGCACGGATTTTCATCTAACTTCAAATTCATAATAAATTGACATAAGTTGTTGATGAATAGATTTTAATTTAAACCATCTAACCGGTGGCACTGCCATGCTGTATTTTTCAGGTAGTATTAACATGCACAAAACAAAAGAAAGTTTTGGGATTGCCTCATCTTATTAGTTCAACATTATATTAATCAATCAATAATATTTAACCATTCTTGTAATCTCATTTCTCGATATGTATACACATTTAATTTTAAATAACAGAAATATAGCAAAACACAAAAAAGTCTAGTAATAGACAAACTATGGCCCTATAATGGACATTCTTTGCACCAATAATGGACACCCCATAAAAATTAACGGATATAATTGTTTGTAGAACTATATTTAGAACCAGAATTAAATAATTAAACCGAAGCAAAATAGTTATTTTCAAACAAATTTAACAATTAGAATACCTCTAGAATTAGAATTATCTACACTAGCAGACCTGCCGCAGGAAGAAGGTGGCTTTCTAAGAAAATCTAACCTTTCTCTAAAACAAAACTCGAAGGAAACCACAGAAAAATCTGAACGGTTAAATCGACGAGCGCGACAGATTTAGATCGCAATTCTTGTTGTCTTGCTTGAGAGTAAACCTTCTTAGCCGTTGAAGGCATGGAATTCTTATAAAAAACTGAAATATCTTGACCCGTTCGGGATTATTGGCGCATATATGCACCCTGAAAAACTGCTTACGTTATTTGAATTTGATACCAATATAAAAGAAAAGTAAAATTGATTTTATTAGGACATTTCCGTGATTTATAAAGATAAGTCAAATGATTAACAAACAAGTTGGAAATTGCATGTGAAGCATAGCAAATGAGGTGCGTTCGTACGATAACGAAGTTTTAAAAATATCACTTTCATATATCAATCTCATAAAACTGTAAATAATTACAATTAAAATGCGCACCAAACAATGTTATAACCCTATACCATTATGCAATGGAATAGTTTTGTGTGGCCTTGTAAATCAATAACAAATATTCTTTGTACCACAGATTATGCAAAATGTACATTATAATATGTACTTTATAGATGCATATCAATTTATTACGCTCGAATGTGTGTAACACCAATAAATTGCATTTGAAACATTTTCCCCCATTAACCGTAATGTAACGGAATATTTCTTATTTTCCCTGTAATTGAACTATGCTTCCGAATTTGATAAAATTTGAAACAACTCGACAAAATTATGTAATAATTATGTATTTAAAATTTCAAATGATTAAAATGCGTTTGAAACTTTTTTTCCCCATTGACCGTAATGTAAAGGAATCCTTTTGATTGTCCCTGTAATTGATCTATGCATCCGATTTTCATAAAATTTGAAATGACTCGACGAAATTATTTAATAATTATGTATTTTAAATTTCAAACGATTCAGTTGGGTAGTTTTTGCATTGTTGTATGCGGGCAGACAGACAGACGGACGGACGGACTGAACGACAACTATAGGTGCTACGTATTTACATAATTACGAACGCACCAAAAAATGGTGCTAAACGAATAAAATTCGTGTAAAAGATACTGCTGGTCCTGGATGGGTTAAACTAGGATATAAAAAATCTTATTTTTCATTATTTAATTTTTTTTTTTTTTTTTTTTACAGTTGGATTTTTATGTCCCCTCGCACTCCCCCTCCCCCCCATTTATTGAAATGCAGAATAGCAACTAAAAATTTTTGCTTTCATAAGCAATTAATCTTTTTATTACTGACAATGTTTTTATTATGCTTTAAATAATAAAATTTAAATTATCATAGTTAGTAATTGTAGAAATTATAAAAACTCTAGATAATTAATTTCATTAGTTAATAGCATACATTAGCAAAATGTACGTAAATACTTTGTAATAATCATGTGAAACTCCATTAATTATTTCTGATATCATGAAATTTAATATTTTACCTAATTGCCGGATCTAAATAATCAATAATGTGACAATGAATTGATTTTGGGGATTTATTATTGATTTTGGGGATTCATTGGTTAAGTATGAAAGGGGGTTCGGGGGGGGGGCTTATAGTTTAGGTAAATGGGTTTTTCATGCTGAATTAACTGTTTTGGTTCAATTTTTGGATATACGTTCATCCTGAAAAGACGCTTGCCTGATTAGTTTTGGGAAGGGACGATTAACCACCCTCCCCCCCCGATCCGTCCTCAATTAGATGAATGGGTTTTTATGCAGAATTGTCCAACGTGTGTCAAATTTGCATATAGGTTCTTTTCGATAAGGCATTTATATAAAATATAATGCCTGAAGAGATTTAGGAGTTCTAATGGTTAAGTATAGAGAGGGAACGGGGGATAACCTTTCTAAAATTAAATTAATAACTTTTTACGCATAATTATCCGATTTGCTTAGAATTTTGGACATAGGTTCATTATGATAAGACGTATCTCTGATTAGTTATGGGGTTCTTCTGCTTATTATAAAGGAGGGCGAGCAATTATATCCACCTTAAACTAGAAAAATAGGTTTTTATCCAGAATTATCCCATGTATTTCAAATTTTAAATATAGGTACTTTCTGATAAGGTGGATCTCTGAATGGTTTTAAGGATTTAATATCTAAGTATAGAAGGGGAATAGAATATAATCCACCTTAAATTAAATTACTTTTTACGCAGAATTATCAGATTTGCTTCAAATTTTGGATTATAGAACCATTATGATCCCTGATTACATATGAGGTTATTTTGCCAATTAAAAATTGGGGTGGGTGGTTATTCCCCCCCCCCTTAAATTAGATAAATTGTTTTTTATGCTCATTTATCCGATATATTTCATATTTTGGATATATGTTCTTTCTCATAAAGTGAATCCCGGAATAATTTAAAAGGTTTAATGGCTAAGTAAACACTGGGGGAACGGATGATACCCCCCCACTTAAATTAATAAATGGCTTTTTACGCAGAATTATCTGATTTGATTCAAATTTTGATTGGGCGTTCATTATGATAAGTCGAAGTCCTGATTAATCGTGGGTTATCCCCCGTTCATCGCTCTATACTTAGCCATTAAACCCTTAAAACTATTCAGGGATTCACTTTATCAGGAAGAACCTATATCCAAAATTTCAAATACGTTGAATAGTTGTGAAAGAAAAAAAAACAATTTATTTTATTTAAAGAGTGGAGGATTAATCGCCCTCTTCCCCTATTTAATTATCAAAAGAACCCCATAATTAATCAGAGTTTCGGCTTTTTATAATGAATATACATCCAAAATTTGAAGCAAATCGGAGATTCTGCGTAAAAAACCATTTATTTCATTTAAGGGGGCTTATCCCCCATTCCCCCTCTATACATAGTCATTAAACCCATAAAACTATTCAGGAATTCACTTTATGAGAAAGATCCTATATTTAAAATTGAAATACATGGGATAATTCTGCATAAAAACATATTTATCTAGTTTGAGGGGGAGAATTGCTCGTCCCCCCCTTTATAATAAGCAGAAGAACCCATAACTAATCTAAGCTACGTCTTATCATAATGTACTTATGTCCAAAATTTTAAGCAAATCGGATAATTATGCGTAAAAAGCCATTAATTTAATTTAAGAAAGGTTATCCCCCGTTCCCTCTCTATACTTAACCCTTAAACTCCTAGAATCTCTTCAGGCATTTTATACTATACATAAGCTTTATCGGAAAGATCCTATATGCAAATTTGACACACGTTGGATAATTCTGCGTAAAAACCCATTCATCTAATTGAGGACGGATCGGGGGGGGGGGTTAATCGTCCCTTCCCAAAACTAATCAGGCAAGCGTCTTTTCAGGATGAACGTATATCCAAAAATTGAACCAAAACAGTTAATTCAGCATGAAAAACCCATTTACCTAAACTATAAGCCCCCCCCCGAACCCCCTTTCATACTTAACCAATGAATCTCCAAAATCAATAATAAATCCCCAAAATCAATTCCTTGTCACTTTTTTTCCGGTAACTTTTTTTCCGCGTCACTTTTTTTCCGTGTCACTTTTTTTCCGCTTTTGTAGTTTATGTCACTTTTTTTCCGATAACTTTTTTTCCGGTCACTTTTTTTCCGTTTACCTTCAACAGAAAGCGTTCTAGAGAGAATTTCAATCAAGAAATCAGTGTTAAAAATTAAAATTTTCAATATTTTTCTAAAAAGATTCGAGTTAATTTTAATTCTGACAAGACTCACGTTAAAACAAAAAGAAACAAAAAAATGATTTAAATTTATTTAATGACATTGTTCAATAAAAGAAGAAAAAAAGCATTAACCTCAGCTTCCCTCAACATGTGCATTGCAAAGATAACTTAAGCCTTTCTTCTGAGAAAATTTCTTGCGGACATCTGAGAAATATTCCCACTCCCTCTGTTTCCTGGGTGACCTTGAGGAAAAGGAAGGACACTTGAGCTTGACCAAGAGCTGGACAAATACTCCACTTTCCTGCGGCCCCCCGTCTCAAACCTGTGGGCGGGGCAATTCTCGGTCTCAGCGATATCAACTAAACCCCCATTCTCGGAGTTGCATAGTATGAAAAATGCGGAGATGTGCATTTTCTCCCCTTTTATGTGGGAGTTCGATAACCCCCGTGCAATCCGCAAACTTTGCCGGATTTGAAAGAGTCTATCAGACGTGAGATTGCAAACATCATTCATGCGATGTAACGTTCGGCTGTATTGCCCACACTCGCCACTATATAATGTGTAATTGCTTTGATGGCACCCATGTGGAAAATGCGTAATCAAAAAATAAGTTTTCTCCGATCTGTGTTGTAATCAGAGATTAATGTACTGACTCTGTGTCATATGCAAATTTACTCCTTGAGCCCCAATCCTGTTTTTTATGGGGGGGGGGAGGATTCGCAGAACAGTTTTTTGTGCGTGCATAACGTGTCCATTTCTTGCTATACACGTACGGTTCAACCTCTCTTTAGGGTTTTCGCATGCGCTGAGCATTTTGCGATGAAAAAATTGGGTGTTGCCATTGGAAAATTTCGAGTTTCTGTAACTATAACCGTACCGTGAGCGCCATTTTGTTGCCGTTCACAGAATCTCGAGCTCATACGTCTGAATAGCTGTATCTGAAATTTCATCTCGATCGGTTGAACGGACTTGCCGCTAGAGCTCCATATACCGGCAAAGTTTTTTTTATGACCACCCTGTATATATATACATATACATAATTATAAATCTTAAATTTTAGTCTTTAAAAAAGTCATTTTCCAAATGGTTGTTGCAATTTGCGAAATTATTATTATTATTATTATTATTATTATTATTTTTTTTTTTGCTTTGATAATTTAACATGTTTTTCTTCCAAACTGTTTTTCTCATGTTTCTTTCCTTCTTTTACTTACTATAAAGATGTGGTATGTAGTGTTTGTCACATTTTCACAGCATATAAAAATTAATAATACAATTTTAAGGCTGTAATCAACTGCTTTGCTCAACAAGCACAAAACGTTTTGAGACATTTACAAATTTATTTTTCAACGGAAAAAATGTGAAATTGCAAAACCTGACCATGGAGGTGATTTGGAATGGAACACAGCTTTCCATTTTTTGATCAATCAATTACCTACTGAGTTATAAGCGATTTCGATCACGTGATCACGCCTTTTTCTCCCTTTCGTTGAGTTTTTTTCTGCTTTCGTCGGGAAATGCCATTCAAAACGCCCTCTTTGACGGTTTGCTCAAAAAAAAAAAAAAAAAAAAAAAAAATGTAACACAACAATTATTTTTAATTGGAAGATTTCTACGTAAAACTAGTCGTTGGGGGCCACGTAATATTTACCCATCATGAATATGCAGAATATATGAAAATAAAACATGTGAAAACTATTTATACAATGCATTGCGATTCCAAAACAAAATTCAAACATATTTTTAAATATTGTTAATATACATAGTAATGCTCTATTAATGAATTGCTGATGAAGCAATTTCGACAAATTATATAAATTGCCAAACTACTCAAGTAGTACCGAACTGCGTAAAAGAAACAGCCTTATAATTCCAAAAATAATAATCCTATTAACTAACACGTTACTGCGTCAGATGAAGTGTCTCATTTCCAATTAAAATATATATCTGAATTGAATTTTAAATGAAATACAGGGTCATGAAAAATCGAAGAATGTGAAAAACAGGATTACAAATATCTCGGCAACGAATAATCCGATCGACTTCGTCTTTTATGCAAAATTTGTGTTATTATATTGCCTTTTACATCCACTCCTTAAAGCAAAAAAATTGGAAAATTTTTATGTACCTTTCATCAGAACGAATTTTGTGAGAGTCCGAAAAAAGGAGACCGGCTTAGTGCGCCCATGCCGACCCCTCTTTTCCTTTCCCTGCATCATGTGCGTTTAGCGTCAAAATGACCGGATATCGTTGTCACCCCCGTCTCTTGTGAGTCCAGGACAAAATCCCACGGACAAAATCACCACCGGACAAAATCCCCACCGGACAAAACACCCTCTTTGCTGAATAAAAGCTCTATTTTGACCAAGTTTCTTTTTGTTTCGAACAGGATCTCTAAACATTAAAAAAATGTTTTAAGCTTATTTGAAGAATGAAAGTGACAATTGGAAGTTATAAGTTATGTGATAGATATTTTATATTTCTTAAATATACATGTACATTTTAAAGTCTGAAATAAAAGACTATTTACACTAAATATGAAACAATTTTTAAAATTGATTATTTTCTTAATTGATATATATATATATATTAAATTTAATTGCTTTTTAAATGTATTAAAGTCTGTCTAATGCTTCGAATTTAGTTTAAATTTTAGATCTCGTTTATACAAATATTAATATTTTTAAGATTATACTTTTTTTTTCAAAGATGTAATGATTGTTTTAATTTGTCCCCCTTTCATTCACCGAAGAGGGAGTATACAATCTATAACAGCCTTTCTGGGTCAATTTTAGAAAATGCATAGTTTTAGTAAATAATATCACTTGATGATGATTTTTAATTTATTTCTGCATTCTTGGTACTCTGCGGAGGGTGGGGGAGGGGGGTGGAAAAATGTACTAGTGAGTTTGCCACAGTCTTAGCAATGAAATGTTAAATGCAAAGTATCTTGTTAAATATAAAGGAAACAGGGTTCGAGTACGGCTATAACGGGGGGAAGGGGAGGGGGGGGGCAATGAATATTTTGGAATGATCTCCCATGATGAATGATAGAATTTTTTGTGAATAATGTGGAAGTGGCTAGTGCTAAACTTCATATGTATTATATGTATGCATAAATTATGCACCCAGTATTACTCACATTTATATGCAGAGTATCACAAAAATGGCCACATCTTCAAGAAAAATTACTAGAAGGATCATAGTAAGAAAAGTGATACATTGGTAGATGCGAATATTTCTTTGCAACATTTATTTTGCTTATCTATGTCTAAAAGAAAACATTCCAAATTGTTCATAATTAATGCTTTTACTTTCTTTTATTTTTATATGAAGAAAGTATTGGATTCATGAAAATTTTCGAATTCCAGTTTTTTACGTTTTAAGAGTCAAAAATTCCAAAAAAATTTTTTTTTTTTTTTTTTTTTTTTTTTTTTTTTACAAAATGTCCGTTTTTGAGTCTATGGCTCTGTCTGTGACGTAGGTTTTGTGGGCGCTGTATCTCAAGAATTAATGCACTGAATTTGCTAAACATTTATATTCAGGTAGTTCCTGGTATAAATTGTTGCTGATTTGTTTTTGGTTTAAATTTCTCAACAAATGGCTCTGCTATACTGCATTTTTTTCTTACAATTTATGCAACATCTATATCTCATTAGGATTTCCCCTAAACTTCAGATTCAGTAAACCCATTGTCGGACGTTCCCCTCAGTCCACACAACTTTGAAGAATGTCCGTGGTAGATATAGCTGCCACCACCGATATTACTAGGTGATATCGGTCACCCACTGTGAGATTGGTGTAAATGAAGACTTACGCTAGTAACCGAATTATCAGTATATTAAGAATATATGTACACACAAAATACGCTATTTACAAATATATACAACTACAACTCGGATATAGGTGATCCGGTTCAACATTAAATTAGATACCGTAAAGATTGGTTGTGTACTATTCCAATTACACTTTCCACCTCACACTCAATACACGTTAAATTCATTTTTTGGAGCTCAACCTTGAGTCTCCCAACACAAGTATACTGGGCCTGCACTTCTTAGCCCAGAACACCAAACACCAGGACGTCTGTGTCCTTTGCGCACCAGAAAACGCACATTTATGCTCTTCCACACAGAGCAACCTCTAGGTACGAAACCTAGGTACCGAATCCATGATCTGAGGCAAACTTGCCCTCTCCAAATCACTGCTTTCCCCCACATAAACCCCTTTGGAGCCTCCTCATTGGACACATATTCCATTCTTTTCTTGCTTAGTGACATGCTGCTAATCTGCTCACCATCCGCATACTTCACTGACAGGTGAACATGCCTCTCAGCTATCTCTTTTCTCTAACACCCCACCTGTAAAGGATTATCTGGCAATTCCCCTTTCCACAAAGAAGGAATGTCACTTTGGAAATTCTGTACACAACCATACAATAAAAAATATTCAAATAGAGAAAGAGTAGACATTACATTCCTTAACACAGGTGCTATCAGATCCTGACACCCCCCACCTTAGCGGAAAATATGCCTTTTAGGGGCTAATTTTCCCCAAACATATAGTAACATCGCAGAAGAGTTCACTAGTCTCTTTACAGATTTCTTCATTATGCTTATTACATAGGTATTTCCAGGTGTCTGAACACTATCTACTGACATCTCTACTGAACCTTTACTAATATTATTATTACATAAACAATACACATGTTAATACAATATTATAAACAAAAAAAATCAAAAAATATTTACACACACACAGAAAAAAAAAATTAAATGTGTGACGGCATCCCTTTAAGGTTGTCCACTACTGGGTCGTTGATGCTGATGGGCTAACAACTGGTTGTTCTTCCCAGCTCTTTCTATGTAGCCTAGAAACTGCGTCAGCATTTAAATGTTGCGCTCCTGGTCGATGAGAAATACTCAGGTTCCAGCGTTGCAAGGCAAGAGCCCATCTAGTGAGTTTGGGTGATCTTGGGGTTGTTTCAGTGAGAAATTTTAATGGATTGTGATCTGTAATGATCTCAATTTGAGATCCATAAGTCCACTTTTCAAACTTCCGCAACCCGAAGAGAACACTCCAAGCCTCTTTCTCTATACTCGGCCAAGCACGCTGAGCCCCTGACAATTTCTGACTGGCAAAAGCTATTGGTTTAAACTGACCCTTTTCATCTTTTTGAGTAAGACAACATCCTACTGCCAGGTCGGAAGCATCTGCGTGGAGCTGATATTCCCGGAATACGATAGGTGTAGCCAAACTCGTCACCTTACATAACTCATCCTTAAGGGTATTAAATGCTTTTTCTGCCCTTTCATCCCATGGTACAGTATTTTTAACCTTCTCTTTTGTCAATTCGGTTAAAGGTATAGCAATTTCGGCATAATTTGGAATATAAGATCGGTAAAATCCCATTAATCCCAAAACAGACCTAACTTCCTTTTTAGTTTTTGGTCGCTTTAGATCCCTTATTGCTCCTATTTTTTCCTCATCAGGTGCATGCGTTCCACCCTACCACCACTCAGGTGCATGCGTTCCACATGACCTAAAAACTTAGTCAGTTTCTCTCCAAATTTACATTTATCTAGCCTAATCGTAAAATTTCTGCTTTTAAGTTCTTCAATGACGGCCCTAACATGCTCACAATGCTCTTCCCAGGTGTCGGAGAAAATGATGACATCATCAATATATGCTTCCGCATACCTCCGATGACCTTGAAGAACCTCATTCATATCTTTCTGAAACGTGGCAGCCGCCCCTGATAATACAAAAGGCATTGTACGCCACTGATAAGTTCCATTATGCGTTGTAAAAGCTGTCAAATGTTTACATTCCTCCGCCATTTTAATCTGCCAATAACCTCTCAATAAATCAATCGACGATAAATACTTAGCCGCCCCTGCGGTATACATGATTTCTTGAGAATCTTTCATCGGAAAGGTTGGCACATGAGTTACCGAATTTAATGCTCTAAAGTCTATACAAAGCCTAACAGTTGCGTCTTTTTTCGCCACACAAACAATTGGATGACTAATTTCAGCATTTGACACTTCGATTAGATTTAATTCTAATAACTCCTGAATCTGCCTATCTACTTCCTCTTTATAAGCTACCGGTACACTATATATCTTTGGCTTTTTCCTTTCCACCCCCGGTTTAAGATCAATACGATGCTCCCCTACATCAGCTGGTCGTACAGGACCCATAAATACCTCTTTATTCTCCCTCAAAATAGACTTTATATCTTTAACTTGATTGTTAGATAACCCTTTTATTTCGAACCTCTCTATATCTCGTTCTACTTCCTGATCCCGGTTCAAAATAGGAATTTCCCCAACTTCTCCAAATTCCTCATCACGCTCGAAAACAATATTAACTATATTACATTTAGCAATAAATTCTCGTATTTTATTTTGGTGCACATGCTTCCTACTCCCGTCAGCTAACTCAACTATAAATGAATGCTGATTTCGTTTTTCGACTATGGTTGCCGGTCCTTGCCACCTAGAATATAGTTTATTAGTTGAATCGGGGATTAACAGTATTACTTTATCGCCTACTTCAAACGTTTTTTCTTTCGACCTTAAGTTATAATGATACGCCATTCTATTTTGTTGCGCCTCAGACGATAATTTTGCCTCATTTGCGGCTCTTTCTAAACGTCCTCTAAGTTTATTCAGATACTCATGAATCGGCGTAGTATCTAACTGCGCACCCTTATTTTCTCCTGCCCAGGATGACTTAAGAATCGATAAAGGACCCTCCAGCGCTCTACCATATAATAACTGGAAAGGTGCGATTCCCGTCGTAGAATTTGGGACTTCCCTATACGCCCATAATACAAATGGTATTTGTTCATGCCACTTTTTTCCTTCTTCTCTAATAGTATGATGTAACATACGTTTAAGGGTCTGATTATATCGTTCCACGAGCCCGTTAGACTGTGGATACTGTGGGGTCGAAAATCTTGGACTAGCACCTAACCTTTTCTCAAATTCTTTCGTTAAGTCGGCGGTGAAATTGGTTCCATTATCACAAGCAATTATATTTGGAATTCCTGTCCTCATAAATATTCGAAGTAGCGCATCACACGCGGTCTTAGCACTTAAACTTTTTAGAGGGATCGCATCCGCCCACCTGGTATGTTGATCAATTAAAGTTAATATATACTGATGCCCTTGGGAACTTTTAGGATCAATAGGCCCAATTAAATCAACATTAACTACCTGAAATGGAAGTTCCGGCCATGACACTGGGGAAATAGGAGCTCTATCATTTACTTTAACCCCTCTAGTCAATTGGCACTCTAAACATGACTCACAAAATTGTTTCGCCATCCCCTCCCAATAAAATGAATACCTGATTCTCTGTAAAGTTTTCTTGGCTGCATGATGCCCTCCAAATACCGAACTATGCGCTAATTTTAGGATTTCTTCCCTTCTTACTTTGGGAACTACTAATTGCACTATAGTCTCGCCTAACAATTTCTCTTTGTGATATAATAAGACATTTACAATATAATTATCCCCCTTATCCATTTTAGCTAATTCCCAAGCTTTCTCTAATTCTTTACATTCCAATTGGGATTCCTTAAACATATCGGAATTGCTAACAATAGTTTTATTACCTTTCTCCACTTCCGTTTTTTCCGTATTCTGAGTTTGTACATTGTCTGATTTTGCTTCTATTGCCTAAACATTACAATTATCGTTACTCATATCTTCCTTTTCACTCGAATTATCAATAATAATTTCCGAACTTTCTAATTCTTGGGCCTCTAGCAATGGCTCCTCGCTGTTGACACCTGACAACTCATTAATCACTTCGGGATGTAAAATCACTTGCTCATTAATATTATCAGTCACTGCGCAAAGTACTTCCTGATGAATTATATTAGTTTGTCCGAATTGCGGAATAGCTAACGGTAGTTTAACCAACGGCGATTTAACTGCTTCACCAAATAACCCTTGTAAATAAATACTACCCGCTCCTTTTAATTTCTCTTCCGGTACCAAATCTTTATGAACAACACTAATTTCACATCCAGAATCAACCAATCCCTTTGCTTTTTGCCCATTTACGCTAACTTCAATTTTCTCGAGTTTATTTAATTTCTCATCAATAACGTTAGTTCTCTGTTCGGCCTTTGCCGATATTCTCGCCACAATAGCTCCATTTGGTAACTCTTTGCTTTCTTTTACCACAATCTTATGCACACCCGCTTTCGGATCTCGCCCTTTATTACCATTATTTCCCTCATTACCCACTTTATTACAAAAATGTTGGTAATGACCTCTCAAACCACTATTAAAGCATTTAGGAGCTGAAGCATCACTAGGCTTCTTAAAATCTATTTTCCTATCCGAAAAAGAATTAGTCTCATTACTCCCGTTTTGCCTCCAATTATTACTAACTTTGTTATCATCCCTCGGTCTCATTTTTTCATTGTTTACGTGCCTATCTTTACCTTTAAAACTTTTATACGTAACGGCGTAAGACTTATGTTTAGCGTCAAAATAATTGTCACATTCTTTAGCAATTTTAGAAGTTTCTAACCATTTACCTTGATGAGTTAACCCAATATATGACGCGGTATCCTCATCTAACGTATTTACTAATTTATCCGTAACTATTAACTGGTTGACCTTTTCATAAGAGTCAGCACCTCTAATCTTACAATAATTTTCCCATGTCGCTATTAAACGCGATACAAATAATACATGAGTTTCGTTCTGGTTTCTCCTAGCCTTCTTAAAATTTTCCAAACACGCCTTTGGTGTCGGCTCATGTTCCCTTAGAACTAACTCCTTTAACTCCTCATAATTCTCCATTTGTTCCGTAGTGGTATAAATTAACAAATTATCCGCCTTATCTCCTAACATATTTAGTAGAATTTCGGCCTGCTGGTTTTCCGGTACATTTTTAGTTTTGAATGCCCTTTCTAAACTGTTGAAAAATAGATTCCATCCCTCAGTCCCTTCCGGTACTTTGATAGATAGAGTTTTTACGCTTTTGATCAATTTTTCTATATTACTTTCATTATTAGATTCCCTAGAAACATTACAATTATTTACCGAACCTTGAACCCTTAGTCTCTCCATTTCTAATTCATGTTCCATCCTTAATTTTTCTATCCTCTCTTCTCTTTCTAACCTTTCGCGTTTTTCTTCGCGCTCTAACTTTTCCTGTTTTTCTAACCTTTCGCGCTCTAATTTTCCCTGTTTTTCTAACTTTTCGCGCTCTAATTTTTCCTGTTTTTCTAACTTTTCGCGCTCTAATTTTTCCTGTTTTTCTTCACGCTCTAACCTTTCCTGTTTTTCTAACCTTTCGCGTTCTAATTTTTCTTGTTCTAATCGTTCTGAAACAATAGCGTCAGATAATTCCTTAATAACCCCCTCGTCATACTCATCACTGTCCATTATCTTTTTCTTATGCTGAATTCTGGTATCATCTTCCGCGAATTCAACACCCAATTCTTCAGCTATCACCTGAAGATCAACCTTTTTTAGTTTCAGTAAGAAAGCCATACCTTCACCGATTGTTATTACCACCCTACAAGAATAGTTAAACCTACCCAATTAATATTTCCTAATTTTCTAACTTAGTACAGATATTTCTCCACTTATTATACTAAATAATACCCTTCAGGTAACCGATGCATTTAATTTCTAATTAACCTACTAAATACTCTTAATTTTCCTCAACCATTGATATCACACAATATACTTCCAATAAAACAAAAGGTAAAATAGTAATTCAATTTGACCACTATGCAATATAGATTCCAATTTATACACTTAGATAATAACATACAATTTACATAAAAATACTGATACGTTGAAATTGAATAGAAGTATTGGTGTCAATCAAGTAAATCCACATAAAGAAAAATTGTAAAACATGCATATATAAATTTCTACAATTATCCTCACTAAAATATTTCCGAACTTAATACTGGTTCTTACACTTAAAACAAATATACTGAAAATCTTTACTTTTATTTTTCTTCACTATGGCTCTCTTTTGAGCCTTTTTTTTTTTTTTTCTATGGCTCTCTTTTGGGCCTTTTTTTTTCTCACTATGGCTCTCTTTTGGGCCTTTTTTTTCTCACTATGGCTCTCTTTTGGGCCTTTTTTTTCACTATGGCTCTCTTTTGAGCCTTTTTTTTTCTCACTACTATTGGCCAATTAAAATCCTAAGCAAATGTTATGATACACTCTTCAAACTTAAAAAAATGTTGCTTCATTTAAATATTACTTTAACAATAATTTAACTTTAAGTAAATTTAATTATTCCTTCCAACTACTATTACCACAATTAGTAAAAAAAATTATAGACAATCAATACTAGCTCAAGTTATTATAACCTTTTCTTAAAACAATAGCCAATATGGTTATTAACACTTTATAGGTAGGGAGTATTGATAAAACACATAAATGATATAGACAATTTACTTAAATTACTATTAATTATATAACAACAAATTTTGGTTCGAGATGTCAGCAGAAAGATATGATCAAAACACCTTACCTTATACTTTCTTTGCTGGATTACTTTTCTAATCACAGGTAGCTCCACGATGTAGCGGTAATATGGCACAATAGTTCAGTTTAGTTCTTTCTAATAAAGATACGCACAACACTTTAGTCCACACTAGACGATATGGCACGATACTTTAGGACACATTCGACGATACGGCACGACACTTTAGCATACAGTCGACGACCCGGCACGATACTTTAGGACACATTCGACGATACGGCACGACACTTTAGCATACAGTCGACGACCCGGCACGATACTTTAGCACATACTCGACGATACGACACGGCACTTTACACACCTTCGACGATACGGCACGACCACACAAGAATTCCACTGGATACTCCGGCATTAACAGACTGCAACACGGCTCGCTGGTCACTGGTTTCAGGCGATTCTATCCCGACGCTGCCAACAATTTGTCGGACGTTCCCCTCAGTCCACACAACTTTGAAGAATGTACGTGGTAGATATAGCTGCCACCACCGATATTACTAGGTGATATCGGTCACCCACTGTGAGATTGGTGTAAATGAAGACTTAAGCTAGTAAACGAATTATCAGTTTATTAAGAATATATGTACACACAAAATACGCTATTTACAAATATATACAACTACAACTCGGATATAGGTGATCCGGTTCAATATTAAATTAGATACCGTAAAGATTGGTTGTGTATTATTCCAATTACACTTTCCACCTCACACTCAATACACGTTAAATTCACTTTTTTGGAGCTCAACCTTGAGTCTCCCAACACAAGTATACTGGGCCTGCACTTCTTAGCCCAGAACACTAAACACCAGGACGCCTGTGTCCTTTGCGCACCAGAAAACGCACACTTATGCTCTTCCACACAGAGCAACCTCTAGGTACGAAACCTAGGTACCGAATCCATGATCTGAGGCAAACTTGCCCTCTCCAAATCACTGCTTTCCCCCACATAAACCCCTTTGGAGCCTCCTCATTGGACACATATTCCATTCTTTTCTTGCTTAGTGACATGCTGCTAATCTGCTCACCATCCGCATACTTCACTGACAGGTGGACATGCCTCTCAGCTATCTCTTTTCTCTAACACCCCACCTGTAAAGGATTATCTGGCAATTCCCCTTTCCACAAAGAAGGAATGTCACCTTGGAAATTCTGTACACAACCATACAATAAAAAATATTCAAATAGAGAAAGAGTAGACATTACATTCCTTAGCACAGGTGCTATCAGATCCTGACACCCATGATATGAAATAGTTTTGTTTACATTTCGATGTAAATTGCTTAACATGTGGCGCTGCTATGCTGCATTTTTCAGGATTTTTGCAATAGCTCTATTTCGAAAAGTAATGCACGGAGTTTAATAAAAATGCATATTCAGATAGTTCTTGATATACATTGAAACTGATCAGTTATTGCTGTAAATCATTCAACATGTGGCACTGCTATGTTGTATTATTTTACGATTTTTGCAAGAGCTCTATCTCAATGACTAATATGCGGATTTTCATTAAATTTCAGATTTAGTAAATCCGTGATATGAATCAGCTTGTTTATATTTTAGTGTCAATAATCCAATAGGTGATGCTGCTATGCTGAATTTTTCCCGATTCCTTCAATAGTTCTAATCCAAGAGCTAATGCACGAATTTTTTCACTAAATTTCAAATTCATGTATAGCTTGATAAATATTATTGCACTTTATGTTTTGGTATAAGTTGCCCAACAAGTGGCGCTTTTTATGTTGCATTTTTTCCAATATTGCAACTGTCCTATTTCAAGAAATAATGCATGGAATTTCATGTCCTTAGAATCCTCATGATGAGCATAGTTTGTTATTTTATTTTCGTGCATTGGTAGCGCTTTTTGAAATATTCACATGCATGAGACAGAAATTTTGGGATTGCCACATCCGATTAGTTTTAAATTGCTATTTTAAATATTTTATTTTTTTTTAATAAATATTATTTAAAATGCTAAACCAAAATAAAAAATAAAATACTTAATCAAAAGAAAAAAATTCGACTAATGAAACTTTGATTAATAACAATTTTAAATTACTCTTAAAAAAAAAAATGAATTTTTATTTTTAAAAGAAGTTATATGATGTGATTCTGTTAACAAATTATATGGTTAACCATCTCAAAGCATTCAAAATTCTAACTCTATAAATAAATAAAAGAAAAATTAATGTTTCCTTGATATTTTTACTGTAACATTGCGCATTAAATAAAGCGCATTTCCATTTGTGTCTGAAACCCCGCGAATTATTAAAATAGACATAACTCTCTGAGTTTCGCAAGAATCAAGATAGATTTTTTTTTTTTTTTTTTTTTTTTTTTGTTTGTTTAAATTAAAAAAGGTTAAGGAAAAACTTCCTAAGGGGAAATTGTAACCAACCAGGGCCGTATAAAAATTTAATTTTTGTATTTCCCTAAATAGTCCCCCTGTGTAATTGCAACTTATTTTATCAAAATTTGCACCCTTCTCTGATTCTGTCCCACTTAGGCAATAAATAAGTAAGAAAAAAAAAAAAAAAGAAACTTTGCAACTCTAAGTATTGTGCCTAGGGACAATATTTAAAGAGATAGCCTATTGTTTCGAAAAATATGAGTCACCCTGTGTCTGTGCATGTGTGTTTATTTTATTGTAACTAAAAATGTGAAATTTCTTTTTTTTTTTTTTTTTTTTTTTTTTAATTGTGCATAAAAAGTCCATTTTTTTTAAATTTTCAAAAAATTCCGAGTAAAAAATAAAGAATTAAGTTGAAAAAAGATAACAGCCCATTTTGGATCGAGGAATAATAATAATGATAAAAAAAATCATTTGAAAATGCAGTTAGATAGATCGACACACAGCTGAAAATAAAATATCCATACCTATAAGAAAAAATATTCGGAATAACTAGTATTTGTTTTTTATAATTTTCCCTTCGAAACATGCATACTGATTTTGCAATAGTTCCGTAAATAGTATTAAAACCAGCTTGAATTCAAGACGCGAAAACTTTCAAATTTTCCTAAAAATAAATAAATAAATAAATAAAATAAACAGTGTAATAATAATAATAATTATTATTATTATTATTATTTTGCTTAAAATGACATTTAAATCATGTTTCTATCTTAATTGGAAAAGGAAATATTAAATTTTATGTTTTGGTTTGTTTTCAAAATCTAGCACTTTCCAGCAAAGATTGATATAAAAACAACGAAAGTGTAATTTTCTTCATGATGGGTTTATTCACAATTTCTCTTAGATAAACCGTTATAAGTCAAGAATCGTTACAGATAAATGGTTCAAACTTGAAATATGTCTTTCTTAATTCTTTTACAGTGATTTTGATTCAACAAATAATAATAAAAAAATAATTACTTTTAAAAATATGACGTTTTTTTATGTTTTATTTATTTTTTCATATTTTTAATTTAAGTATTTTTAATTTTTATTTAAATTAGTATTTCCAAAAATGCTGAATGAAAATTAAAGCGTTTATATTCCTATTTATTTGAGTGAAAGAAAAATTGAAATTCTGCAAATAATATTTATAACGATTTCATTTTACCCCATATTTTGAATATATATATATAATATTTATGAAAAGTTTCATCATGTGATTTTGTTTACAAATTATATAATTAAATCTTAAAAAAAAAATCAAAATTTTAACTCAATAAATAAAAATAAAAATTTAAAAAAATCTTCATAGAAATAAAAAAAATCTACATAGAATTAACATTAGCAAAAGGGTATTTTGCGTGAATGGTATGGCTTCTTATGAGCACATACAGTATATAAGTTGTATATTCGCTGTAATAGCTCTAAAGCTGCGACTATTTACTGCTTACGACAATGTCAACGCAGAATTAACGAGTTATTAAAAACTCCAACACGGTGAGTTGCAATTAAAACAATAAATGAATGAAAAAGGTGTGAAAATAGCTATCTCTACATTTTAAAATATAAAGTAAAAATTCTATCCTAAAGATTCATGATAAATTAAGAGACAATAATGCATACAAATGCATCATATATCTTAAAGTAATTATTATTATTATTATATAACATAGTTGATTAAATCCTGAGGTTTCAGTTGCTCAATTTTGTGACCATCAAACTACTGGGGATTACTCTCTGAGTTATCTACTATGTTATTTATGAATGCAATTATGTTTCTTTTTGTATTAAAAAAAATTCTGTAAGATACCCAAAATTCTTCAGTTGGACTAATTTTACTTTTATTAAAATCTTTATCAATAAGATTATGTTTTATAAGATAGTATTACAATTCTAAATACACGCGGGGATTTTGTCCGTGGGGATTTTGTCCAGTGGGGATTTTGTCCGCGGGTATTTTGTCCGTGGGGATTTTGTCCGCGGGGATTATGTCCGCAACCCGTCTCGAGTACATATGGGCACGAAGTGACAGCTTCTTTAGTTAGAAAAACTCTTTTCTATTGGCGTTAATTCGCTAAATTGGGCGCTTTAATGATAATTTCGGCTATCAATAATGTTTTTTCTTCAACTCACAAAAATTGCATGCAATAATATATAGTAAATTTTTGTGTTAAAAATAGCTATTAAATCACAGAAAAATGTACAGTATAAAAATGCATATCCGTTAACATAAAGTGCACAAACTGAAAAAATATATAAATAAAAAAGGGAAATAAATAAAAGTGTGGTGATAAAAAACCCGTATACATATTTTTTCACAAGAAATTTAAACATTCGAAAATTTTTTTAAACTACTTGCGAAAAGAAAATTTTATGAACAAATAATACTTGTTACCTAACAATCGGATATTTTTTTTCTTCAAGCATATTTTTTGTTGTTCAGAAACATATTTTTTAAATATTTGACATAGCATAATTATATATAAAAACAAATATTTTCTTCAATTTTTAACTAATTTCTCATTTATTGTACATTCAGATGCTTCATTCTAAGTTTAGATGTTTATCCTAGGATTTTTTAACTGAAACTTAAATCTGTATTTTTTGATAAAATTTGATTTTTACTGATTATATAATTCTTACAATCAATCATGTTTTTCTTATGTACATAGTTACAAAAATCAATTATAAGAAGATGAAGAACATTGAATCTCCTTATGAATTCAAAACTCAGAATTGCGTTCTCATTGAAAAGCATGGATCCTAAAAGGGGGAGAGGGGGGGTAAAGAAATTTATTATTTTAAATTGCACTTAAGATACTTCACAAATTTCCTGCTGACAACAAAAAATGTTATGACTCATTGTCTGATTCATTTTTATGCTTAAAAAGGAATGAAATTAGCAGGCATATTGAAGCGATTTTTAATTAAATAGCGTTTTCCATTATTAGATAAATAAATTACTTAGAGTTATAAGTCATTCTTGTTACAAAACAACAATTTTTTCTTCTTTCTTGCATTGATATATCGAGAATTTGGTTCAAAACTCCAACTTTTACTGCATGTTCTGTAAAATCATATGCGTTTACCATGAAATGAAAAAGTCATTCCATTAAAATCCGAATTAGAAACCTTCTAATTTAATGTGTTTTCAAGCAAAAATGAATTCAGAAATGTGTCAGAAAATAGCTTCTTTAAATTTGAGAACAGCCTTAAGATTGTTTTCAAACCCAAACTGGTTACATTCCAGCAGTAGCGTAGCTATGCTTTTTGGCGCCCGGGGCCAGCAAGAAATTTTGCGCCCCCACCCCAATATAGATATATAACAATTTCTCTCAATTTGGCGCCCCTAGGCCTCGGCGCCCGGGGCGGACGCCCCCCTTGCCCCCCTTAGCTACGCCACTGCATTCCAGAATCCATATTTGTTTATATTTGGATGAGAGTGACAGATACTGTTATTTAGATAGTATGAAATCGAACGGTATTTCCAATTTTCATTAAAAGCAATCTTTCTCAAAATGCTGTTAAAAAAGCATTTAGAATTTGAACTAAATTTCAATAAAACACTCTAAACTGAGTTTTCAGATGTTATAAAATAATAAAATATAAAATTTTTTATCGAACAACAACCGCTTATAATTCAACATGTAATTCAGTTTATATAAAAATGAAAGGTTATTAAATTTTAAGTCAATTCAAAATCATGTCTGTAACATGCTTTTGCATTTAAAAGTGAGTATGTAAATTTGTAAATTACAAGGAAAACTCTTACAACATCCTTAAATTTTAAAACTTTCAACCACACGGTTTTCTAATTTCGTATTAAATTAACACATCTGCTCCAAATATAATTTTAAGCTTTTATTTATCTATAAATATAAAATATCATTTTCAATAATAAATGATCTCCTCTAAAAGAAAAATACATTTTAAATAATATGTTGTAATTGACTTTATGATTTTCATCTTCAAAATAATTCTTTATTAATTTTTAAATAAATTTTAAAAAAAAAAGTCAAATTTTTAAATAGAAATATTGGATCAGTTATTTGGTAACTCAGAAAAAATATCGAATACATGAATGGATGAAAATAATGTTGTGAAAAAAAATAACATATTAAAAGGTGTCCTTAAATCAAAAAGGGCCAATTTTGTGACACATGCATTAATTTATTTTTGTTCGGAAACGCATGAAAATAGCAGGTGTTGTTATTCAGAAACTAATTGCACTCAATTTTTTTTTCTTTTTTTTTAAGCACAATAGATTTTTCATAACAAGCCTTCAAAGTTTACCCTTTTGAGCACATTTCCCAACGAAAGCAGAAAAACCGGTCGAAAAGCAGGAGTAAAACGGGTGATGACGTGATCGAAATAGCGTAGAACTGGATAGGTAATTTAGCTATTATAAAATGAAAAATTAAGTTCGATTCGAAATCCCTTCCATAATCAGGCTTCCCAATTTTATATCTTTCCGTTAAAAATATATGTAATCATTTTTCAAATCAATTCTCCATAATGAAACTAAGCTTAATATTTAATATCATCTAAGAGTTAATAATTAAAATGAAATATCTATTTTAATGCAATAATAACATGAATAATAACATTTTGCTTTTTGAAATTCCCATTATTTATTTTGTTAATATTTTACCTATCCCACTGATCAGAATATAAAAAATTCACTCTTCGTTACCAGATTAATTTTTAGCTTTTATTTATCGACAAGTTTAATATTTATAAATTCCTTGTCACATTTTTGCAGTCATTTTTTCCGGTCATTTTTTTTTTCCGTGCCACTTTTTTTTTTCTCTTTCCCCGCTCTTCTTCTTTCGGTAACTTTTTCTCCGTTTACCTTAACCTTTGGGATATTTACTAAACACTGCCATTATAAATGATTTTTTTTTTTTTTTTTTTTTTTTTTTTTTTTGTCCAAGTCACTATAAGACGTAATGCAATGCTAGATGAATGTAGACCAAGTGTTTATAAGTGTTATGACTATTGTCGCCAAGAGTTACGATGGCTCGATTTGCACCCAGAAGAATTTTTAGGAAAAAATCTCATTAAGGCAACCCTCAATAGAATGATGGATTACTTATCTCACCCCCTTTGAGCGCACAAGATACAGATGGGAAAGAAGCTGCAAGCGCACTAGATGATTTCCTCCTATTCGTGGGCGCACTTGATGTACACCCCGAAAAAAATAGTTCCAGATAATCCAGGTTACTGATATTAAATAGGCTTCGTCCCATTCTTGCATACTAAATTCATACAAAATTTTATGTCTGTATCTCAATTTGTTCTCGAGATAGAGCGTTTACAGACAGACAGACGAACGGACGGCAATTTTTTTTTTTCTATAAAAATGTTTTTCAGAATCTCTATTATCTGAAACGTGTAAATCAGTCAAAAAAAAAAAAATATTTTCGATTTTCAAAACGATTGCAAGACTTACCCTATACTACGTATGATGGGTAAGTAAAATAAAAATAAAATGAATAGTTTAATGAATAATAATAATAATAAAATATTTCGTAAGAAATTTTCTATTTATTATTAGCGAGATTTTCACGTGAAAACTGAAAATGCAAGAAATAGTCTAACAAATTAAAAAAAAAAAAAAAAAAAAAAAAAAAAAAACGAATATTACATAATATTGGAAATATAATAAATGCCTCTCGGTCAATATACAACGTCATGTGAATTTGAAAAAACGTATTGAAACTTGATATCTGTATTATAAAGGCCAAACGTATCTGTGTCTAACGCATACGTCATATTTCGCATCGCAACACTTTCAAATTTTAAATGAATTTCGGTATTGCAATTTTTGCTCCTAAAAGTTTTTAAACTTCTTAATGTCGCATATTTTCAATTTTTACACCATCGTGTAGGAAAAAAATGTACTTTTAAATGAAATTTGTCTGAAAACTGCATCTTAATTTGTTTTTGAAATATTAATTTTTTTGTAGCTTTTAATACTTCTTTTCTAATCGTGGCAACAGAAGTACTCCATTTCTATTTAAAGCAAAGGAAAAAAAGAAAAAAAAATTGAGTGCTGTATCTTTATGTTGCCATTTTCTCATTAAAAGGGAAAAATAGAAATTTAAATATCGTCTGTTATAAAACCCGGTAAATTTTGACTTCATTTACAAAATTTGATTTACACGCAAAAGAATATCAACAGTTTAATATCTAATTCAGCTAATAGCCATTGAGACTTCAAGTTTTGAATTAAAATTATCAAATTAAAATGCCAATTTTTTTTAAAACGTGAATGCAGATGTGCAATGTACATTTGTAAATTTTGATATGGTGAAAATGATGCTGGGTTTAGACTTCACGGGAAAAAAAATTCTATGATTGAGTCAAAGATGAATAAATTTTGCTTTTTATCATTTTGGAACACTAGCATAAGAACCTTAATTGATAACTTTATCACAATAACATATCTTTATTATTTTTTAACTGCTTACATATAGGATTAAAGTTTAATTTTAACAATTTCTACAACTGCATTTCATAGAATTGTATTTTGTTAATTTAACAATAAATATCGTTTGTTTAAAAGTTAGACGTACCAATATAAAATGCATTTTTTACTATAGCTAATTTTGTAGGTTTATTATAAGTTAATGAAACAGTTCCTTCTTAAACATTTTCTTTCGTCAAAATTTGACGGGTTCTACCTTGTAAACTATAAAAACCACAGATTATGGAAATATTGGCATATTTTAACATTTTGAGGCTCTCTTAATTTGATTTCGCTGTACAGTAAAACCTCTAAATAAAGGACACCTTGGGAGCGCAGAAATTGTCCGCTATTGGAAAAACCTCAGAGATAGAAAAATTGCAAATGAATTAATGTTTTATTAGTCGATTTTAACCTGTCCTAAAACCTCTATTATATGATTAACCAGAAAGTAAAATAAATTTTAAAGCAATGAAACTGAAATAAAATTGAGCATACCTTTATCCTTTGTTTATTACATTCTTACATTTTTTTTTTTTTTTTTTTTTTTTTTTTTTTTGACAAAAGTTTGTTACAAAAGTATATGTACATTTACACATTTACATGTAATTTGTTTTTCAATGCGAAGTTTTAACTCTGTCTGTAGTTTTAGTCCTTTTGAATAATCTTTTTCTAAAAAAAATTGTATAACTTTTTACTGTTTTTTTTTTTTTCCTGCTACTCAAAAGCATACAATCTCAAATCATCCAAGGGTGGGGTGGGCCGGGGATTACAGATAAATGCAGGGAGGGGATTTTCTCCGGTTCATCCCCACATTTATCTGTGATCACAAAATTTGTGACACATTGCCGTGATAAATTTAAAGGATTTTTTTTTCCTCGTTAAAAAATAATTTTTCATTCTTTTTTGCCAAAATTACTGTCCGCTATTCAGAATGTCCGTTATTTATAGGTTAAACATACAAAAATTTAAATTTTGTGAGTGGGGATTTGAAAACTGTCCGTTAAATAGAGGTGTCCGCTATTCGGGAGTGTCCGTTATGGAGATTTTACTGTATTTATTCTTAATTGATACGATTGTAGAATTTCACTTAAAATCTAAATCCGTCATCATTTTTATCTTCTTAAAAGTTACATACAAAGTACGCACTTCTCATATCCCTAGTCAACATGTTTAACTCTTTCGGGTCTGAACTTTTTATCAATTTTCAGAAAAAATTGCTTTTACGTTAATAATATTAGCACAAGCAATCCAAATATATTAATAAGTATTTAACGAGTATTTCATTGTCTGAAAGATAATTAATGTTGTTGATTTGCATACTATTTAATTGATATTCATATGACAATAGACTAAGGAAAAGTTTTTGGAGACGTTTGGAAAATGTCGTATTAAAATAAGATTTAACTTACATTACAAATTTCTAGTACTTTTTGTACTTTATTACGCATGATTTTTTTTTAAGAAAGTAATTTTTAATTTAAATTTACCGAGTGAAATACATGTTTAAAATAAAAGATCCGAAAACGGCGCAAAGAGAATTAAGCAAATAATAATAATTATTATTATCACTAAATGCCTAAACATAAATGAAGTCATATAGTAAATGCATATACATATACTAACATTACTACATGTAAATTGTGGCAAAGGTGTTTCTTAAAACAGAATAATAATCCATTAAAACACATGTCCTATTAATAGTACACCAGATACGAAAGGTTTAAAAAACTGTATTTTAATTTGATCGTTTTAAAATCTGTCAAAATTTGATCTCACGATTGTCTACAACATACAGGGCCTGACTAAGGCAGTGGCATGCTGGGCAATTTCTCCGGGCCCCCCGGCTTAAGCCCCCCCCCCCAAGGACAGATAATTTTTCGTTAAAGAGCGTCAAATGATAAAAAATGGTCAAAAGTGACCAAAAAAAAATTTTTTTTTTAATTTTAAGGGTCTCTCTTTTCCTACCCCTCTGTTCTGTACCTAATGCCTCTGTAGCGTCGTTTTGTAGTAGCATCTATTTTGTTAGAACACTTAGAAGAAACGTAATAAGGTATAGTAGTCCAGGTCAATATGTGAAGATAGCGAAAAAACCCCACAATGATTGTTAAGTCACCTTTTTATTTAAACATGGTGTAATAGGGGGGTACACTTATAATAATCGGAGAAAATCTCCGAACAGAGATTTACAACTTCTTCAGTCAAGAGCAGCGAGTCAAGTGTGGTCGTACATAGAAACAAACCGCCACTTTTGGTGTGAAAGAAAATCGCCAACATACACAAGTTCACCCATGCACAATGGATAGTATACGCCAAATTACAGTTAAAATGCAGCCGGCATGATCAGAATTCAATTTGGCTGCCCGGCTTGGATGGGGAAAGGATATGGTTGTCAATAGCTAAATGTTACACGTGTTGTTATGTCTAAGTAAAGAAGCACACAGAAGGGGCACCAGATTTTAATGCGCAGATGTTAAATTCTTTTTAGGATTTTTTGAAGAAAGGAAAAAGAAGCGTAAGCATAAATTTTAACCGCGATACAGAGAGGATCTCCTTACAAGGTAATGAAGAATTGATTCGATCAGAATTAGCCGACATCTGGAAATTGTTTTGAACGGTTGATTAAAATGTGGGTGTATTTCTCACAGATAGTTTTGGGCACCTGCAGATTTTCGGTTAGAGAAATAATAAGCGAGGAAAATGGAAAAGAAATGAAGGACAATTTAAAACTAATTTTGGATTGAAAAGGGAAGGGGGGTGCAAAGGAATAATTTAAGAAAATAACCAATATATAACGAAATAATCGTTATAGCCTCCTTAAAGCCTCACATTTATCCTCATATTCCTGTATTCTACAATTTCTTAAATTTGTCTTTCTTCTGCTATTATGTATATGGATGTGAATAGTACTTTGTATAAAATTTATATACACATACAATAGTTATAAATTTCAGTTTTAGTCACTTCAGTATAATTTACGACAAATTTTAAGATAGAAGGGCCCCCCTAATAATGTTTGCCCCAGGGCCCCCCCACCGTCTAAATCGGGCCCTGACAACATATTTAAATGTGAGCAGTCGCACCCTGAACTTGACTGTTCATCCCAGTACCGAAGAATAAAGATTGCCATAATTTATATTTTTTAAAGACAGTTGTGCTAAAATGTAGTTTTATCTAGGAAAATGGTCGTTATCTTTTAAATATAACGACATTTTCACTTACTTAAGCATTTCGCATAGTCTTTCAAAATTAATATCAGTACACATGCAGAAGGGGGAAAAATATGGAAATTGTATAAAGAAACTTGGGTGTTTTCAAAAGCAGTATGTGATTTTCGGTCCAAAATATTTTAGTGCAGTATTTCAGTAATAGAATTTTGCATCGCTAAACCTTACACAACAAAATAAAACCTAGAAATAAAAAAAAAAAATCAATTTTATCAGAAAATGGCATGAATGAAGATAAGTAAATATTATTCTATTCTTATTATTCTATCAATTCTGCATTAATGAAAGCTATCTAATCACTATCACTTTGAAGAAATTTCCTATAATATATTTTTTAATTAAACTATAAAAATGGGGATATTTAAAAAAAGCAGCTAGTGCAGTCTCATCTGCAAATGAACAGCATCTAGTAAATAAATAAAACAAGTTGGAAATTAAAATAGCAAATAAAACCTTTGTGCTCAAATGTTTAAGGATAGAGAGCCAACGAATATAAATGCACAAACAAAGTATGGGAAGGTAGCAAATAGCTATTTGCTACCTTCCCATACTTTATTTGTGCATTTATATTCGTTGGCTCTCTTAAACAAGTTGGAAATTGCACGCGAAGCGTAGCAAATGAGGTGCGTTCGTACGATAATGAAGTTTTAATCAATCTCATAAAATTGTAAATAGTGAATTACAATTAAAACGCTCATTAAACAATGTTCTCCCTATACCATTATGTAATAGAATACTTTTGTGGGCCTTGTAAATCAATAACAAATGTTCTTTGCACCACAAATTATGTAAAATGTATATTATAATATGTACTTTATATTCTTTTGTTATTTTAACCCTGATGATGAGCATGACATGCTCGAAAGTACTAGGTTTTATTAATAAAAAAACACCTTTAAGTAATCTGAGTATTTTATTTTGTTTTTATGTATAAGTAAGGTGAATTAAAGGATTCGACATTTGTGATATGTTATATCATTTTAATCTTATGTACTTTATAGTTGCATATAAAGTTTATTAAGTTCGAATGAGTGTAACACCATTAAAATGCATTTAAAACATTTTTCCACATTGACCGTAATGTAACGAAATACTTTTGATTGTCCCTATGAATGTGTCCCTATGTATCTATGAATTCGAATTTCACAAAATTTGAAATAACTCAATAAAATTGTGTAATAATTATGTATTTTAAATTTCAAACGTATAAAATATATTTGAAACTTTTTCCCCATTGACCATAATGTAATTCAATATTTTTGATTGCCCCTGTAATTGATCTATGCACCCGATTATCAAAAAATTTTAAATAACTCGACAAAATTATGTAATAATTATGTATTTTAACTTTCAAACGATCAAAATGCATTTGACACTTTTTTCCCCATTGTCCGTAATGTAATGGAATACTTTTGATTGCCCCTGTAATTGATCTATGTATCCGATTTTCATAAAATTTGAAATGACTCGACAAAATTATGTAATAATTATGTATTTTAAATTTCAAATGATTCGGTTGGGTAGTGTTTGCGTTGTTATATGCGGACAGACAGACGGACGGACAGACAGACGGACAGACGGAACGACAACTATAGGTGCCTCGTATTTATATAATTACGAACGCACCTAAAAATAGTAAAATTAGTTCAGTAGAAAGCTGGGGGCAGATGAACACAAAACAGCCTTAACCTCTTGGGCCGAGCGACACGTATACGTGCCGCAAAAAGGCTTAAGAATCCTTGCTTATCCCCACCAGTAAAATTATACTGCAAAATTTGACTTATTTAATTGGAGCTTTTTCTCGAGTTGAATAGACACAAATTTCTGTTTTTAAAAAACGGTGACAAAACATTAAAAATTTCGCAAAATGCTTTCGTCGCGAAGGAGTTAAAGGTACAAGTTATATAAAATTATGAAAATTTTAAATTAACAAGTTTTGTTAATTTTATAAAATTAAAGAAGAATGTCTTTAAGAATAGCAATAAAATTTTATTAATCAAGAGAATTTGGGGTAAAAACTGGTATCACTGTAAACCTCTAATTATTGTCAAGATCTTCATTGTTTGCTTATGGGCTATTCCATGCGAATTTGTTGATCTGTTACGTACTACGATTTTTGGCTACCAGTATTTTATGCCGAAAAAATAAAACTTATTGTGTTGAAGATATCTCATCAATTGAATAAAACGAATTAAACTTTACGAAAATACCGGTGGCCAACAAGCATAGCAATTTTTAACTGCTTAACAGACAAACAAATTCGCATGGAATAGCCCTTATCTAATTCGGCGAAGTGAATATATTCAGGCGAGAATATTTAGATTCTTTAATATTTATTACTATTCTTTGGAGAAAAAAAAACTTCCGGTCTGATCATGCACACTGTATGTCACTGCTTTTCTACAAAGACACTCTAAAATTTTCTAAAACATTTCACTTTATCAATCTGCGATTTTGATTATGCTATTTTTAAAAGTGAAGTATTTCTACCTGTGAACAATTTCAAAGGAACTGACGCACTTCTACAAATCATATTCCAGTTTTGACCTTATTTGAATCCGTTAAAGCATTCCATCTTTATGGATCCAGTTTAAAACGACATCTATAGAAAAGTATGTATATGACGTCATTAACGCGGAAGGGAATAATGCACAAACGCAGCAAACAGCAATATTTAAGGCGCTCTGAAAAGCAAATTTAGTATCTGATTATTCATAAACCTTCACTTTTTTGTTTATAATAACTGCATTTTTTTATCAGAAATATTTTATTTAGATTCATTTCTTAATTATTTTTTTTTTTTTTTCAGAATTCGAAAAATATCATTACACACGGATAAATAAAACTGCAATCTTTCAGCTTTCCGATACGAATTAAGTAAATGTGGGGGAAAGTCATGCAAATATCCTTTAAAATACATTTTTGTAAAAATAAAGTGTTGTATCGGCTGTAAAGTAAGTTTGCAATAAACCAAAAAGCATTTAATTTATGAATTAAAAAAAGATAAAGTTGAAATTCTTCGGATTTCATAACAGACTATATTTTTTACACAGTATACGGATTTAATTTCTTTCTTTTTTAGCCTCCAATGCTATTTCTTTCAGACAAGCTAAAAAATGTCGTGTCATCAGCCCTGAAATTTCTACTCAACCGATTTTGATAATTATTTTTTTAAATGAAAGCTATTTATTTCTAGTCGTGCCCATCTTAGTTCTTTTTTAATTTATTTCCGTTTTTATATTTTATATTTAATTTTAAATGCTTTTTACGATAGTTCTTCAAAATGGTGGCAACACAGTTTAGCTTTTTTCTCGATAATAAAAATTTATTTTCCAAATGATTGCGTATAATGATGCACTAATTGAGGTAAATATATATATATATATTTACTGAGAAATAATATTAATAATTTAAATAAAATAACAGAAAATTATTTATGATAAAAATTAAAGTCTAAAGCAAGAACTGAAAAATTTCAAATGAGGAAAATGATGTCACTCAGCAACCAGATAAATGGGAATTACAATATTATTACGGATGACTTTTTCATATTACTAATAACAGTAACTTTTAAAAACATTTGAAGAGAAAATGACGTCACTATTTAAAACATCGCATTTTTACTCATAACGATACTACATTTCAATATTTCTTTTCATTATAAGCACTGAGATTGAGATTTTACTTTCAAATGACTTCAGTTAGTGAAAATAATGTCATAGTAAAAATGAAATTAGTTTTGTTTTTTAATAACACTATTTTTCTGTGAGTGCATATAAAATAAAATTTCTGGATTTTGCCGGCATTCAGATTACAATTTTAACTGAAGATGTGCGAATATTTGTATGCAAAATTTTAACTGGCAAACTTAACTTTTAGTTTGTAAATATATTTATTATATATTGATTCAATAATGTAATTACTTTTGCTTTTTTTTAAACCAAATCGATCGGGTCTTTTAAACATTTCATTCGTCGAATTCGACGGGATTCCACTCGTTTTATTGTTAAAATGCATTTCCTTTTTCTCTTCTATAAAAAAGCGTTTAAACTAAAGAAAAAATCCGTTTTTGATGAATCTAGTCAATGAAGAAGTAGCACGTCAAATTGTATCTCTTTATTATTCCGCAATTCCAATGTCTCAGAGAGAAATTGCTAATCAATTGGGTATTTCACGCCGTTCTGTTTGCTATTATATTGATAAACACAAGAAAAATGAAGTTAGTTCATTGCATTCTAAACGGGGTTGCCCTTCTAAAAAACCTCTCGATTTTTTTTCCTAATCGGAGGCGAAATTGAATTCTGCAATGGTAGAATCTGCATTCAACTTGTTCTTTCTTTTTTTTTCTTTTTCTTTTTTTTTCTTTCTTTTTTTTAATTTTAAGAGAAAATTGAATGCCACAATTTCAAAATTGGTACTAAAAACTATAGAAAAATTAATTTCTCAAAAACAAATTGAGATGCAGCTTTGAAAAAATTGTATTTAAAAATGCAGTTTTTTTTTTTTTTTTTTTTTTTTTTTTTTTTTTTTTTTTTTTTCCATACGACGGTGTAAAAATTTTAATTGTGCGATGTTCAGAAGTGTAACATTTGCAGTAGCGAAAATTGCAAAACCGAAATTGCATGGGAAAGCGTTGCCATTGACAAAATGATGTATGCAGTACCAGGGCCTTCTAGAAGACTTTTTATTGGTGGGGAAAGAGCCTTGAATTGCCAATCAAATTTCAGTATTTGCCAACTCAGTGAAAAGCAAACATAAATAGCTCGCGGCGTTTGCCAACTAGTCTTATAATTTTACCAAGTTATCACAATTAGAAAATATAATACAGTTTTTATTTGTAAAAAGTTTAATAATATTTCTAATTATATTGGTAACTTTTGTCAAATCTATCAGAAATAGAAAGTGTATTATAGTTTTTTTATTAAAATTTTGAACTACACTTTTTTTTTGTAGTTTACCGGTTCAGTTTGTAAATTTACCAACTGTAACAGCATGTTCAAACCAGACTTCGAGTAATCGTAATCGTGTAATCGTAATCGATTATAATCGATTACAAAAACCGTGTAATCGCACTGTAATCGTAATCATAGATTTTGGTTTTCGACATAATCGCAATATAATCATAATCAAGAGATTTCATCTCGATTATAATCATAATCTAATCATAATCGGACCCTAAGTAATTGCAATGTAATCGTAATTTCACATAAATATACGATTACGCTCTAAGATTACGTCTTTTTTTCCCCTTCCTTTCTCTTCCAAATGAAAATATACTTGGTTTTCTAAACATTGTACCGGAAAAGGAAGAGTGCGGTTCAGGTTTTTAACTCATCAAACTGCCCCTAAAGTAGGAGGGTGAAGGTCAGAGATCATAAGGCTTTAATGGGCTAAAAGTGAAACAGAATGTATACCGCACACTGTAATAGGATACAGAAATAGTATTTGACTTGAGTTTGTCAAAGATATGGGAATTAAGAAAATAAAACAACATGTGGTCAATCCAGAGGTATGGGTCATTTGAGTGGAAGTAGTGAAGATAAAAAGGAAAGAAAGAAAATTGATTTATTTATGGTTTTACTACAGACACTTGTATTGAACATTATATTCTGCTCTTCCCACTCCCTTTTTAAATTCTGTCCTGCCAGAAGACAATATGTTTTTTTTTTTTTTTTTTTTTTTTTTTTTCATTTGACTTTCTTGTACAGAGGCGTAGCCAGAGGGGACCGGGGGCTCCCTGCTCTTCATACCATTAAAATCAAAAAGTTGTTTTCGCCTTGAGTTATAGCTGTTAATTCTAATAGCTGGAAATTCTCTGATTAGATAAAGCAAAGAAAGCTTTATAAAATTAGTGGTACCCAATGCATCTGGATTCCTCTCCCCACTCCCATCTGTCTACGACGCTGTTCATGTAATTGAAATTTATTTTAAAATTTATTAAATTTGAAAATGCGGAATATCAGTATAGTTTTTTAGTTTATATTTCTTCATTTCATTTCTTACAGAGGTAAGCAATATAATTATTAAAGCGCTACTTCAGTCATCCGAAAACACTTCTTCGCTAAAGTTTATCTTATAAACAAAAAAAAAAAAAAGGTACGATACCAAATTTACGATCACTTGCATTTCAATATTTTTAAATGTTTTTCTCATTGAGCAATTGAAATCTATCTGTCTGAAAACCGATGTTCTCAACTGCTTTGTTCAGCAAGCGCAAAACGTTTTGGCACATTTACAAATTCATTTTTTAACGGAAAGATAAAAAATTGAAGGCCTGACTATGGAAGCGAATTCGAATCGAATTGAGTCTTCCATTTTGTGGTAATTAAATTATCTACCGAATTATGAGTTATTTTGGTCACGTGATCTCGTGATTTTCTCCCTTTCATTGACTGGTTTTTCTGCTTTCGTCGGAAAAAAGCGTTCGAAATGTCAATTTTGATGGCTTGTTCTGAAATATTCATTGCGTTTGCAAAAAAACCAGAAAAATGAGTTCAATTAGATAGTTTCTGATTAACAACACCTGCTGGTTTTATGTCTTTTTGAACAAAAATAAATTAAAACTTATGTCTCAAAATTGCCCTTTTTTATTTAAAAACACTAATAATAAAAATAATGCATATAAAATCAAAAAAGTAGAAAACAACGGTCTTTATATACATCAATCTGAGTTAAATGGTAGGCGGAAAAAAGCGCACCGGAAAAAAGCGCACGGAAAAAAGCGTCCCCGGAAAAAAGCGTCCCTGGAAAAAAGCGCACCGGAAAAAAGCGTCCCTTTTTACAAATCACATATTTAAATAAGTCTGATAATAGTACACATGGTTAATCTTAGAATATAAACACTAGAGTGAGACGGTTTTATGAAATTTGAGCATCCTTGCTTTCTCGGAACTGAGATGGGCGAAGGTGGGGGGGGGGGGGGGGGGCTTTAAAAGTTATCTCAAAACCTGTTATTGCCTCAATGAAAAAAAAAAATTGTAGGATACGAAAAATAAGATAATAAACACTAGGTACTTAAATGATTTTTTTAAATTCAGTCTCCCTTGTTCTTCTGTGGTGGTGGTTGGGGTGGGGGGAGGGGGAGAGGGCGATTGTCTACAAACTCTGAATTTACTCAAACTCTTACAATATTTTTTTATATTATTTATAATTTGATTATTTATAATTTAAATTATACATAATTAATTTATATATTATATGATTATTATTTTTATTATTATTATCAAATTGCATATTAATATTTTATTACATTTTATATTATATATTTATACTTATATAATACATATTAATTATTAATATATTAATATAATATATTAATTGTAAATAATTAATAATATAATTAATAGATTAATAATAATAATAATTAATAATAAATAAATAATACATAATTATAAATTAAATATAAAATTAAATAAAAAAAAATAAAAAAATGTACAAATAAATATTATTAAATATTATACTCATTAACAAAATATTTATACACTTATTTTTATTATGTCCTATAAGTTAATAAAATTTTATCATTTTTAAAATTAATTCTTGTTGATGAAACTAGATTTTTTAATGTTTAATTTTATTTATTAATACATTTATTTTTATTGATTTACTATGAGTTAATAAAACATTATCATTTTTAAATAAACTTTTGTTAATAAGTATAATTTTTAATATTTAATTACATTTATTTTTAATTTTATATTTAATTTATATTTATGTATTATTAATTTATTACTTATTTATTATAAATTATTTATTCTGTATTATTATTATATTATATTAATATATTTATTATTATATATTATGTTATATATTATATAAATATAAATATATAAATGTAATATAAAATATAATAAAATATTAATATGTAATTTTATAATAAAAATAACCAAATTATAAATAATATTAAAAAAATAAATATAAGAGATATATTCAAAAGTTTGTAGGCACCCTCTCCCCCCCCCCCCCACTCCACAGGAGAACAAGGGAGACTGAATTTTAAAAAATCATTTAAGTACCTAGTGTTTATTATCTAATTCTTCGTACCTTACAATTTTTTTTTTCATTAAAGCAATGACAGGTTTTGAGATAACTTTTAAAGCCCCCCCCCCCCGCCCATCTGAATCTCGATAGAGCAAAGACTTAAATTTCATAAAACCGTCTCAATCTAGTGTTTATATTCTAAGATTAACTATGTGTACTATTATCAGACTTATTTAAATATGTGATTTGTAAAAAGGGACGCTTTTTTCCGGGGCGCTTTTTTCCGGGGACGCTTTTTTCCGGGGACGCTTTTTTCCGGGGCGCTTTTTTCCGGTACGCTTTTTTCCGGTACGCTTTTTTCCGTGATTCGAGCTAAACAATGCAAAAAAGAAAAAAAAACTTAAGATTAAAATGCGAACAAGATATTAAAAAAAATTTCTTCCAAAGGATTAACATTAGTGAACTGTTGTTTTCGCCTTACTGAAGTAGCCTTTTTATGTTATGCACTGCATATTAATAGGCACAGAAATTAACAAAAAGAAGAAAATTTTATGTTTTATAATGTGAATGAGAAGGTTCAAAATAATACCTGAAAATTCTTTAAAGAGGTATTTTCCCAATATCGAATAATAATATGTATATGAAAAAAATGTAATTTAGGCTGAATTTTTCTTGGGGAATTTGTGAAGTAAAATGATCAAAATTCAATAAAAAAAAAATAACAGCCATAAAACATTGGAGTTTTGAAATAATTATAAAATGTGATTATAAAATTTATTATAAAATGTGAATATTGCATACTGATCAAACAATGAGTTCGAAGCAAGAGTTGTTCTTCATAGAACTTTGCACAACTCGGGTTAAACCAAATTAGAGTCCTATAATTTTATTTTTAGTCAATCCGAAACCCGACTCAAATTTAACATACTTCATCATAATATTAGCCTATAAGAAACTAATAAGAAACTGCTCTAATAAGATGCTCTAATTAATTACTCTAATAAGAAATTGATCTTTTTTATAAAGGAAGAAATTTATGCTAACTTGCGTACATACATCAATATAATACAGTTGTCCCCGTTTAAACGAATATTGATGGTTCCAGAAAAAATATTCGATTAAGCGGGGTATTTGATTAAACGGGGAACACAGAAATGTGATATTTAATGCGTAATAGAAAGATAAAACAACCATCTGCAGCATAATTAATTAATACCATAATAAAATCGTTAATATAATAATGTAAATTAGTAAAATAAATACAATTTCTAATATAAAGTAAGCACGTAATAATTTAATATCAGTTCATATAACTGTATGATTTACATTATACTTAATGTAGTTCAATGAAATTTGGTTAAAACTTTGGTAGCACAAAAAACGTGGATACGTTTTTGTGTGTTAGCACACGCTTTCTGCTAAATCATAGCGCCATTTATTAACGAAAATTTCGCTTTTTTCGCTAAACCTATTCCAGTGCATATTGTTATGAAAACTGGGATTATGTTCCCTCTTTCAATCCCAATTTCCATTTTATTCTCTTATTTTTGGACATTTTTGGCATTGTGTTTTATATTGGAACCTTACTTCTGCTACCTGGACTTCTGTTTTCTTATTTAACGCTTCAAAAACTGCAGTTTTTCATAAAGGTTTCTTTCCATTTAAAATTCATAAGTAGCTTTCCATTTAAAATTCATAGCAACATCATCAACTTAAAAATAATCGATTGACCAACTTATTTTACTCATTCGCAGACACCTGCCAGCCGAAATCGTTGCAGGAAGAACTGATAATTTGTCTTCAATGGAAATGAGCCGAAAATGACAAAAGGTGAAGAAAAATTCAATATGAAACGTGTTTTTCGCGCCTGTTTTCAAACATAGGTCACCCAGATGGTATTCGAATAAGCGGGGAGATTCGCAAAATTTATTCGGTTTAAGCGGGGAAAAATAACATAGATCCAATGACGATAAATTCGGTTCCGGAGAGTTCTATTCGAATAAGCGGGGTATTCGATTATCCGTTAACCGATTAAGTGGGGGAGGACTGTACTCCTTAATATTTAAGAATGCATTTTTTCCCCGAAAAAATACTTAGGACTGTTTTGTAAAAAAATGGGTAAATCCTAATAAGAGTCACAAATCTCTAAAACACAAGCCAACACATTCAAAGTCAACATGACCTGCAGCCGCAAAAATTACAACCGTAATCGTAATCTAAATGTAATCGTAATCCAACAAAAAAAATTGTAATCGCAATCTAAACATAATCGTAATCCAACAAAAAAAATTGTAATCGTAATCTAAACGTAATCGTAATCCAACTGTCATTAAAAGAGACATAATCGTAATCGGTTTTTAGAAATTGAAAATAATTGTAATCGTAATCGATTACAGTTCTCTGTAATCGACTCGAAGTCTGGTTCAAACGTTTGGGAGGGAGACTTTCCCCTGCCTCCTCCCCTAGCGCACAGATGCGTTTGGCCTTTATAATATTGACTAGTAACACGAACAAACCGCATTGCCTTATTCCAGATGCGAAATATGTAGGCTACATTCCGGAAATGCCTTTTCCATTTGGAAGGAAAGGTCATCTATTATACATATGTCAAGCAAAGTTAATCCCTTATCATATGAATATATTGAAAAAGACGTAGGGTCGAACTGAAGTTCTTTGTCTCATCTATCAGTAGCTATACAAGAAGAGAAGCTACCCGAATTGAAGTGCTTATTTTTACTTCGTGGGGTTCTCGGGACCTGTTATTCAGGTTTGCAATGCTATATTGTAACTGGAAGTAACTGGCAGCGTGTCTAATTTTTCATATTTGGCGGAAATTCTAGATTGCGCTTCTGCATCGAGTTTAAAATTAAGATGGGATTCGGAAATATTTCATATTGTGCCTTCAAATACTGCTCTTGTATTGATTTCGGTCAAGACTTTTTGAACGTGTGGTTAAGAATACTTACTGTAGAAGATGATTTACAGCAATGGGCGATATTTGAAGGTTTTAAGAGACACTTACGCCGTTCTAGATTTGTGATTAGATGTGACCTATTCAACAATTATTCTGAGATATTACACAGAATCCACAAGCATAAAGGTAACGGATTAACACTGTCATTTTTGTTACGAGATTTATTGACTGTGATCTATACGTCAAACTTTGGGAAAGTAATCGGCGATAATATGAAAGATTATCAAGAAATACCTTTTATATGTTGTGCTGAAATTCGTCGATTATTTGGGATAATAATTGCTTTTGATACCAATCTAGACCTTATGAAGCTATTGCTACATTTTAATTACCTTTCGAGTTTGCCAGAAGAAAATTTTTCCTTACAGTTTCTAACAAGCGGAAGTTTCACAGAGTTCAAGTGAGTAATTTTCATCTTTTTTTCTCTGTTTCATTTCATTTTTGCTTTCTTTGAACTTCGATAGAAGAAGGTATTATAATTTAAAAGATTTTTGATTCCAATTTTCGACGGATTTATACGTTTAAAGGGCTGAGATCCAAAAAATGCGTTTATACATGATGTCTGCCTATCCGTGTATCTCCATAATCAGTGCTGCAGTTGGAAAAATTTTTTTGTGTGAATTCACCTATTCGTGAAATAAAATAAAAGTTGATACTACCATATTTTTGCTACACCAAAATCCCATTTGAAACTTTTTTTTTTTTAAAGCTAAAAGCCGGTTTTTTAATCAACAATTATATAATTATATTCTAGCCTTTACAGTATTGTATTTGAATAGCGTCTAAAAGCAATATTTAATCAATCTCATAAAATCATTTTCTATTATAAATCAAAACTTAATTGTAATAGCAGAAATAAAACCGTACATTACTTACTGGCACACTGTTAAAAATTTCTGTAAAAACAAACATACACACAAAAAAAAAGCGAGCTTCTCAGTAAATTTGCACTAGTTCTGGGTTAAATGCATTGGATCGAGTTTCTCGGTCATCAATTTACACACATTTTCTTCATACCGGGGACCGATGTGCAAATTTGGGGGCCCTGGCCACAGATGATAATGAACAAAAAAAAAAAAAAAAAATAATGGGAATAAGGAAAAAATCTTTTCCGAAAGATCGCGAAAAAACAGCAAACTTCTCCAAAAGATCGTAAAAAAACGGCAAACTTCTCCAAATGATCGCGAAAAAATCGTAGATTTCGTGAAAAGATCGCAAAAAAAAAGGCAGATCTCGTCAAAAAATTGCGATAAACAGCAAATTTTGTCACAAGATCGTGAAAAAACGGTAGATTTCGTCAAAAGATCACGAAAAAATGCAGATTTTGTCAAAAGATCACGAAAAAAAGACAGATATATTTTTAAAAAATCGCAAAAAACAGCAAATTCTGTCAAAAATAAGCAAAAAATGGCAAATTTCCTCAAACAAATCACGAATAAACAGCAAATTTTGTCGAAAAAAACAAACAAACAAAAAAAAAAAAGCACATTTCTTCAAAAGATCGCGAAATCCATTGAGCAATAGCGGGAAATATTACTAAATTCATCAAGTGGTTAAAAAAAAAAAAAAATCACCATTTTCATAATTGGTGATGGGGAAATAATCATAAGTTAAAACGAAGTTATGGTTTTCTATACATATAAAATAATTGTTAACTGTTTAATTTCTTGATTAGAATGCCATAAAACTAAATTTTATATTTGGGCAAAATAGTGTTAGCATAGTATGAAATTGTACATATTGATAGGCAGCGAGGTAGCTATTTGTTATACCAATCCAACTATGAGAATGCAGTATATTTATTATAGAAAATGCTATAAAACATTTTAAGGGGACATCAGTACCTTTGAAACCATCTCTTCAATTTTGAATAATACTGTAATATATGCATATATGTAACATACTGTAATATAATTTTTTTTTCTTGTGTTTATAAAAAATGAAAGAAATTCAGCAAAATCTCAATTTAAATATTTTATAAAAAAAAAAAAATAACTATGAACTTGAATGTTAAATCCATATACAAAAATATTATACACAGCATGGAAAGCAAGTAAATCAAACCTCTATCTCAATTAGCAAAAAAAATCCTTAGTATTTTTTCATAGATATAGGAATAACACCTCCTACATCTCATATCCTCCTCCACATCATATTATTCCTACATCTATGTATTTTTTTTTTAACAAACAAATTATAAAAATATAAACAGGGAGAAAAAACAGTTCAAAGTTTTTATTTATATGGCTCATTGTTCTGGATTTATTAACATAATTTACAATATCTCACAATACAGGGCTTGAAAAATAGCGATCCCGGGGAACTCAGAAATTCTTTCTAGGAACATTTTTTTTTTTTTTTTTTTTTTTTTTTTCATTCAGGTTCCCGGTCGGGGACCGAAAAAATCGCCATAGCCGTGACAGCAATTTCGTCAAAGAATGGCTGATAGTAATTAGTGGCCATTAACTTGACAATAGTGCTACTAAACATTCAGCCTCTACTGGTCATTGGCTGCTTATACAAACTAGTCGTTGGGAGCCACCGTAATACTTACCCATCATGGATATGTATATGAAAATAAAACATGTGAAACTATTTATACAATGCATTGCAACTCATAAACAAAATTTAAATATTGTTATTATACATAGTAATGCTATACTAAAGAACTGCTGATGTACCAATTTCGACAAATTATATAAAACGCCAAACTACTCAAGTAGTACCGAATTGCGTAAAAGAAACATCCTTATAACTCCAAAAATAATAACTCTATTAACTAACAATTAACTGCGTCGGATGAAGCGTCTCATTTCCAATTAAAATATACTTCTGAATTGAAATTTGAATGAAATACAGGGTCATGAAAAATCGAAGAATGTGGAAAACAAGATTACAAATATCTCGGCAACTAAAAATCCAATCGACTTCGTTCTATATGCAAAATGTGTGTTATTTTATTGCCTTTTACGTCCATTCCTTAGAACAAAAAAATTCGAAAATTTTTATATACCTTTCATCAGAACGAATTTTTCGAGAGTCCGAAAAAATTAGTTCCGGATAATCGAGGTTGCTGATATTAAATAGGGTTCGTCCCATTCTTACATACTAACTACATACAAAATTTCAAGTCTCTATCTCAATTTGTTCGGGAGATAGAGCGTTTACAGACAGACAGACAGACGGACGGCAAAATTTTTTTTCTAAAAATATGTTTTTCGGAATCTCCACTATCTAAAACGTGTAAATCCGTCAAAAAAAAATTTCGATTTTCAAAACGATTGCAAGACTTACCCTATACTCAGAGTTGGGCAAAATACATCGAAAAATCATTTTCGATACAAAATACAAAATACATTAGTTTTAGAATCTAAAATACAAAATACAAAATACTTTTCAAATTGAAAAAGTTCAAAATACAAAATACATGTATTTTGAAAATACATTCAAAATACAAAATACATTTGAAAAATTAAAAAAAATGCCTATGAGATTAGATGTTTGCACGGGCCGTGTCCGACAATGTTAGCTGGCCATTTTTAATCCCGACACTCGGGCCGGGCCTGACCGGACCTGTCCGGGTCGGGTTTCGGGTTTATTTTTTTTTTTTAAAGAAAGATAGACTCAGATGTGCCTCGTCATCACTCTTTCGGGTCCCGGCTTTACTTTTTTCTGCAGATTCGGGCCGGGCCTGACTAATTCCTTCCAGATCGGATAGGGATTGGGTTTCATTCTTCCTAGAGAACTAATTGCGGTAGCCAAAAATATTAGTATAGACTCCCGATCCAGCACGTATGAAAATCATTGGCTCATTCCGTCACGGTCAGCCTATGGGAAAAATCAGTAAAATCTGGCCCGACCCAACAATTATTTTTTAAAAAATATACGTATTTTTAAATTACTATAATTTTACCATCAAATTATTATTATTATTTATGAATAGTAAGTATATTTCTGGATAATAAAATTAAAGCACAGCAAAGGGACTCTGAGAATGAATCTGTCTAAAAATTCTGTCTTAAACAGGAAATGTATTGATTCATGCAAAATAAATTTAATAACAAGAAAAAAGAATATGATACATTTACAACAAGCTACGTTCCTCGTTCCTGCTAAGAAAAAACCTGTCTATAATCTATTTTTTCTCCTATCCTGTGCGAATCCTTCTCAGAATATTTTACTGTATAGCATTTTTCGATTTTTAAGTTTTCAAGGCATAAAGTGATATTTAAGACTGCTCTCATCTGTTCTGCTCAACAAGTACAAATGTTTTGATACATTTACAAATCCATTTTTTAACGGAAAGCTATAAAATTAAAAGGCCTGACTATGGAAGCGATTTGGAATCGAACTGAATTTTCCATTTTTGTATCAATAAATTATCATTTGAGTTATAATGATTTCGATCACGTGACAAGGACGATTTTCACTCCAGTTTCAGTGGTTATTCTTCTTTCTCGAGGAAATTCGATTCAAAATTATGTGAAAATGAGTGGAGATTAAATAATTTCTGCATCATCTAGCTTCATGCATTTCCAAAAAAAAAAAAAAAAAAAAAAAAAAAAAAAAAAAAAAAAAAAAAAAAAAAATTAAAAGTGTCATAAAGTTGCCCTTTTTGACTAAGAACAGCCTTAATTATAACAAAAACATTTACATAAAAATAAATATTCATTTTAAAATTAAATATCGCAGTCTAAATTGCTTTTTTAAAAGAAAGTCTATAGGCTTTCTTTTAAAAACATGGAAAAAAATAAGCATTTTTGATTAGAATTCCTCGTACAAGATGGTTTTTAACCACATCGACACAGAAATTTATGTTTTCTGGAAATTTAATTGGTACGGGCTAATCAAGTTTTTGTGCTAACAGGCCTGGACGACGAGCTTTTAACTTTTATATAGAGCCGGACTAATTCCGGGATTTTACTTTTTGTATCAGACTGTGTTAATATTTCTTTTCTACGGATCGAAACTTTATACTGGTTCGGGCCAATAATTTTTGTTTTGTGTCGGAATGGTCCGAACAAAAAAGGTCTTGTTCGGTTTAAATCGGACCTAATAATTTCGGCCTGTGTAGACCTCTTATTTGTGTTTGCACAAAGCAACTGTTAGGCGTTTTTGTAACATCGATTAAATTCTTTGAAATTATAAATTATCAAAGTAAAGAAGCAAAAGGAAAGTTAGATAAAGAAAACAAATCAATCTATTTGAAAATATTCTTTATAAAATAAACGAAGAATACTTACAGATAAAATGTTAAAATGTAAACAAAAATATAAAATCTTTCTTGGGTATAATTCCGCTTCATTTTAAGCATAGGAGTAAAGTGTTATCAAAACAATCTATAAATTAAAATTATGTTTGGAAATTACAATTGGCCTTCAAAAGAAAAAAAGAGCTCTCAGATTGAAAATTACTTAATAAATATCTTTTTGGAGAATTTATAATTAAGGATAGACAGAGCAGGTTTTAAAAGCCGAAAACGAATTTCGGTGATTGACAGTAATAGTTAATAATAATACATAACAGAATATGAAGTTTGGTGACATTTAGTGCATTAGTTCTTGTTAAAATCCTGCAAATCCTGAAAAATGCAGCATAACAGCGCCACCTGCTGGATGATTTGCACCAACATTTAATTAGTGACAATTTAAATTAAAAGATCAAACTAAAACTGAAATTCGTTGAGAATCCATGCATTACTACTTGAGATAGAGCTAATGCAGAAATCGTGAAAAATGTAGCATAGCAGCGTCACCCATCTGCTGAGCAATTCACACCAAAACTTAATCGGCAACAACTTATGTCAACGTCTAATTGAATCAAAAATTTGATGAAAATCCGTGCACTAGTTCTTGAGATACAGTTTTTGCGAAAATTGTGAAAGACGAAGCATATCAGCGCCACCTTTTGGAAGAGTTGCACCATTACCTAATATCTAAAATAACTTATGTAAATGTCTAACAGAATCTAAAATTTTATTTTATTCTGTGCATTAATTCTTAAGATAGAGGGCCCAGAAAATTTGTATCATACACTGATAAACTCACAAATAGACATTTCCTAAAAACCGTGAGTGTTCAGGACCTTCAAAAATATAAATCCGTCGACAATCTGAAGTCGAATTTTTTCAGGAATCCAATACATTTTTTGTTGTAAAGATACAGAAAAGTAAAAAAAGTGCGAGTGAGTAAAATCGAAACGGCAGTTTAATAGTTATTCTTGGACGTATACATAAACACATACATGTAAAAGAATTGTACAGCATCCTTCGTAGGTTAAATATCCACCAATATGTATAATAATAAATACATAATTCGGTTTGTTAAAAATATAATTCGTTAATGTTTCAAATACTGCTACGCAAATACAATTATGCTTCTTATGAATAATAAATAAGAAATAATTTAAAAAGGAATATCAAATAAACATGTTAAGTATTTTCGTTTAAATCTTAGAAATATCATAATGTGTAGAAATACAACGTTTGGGGTATCCTGATACCAAATAAGTTTATTAGGCTAATTTTTTAAAAGTCAGTTTTTTGTGTTTATTAAATGTCTTCTACCAATGCATCATTTTTCGTCATTGTCTGTTTTGAAAACCCTCTTGAATGAGTCATTACATTAAAAATTAGGGGCGTGCGAAGAAAAAACTGCGCCCCAGGCAAAGTTTCAATTTTACGTACCTCCCTCCTACCCAAAACGTCTCCTTGTAACAGGCCAAAAATAACATTGGTACTATAAATTTGGCGCCCCCTCAATTTCCGCGGCTGGGGCAACACCCCCTTCCCCCCCCCCCTTCTCACGGCACTGTTAAAAATACTTTAAATACTCATAACGTAATTTTCCGTCAGTTTTATTGTAAAGATGTATTTAAACATAAGCATGCTATATTTGAAATAATGATTGCAAATTAAAAATTACTATTGCTATTTAAATATGAAAACACTGCTTTCTCTAAAAGAATAATTTGTTGATTTTTTATGGATTGATTTGCAAAGTTAAATGTTAAACATTTTGAAAATTTCTGAACAATGAACGTTGATATCGGTTGATACATAAATACTCGGGATACTTAGGATACATAAATAACTTCACAATTAGTAATGTATAAATTTCTATGCTTATAAATCTGTACAAAATACAAAATAATGTTTCATTAATCTTTTGTAAATTTTAGTCTAAACAAATGTATGCACATGCCCGCATATTGAAAATCATAAATATTCTTCTAAAGGGGGGATAATTTTGTAATTAAACAAATCAACATTCTCATTGACATTAAAAACTTTCATCTATAAAACTTCCGTTTACAATCGAAACTCAAAAAAGAACCAAACTTTGGTTTCGTACAGCAGTTTTCGTTTTGGACCGATACTAGTTTATATTTTCATTGTTCTATTTTATTTTAAACTTTATAAAATGAAACATAAAATGAGTCAAAAAAAAAAAAAATACTTGCGAAGTCATGCTAGATAAACATGTATCTCCAGTAAGGACAGGTCTATAATCAAAAATCCAATGATCGATACGATATACTCAATAGTAAATACAATTAATGAAAATCTGAATTGCATATCAATAAATAGAACTATTTGTATGATAAAATTCGTGTTCGCAAATGAATATCGCGAGTAACTTAAAATTTACCTGAACTTTGATAAAATAGGTACAAAAGGACTAGAAAAATAATGTTTCGATCAATGTATAAAGGTATAAAATTAAAAATCTTACCATTAGATGTGTTTTAAAGTTGATTGTTGCTTTAAAAGTTCCACTTGTAATGATAGATCTTGTTTTACGCATTTGTCATGCTACTTTAACAACTGCCATTATTATCAACTGAAATTATTTTTTAAAAACTTCCCATGTAGTATAGCGCAACGTGTTCTGTCGCAATACAGTAATTCTTTTGATACATTTTCATTTGAAGCTGGAAAAATATCAGGCATTCTTTCTCAAAACAAATTACATTTCTTTTCTACTATTACATTACTTTTTTTATATGTTTCTTTAAAAAACACTAGACACAGCGAAAATCTAAAAAATTCTTCCTGTTTATTACACAGTAGTTTTTGTCGTTCGCTAAGAAACGTTATAATTATAAAATCTAGAACTTTAGAATTGTAACAGTTCAGCAAAAATGACTACGCAAAACAGAAGCATTGATTCGTAATCCTTATCGTATCAGTAGTTGTAAAGTATGTTTTCATTAACTTTCAGAAACGAACCCTATAAGACAAAATAAAACAGAAGGCTCGTATTATTCTTTTTATGAATTTTACATCTGCGGTTTCAAGGAAGCAGCTGGAAACCTTCAGAAATGTATTTTGAATATGAAATGTATTTTCAAAATACAAAATACTTGAAAAAATCATTTCAAAATACATTACCAAAATACTTTCGTTTAGTGAGGTTAAAATACAAAATACAAAATACAAATGTATTTTGAAAATGTATTTCAAATACATGTATTTTCGATACTGCCCATCTCTGCCTATACTACGTATGATGGGTAAGTAATATTGAATTTTAACCTTTAGCAGTGGAATAAGATATATTCTCCAGGCATGAGATTCTTCCGCGAATCCGTGATTTCGGTTTTTTTGACATTTTCCGCGTTTTCGATTTTTTATACCTTGAAGGATCGCGGAAAAAAAAACGAGATTTTTGACAAAATATCGCAAAAAAAACGATTTTTGTCAAAATATTGCGGAATAAAAACGCGATTTTCGTCGGAAGATCGCAAAAAATGCTACTTTTGTCGAAAGATCGCTAGACAAACGCGGTTTTCGACAAGACATCGCGAGAAAAACTTTGCATTCGTCAAAATATGGAGAGAAAAACTCGGATTCCAGAAAAATATCGCTAGAAAAACGAGGAAATGAAAAATTTATTTCTGCTAAAAAATCGAGACAAACGTGATTCCTTAGACCGCGAGAGAAACGCGGATTACGCCAAAAGATAGCAATGGGAAAAAAACGCGATTTTCGTCAAAATATTTGGGAAAAATGCGATTTTCATCGAAAGATCGCGAAAAAAATCCATTTTCTTTTAAAGATCGCTGAAAAAATGCTATTTTCGTAAAAATATCGCGAGAAAAACGGAGGTTCCTTTAAAATATCACAAGAAAAACGCAGATTTCGTTGTAAGATCGCAAATAAAACGCGGATTTCGTTAAAAGATCGCGATTAAAACCACGATTTTCTACAAAAGATCGCGGATAAAACGCGATTTTTGGCAAAAATGCAAATTTCGTGTAGGAATCTCGGAAAAAACACGAATTTAGTGATAGAATTTGAGAAAATTTGCTGTAATATTGTTTGCAACACTTTTTTGCAATTGTGTAGAAAATTAAACATTAGCTGGCCATGTTTGTTAATTGATGTTTTAAGTGGAAATATGTTAAAATTTAAATTGAACAACTAGCTAACACTGCTGTGTAAAACATTGTTTCAGAAGTATGAATTTAAAATAGAAATTTTAATTTCAGAACTACTTACAATATTTGCATAAATGGATTCACCCTGACACCTTCTTCTCTCCCCCCCCTCCTTCCCCTAAAATAAAAAAATAAAATAAAATAAGTGTCTTAATTGTCTTACACGCGCGCTATTTAAAATAATTTCTCATTTTCTGGTTCACGCGTTTTTCCTCTTTTTTTTAACTTTTTGCAATATCATGCCTGATTCTCAAGAGATTAAAAAAAATCGGGGGTTGAAGAAAAATTTACCATTATTACCATGGTTGTGATAAGATCAACTCTTACAGAAGAATTAAAACTCGTTAAAAGTAAACTGATTATATTGTTAAAAATTGAATTTATCTCTTATCTTGATATTTTTATTTTTATTTTATTTATTTATTTATTTATTTATTTATTTTTGTGTGTGTGTGAAATTTGTACTTTACGAAATCTACTTGTAATTGCTGGCAAAGCCAACAGGTTTTTTTTCGTACTGTTTGAAAATGATAACAGTTATAAACCCATATTATGGTTTAAAGCATGTGCAAAAAAATTATGAAAGTATATTCATATTTAGCTGTGAGAGGGTTACTTGTTTTGTAATAAGTAAAAGACGTAAACTATCAACGTAAATAACACTATCAACGTAAAAACCCTATCAACGTTTAAAAAATCAACGTATTTCATAAAAATATTTTTCATAACAAATTGATTATTTATGTAATAGATCAAATTCAACCACCTGAGCTCAATTCTTCAGTTTGTTAATTATTTTAAATGGATGTTTATTTTTGAATTTAGATTATGTGAGCAACATAAAATATTAATAATTTATTGACAAAATTGAAAGAAGTAATTCAAAATATTGATATTTTATGTGAGCAACATAAAATGAAAGAAGTAATTCAAAATATTGATATTTTATGTGAGCAACATAAAATATTAATAATTTATTGACAAAATTGAAAGAAGTAATTCAAAATATTGATATTTTATGTGAGCAACATAAAATATTAATAATTTATTGACAAAATTGAAAGAAGTAATTCAAAATATTGATAGTTTATGTGAGCAACATAAAACATTAATAATTTATTGACAAAATTGAAAGAAGTAATTCAAAATATTGATTTACCACTGCCTTTATGATATTAATTGTTAAATCAAGTGATTCTGTAAATATTTTAAAACGTGTGTAGATGGAATCTGTCTAGAAAAAAATCATGTCTTACATTAGAGAATTTCATACTCTAGTTGAAAGGAATACCATACAATCTCTATATAATACGTCCAGAGGCGCCAACTTTTGAAAAATATTGGGTTGGCTCAAAAATATTGGGTGGGCTCAATGATAGTTAGGTGAAATGGTACAACCGGTTTGTTTTTCTTTGAAAGATGGACAACTGGTGAAAGATGAAACTTTTAAGTCAAGCTATCATGTTTTAAGATAGTTGCTTTTTTTTTTAATTATTATATTCTCATGCATTTTTTCTTATAAAGACACTAATATTTATTGTTATATCATCATATCATGAGCATGACTATAAATTGTAACTCAGAAAGTTAAACAATTTACATTTCAGACTTTTTTTTTTTTTTTTTTTGATTTATGAGTGTCAGTGGGAGAATTAAAACTTGTGGTCATTAGCATAATAAAATTTGTTCTAAAGAGAAAAATGAATAATGAAATAAATATCAAAATAGAACAGTGAAAATTGGGCAAGCTAAGATTCAAAATTATTGGGTGGGCTCAGGCTCTACCCGACCCGCTCATACAAATTGGTGCCAGAATACGACCCAGTGGAACGCATAGCGCACCACCAAGCCAGTTTTCCCTGTTCCCTCCAAAAATTGTCATTGTAATTGACGTTTCCCAGCAGACCGGTGTATCGTCTATGAGAATCTGAGGATTGACAGTTTGTGTTTATTTTTTTTTCGGGGAGGGGGGTTGGGAGTAAACGAAAAAAAAATACATTTTCAAAGCAGGGACTGATTAATCTATGAAGCGATGGGAAGCAAGTATCATTTCAAAGCCCTTTTCATTCAAAAAGAGTTTTCTAATTTTAACTTACTCAGAAATTTACCAAGGATTACGAATATTATTTCAAAGAGTTGCTCAGTTAAATTCACATATATTTTATTAAACTACTTTTTTTTTTAATGTTTCCCTTACACCAGGGATGCGTTTATGAAAATTTTAGGTCCTTTAAAGGATTCTTCACAAAATTCTTTATCCAAAAATAGGACCCTTTACAAAACATTTTATTGAAAAATAGGACCTTTCACGAAGCATTTTATCCAAAAACAGCATCCTTCACAAATATTTTATCCAAACACACGACCTTTCACAAAATTGTTAATCTATTAAATAGATATTTTACAAACTTTTTTCATCTTCAAATTGGACTTTTCATTAATTTAATCATTTGAATGTGAATTAAAGGGCAAAATTAGCAGGGGTGGGGAAATACATCATTTTGCTCGCCATTGGCGAGTGGATTTTCTCACAAGGCGAGTGCATTTTTAGTTTTTGAAAAACTGTAGGCAATAGGCACATTATCTGAAACACTTTTTCAATCTAGATATTTTAACTTTCCAAATTATTACAGTGTAAATATGGCATTAAGTTCTATCTAATATTAATCTTACCTCTGTAATATGTATAATTCCTAATATTATAGAAAAAAGAATTATGAAAGTGCAGTGTATTAATAGTAATTTTGTCTGTAATCGCGTGCGATTTTGTCATAACTATTTTCAACTTCGTGTGTGCTGCATCTTGCGGGCTGGTGAAATAATTCCTTGGCTGGCAAGAATATCGAAAAATTCCCCACCCCTGAAAATTAGCATTAGTGTCCACCTGCCTTAGGGCCAGTAAATAAAAAAAGTGGCTAGTGAAAAATTGACTATAAATGACAACCTCCCAGCCACTTTTTCATATGAAGAGTAAAATTTTCTTTCTTTTCATCAATGATTCTACTTTTCTTTTTCTTCCAATATAGTTATATTAACATATTTATTTGAACTATTTCAGTTTTATATTAATACTTTTAATATTTTTAATGTTTCGTATTTTTAAATAAAAGAGTGGCCACTAGTTTAAAGAAAATGGCCAATTAAAAAAAAAAGTCCTACCGGCCACAAGGCCTCTATTGAAATTTTCCAATTTTGCCCAATAACGTGAATACATTGATAATTTAAAATTCTTAAATTATGACTAGAGTTTTCACAAATGTAAGAAATACTTCACAATTTCACAAAAACAAGATTCAATGAGAAAAGTCTGGACAAACGCCTGTCTGACACGAAAATTTCGTACAACCGATAAAAATATACTCTAAAGATTTTGTATGGTATGAGCGTAAAGATGTAAGATGAATAAAAAGTTTAAATTCAGAATGTATAAACAACATAAAATATCAATATTTTGACTTACAATAGAACCCCGATAATTCGGACTCCGATAATCCGGATCTCCGGATAATTCGGATCGGTTTGGTCATTTTTTTTTTCAAGTTTGAGAAGCGATTGGCTAATTTCCATAACATTAACTTGTTTCATCGTCGTATTCTAATTAAAAAAACTCTCTCTGACATGTTTTCGGAATAATTAAGCAAAGTAAACATTATTACTGTCTGCAAATATTCAATAAGTTTAACATAAAGGTGATTTTCTGTTAGTATGTTATATTTTATTTCATTTTTTTTTCTAATTCTCCGGATAATCCGGACTGGGTCCGGTCCCAATTAATCCGAATTATCGGGGTTTTACTGTACTTCTTTCAATTTTGCCAATAAATTATTAATATTTTATGTTGCTCACATAATCTAAATTCAATATTACTTAAACTCATTACACAAAATAAACATCCATTTAAAATAATTAACAAACTGAAAAATTGAGTTCAGGTGGTTGAATTTGATCTATTACATAAATAATCAATTTGTTATGAAAAATATTTTATGAAATACTTCTTAATAAGAAAATATTTAAAAATTATATAAATTATATAAATATTATATATATAAAAATTATACAAAATTGATAACTTGAAAATAAATTAGCATTCTGGAATGGAATTAATTCAATTCAAAATTTGGGGGGGGCCCTATTTTCTCAATTTTGGGCCCCTTCGAAATTTTCGGAAGCACATGCTTCTCGTGCCTACTTAGTAGTCAGGGCCTGTTTCGAAGTGCTATAAAAAATTGTAATAATTATTCATTCTTACTATTATTTCAATAGTTGCAACTTTTAATTACGCAGTTTTTATTACATAATTGTTAAAATTTTGTTTTAATAAGAAATCTACATTTTGTTACTGTATATTAGCCGCAAAACCTGGTTTACCCAGAATATTGTAAATGCTAATAGAGTGTTTATTAATTTACACTATTAAAATCCGACGGTATGTATGTGTCGCTATCTCCTCCGATCCCGGAAACGTCCCACCAGTGGCCGCGAGGTTTTGACCTCCAAACTGGTAGACGGTAGGTGCTAGATTCGAACCCAATCGCGACCGTCGGCCTAACCGTTCGGAGTTTTCCGTGGTTTTCTTCGAACATTGCTTAAATACGGGTTAAGTTCCCAGAAAGACCCCCCCCCACACACGGAGAGCAAATACCACCCCTTAGGGCCTATATCCCGCAGCGTAGATAATTGGCCGTCATAAATACAAACAAAGAAACAAACAAACCGATCCCGGAAACAGAGAAATGTCGCGTTTGTTTTGAATTGAAGGGAAGAAATCCCGGGATCCCGATTGCTCATTTGTATGTCTGTCCGTCCGTCTGTCTGCCCGTTCGTCCGTCTGTCTCTCCGCATGTAACAACTCAAAAACTACCCAACCGAATCGTTTGAAACTTAAAATGTATAATTATTAGATAATTTTGTCGAGTCATTTCAAATTTTATGAAAATCGGATGCATGTATCAATTACAGGGACAATCAAAAGTATTCCGTTACATTACGCTCAATGAGGAAAAAAGTTTCAAGTGCATTTTAATGGTCTTACACTCTTTTGAACATAATAAAGCTGATATGCATCTATGAAGTGTATGCTATAATATACATTCTGTACAATCTGTGGTGCAAATAATATTTCTTATTGATTTACCGGGCCACACAAAAGTATTCCATTGCATAATTAAACATAAACTAGCCGAACTTTGCTCATATAAACCCTTCCGTATTGCCAATTATTTTCACCAGTCTTTTCAAATTTATAAAATTTATATCAAAAACACAGTTTTTACCAGTAGTACTAGGGCGGGTACTAGGACTACCCTAGTAAATAATAAATTTAGGTAGGAATGCAGGAGGAAGCATCCTCCCAAGAAAGGTTCGGCCCCACCAGTGGCCAAGAGGTTCTGACCTTAAACTGGTAGACGGCAGGGGCTGACTTCGAACCCAATCGCGGCCGTCGGCCTAATCGTTCGAAGTTTTCCATGGTTTTATTCGAACCTTGGATTTCCTTGCGTGAAAACGGATAAGGTTCCGTTAGAAAGACCCCACACGGAGAGCACCCACCTCCTTAAGGCCCCTGTCCTCGCTCGAAGAAACGCTCGTGAGCAAATGCTATTCCTATGGGATAGCTTTTTTCTAATAACTCTTTCGCATTTTGACATTTTTGAATAATTTTTTTTGCATTGGATAGCTGAGGTGCATGCCGACAGCGCACTTTTTTTACTTTTTCGATTTTGGTTGCATATATATTTCTTAAAAAACACTTTCAGTTTCGAAACAGGTTTTGAAAGTGAAACTAACTTTGTAAAAAATATCTGCAACCAAAATCGAATAAGTAAAAAAGGTGCGCTGTCAACATGCACCTCAGCTATCCAATGCAAAAAAAAATTATTCAAAAATGTCAAAATGCGAAAGAGTTATTAGAAAAATGCTTCCCCTTAGGAATAGCATTAGCTCGCGAGCGTTTCTTCGAATGAGGACAGGGGCCTTAAGAGCCTATATCTCACTTGTAGATAATCGACCGGCATAAAATAAAACCAAACCCAAGAAAGGTTCCGGAATATATTTTAGTTTTGTGTTCTTTCTAAATGAGCCTTGCTATGAATGGAAATAATTTGATAATTTCCGTATTTATGCACACTTGTAATAAACAACTGCAGAAGTCAATGTAAAAAATAACACTAGTGAGCCTTGATTACGTCCATTAATAACTATGAGGTAGAACCCGTTAAATTTTGACGAAAGAAAATGTTTAAGAAGGAACTGTCTCATTGACTTATAATAAACCTACAAAATTAGTTATAGTAAAAAATGCATTTTCTATTGGTACGTCTAGCTCTTAAACAAACGATATTTATTGTCAAATTTAAAAAATACTATTTCTATAAAACGCAGTTGAAGAAATTGTTAAAATTAACTTTAATCGTATATGTAAGCAGTAAAAAATAATAAAGATCATGATAAAGTTATCAATCAAAGTTCTTATGCTAGTATTCCAAAATTAAAAAAAAAAGCATAATTTATTCAACTTTGACTCAGTCATGGAATTTTTTTCCTGTGAAATCTAAACCCGGCATCATTTTCACCATATCAAAATTTACAAATGCTTTGTATCTGTATTCACCTTTTCAAAAAAAAAAATTGGCATTTTAATTTGATAATTTTGATTCAAAACTTGAAGTCTCAATACTATCAGCTGGAACAGATATTAAATTGTTGCTATTCTTTTATGTGTAAATCAAATTTTCTAAATTAAATCAAAATTCACCGGGTTTTATAACACAGAAGATATTTAAACTTCAATTTTTTCCCTTTTAATGGGAAAAATGGCAACATAAAGATACAGCGATGAATTTTTTCCCTTTTTTTTCCTTTGCTTTTAATAGAAATGAAGTACTCCTGTTGCCACAATTAGAAAAGCAGTATTAATAGCTATAAAAAAAATTAATATTTCAAAAAAAAGAAAAAAAAAAGGTACAGTTTTCAAACAAATCTCATTTAAAAGTACATTTTTTTACCTACACTATGGTGTAAAAATTAAAAATGTGCGACATTTAGAAGTTTAAAATTTTTTAGTAGCAAAAATTGCTATACCGAAAGTTTATTTAAAATTTTAAGTGTTGCCATGCCAAAATAATGTATGCGTTACGCACAGATACGTTTGGCCTTTATAATATAGATATCGTAATATTAATAATATATATTCCACAACGAAAAAGTAAGAATTTATATTATAAATAATGATTTTGCTTATAGGACGTTGTTTTATTAATAAAAACATTCAAAATACATCAATTTTTTTTTTTATTTACATGTTTCAACTCTTTTTAATCGAGTCATCTTCGAAATGTAAATAAAAAAAAATAATAATAAAAAAAAAATAAAAATGAAAATAAAAATAGATCTTTTCTATTTACATTCTGAAGATGTCTCGATTAAAAAGAGTTGAAACATGTAAATAAAAAAAATAATGTATTTTAAATGTTTTTATTATTACAACAACGTTTTATAAGCAAAATATTTATTTATAGTATAAATACTTTTTCGTTGTGGTATATATATATATATATTAATATTACGATAACTGTAGAGGTGTATGTGGTTTTTCTTTAACCCTTTCAGGTCCGATTTTTTTTTCTTTTTTTTTTTGGGGGGGGGGGAGGGGACAGATGTAGTATTCGCCCGGAATCAGCCATCTTGTTTCTTTGTTGGTCACTTATGACCACTTTATATTTAATTTTTGTGCCTTTCAGAAATTAAACATAATAACAACATATTTTTAAACTGAAAATCAGCACTCGGAACATTATTTGTAAAACGGAAAAAACAAAGAACGAAAGAGAGAGAGAAAGGGAGAAGGAATGCATAATTAGCAAAACGGTAAACACATAAAATTTAAAACAGTTAAATAAAGCAAATATTCATTTAAAAAATATGTATTCCGAAATTGCAATCCAAAATATTTTAAAGATTGTACATTTTAAAAAACAACAACAAAAATAAATGAATAAATCCAAATACAGAATTTAAAATCGGCAAAAAAATGGCCGCCATCTCCGGGCAAATACTACATGATAGCCTTTTTTTTTTTTTTTTTTTTTTTGGTACAAAAAAAAGTTACCATTAGCTATCCGAATAGATTAAATAGTGTTTAACGAATATTGCCTTATCTGAAAGATATCGAATGTTGTTTTGCATACTATTCATATATGCAATTCGTATGAAAATAGGCTGAGGAAGAATGTTTGGAGATGTTTAGAAAATATTGTTTTGCAGTAAGATTCAACTTATATTACAACTTTTTTTATACTTTTTACTCTTTATTACACATGATTCTTTCAGGAAAGTAACTTCTAGTATTTGCAATTTAACCCCTTGGAGACGAGCGACACGTATACGTGCCGCGAAAAGGCTTAGGAATCCTTGTTTATTCCCACCAGTAAAATTTTACTCTAAAATTTGCCTTTTTAATTGGAGCATTTTGTCGATTTAAGAAGGTACAAATTTCTGTTTTTAAAAACCGGTGCAGGGTTCCCAGCGTCATAGAAAGTCATGGAGTTTCATAGTAGTCATGGAAAGTCAGGGAAATTTTAAAATATGTATGAAAAGTCAGGGAATTTACAAATATTTTCTAAAAAGTCATGGGAAATTTTACTCTAAAATTTGCCTTATTTAATTGGAGCATTTTGCCGATTTAAGAAGGTGCAAATTTCTGTTTTTAAAAACCGGCGCAGGGTTCCCAGCGTCATGGAAAGTCATGGAATTTTATAGTAGTCATGGAAAGTCAGGGAAATTTCAAAATATGTATGAAAAGTCAGGGAATTTACAAATATTTTCTAAAAAGTCATGGAAAATTCTTGGAGAAAAAATGTAAAATGATACAAAATTCATCAAATAATCTTGAAAAAAAAATCACGAAATTCATCAAATAATCAGGGAAAAGAAAATTTAGAAATTTGAAAAACAATTGCAGAAAAAAAATAATTAATTTGACAAAGAATTCTGGAAACAAGTAGCAAATTTCATTCTATACCTGGTTGTTCGGGAAATTTTTTGAGATTTGGTCAGGAAAAGTCATGAAATTTTTCGAGATTAGGTCATGGAAAGTCAGGGAATTTGCCATTCATGTTCTGCTGGGAACCCTGCGGTGACAAAACAATAAAAATTTCGTAAAAAGTTCCCCTCGTGAAGGCGTTAAAGAGTGAAATATATGTTTCAAATAAAAGAATTTTAAATGGCTCAAAGAAAATTAAGCAAATAAGAATAAATATTATTATTACTAATTGCTTAAACGTAAATGAAGTCACATAGTAAATGCATAGCTATATACTGACATTATTATATTTAAATGGTACCGAAAGTATATCTTAAAACAAAATAATACTCCATTAAAAAACATGTAATTTTAATTGCACACCAGACCCAAAATTGTTAATCAGGTAGCGTAATTTTTTTTTCTGAGCACCTTCGTCGTTCCAAGCCCGAGCTCGCACTCTGATTGGTTGTTGCTCTCGGCACTGTTTTCAGGTAACTTGGCGATAATCATACTTGGCGTAGCGATAGATGCATCGGTCGAGGAGTTTGATTTCCTTCCGAACCGAGTACAAAGTAACTTTTCTCTTGCAGCATTGGATTGGATGGAACGTGTCTTACTAAAAGCTATACTCTTTAAAAGTTTTTACACATAAGAGCACAAGACCACGAGGATAAGAATGAAGAAAGAACAAAAAGGAGTAGGTTAGTGTCAGGTTCTGAGACCACACCTACTACAGATTGGAATTTCTGTTATTTCTCTATCTTAATATTTTATGTATTGTACTGGCTGTGTACTGGAATTTTCAAGGTGACATTCTTTCTTTGTTAAAGTGAGTATTGACAGGTGTCATGTGTAGGTGGTGATGTGAGAAAGAGGAGATTGCTGAGAGGCGTGTTCATCCGTCAGTGAGATATGTGGATGATGAGCAAACAAGGAACATGTCACGAATCAAGAAAGCAATGGGGAATGCGTCCAATGAAGAAGCTTCACAGGGGGGTGTACATTGGGGAAAGCAGTGATTTGAAAAGGTCAAGTCTTGTCTGAGATTTGGTAGTTCGTAGCTAGGCTCGTACCTAGAAAGTAGTGCAGGACAGAGGTCCTAGTGTGTAGTTCGTATCTGGGGTTCGTACCTGGAAGTGTGTAGGACAGAGGTTCTTGTAGAGAGTGCTCTGTGTTGTAGAGCGTAGGGAGTTCGTATCTGGAAAGCAAGGGACACAGACGTCCTGGTGTGTTGTGCTCTGGGCCAGATAGTGTAGGCCAAGTATCCATGTGTTGGGAGATTCGAAATTGATCTCCGATAAAGTGAATCTAACATGCATTGAGTGTGAGGGAGAAAGTGTAATTTGAACAGTACACAGCCAACTTTTACGGTATTTAATTTAATGTTGAACCGGATCATCTATATCCGAGTTGTAATTGTATATAATTGTAAATAGTGTATTTCTTGTGTACATATAGTATAAATAAACTGTTAGTTCAGTTAATTGACAGCGTCAGTGTTCATTTACACAATCCTCACAGTGGGTGACCGATATCAGATCACCTAATAATATCGGTTGTGGCAGCTATAATTACCACGGACTTTCTTCAAAGCTGTGCGGGCTGAGAGGAACGTCCGACAGTTAGGTTTTAGGTTTACTCGTTCACTTACGAGCGAAGTATTTTTCGCCAAGTATGGTTATCGCCAAGTTACGTGAAAACAGTGCCGAGAGCAACAACCAATCAGAGTGAGAGCTTGGGCTTGGAACGACGAAGGTGCTCGGAAAAAAAAAATTTCGCAATCAGGTAAACCCCTTTTCTTGGGGATAGTACTTAAGCTGCTAAAATTTTGAAATGATTGAATGACACCAGATTTTACGAATAAATTTATTTCAAAATAAGTTAAAGATTCTTCTTCGCGTACATTACGAAAGTAAAATTTTCTTTAAAAATTCCGGTGCCGATGTGGTATTTCCAAATAAAAAAATAAGTGGGACGTATATTTCCATCTCCTTATAAAGGGTTAAAGTAAAATCTAATGTACCGATTGTCCCAAAAATGAGTGATGGATTTTAAAATTCAATAAATTGCAAACGGTAACAGCTATTTAAAAAATTTTTGCAGGAGGGTTATGTATAATGTCAGGAGTTTTTTACCGTAATTTTTTATTTTAGTTCGAATTTCAAACAATAGGTGGCGCTGACGGCAAATGAAGGCCAGGTGATCAGTGCTGAGTGAAGCGTCTACCTGACCTTCAATTGCCGTCAGCGCCACCTATTGTTTGAGATGCGAACTAAAATAAAAAATTACGGTAAAAAAAAACTCCTGACATTATACATATAACCCTCCTGCAAAAATTTTTTAAATAGCTGTTACCGTTTGCAAGTTATTGAATTTTAAAATCCATCAGTCATTTTTGGGACACCCGGTGTTTTTATACAGCTTAGTATTAAATGCATTTTAAATATGCTTTCTATGTAGATGAGCGAATGAATTCAAATGAATGGCTTGATAACTTATATATTTATGCAAATTTGATAATTAATTATTTCAGTAGTGTCGCAACTTTTTGCAATTGATTTTTTATTTTGAAATAAAATTAACTATACTTTAATTCCCTTTTTTTTTTTACATAAGACCTGCAAGGAATTCAAATCCTTTGCTTTTTAATTTCAATATTTTTGGACATTTGATGATAAACAATTGCATTGATGTATGCAATTGTTTTTGTAATATTTTTGTATTTATTTTTGTATTTATTTTTGTATTTATTTTTGTTTTATTATTATTATTATTATTATTATTATTATTATTATTATTTATTATGTTGATGAATGCAATATTTTGCAATTGATTTTTTATTATTTTATTTTACGTTACAACTAAATGTATTTTAATGTACCTTAATATAAAATATATTTTAGTAAATTTAGTAATCTTTCGAATAAAGTCCTGTTATAAACGCAAATCCTTTGCTTGATAATATCAATACTTTTACACTACCCCGTAGCAGAAAGTGCGTGACGCGACGTGCGTCGCAGATTTATTTTTGTCCTTGCAGATAAATTTGTCAACTTGAAAAAGAAAAAATATTTAATTATTTGGGGGTAAAACATGGACAGGGCGCTAATAGACAGCAAATTTCATCCAAAGATCGCGAGAAAAAAACGACAGGTTTCATCAATAGATCGCGAAAAAATGGCCGATTTCGTAAAGAAAAAAAACGTAAAAATGGTAAATTTCGTTAAAAAATGGTGAAAAAAAAGGCTAATTTCGTAAAATAATTGCGTAAAAAATGGTATCTTTCGTCAAAAATTCTTGAAAATATGGAATCTTTTCTCAAAAAATCGTGAAAAAAAAAAAAACGACAATTTTCGTTTAAAAAAGCTCGAAAAAACGGTAAGTTTCATCAAAAGCTTGCGAATAAACGATAGATATCAGCAAAAACGGCATATTTTAACAAAAGATCGTAAAAAACGATAGTTTTCACCAAATTATTGCGGAAAAACAGTAGATTTTGATAAAAGATCGTGAAAAAAGGCTAAATTCGTCAAAAAATCGCGTAAAAGTCGGAATCTTTCGTCAAAAAATCTTGAAAATATGGAAGTTTTTGTCAAAAGAAAAACGAGAGACTTCATCAATAAGTCATGACAAAAAAATAAAGGGCAAAATTAGCACTAGCCACCGGCCACAGGGCCAGTAAACGAGAGAAAGTGGCTAGTAAAAAAATGACTATCAGCGGCCACCTCCCGGCCACTTTTTCATATGGAGAAAATAAAATTTTCTTGCATTTCATCAAGGATTCTATTTTGTGTTCCAATACATTTATATTAACATATTTATTTGGGCTATTCAATTTTAGATTAATACTTATAAAATTTTTATTGTTTAATAATTTTAAATAAAAAAGTTACCACTGGTTTAAAGAAAGTGGCCACTTAAAAAACTGGTCCTACCGGCCAGTGGCCACTAATGAAATTTCCCAATTTTGCCCTATACAAAACAGTAAATTTCGTTTAAAAAACAGCGAAAAAATGGTGGATTTCATCAAAAAATCGCAAAAGACGGCAGATTTTCAACAAAAAAATCGTAAAAAAACGATAGATTTCTTCAAAATATTGCAGAAAAACGGCAGATTTTGACAAAAGTTCGCGAAAAAATGGTAGATTTTGTCAAAAAATCGTGAAAAACGGCAAATTTCATTAAAAAATCGCGAAAAATGCTGCATAGTTCGTTAAATAATCAAGAAAAAAATATATAATTTGGTTAAAAAGGCACAAAAAAAGTTGAGTGGGTTTTTTTTCCTAAAAAATTGTTTTTCTCTTTCTTTCTCCAAAAACCGATTTTCTTTCCCAAAATTGTTTTTTGCTGTTCCAAAAACAGATTTTTCTGCACCAAAATTCGCTTTTTGACAATAAATTAGCACTTGAAATTTTAACAAAATTTTAGATACACATCCAGTGTATTTATAAAAATTGTCATTCAGAAATTTCTATTTCTTTTTCATAATATTTGCTTGGTATTTAAAGGTATCACTGATATAAAACTATAAAATATAAACTTTATGGTAAAGAAATAGTGACTTTAAATTTTCAATGTGCAGCCTTTTTGAATAAATTTTGAAATTTTCGTAATTTAAGTGTTTTTTGTCCCCATAAAAAAAAAAAAAAAAAAAAAAAAAAAAAAAAAAAAAAAAAATAGCACATTTCAAAATTTTATTATAACGCATTTTATTTTAACATCTTATTATGATTTAACAAGTAAACAAATATTTTGAGAATTTAAGGAAGCATTATAGCATCTACTGTTCAATGAAATTGGAATAGTTTTCTTCATTTTATCACTATTTCACATGTGACAATATACATTTTTTTTTCTTTGATATCATTGTACTTATATCTTCTGTAGATTTGAATACTTAGGCAAGGTAAGAAACTATACATTGTTTTCAATAGATGTACACTATATTTCAATTTAATTTTAAATTTAGCCTTTACTTCAGACTGAAAGAACCACTTTATATACAGGGTGATTCCAAATTTTTTTTACAATAAAAGAGGGGTGATAGTACACATCAAGACAAACAATATTAAATAGGAGGCCAAGGGTCCAAAACGTTTTCCTAAGGAAATAGCCGCCATTAAAGTTTAGGGACCAAAATTTCAAATAAACATAAAAAACGGAAAAATCGGTCGATTGATTTGCGGTTTCCACTAAAATTATTCTTTATGTCGCCATTTTCTTGAAATTAAATTATAAAGATAAATTTCAAAAAATGCCGATAGAGGGCGCTTTAGACTTTGGAGTAACGAACAACTATTTTTTGCCGGTATGTTTTGCATCTCATTAAATGTTTCCATAAGCTTAGACTCAAACTTAAATTTTGAGCTCAAAATCTGTAGTTCGGAGTGGTTAAGTAACACAAACTGAGCTGTATTCAGAGGGTTCAAATTTCAAATGATTAAAAAAAAACGGAAAAATTGGTCGATTGATTTGCAGTTTTCACTAAAACTATTCTTTATTTAGGTATTTTCGTGAAAATAAATTATAAAGATAAATTTCAAAAAATGCCGATAGAGGGCGCTTTAGACTTTGGAGTAACGAACAACTATTTTTTGCCGTTATTGTTTGCATCTCTTTAAATGATTTCGGAAGCTTAGACTTAAACTTAAATTTTGAGCTCAAAATCTGAATAGTAGGGAGAGGTTAAGTAGCACAAACTGAACTGTGTTCAAGCGGGAGGGGGAGGTTCAAATTTAAAGTAATTATAGAAAATGGAAAAATTGGTCGATTCGTTTGCGGTTTAAAATAAAACTATTCTTTAAGTCAGTATTTTCTTGAAAATAATTTTTAAAGATAAATCTCAAAAAATTCCGTCAGAAGGGCGCCTTAAATTTCAAAGTAACCAAGAATTCATTTCAACCATTATTTTTTGGTTCTAATTAAATGCTTGCAAAAGCATTTTAAATGTTCTCGGAAGCTTAGATTTAAACTTAAATTTTGAGCTCAAATCCTGAATCATTATGAGGAGTTCAGAAGCGCAAACTGAAGTGTGTTCAGGAGTTGAAATTTAACCCTCTTTCCTCCTCGAACACAATTCAATTTTTCGCTACTTAAACACTCCCAACGATTCAGAATTTCAGCCCAAAATTTAAGTCTATGCATTTGAAAGCATTTGATGAGATTAAAAAAAATAACAGTTAAAAATAGTTGTACGCTACTCCAAAGTCGAAGGCGCCCTCTATCGGCATTTTGTGAAATTTATCTTTAAAAATTATTTTCAAGAAAACACTGATTGATCAAGAAAATTGCTGATTTAAAAATTAGTTTTAGCAAAAACCGCAAACGAATCGACCAATTTTTTCCGTTTTTCACAATTATTTGAAATTTGAACCCTCTGAACACAGCTAAGTTTGTCTACTTAACCACTCCCAGCTATTCAGATTTTGAGCTCAAAATTTAAGTTCAAGTCTAAGCTTACGAAAGCATTTAATAAGAGGCAAAAAATAACGCCAAAAAAGAGTGTTTCGTTACTCCAAAGTCTAAAGCGCCCTCTATCGGCATTTTTTGAAATTTATCTTTATAATTTATTTTCACGAAAATGCCTAAATAAAGAATAGTTTTAGTGAAAACCCCAAATCAATCGAAAAAAATTTCCGTTTTTTATAATCATTTGAAATTTGAACCCTCTGAACACAGCTCAGTTTGTGTTACTTAACCACTCCCAACTACAGATTTTGAGCTCAAAATTTAAGTTTGAGTCTAAGCTTACGAAAACATTTAATGAGATGCAAAAAATACCGGCAAAAAATAGTTGTTCGTTACTCCAAAGTCTAAAGCGCCCTCTATCGGCATTTTTTGAAATTTATCTTTATAATTTAATTTCAAGAAAATGCCGACATAAAGAATAATTTTAGTGAAAACGCAAATCAATCGACCGATTTTTCCGTTTTTTATGTTTATTTGAAATTTTGGTCCCTAAACTTTAATGGCGGCTATTTCCTTAGGAAAACGTTTTGGATCCTTGGTCTCCTATTTAATATTGTTTGTTTTGATGTGTACTATCACCCCTATTTTATTGTAAAAAAAATTTGGAATCACCCTGTATTCATTATTAATCTAAATCTGCAAAAAATATTAATTTTACTATTTACTTATTCAGGTTATGTTATAATTGGAATCTAATTGTCTTTTTATAATATTAATCAGTAAGAACTACATTTATAATGTACATAAGAAAATTATAATACGCTCTACCGCAGACAATTTTTATCCTGCTGCATTGCTGTCGCAGACACAACCATAACTTTCTACTACTGGGATTTGATATTAAACAAATTAGTTTATGTGATTTTTTTATTTATTATTATTATTATTTTTTTTTTTTTTTTTGTAATTGATTTTTCCCTCTTAGACTAAAATTAAATGTATTTTAATGTATTATAAAATTGAATGTATTTTTTTTCTTTCTAAACAAGCCCTGCTATGAATTCAAATCCTTGGCTTGATAATTTTCACATTTGATGCTAAAAAATTGCAGTAGAGTATGTAATTAGTTTTTTAATTGGATTTGTTTCATCTTAAATTAAAATTAAATTTATATTATGAAATTCTAAAGTTAAATACATTTTAGTTTGGCTTTCTTTCTAAGAAACCCCTGTTATTAAAACCAATCCTTTTCTTGATAATTTCATACTTTTGCGCATGTGGCAATAAATAACAATTGCAGTAATGCGTACAACATTTTTATAACTGATTTTTTTAAATCTCGAACTAAAACAAAATGTATTTTAATACATTTAAAAATTAAATGTATTTTAGTTTTACTTTCTTTGTAAACAAGCCCTGCAATGAATTCAAATCCCTTGATTAATAATTTTCATAGTTTTACACATTTGATACTAAAAAATCGCAGTACTGTATGTAATTATTTTTCTAGTTTAACTTTTTTTATTAATCATTTGAAAGATAGTTGTTGTTTTCGGTCAAAAATGGATCGTGTGGAGTCCGCTTTTGTTTATTTTACCTTTTTTAACGCCCGTGGTCCTTTAACTTTTCTTTTCTTATTGCGACTATCTAGCAGAAGTCATGTTCATAGTTGCCAACTTGTACGGTTTGGCCATAAAATGTACGGTTTTTGTTCTAAGAGTTTCTCTACGGATAAACAGTACGATTGTATGGTTTTGCGCACGAAAAAAAAAAAAACAATCGCGGAGAAATGCGAATTTCGTCAAAAGATCGCACATTTCATCAAAGTTTGGCGGAAAACGTCGGTTTTGGCACACGATTGCTGAAAAATGCAAATTTTGTGACAGAATCGTGGAAGAAAAAGAAAAAAGCCGATTTCACCAAAAAATCGGAGATAAAAAGTGATTTCGTCTGACAACCGCGGAAAAACGTCGATTTCACCCAAAAGTCATGGGTAAAACACCGATTTTGTTTAAAAAAATCGCGGTTATAAAGCCAATTTCGTCAAAAGAGTGCAAGGAAAGCGACGTTTTCATGAAAAAATAGTGCAAAAATGCAATTTTTGTCAAAAAATCGCAAATAAAACGCTGATTTCGTCTGAAGACCGCGGCAAAACGCCGATTTTGTCAAAAGATCGTAGATAAAAATCCGATTTTGTCGAAAGATCGTAGATAAAAATCCGATTTTGTCAAAATATCGTAAATAAAACGCCGATTTTGTCAAAAGATCGTGGATATAACACCGATTTCGTCAAAAGATCGCGGGAAAAAATGTAATATTCTTGAAAAGATCGCGCAAATTTTCTCAAAAGATCGTTGAAAAAACGCCGATTTTATCAAAAGTTCCCCGGCAGAAACGGCGATTTCGGAAAAAGATCTCAGAAAAAACGTAGATTTTGTCTAAAGACCGCGGAAAAACATAGATTTCGTCAAGAGATAGTGGATAAAACGCCGATTTTGTCAAAACGGCAGATAAAACGGCAACTTCAGGAAAAGATCGCACATAAATACAAATTTCGTGAAAGGATCATAGAAAAAAAGTGAATTTTGACAAAGGATTGAAAAAAAAATGTGCCGTTCGTTTGAGATATTTTTAAAAGATACATAATTAATGTCAGTAGGGATACTCCCCCCTCCCCAAATGTGCATTTCGTCAAAGATACCTTTAAAAAATACATAGACAGATTTTCGGAAACATGTTCCGAAAGTATGAAATTGCAAAAATATTTTCTTATGCAATCTCATGTTTTTATTTTGGCAAAATATCGATAAATAAATATAAATGTAGCATAGAAAATGTTGTTAAGAAACGGTATTGCTTTTTTATGACATATGCATTTTTAAGCATGTAAGAATACATCGTAAAAATTGTAAGGATTTCGAAATTGACATGTTTAGCAGGTATGCATGTTGGGGAGAGGAAGGGGTTGGAATCAAAAATTGAAACCGGAGAAATTTAAGAGGAAAATTGATTAAATAAAAGGCTTCTAAAAACTTGAAAGTTTGTGGCTCTAAAGTTACCGAACGACCTCAGGAGTTTCGAGCTTTTTATTATTAAACTTTTAGCTCACCGTTTGCATTGAACAAACTCGAATCTGAATTTGGTAAACCCCCAAAGCAGAATACTTTGTGATGTTCTTCAACGCAAATGTATTTGACCAAAATTGTTCTGCAAGATAAATTCATACATTTTCAATTTACCTTTCGAATCCTACCAAATATAGGTTCACAGATGAAAAATATAGGTTCCCTGAAAAATTTATGAGTAAGTAGTTTGACGAAATTTGCCGTTTTATAGCGATTTTTGGTGAAATTTTTAGTTTTTTTTGCGATCTTTTGACAAAATCTGATAAAATTTGCTGTTTTTTACCGAATTTTTTGACGAAATTTGTCGTTTTTCGCAATTTTTGATGAAATTTGCGTCGTTTTCAGTTATTTTTTGAGGAAATCTGTTGTTTTTTTCGGTAATTTTTCTACAAAATTAGCGTTTTCTCGCAATTTTTTTGACGAAATTTGCCGTTTTTTTCGCGAATTTTGCCTTGTTCCCCCCGATATTTTGACGAAACCTTGTTTTTTCGGGTTCTTTTTACGAAATTAGTGTTTTTTTCACGAATTTTTTGACGAAATAAGCCGTTTAGTCGTGATTTTTTTTTTTTTTTTTTTGAAAAAAAAGTTGCCGTTTTAAGGAATTTGACGAAATTTGCCGTTTTATCGCGATTTTTTGGCAAATTTTGCCGTTTTCCGGGATTTTTTTGACAAAATTTACCGTTTTTTCGGGATTGTTTATCGAAATCTGCCATTTCTTGATATTTTTTGATAAAATTTTCTGTTTTTTCGCGAATTTCGATGAAATCATCGTTGTTTTCTGCTATTTTTTGACAAAATCTTGTTTTTTTTTGTAATTTTTCTACGAAAATAGCGATTTTTCGCATTTTTGACGAAATTTGTCTTTTTTTCGCGAATTTTGATGAATTTTGCGTTGTTTCTCGCGATATTTTGACGAAATCTTGTTTTATCGGGTTTTTTGACGAAATTAGCGTTTTTTCACGAATTTTTTTGACGAAATTTGCCGTTTAATCGTGATTTTTTTTTTTTTGAAAAAAAGCTGCCGTTTTAAGGGATTTGACGAAATTTGCCGTTTTATCGCGATTTTTTGTCAAATTTTACAGCTTTTTCGGGATTTTTTGACAAAATTTACTGTTTTTTTGTGATTGTTTGTCGAAATATATCGTTCTGTCGCGATTTTTTGACGAAATTCGGGGTTTTTTTGTAATATTTTGATGAAATGAAGCATCCCACTGGACGCATAAGAGCTATTTTTTGCGTAATTTACGCGCTGAAACATGTCCGGCATCGCTGGCGGCTACGGTGACTTGTTAGGTTCCCGGACGGGAATCTGAGTGGAAAAATATACGCTTCCAGGAAGGATTTCTGCATTCCCCGGGATCGCTATTTTTCGAGCCCTGATTCATAGTTTTATGGATAACTTTAGATGAAAAATATTTTGACATATTTCCTCTATTCATAAAATGTTGGTTAAAAACATCGGAGAGCTTCGAGATCGTCCGAGATAGTATTGTTCAAAACATCTTACGACACGACACAGCGTTTTTCCCGTTCTCAGAAAATGCACGGTTGTTCCGAAAAAAATTTCCCCCCACTTTAGAACAGAATTGTTCTGCAGCTCAGGCATCTGTTCTGCGACGTACGTCGCAAATTTCGTAGTATTCTGCTTTAGGGTGGTAAACTTAAATGAGGTAAACATTCGTCATCTGGATCTAACATGTCGAATTGATCAGAATTTGGTTTTTCAGATGGTTGTTCTAATTTGTTAAATTACAGCTATTTTTTAAAATTAAAATTAAATTTATTTTAATAAATCATAAAGTTATACGTACTTCAGTTTTGCTTTCTTTCTAAGCAACCCCACGGTATGAATGGAAATCCTTTGCTTGATAATTTTTATACATGTGCACAGTTAACAATAAACAAAAAGTTTGAAATTGCACAGCAAGTGTAGCAAATGAGAAATGTTCGTACTATAAATAAGTTTTAAAAACGTTCAGATCTTGGTGCAATAGTATGAAGTACTTCGAATACCGTAGACTGTGTGAAATCTTCTGTGTATCGCTGTAAATACAATCTGCTTTCTATTACACGGGAAGTAACTTGTAATAAACCACAGCAACGTACATCAATTTCACAAAATGTGAAGTAGCTTAATGTCATGAAAACGCGTCCCAAACAATGTCCCATCCCATTCTGTAATGGAATACTTTCGTGTAGCCCATTAAATTAATAAAAAAATATTCTTTGCACCACAGATTGTACAGAATGTATATTTTAGTATATAGTTCATAGATGCTTAAAAATTTTATGTTTGAAAGAATATAACACCTGTAAAATGCTTTTGAAACTTTTTTCGCATTGGTCTTAATGTAACAGAATACTTTTAATTTTCCTTTTAATTAAACCATTCATCCGATTTTCATAAAATTTGAAATGCTTCGACAAAATTATGCAGCAACTATGTACTTTGAATTTCAAATGATTTGACTGAGTAGTTTTTATTCTATTATATGCGGACAAACAGCGGACAGACCGACAACTATAGGTGCTACGTAGTTAAATATTTACAAACGCACCTAACATCAAGAGTTTATATATTTTTATTACTATTATTATTATTATTTGTAACTGAATTTTTGCTTATTTTGTCCAATGTATTATTTAATTTCCTTCTTTTGCTTTCAGGGTGAAGCTAAACCGGAATGGACATTTGGAAGTATATCCTTTTTATCGAAAAGTCGTAAAACTGCTTAATGAAGTTTTTTTTCGTTCTAAAGAAGAATCGAAAATTGAAAAAAAAATATTTTTGATACTGTGTGCACTGCATGCCGTTCGAATCAGCCTGAAAGAGAATCGAGTGTACACGGATCAGCTGATTACTTGTCTGAAAATGTACTATACTAGTTGCCATGATCCACTCATCACCATTTTTGAAGTGAGGTGTTTCTTATATGTGACATTTTTTCATATGGATTTGTTGTACTTATTCAACCAATACGCTCAAGAATTCGACAGGTTGTTGCCAGAATGTCCAGCTAAAATGGAACCCCGGAAGCTTACTCACATCGCTCGGTGTCAAGTCAGGAAAAACCTGAAAACCTCTAAGTGCCCTCTACCTGCAGCATTAAACAAATTAGGCTTACCTAAAACTGTAAAGAATTTCATTTTAGGCGATTTGTTTGATATCTCAAGAAAGAACGGAACTGTTTCTTCACAAAATGCTGTAACGAAAGAAGAATTAATGAGATTGTTTTTTGGGCAATATGCGACCGAAATGGCCGAAATGATGTAGCTTTTTTATATTTATCCTTTCTAATAGCTAAAATGGAACCTCGGAAGCTTATTCGCATCGCTCTATGCCAAGTCAGGCAAAACATGAAAACATTTACCTGCAGCATTAAACAAATTAGGCTTACCTAAAACTGTAAGGAATTTTATTTTAGACGATTTGTTTGATGTCTCAAAGAAGCACGGAACTGTTTCTTCACAGAATGCTGTAACGAAAGAAGAATCAATGCGTTTGTATTTTGGGCAACATGCAACCGCAATGCTTTAACTGTTTTGTATTTATCCTTCCTTATAACTAAAATGAATCTCGGAAGCTTATATTAATAGATAAATAGATAAATATTCTTTTTATCGAATATTCTTAAATTTTAAAGTTAAAGTAACTTTAAGGCATAAATATATTAAATTTTAAAACAGTTTTTATGTAAAACTGAACCATTCTGAATAAAGGAATTTCAAACTCGCAGTTTTCTTTCTTCTTCTTCTTCTTTTTTTTTTTTTTTTTTTTTAGATAGGAATGATGACAATTTCCAACAGTTCTCTTGTATTATATCGTATTTCACAGAAATCAAAGCAAGTCTACTGAAAATATTATTATATCTTCAATGTCAAATGAACAAAAGAAAATCAGAGTTTGACCTAGACTAAGATGAGATACATGACGAAAATTGTTTGTCTAAATGTTTTTTTTTTTTTTTTTTTTTTTTTGTGAAAAAGCACAAAACAGATCATTAACAAGACAATGTTCAAAAACTTACATTTGTAACAACTCAATCAAGTTTCTATGATTTTGTTTCAGTAGGGGAAAGTTGCATAAAATCGGGTAGGTGGATGAAACAGGAAAGAAGGCTTTATGGCTTTATTTGCGGCCGTATCAAGCCGAAACTTTTAGAATTACTTCTTGGCGAACGGTATGTCAGCTTCCAGTTACCAGAAATCATATAAACAAACTCATTTCGCAGTGGTGATTTTTTAGGTAGATTTCGTACGAAATATTCCCTATTGCATTCTCTTCCATGTTGGAATTTCTGAAAAAATTTTGCAGATCTACACCGATCATGACTCTAAGACCCCACAACTACCATCAAGAAAAAAGTTTATATGTATATATATATATATATATATATATATATATATATAGGGGGAACTGGGGGACATTGATACAACTTTTTTCAAAAAAATTTTTTGGTGTCTAGAAAGCAGAAATTTCAAGTTATTTTTCTATGTGATGTCAGCAAAACCTGTGTTGTGTGTTACAAAAGTGTACAATCGTTGTTTTATGTATTATTTTTGCATGTAATTTAAAAAAAAATAAAAAAAAAAGTAATTTGTATCAAAGTGCCCCATCCCCGGGGCAGATTGATACACTTTGAAACGTCTGGGAAAAATGGAGACAAAATAACACCAATGCATATTTTTCACAGAAAAAATAGTTAGCAAACCATTTTTTATATATTTATAGACATTAAAATCGCACACAATTTATTTGTAAGCGATATTAAAGCAATCAAAATGAAATGTATAATGACCTGATGTTCTGGCTGTTCCTTGTCTGTTTTTTGGCTGTGGTAACTTTGTCATATCTGGCACTTTAACCCCAGAATTATCTTCTTAGGAAAAGGGAAAGAATTACCAGGTTTTCTGTTTATAAATCGGTTTACAAACAGAAAATAAAGTATAATTATATTAAAAATTATGTTTTCAAAAAAAAGCTGTCAAATTGGGCACTTCGCACAAAATTTCCCAAAGCGATCTTGATTAAAGAATTGTTTATGGATTCAAATAACGAATTGGTTATTTTATGACTCATTTTTAGCACTTTCCAACAAAGTTGAAAAGTGCTTATGCATTCGGTTAGTCTGTCCATCCGGCCGGATGGCCGTCTGTCCGTCTGTCCGCGCTCTAACTCCCGTAAATATACTCGAATTGCTATGAAATTTTTATACGTTATTGAGGTTTACCCTAGCACTCTATTCAAAATGAAGTATCTACAATGATTAGTTTATCTACAGGGCGAATCAAAAGTTTCCCATTACATTACGGCTATGTAGAAAAATCGTTAATATACTCGGATTGCCACAAAATTTTAGGACGTTATTGACGTTTACCCTAACACAAGTACTATTGAAAATGAAGTTTCTACCATGATTAGTTTATCTACAGGGCAAATCAAAAGTTTTCCATTACATTACGGCCCATGGGGAAAAATCGTTAATATACTCGGATTGCCATGAAATTTTAGGACGTTATTGACGTTTACCTTAGCACAAGTTCTGTCGAAAATGAAGTTTCTACCATGATTAGTTTATCTACAGGGCGAATCAAAAGTTTCCTATTACATTACGGCATATGGGGAAAAATCGTTTCAAAGGAATTTTAAAGATGTTATACCCTGTCAAACATATTAAAGTATGCATTCTATAAAATATAAGGTGAAAATGTAGCTATTATTCACTTACAGGGCCACACAAAAGAATTCCATTAGATAATGGTAAAAGGAGGAATTGTGTGTGACATCTTTTAAATATCTTAAGCTTATTCATGTATAATAAAATTGATATATGTCACTGAAGCTTAATATAAATTATACGCTACTGTCTTGCATAATATGAAGTACATAGCATTTACAGGGCCATACAAAAGATTTCAATTAGTATATTCTTTCCGAATACCGTATATGTGTCCGATAATGGCTGATGGAGGGATGAAATGCATTTTAATTATGATATTTGCGTTTATATTTCGCTAAATATATGCACATTATAGGATGTGTATAAATGTTATAGTTGATATACTGGGCTACCCAAAAAGAGCTCACCAACGTTACTGAATATGAGCGTAAATTATTTAAACGTGGTTCTTAAATAAGCTATGCATTTTTACGCTGAGCTGCATTTAATTTACTGAGAAATGTTTGCAGAATATAGATAAAGGGATATACAGGGCCACGCAAAGAATTCGGTATATGGACTCCTATGAATGATGATTTATGAGAATGTGATTTCAGTTGTTTTAAAAGTGTTTTAGTTTACAATAACTTTTAGCCTAATGCTGACGTGTAATAAAGATACAATGTAAACTACAGGGCTAAACAAAAGTATCCAAGTATGTTTCCATCGATTATTATGAATTGCTGAAAAAAAAAAAATTCAAGCTACTGGGTATTTTCTTGCTAAGCTAAATTTTCCCATTATATGAACTGATATAGGAAATACAGGGCTGTTCTAATGTACTGGAATACATATTTGGGTATATTTGGCCATACACTATTATTTCCCTAAATAACAAAGTTTTGTTAAAGATTCCATTAAGTGTTGGAAAGTGCTTCATAATCTATGCTTAACGCATGATTTTTCTTACTTGTTAAAATAAATTTTGGTCTCAAACGCATTCAACTGACAGTTTTTTTTGTTATTTAGGAATTATATAATGTGCGTATTGGTCGATTTTTTAATAAAGTCAGAATATATATATTTAAGATATGTTTTCAAAATGGGCATTTGAGCCGAATTTCGTTTAAGAGGATTTTGATAAAATCAGTTCTTGCATAAAAATGAAATTAAAATTTTTCAAAAGCAGCCAAATAAAGTAGTTAAACTGGGTTTATCGTTAATAATATTTTATTTTTTGTTGTTGAAATGAAACTCTTCAAAATCTATCTCCGCCTATAGGCCAAGCCAACAGGGATTTTTAAAGATTTCACGTGTAGTTTAAAAAAATTCGACGTCTGCAATGTTACGTTACCAATCCTAAATACCAAAAGATTTAGATTAGGTAAGCATAACGTATGATAGTCTATTATTTACTCATTATTTTAACGTTTTGTATTGATGTCTATAAGTTATCTGAACAACGCTAGAGTAACATTTCATCAAAATGGCGTGGTCGGACAAAAGCAGGTTGGAGATGGTCGGACATAACCGGGGAGTTTCTCGGATTGGACAACTTCTTTGTTTGAGTAATTGAAATAGGATTAACTTGTTTATGCATTGTTTGACTATCTATAAATATTTAAAAACTTTACAAAAAAATATTATTTAAACTAAGTTGTTATATTAAAGATTTTTTTAGTCATTTCTATTGCAACATTTATCCTTATTTCAAGCCCCTAAATGCCCCACCAGTGGCCGCGAGGTTCTGGCCTCCAAACTGGTAGACGGTAGGTGCTGGGTTCGAACTCAATCGCGACCGTCGGCCTAACCATTCGAAGTTTTCCGTGGTTTTTTCGAACCTTGCGTAAATACGGGTTAGGTTCCCTTAGAAAGACCCCCACGGAGGGCAACCCATCCCATAGGGCCTATATCCCATAGCGTAGATAATCGGCCGACAAAAATACACCACTACACACCACCACCAAGCCCCTAAAAATTAGAACTCGAACAAGAAGAAAAAGAAGAAATGGAACCTTAATCCTGAAGCGAAACTTTCTATAATGACAGAAAAGAAAAGTAGAAAAACTGATGTGAAAAAAAAAAGTTCTGAGAAAAAAAAAAAAAAAACCTGACACTAAACGAGGAGGAATATGAAAGTGAAAAATGCATTTTTTGAAAAGGCTTACATGAACAATCTAAACCTAAGGGAAGTTAGATATAGTGCCTTCATTGCAGAGGGTAGGCACATGAAGCCTGCAGCAATGCAAATGAACAAGATCGAACTTGCATTTGTGATTTTTGTCCCTAACAATTTTCACGCATAAAGCTTAGCTTTACTCATTTTTATTTTATGTAGATTTTATATAGATTCATATTCTATAAGCATAATATGTCAATTTTCCTTTAAAAAATTCTATTATTGCAAAATTACAATTGCTTTTAATTATTTTTTCCAGTTTCCGGATTTATCCAACCTGGTCAGACTAAACAGGGACATTGCACACTTCTAAAAAAAGTGTTATTATGATCTCAATTTCTGCTGTTCATGATTGAATGAATATTTTTTTTCTTCCCAAGGAATCAATTTATCATTTTAATACAAATTTTGACTGTTTTGTTCACATAGTGCACAATAATAAAAAGAAAAACATTAGGGTCCCGGTTTTATCCAACTTTCCCCTACTTACTATGGAGACACAAAATGCAAATATATAAGAATTTTAAATAGATTAATAGATAGAAGAATATCATTGAAATCTTAACAAGGAGTAAAATTTAGGACTTATAAATTAATTCTATATTAAAAAAATGGTAATAACATTTTCCTCACTTTTTGGGTTTTGCTTATGCCGGACAATTATCTATGCCTGGGATATGGGCCCTAATGGGTGGGATGCCCTCCGTGGGGGGTCTTTCTAAGGGAACCTAACCCGTATTTATCAAGATTCGAAGAAAACCACGGAAAGCTCCGAACAGTTGGGCCGGAGACCGTGATTGGGTTCGAACCCAGCACCTACCGTCTACCAGTTTCGAGGTCAGAGCCTCGCGGCCACCGGTGGGGCCCCTCACTTTTTGTAAACACACATGGTTTATGTTACAGTTAAAGTTAAATAAAGCTGAAATACCTCGAAGAGATAACTATTTTCACAGTCTTTTCCCTCTTAAAAGATTTATTAAAAAAATAAATAAACAAGATGATAGTGTTTCTTTTTCCTTTCTGAATTCATTTAATTTCTTATATAGTTGCATCTACCTTATCTATATTATTAAGGACAAATACACATGTGCGTAATGCACACGTCCTTTTGCTTATGGCAACACTTTCGTTTAGTTTATTTGTGTCGGCCGATTATCTACACTAGGGATATAGGCCCGGGGGCATGCCCTTCGTGGGGGTCTTTCTCAGGGAACCTAACCCGTATTTACGCAAGGTTCGAAGAAAAAAACACGAAAACTCAGAACGGTTAGGCCGACGACCGCGATTGGGTTCGAACCAAGTACCTGCCATCTCCTTCTGCTAATGGCAACACTTTCAAACTTTAAATGAAATTTCAGTTTTACAATTTTTCGTTTTTAAGCTTCTAAAGATAGCGCACTTTTAGTTTTTACACCGTCGTATAGGAGTAACAAAATGTACTTTTAAAAGCAATATGTTTGAAAGCTGTATTGTAATTTGTCTTTGAGTTTTCAATTTTTAATACTTTTTTTTTTTTTCTCATCGTAACAACAGAAGTATTTCAAAAATGCAGACTTCACAAGGATTCAGATATGCCGCAGATATATCTGTTCTCGACCCAGAACAACAACCATTTTCCGAATGGTTAAAAAAAAAAAAAAAAAAAAAAAAAAAAAAAAAAAAAAAACTAGTCGTTGGAGGCCACCATAATACTTACCCATCATGGATAGGCATATGAAAATAAAACATGTGAAAACTATTTATACAATGCATTGCAATTCCAAAACAAAATTTAAATATTGTTAATATGCATAATAATGCTCTATTAATGAATTGCTGATGTACCAATTTCGACAAATTATATAAAACGCCAAACTACTCAAGTAATACCGAACTGCGTAAAAGAAACATCCTTATAACTCCAAAAATAATTATAATATAAACTAACAGTCTACTGCGTTGGATTAAGCGTCTCATTTTCAATTAAAATATACCTCTGAATTGAAATTTAAATGAAATACAGGGTCATGAAAAATCGAAGAATGTGGAAAACAGGATTACAAATATCTCGGCAACTAATAATCCGATCGACTTCGTTCTATATGCAAAATGTGTGTTATTTTATTGCCTTTTACGTCCATTCCATAGAACAAAAACATTAGAAAATTTTTATATACCTTTCAGAACGAATTTTTCGAGAGTCCGAAAAAAATAGTTCCGGATAATCGAGGTTGCTGTTATTAAATAGGCTTCGTCCCATTCTTACATACTAACTACATACAAAATTTCAAGTCTCTATCTCAATTTGTTCGGGAGATAGAGCGTTTACAGACAGACAGACAGACGGACGGCAAAAATTTTTTTTCTAAAAATATGTTTTTCGGAATCTCCACTATCTAAAACGTGTAAATCCGTCAAAAAAAATTTTTCGACTTTCAAAACGATTGCAAGACTTACCCCTATAGATAGACCCTATACTACGTATGATGGGTAAGTAAAAACCGCGAAGCAAAACAAATCACAATCACACGTACGCTAACCCTTGCACATTATGAAAAATCCAATTTGATATTACTTTCTCGATCTCTTCACGACGATCGTATTTTACAGAACATCACGGAGAGGAGTTTTGAAAGAGAGTGACCAGCAGGCTGAATTTTTTTTCAGGTCTGAATTTTTAGCTCACAGGCTATCATAGCCTGTACGTTCTGTATGTACGTTCGTGCGTAACGCGATAACTCATGATAAAAATATCCGATCCACTTGAAATTTTCTATGTAGGTATATCCTGACAAGGCGCTTCCCTGATTAGTTTTTGGAGTTCATTCGATATGTATAAGAGGGGGAACGGGGGGCTGATGCCCTTCCCCTTAGTTGATATAAATGGGATTTTCATGCAGAATTTTCAGATTTCGTTCAAATCTCTGAAAATTAAGAATTATCTCATTTGCTCTGAATTTTGGATATAGATTTTTTATATGATAAAGCATGTCTTTGATAGTATAGGAGGTTCAATGATTAAGTATAAAAAAAAGAGGAAAGGGGAGAGCTGTTTCCCCTTCTTAATTTTTTTTCGAACAGAATTAACCCTTGAAAATATAAGACTTTAATGTACAATTAGTATTTGTAGCCTGTGAGCTCAATGCCATCAGTTTAACTGGGCAGTATTCTTTATTTTTTTACGTTCCAAGAAAAAAAAAATTTCACAAAAAAGATGTTGTTCTAAAGTTATAATCCTTTTAATTTGCACCTTTGTTGCACCTATCTGTTATACAGCCAGTATTATCGTACCTTACGTACTCAATTGGGTGAAATGATGGTTTCAACTTCTTTTAGATGGAAAGGTCAATGGTTGGTGAATTACTGGACGATCACGTTTCAAGAAGTATGTAGTTCGGTTTCTGAAAGCCAGAGCTTCTGTAACTGATAAAATAAAACCTAATAAATCTAGATTTTTTAAAATTTTAATTTTGATTTAATTATTTTTTATATATACATAAATTATATAGATTAATAATATTACATACCAATATTATATGGCAAAAGGAATGAGAAATATTGCTATAAAGCAAAAAATATTCAATCTAAGTTGCTACAAATTTCATGTCTAAAAATGAATAAATATAATGTCCCTTGCAGTGATATAATACCCTTAAAGACCACTGTACTACTAATTGTACACATATTTAAAGAGTGATAAATCTTTAAATAGCCACAAAACTTTTGAATGGTTTTGATTACAAAAATTGCATGAAACATTAGATTCAATAACTTATTTTATGAAAATAATTCCAAATTCTAATTACAGTAAAATTCCCATTATTCGGATTAATTGAGACCAGAATCAATCCTGGTTATCGAAAATCCTGATTATCCTGAGAGTTAGAAAAAAATGAAATAAAATAAAAAAAATCTTACAGAAAATCACCTTTATGTTAAACTCATTGTATATTTATAGACAATAATAATGTTTGCTTTAATTAATTCTTCCGAAAAGATTTCAGAAAAAGTTTTTTTTTTTTAAATTTCAGAATACGACGATGTAATAAATTAATGTTATGGAAATTAGCCAATCGCTTCTCAAACTTGAAGAAAAAAAAGACCAAACAGATCCGGATTATGCGGAGATCCGGATTAACGGGGTCCGAATTAGCGGGGTTCTACTGCATTTATGTTATCAATAATGAGAGCAAATTCAAAAGAACTACCATCTCGATGTGCATTCGGAGATTCATCAAACTTGAATGAGTGTTTCTGAACTTGTAGGACTATCGGCTTAGATGCAGTATCTTCCCGCGAGCCGCCATTTTGTTTCCCTGTTATTTCTCATACATTATTATTTTACTTAAAACTACAAAATGCAACTGAAATGATTATTTAATGATTAAATCATGCATTTAAAAAAATGAAATTAAATTAAATAAGACAATTTACTTTGGAAATTCAAAGATTGGAAGATCAAATTTTAAATAGTAAAAATCGTTTAATTGACTTATTTATTTATTTATTATGTAAAACATTCAAGTAAAGTGAAAAAAAAAATTTTAGTATGTATAAGCCTTAAGAATATTTATTTTATGTTTCCTCAAAAAAAATTAATGCAAAATAATGATAATAATAGCAATTTGTGAGAAATAATAGAGAAACAAAATGGCGGCTCGCAGAAAGATACTGCATCTGTTCCGGGCTATCTTTTAGCGAAAAAATTAAATGCACACTTTCAGTAGAAGTCTTTAAACTAGAATATGAGGCTCTTTTAAAACAATTACTAAATACTAGAAAAATATAATAGTTGATATATGATGTACTATTAGTAGTACACCAGATCCGAAAGGGTTAAGGAAATAAGAAAAATATACTGTGAAATGTAAAATTTTCATCTTAAAATCTTTAAGGTGCGAATGCAGTTTACTCTCCTTCTTGTCGCGATTTTCAAAAATCGCCAAATTGGCACGTTTTTGCGTCTTGTCTCCCGGAGCACGCTGTTTTGCTCCGGTTTAAATGAAAATGCAGGGTTGCCATATTGAAACATTTATCGCTAAAAAAAAAAGTCGCCTTGGCGAAGGAGAGTAAACTGCATTTCACCCATCTTTAATTTTCTTTTTATCACTCATACTTATTTTCAGCTAAATTATCCTTAAGGAGCTGCTACTGTGTTTTTTTTTGCATTTTAAGTTACATCCTTAAAATTAATTAATTTATTATTTAGTATAGAATAAAGACTATAGATGGAAGCACCAAACCTTTAATAGAAAAACTGTTATAAAACATAGTAAACAGTAAAACAGTAAAATACAAGTGATTCCAATTATGATTTAAAAATGTATTTGTTAATATTTTCTTAATGTTTTGTATTTAAAACTAACGCCTAATTTAGCTTTTTAATTTACAGAAACCCTTAAATTATGTTTTGTTTTAATTATATTTAACTTTTTCACTTGAGAAGGATTTTTTAAATCGAAATTTACTTTTCAGATGTTAAAGATGCTATGCAGCATTTAAAGCTCTTTAGATTTACTGTATTTTATACGTTTTGTATTTATAGTCCCTAAGAAATGCTAAAAACAACATAGAATATATACAATTGTGCATTATGCAAACAGAAAAATACAAGGTAAAAGTGAACTATAACCCCCTCCCTCCTCCAATTTTTTTTTTTTTTTTTTTTTTTTTTTTTTTTTTTTGTTATAAAATTATTTTGTAAAATCAGTTTATGATTCCTTTTTTAAAATCTGTGCAAAAATAGGTTATTCACAAGTGTAAGAAATTTACTATTTTGGTATTAACAATACATTTTAGAAATTATTTAATTTATTTAGAGCGTAATAAAGGCAATAGATGGCAGCAGCAAGACTTCAATAAAATAACTTTACAAACATGGCAGGTGGCAAATGATATCAAGTATGATTTAAAAAATATGACTGTAACTATTTTCGGTACTACTCTGTTATCCCGTCGACCAATTTCGCCAAATTATACAAATCGCCAAACTAATAGCCAAACTATACATATTGACATAATTTCTATTTTAAATAACGAAAAAACAAATAATTAGTGGAATATTAATAAAAATACAAAGAAAATGTCGAAATAAAAATCACTTAACGGCATTCTAAACACGTGAATCGTATTTAATGTCATTGAATGTGACATTCACGATCATCCATTATTGGCATTTAATCTTATAGTTTGGAGGTAATTTTTTGGTCGACGAGTTAACTTAGTATTACCCTATTTTCTTGTGTCTCAATGTACTGTAAAATTAACACCTAGTCTACCTTTAAAATTTACAAAACCCCTTCAATTATATTTTATAACTTTTATTTACCCATCATACGTAGTATAGGGTAAGTCTTGCAATCGTTTTGAAAATCGAAAATTTTTTTTTTTGACGGATTTCACGTTTCGGACACTGGAGATTCCGAAAAACATATTTTTAGAAAAAAAAAAAAAAAAAAAAAATTGCCGTCCGCCCGTCTGTGTGTCTGTCTGTCTGTAACCGCTCTATCTCTCGAACAAATTGAGATAGAGACTTGAAATTTTGTATGTGCTTAGTATGTAAGAATGGGACGAAGCCTATTTAATGTCAGTAACCTCGATTAACCGGAACTATTTTTTTCGGACTCTCGAAAAATTCGTTCTGATGAATGGTATATAAAAATTTTCGAATTTTTTTATTTTAAGGAGTTGTCGTAAAAGGCAATAAATTAACACAAATTTTGCATAAAAAACGAAGTCGATCGGATTATTAGTTGTCTAGATATTTCTAATCCTTTTTTTCACATTCTTTGATTTTTCATGATCCTGTATTTCATTCAAATTTCAATTCAAAGATATCTTTTAATTGCAAATGAGACACTTAATTTGATGCAAGAAACCGTTAGTGAATGTGATAATTATTTTTAGAGTTATAAGGATGTTTCTTATATGCAATTCAGTGCTACTTGAATAGTTTGCGTTTCATAGAATTTATCGAAATGGGTTCATCAGAAATTCATTAATAGAGAATGATGATGTGTTAAAAACACTTAAATATACGTTTATATTTTGTTTTGGAATTGTAATGCATTTTATAAATTGTTTACATATGTTTTCATATATTACGTTATGCATATCCATGATGGGTAAGTATTACGGTGGCCTCCAACGACTAGTTTTTTATTTGAGAATGATATTTTTAATTTGAAATTTACTTTTCAGATTTCAAAGACGCTCTTCAACATTTTAAGCTCTTTAAAATTATCGAATCTTATACATTTGTCTTTTGCATTTGTAGTATCGAAGAAATGCTGAAAGAACACAGAATATACTGGGATCAGAGATAAAGTCTGTGTGTGTACGGTGTATACGGGGGTATACACCGTATACCTTCTGGATTTTTTTAAGAAATCGTATACTTTCTGTTTCTCAAGAAAGCTATATATGCATTCTAGTGTATACTCTCTGCTTAGAGCGTATATCCTTGTTGTTTTTAGGACTACACCCCTGACTGGGATGGGATGCATTACACAAAGAGCAAAAACTAGTCGTTGCACAGTGGGGCAAAATCCCGAAAAGCTGGCCAAAATATGAAAATGTTATTCAAACTGTACCAAAATTCGTATACAGGTGTTTTTCAGGATGCTAAATAAGAATACAAAATTAAAATTTTAAAAAATGACGGATACAATATGGCGGAGCAAAAATTAAAAATGTCTCGAAAGTTGTTCAATTTATATGCAATTTTGTAAACTTTTCAGGATGCTAATTAGGATTCAAAAATTAAACTTTAATAATAAATAAATAAATTTTATTAAAGATTAAAAGTAAAAACAATTAGATTTAAATAAAATTTAAAATTTCGAGGGTAAACTTAAAAAGCAATTTTCAAAAATCCAAGGCGCCCCACCAGTGGCCGAGAGGTACGGACCTCTCAACTGGTAGACGGCAGGTGCTGGGTTCGAACCCAATCGCGGCTGTCGGCCTAACCGTTCGGGGTTTTCGTAGTTTTCTTCGAACCTTGCGTAAATACGGGTTAGGTTCCCTTAGAAAGACCCCCACGAAGGGCACTCCCCCTGGTCCTATATCCCTAGTGTAGATAATCGGACGACAAAAAATACACCAAAAAAACCAAGGCATATTTAATCGAAATTTAAGTACGTTAATGGAAAGTAATATATTAGACTATTTAATTTTTATATTACTAAAACAAAAACGAAAATATATTCCAGAAATTCACCTTCAGTATCAACTGTTGTAATAATAAAAAGATTCTTCAGAGGTCAAAGTGTCGAAATATTTAGCAGAACTTGTTGGCGGTATTGGAAGATCCTGTGACTCTTTGGATCAATGATTTTAATTTCTTCTACGATAATTTATCTAAACTGGAAATGAAAGAATCTAATGACATTAAAAGGCGTAAAAATATTTTTTTTTCTCGCTACTGCATCTTTGCTATAAATCTTCTAGATAATTTTTTATTAGTTTGTTGTATGATTCTTGAGTATCTTATACCATTTGACAAATTGGCAGTAAAGAAGATAATGTTATTTCTTTGTCATTAATAAGTACTTTGTGTACTGAAGTAGGCATATAGAATCAGGGGTGCAGCTCAAATCTACGGGATATTTGTAAGGAAAAGTCTACGAAATTTATCAAGAAAATGACATGACTACAAGAAATTATTTATGATATAGAATCGTTTAATCAAATCTTCGTATACGATAGTTATAGAAGCACATATAGTTGAGTTTTCAAATAATCGTTGAATTGCATTGCCATCATTTCTGCTTCCAAATCTGGAATTTAATTTCTCGATGAGAAGTCTTAATTGTAAACGAAATATTTTTTGCATATTTTATTTTGCAATTTCAGTGTTTTTCTTTTCATGCAGAGTACGAGCTTTTCATTTTTTCTATCCAGTTTGTCTTCCAGTTGTAAGCCCTCTCTAAACGTTTTTGCATGTAACTTAGATATTCTGAATTCTAAATTACCTCAATCCAATTTTAATAAAAAATGTCAGATCGGTAAGATGCTGTTTTGATGCTGTCTGAAATAGGTAGCAACGTTGAGTATTAGACTAATTCGTTCTTGACGACTATTTCTTCTGTTATCAATGATTGTATTAAATGAAATAAGTTGATTCTCCTGGTGTTTAATACAATCCACCTCAATGACATTCATTGACAGTAGCATCTGTATTTCTTGAAAAAGAAAAATGGATCTTGATTGGCCCGATAAAATCATTGAAATGGAAATCTCGGAATTTTGAAATTGACGATTCATAAATTTTTCGCAACATTTATGTGTTCTAGCAGCACGGGAGAAAAGAAAAATATATTAGACCTCCTGCAATCTTCATAGCTAAATATTTGTTTAAATGTACTCAGAATAGATGTTCCATCACATCCTCACTTGCAAATCAAATCCAAATTACTGATATATTCTAAAGTGATATTCATAATGATTTTTACTCGCATTAATGAAATACGCTCAGTAGTTTGATCTACAAATTTCACAAAATAATTCTTCTAATTACAATAGAACAAACAAAATTACTACCTATAAAGATAAGAAAATGTTATTCTACCGGATTAATAATAGAGAATTATTTTCATTTTTTCATTACTAAGCTTACTTATCAAATTAATGTAATTTTATGATTATAGTACTTATTTACAATATAAATAAGAAATAAACTATAATAAAATTGAATAATTCAAAAATTTGAAAAATATTTATCAGCTAAATTATGTAAAAAGTAGTCAATTTCAAAATTTTTGAGGTGGCCGAAAAAAGTGGCATTTTACTTGCGGTTACTAAAATATGCGTGAAATGCAGAAAGGCAGTTTTAGGCAGCTGGTTTTTTATGAATCACTAGACAATTAGCCCAAGTTATTATTTCCATTAAATTTCGTTGCGGAACACTGTGGAACATTTAAACTTTTTCATGTTTGAAAGTAAAAAAATGAAAAAAATATCTAAAATTTTTTATCAAAAATGACAATGAATTTATTAATTTTTATGTGCTCCATATAAATTTTGTAATACATGCAAATAAAGTACACACTATCATAGTGTGAATCCATTTCAAATCATTAAAATCGGATAATATTATAAAATGTAGTACGCGTTCAGAGAAACTGTTGTTTTGCTGTTTTTGTTCGCTCTATGTGATATCCCTTCAAGCATCATTTTCGAAATAATGCTGCTTGTAAGGGTAAAGCAAAAATCTTTTTATAAATACAGATCATGACTCTCCAAACATTATTCTATCCAACTGTACAGTCAAAATTCCCTAAATCGTAACTTCATTTTTCGACTTTTGGCCAGCTTTTTGGGTTTTTGCCCGACTGTGCGTTGGAGGCCACCGTAATACTTACCCATCATTTATATGCATATGAAAATAAAACATGTGAAAACTATTTATACAATGTATTTCAATTCCAAAACTAAATTTAAATGTTGTTAATACACATAGTAATACTCTATTAATGAATTGCTGATGCACCAATTTCAACAAATTATATAAAACGCCAAACTAGTCAAGAAGTACCAAACTGCGTAAAAGAAACATCCTTATAACTCCAAAAATAATAATCATATTAACTAACAGTTTATTGCGTCGGATTAAGCGTCTCATTTCCAATTAAAATATATCTTTGAATTGAAATTTGAATGAAACACAGGGTCATTAAAATTCGAAGAATGTAGAAAACAGGATTACAGATATCTCGGCAACTAATAATTCGATCAACTTCGTTCTTTATGTAAAATTTGTGTTATTTTATTGCCTTTTACGATCACTCCTTAAAATAAAAAAATTCGAAAATTTTTATATACCTTTCATCAGAGCTAATTTTTCGAGAGTCCGAAAAAAATAGTTCCGGATAATCGAGGTTACTGATATTAAATAGGCTTCGTCCCATTCTTACATACTAAGTACATACAAAATTTCAAGTCACTATCTCAATTCGTTCGGGAGATAGAGCGTTTACAGACAGACAGACTGACAGACAGACAGACAGACGGACGGCAAAAATTTTTTCTAAAAATATGTTTTTCGAAATCTTCAGTGTCGAAAACGTGTAAATCCGTCAAAAATTTTTTTTCGATTTTCAAAACGATTGCAATACTTACCCTATACTACGTATGATGGGTAAGTAAAATGAGCTCTATGACCCACTCCCTTCTCTTATTATGTCATTTTATAAAATCATTTTATAATTCCCTTTTTTTAATCCATGCACAACTGGATTATTCATAGGGGGTTGCCATTTTATTGTTTTGCTTAAACAGTCCATTTTAGAAATTATTTAGTTTATTTAGAGCGGAATAAAGGCAATAGATGGCAGCAGCAAAACTTCAATAAAATAACTTTACAAACATACCAGGTGCCAAATGATATCAAGTATGATTTTAAAAATATTATTGTAACTATTTTCTTGTGTCTTAATGCACTGTAAAATTAACACCTAATCTATTTTCATAATTTACAGAAATCCCTAAATTATATTTTATAACTTTTTTTTTTTAAAATTTACCTATCAGGTTTCAAACACGCTCTGCAACATTTAAAACTCTTTAAAATTATTGTATCTTATACATTTGCCTTTTGCATTTGTAGTATCTAAGAATAGCTGAAACAATATTGAATATATTGTGATGCATTATGCAAACAGGAAGGCTGAAAAAATATAGGGGAGGATCATATTTTCTCTCTCTGTGTGATCAGAAGCGGATTAACTACCTCCCGGGCCTCTAGGCTAGATTTTTGTGGACCTCTCCCCCCCCCCCCCCTCCCGACTCCCGTTTAAAGCAATACATTTTTGTATTTTCTGGCACAAAAAAAGAAACCTTTAAAAAAGTACCTTTAGTGCAGGAAAACATTGAAATTTCATAAAATTCAAAATGCCGTAATTCGATGAGTTTTGGTCATTAAAAAAGGAGAAATTTTCTAATTCCTTTCTTATACGTCGAACAATATTTTTCTAAATATTGTTCTTTGCAGTTTTCTCGCTCGCATTTTAATAGTTTTGAATGAAATTTCTTTTCATAGGATAGTTTAGGATGACCTATAATTGGACTAGTTTTTACCTTTTCGATTTCTGTTACAGTTTTTTTTTTTTTTTTTTTGGTTTAGTTGAAAATATTATTGTTATTGTTATTTTTAAAATGCCTCTACTTTCTAAAACGGTTTCGAAAGTAAAAGTATCTTCAATAAAAAAAAAAAAAAAAAAAAAAAAAAAAAAAAAAAAGTGAAACAAAATAGAAAAAAATATATAAATAAACTAATTTTCTAGAACTGATATGAAGAAAAAGCCTTAAAGAATGTCGTAGCACTGGGCCCCCTTTTACTTCCGGGCCCCTAGGCTTCAGCCTACTCAGCCTAATGGGTAATCCGCTTTTGTGTGGGATGCAGAAAGATAAATCAGTGCATATTCACACTGTAGTTACTATATTTCTCATTAAACTGTTTGCAATAATTTCATTTTATGCTGAGAAAAGAATTTATGAAAAATTCGAGTGTGTAAAATTAAGCATCATTTTAGCTTCATATGTGCAAATAGCATGAGCAAGTGATGAAACACTTGTTGAAATACTTATTTTAGGAAGAATTTAGCATTTCTGCAAAACTGTGAAAGGGGCTCAAAACTAAATTAGGTTTTTGAACAGAATTTCATTTGGATTTTCGGAACAGAAATTTATTTAGAGAACTTGGAATCTTTTATAGGGGAGGGGGGGCTCAAAATGTTTTAGGGGTCTGAGCCGCTCTGCTCCCCCTTAGTTACAGCCCTGGCCACTGGTGGAGATATATTAGGCAAGAAGGAAGTATTAGGACTTTATGGCATGTAATATTCTTAGTTCAGAATAAAGGCAGTAGATGGCAGCACGAAAAATTTAATCCACTCATAAATTCAACCGTCCGGTAAGATATACGAATTTTGTCTTTTGAAATATGTTAATCATTGACATAGGTGTTACTGCAGGTCCCTAGCTAAGAAGGTGCTATGGGCGTTCCCCCCCCCCCGCCTTTCCCCCTAAAATCTTTTGTGCCTCCCCTGGAAAAGATTCCAAGATCACTAAATGAATTTCTGTCTGGAAAATTCGGCTATCATGTAGTATTCGCCCGGAATCCGCCATTTTGTTTCTTTTGCCGATTTTGAATTTCTATATTTCTATTTATTCATTTATTTTTGTTTTTATTATTATTTTTTTTAATATATAAACTCTGAAAATTTTTTACTGTAATTTCGGAATGTATATATATATTTAAAAATGAATATTTGGCTTATTTAACTGTTTTAAAATTTATGTATTTACCATTTGCTAATTATAAATTCCTTCTCTGCCTTCCGCTATTTTTTTTTTTCTTTTTTTACAAATGTTCGGAATGCTGATTTTCAGTTTAAAAATTTGCTGTTGTTTACATTTAATTTCTGAATTGTTCAGAAATTAAGTATAAAGTAGTCACAAGTGATCAACCAAGAAACAAAATGGCGGATTCCGGGCGAATACTACATCTGTTCCGAAAATTCAAATGGAATTCTGTTCAAAAATCTAATTTAGTTTTTTAATTGTAATCCTTTCACAGTTTTGCAGAATTACTAAATTGTTACCAAATTAAGTGTTTCAACACTCTCTCATCCCATTTGCACATAGGAAGTTAACAGGCTTTGTAACCCCTTAACTGGTTAATATTTTTCCGTTCAAATTGATAATGCAAATCCGTTCAATTGATTCCGTTATAAATTGAAAATAGCGGACTCACACCACTATTATTTAAATAAAATATTCTTAAAATTTAGTCTAAACATTTCCGCCTTTCAATAGTTTGAAAATTTTTTTTAAAGATAATAGTGGTGTCAAAAAGCTTTAAATGATGAATTAAGCAAATTCATCTTGCCCGAATGAGGCAAACCAGTTAACAAGTTAATTTTGCTTGCACCAGTTTTGCACTGAAAATTTTCATCTTTTCTTAGCATGAAATGTAGTTATTACAATCTATACATATAATAAAACAGTAGGACCCGGTGTGTCTGTACATTGAAGATAATTGACAAAAATGGAGTCAGGGCGATAAAAGAAAACCAATGAAACACAAAAAAAAAAAAATTGAATTTTTTGTCTGTCTGTCTGTCTGTCTGTCTGTCTGTCTGTTTGTTCGAGGTTATCTTCGTAACTACTGAATGGATTTTTATGCGGTTTTCACTAATGAAGAATGCACACTCCCGGGCAGTGTATAGGCTTTGTTTCATCAAAATCGGACAACAGACAAAAAAGTAACAAAAAGAAACAAAAGAAACTATTAGGTGCGCTGCTCACGTTTTTTAGTACATAACGTTTTTTAGTACATATAAAATCCAATAGATGTCACTGTGTGATTTTAAAACGCGCTATCGTTATGTTTTCGCCAGTCTACTTAAGTATGAGAAAGTTTCAAGCTGGCTGTCGTTCCATGTGGTTTAGTCGGTAGAACGTCAGTGCGCCATACTGATGGCCCGGGTTCGATTCCCAGCATGGAATTTTTTTTCACTATGTTGGCATTAACGCCTATAAGCAATTAAAAGAATTTGAAATATTGTATTCAAGGCGAATTTTCTCTCTGGGAAAATTTCCTTGCATTAATATGTCAGTGTAATTTTTTTTTTCGAAACTTTGTTTTTCTTAAAAAATTACAGTAAATATTTGATATTTCCCAACGTTTTTTGAATGATCGACTTGCTTTTTTTTTTTTTAATGTATGTCTGAACCTTATCTAACTACTTCTTCAAGATTTCTTTAGATAAACCGACCAGCGTAGCGGGCGAAGGCCGCTAGTAGTTTAATAAGAAACACAGTACCTACAATGTAAGAACCTAATCGCGGCCATCGGCCTAACCGTTCGGAGTTTTCCGTGGTTTTCCTCCAACCTTGGTGGTGTGTATAATGTATTTTTGACGTCTGATTATCTACACTAGGGATATGGGACCAAGGGAAGAGTGCCCTTCGTGGGGGTCTTTCTAAGGGAACCTAACCCGTATTTACGCAAGGTTCGAAGAAAACCACGAAAACTCCGAACGGTTAGGCCGACAGCCGCGATTGGGTTCGAACCCAGCACCTGCTGTCTACCAGTTGAGAGGTCCGAACCGCTCGGCCACTGGTGGGGCTCCTCCAACCTTGGACTTCCTTACGTAAATATGAGTTAGGTTCCCTTAGAAAGACCCCTACGGAGGATATAACACCCCTTTTGGGCGTATATCCCACGTGTAGATAATTGGCCGCCATAAAATAAACCAAACCTACAATGTGAATATGTACTAACTTATTTTTCTGGGTAAGAGAGAGAAAATGTGAGCCCCCCTCTACTTTCTCATGAGACCCCCCCCCCCCCCACCGCTATTGTTCACTTCTACCTACGGCCCTGTCCTGTGTTACTGTGACATATATTTAAAAATTAACACGTAATCTATTTTTTTAACATACAGAAATCACTACATTATTATTATTATATTTTTTTACAATTCGAGAACAATTTTTAAATTTGAATTTTATATTTAAGATTCCATAACTCGAAACATGCGGCAGTATTTTCTCACTGTAGCAGTGACAGCAATTTACAGTTACTCTTATAAAATACGTAACGCAATACAATACAGTAATAGGTACAGAGCACCTATGATTCAGGAATTTTATGCAAAATTAATTAGCAAAAGAAAAAAAAAGTAATTAAAAAAATATACAAAAATTTTAGACTTATAAGTAAATACTATATTTAAAAAAAGAATAATAATAAACATCATTTTTATCTCACAGGCTATCATAGCCTGAGAGCTTATGTACCCGTCCGTTCTGTATGTACGTTCGTACGTTCGTGCGTAACGCGATAACTCATGATAAAAATATCGGATTCACTTGAAATTTTGTATATAGGTATATCCTGATAAGGCGCTTCCCTGATTAGTTTTTGGAGTTCATATGATATGTATAAGAGGGGGAACGGGGGGCTCATGCCCCTCCCCTCAATTGATATAAACGGGATTTTCATGCAGAATTAACAGTTTTCGTTCAAAATTTAGATATAGGATCATTCTGATAAGGAGAGTCCGTGGCTGTTAATAGGTGTTCATTGAATAAGTATAAACAGGTGAGAACGGGGGTTCTAATGCCTCTCCCCTTAACTTGTATAAATGGATTTTTCAAGCAGAATTGTCAGATTTCGTTCAAATCTCTGAATAGTTTTGGAAGTTTAATGGTTAAGTATAAAAGAGGGGAATAACTCCTCTTAAATTATATAAATGCTAAATGGGTTTTTATGAAGAATTATCCGATTTGCTCTGAATTTTGGATACAGGTTTTTTACATGATAAAGCATGTCCTTGATAGTTTAGAAGGTTCAATGATTAAGTATAAAAAAGGAGGAAGGGGAGAGCTGTTTCCCCTTCTTAATTTTTTTTTCGAACGGAAGTAACGAAAATACAAGGCATCACTGTACAATTAATATGCGTATCCTGTGAGCTCAATGCCATCAGTTTTACTGGGCAATATTCTTTTTATTATATTTAAGATTTATATATATGATGATCAAAACGTGGCTTACGTAATAATACAGTCCTATATTATGTACAGCATGGATGGATTAAACCTGAACCAATAATAAAAGAATTTTAAATAAAATTTCAATGTTACAAGTTCTGTACTGCAAATTTTTAAACTTCTAAACATAAAAAATTTTTAAATTTTTTACACCGTCGTATATGGAAAAAATGTACTTTTAAATGCAATTTGTTTGAAAGCTGTATCTGAATTTTTCTAAGTTATTTTTTTTTTTTTTTTTTTTTTTTTTTTCAGTTTCAAAAAATAAAAATTTTGTCATTGTAGCAACAGAAGTATTACTTTTCTGGATGTTAAACAGGGACCAATCATAAAAAGAATAAAATCCGGACATCACAAGGAGTCAGATATATCTTAGATATCTCTAGATCTAAAACATAAGTTCCCAACGGGGGCGGTACCGCCCCCAGTGGGCGCTGGAGCCTTTCAAGGGGGCGGTAGCGAATCTAGAGATAAATGGGAAGGGCATTAGGAGAGTCAAGTGGGGCGGTGAAGGCATACCTACCTATTTAGGAAATAATATTGAGAAAATAGATGATTGTCCAGTCCGTAACAAAAACTTTAACTGCATCTTTAAAGGGAAATCTATACAGGCGAGCGTACATTTGAGGGGGGGGGGGATTGAATTTATTTTTCTATTCTCAAAAAATCGCCGTGAACACGAAGGATGGCTAAAATCGCAGAGAACAAAAGTTTTTTATATTAAGCTATAAACGTTGTTGAAATTCTGTCATGAATGCCAAAATATCAATGATTCACATTAAAACTCATTATGAATTAAAAAATTGCGAAGTACAAAATTCGCGATAGTTGGCTGAATAAAATAATTCTGTTAACATTTTAAACAGAATTCTGTTAATCGTTAGATATGTGCTTAATTTGTTAACAAGTTTTTTTTTTTTTTTTTTTTTTTTTTTTCTTTTGAAATGAAACCATTTAATTGAAACATCCTAGGCTAAGAGCACTTGAATAAATCCGTACTGATAAAAAAGACAAAGATTATTTTCTAAATTATCTTATTTTTCAAAGAATGTAAAAGAAAATATTAAAACAGTCAACTACGTATATCAAAGCTTTTTCGGTCGTCTTGTAAAGAAGAAGATGACACATTACGAGCCTCATATTATGTTGTTAATCGCAAAAGTATGATAACCGCACCACAATCGGCGAGAAATTAATCTTGCTGGTAGTCAGAGAGATAATAAAAATTGTCCTTTATCATAAGAAACCGTCGGATAGCATCAGAAAAAATTCTCAGTAATAATTCGGTACAAAGAGGAATAGATGGCTAAAGGCATTGAAATATCATTATGTTATTACTTAAAGACCTGCAAATTTTCCATTTAACTCGATGCATTAGCGGTACCACATAACAAAAACTCATAAAAAAAAGAAAACAAATGTCAAGAGCTTTATTTGCTAAAAATTTGGAAAATGATACAAAGAGATAATCGATATTTAATACCACGAAGTTAGTCCAAGAGAAATAAATTCTGTTACATAGTATTTTCTCACTTGTTGTTGCTCCAGCAACGACGGGGCACCAGAAGAGTTTCATTAATGCATTTCAAACAAGCAGTACTAAATGTGCTCTTTGTGCATTCTGTTACACATCATCAGCATTTGGTTTCAAATATTTGGAATGAACACCCGTATTCGTGCTTCATTACGTTATTAGAGCAGTCAATCTATATAATAAAGGCCAAACGTATCTGTGCGTAACGCATACGTCATTTTGTGAATGGCAACATTTTCGCATGCAATTTGATTTTTCCAATTTTCGGTACTACAAATTTTATACTTCTAAATATCGCTCATTTTCAATTTTTACACCGTCGTATTGAGAAAAAAATGCACTTTACATGCAATTTGTTTGAAAGTTGTATCTCAATTTATGTATGAGTTATTAATTTTTTTATAGTTTTTAGTACGAATTTTTTAATTGTGGCAACAGAAATACGCCATTTTCTCTTAAAAATGATAAGAACTGAAATAAAAATACCATGTTAAAAGAAATCGCCTGATATAAAATCCGATGAATTTTGGTTTTATTGCGTTTTTATTCATCAATTAAATGGTTGATTTTTTAGTTTATTGCAAACTTAATTTACAAAGGATACAGCACTTTCTCTTTACAAAAATGTATTTTAAATAATATTCGAGTGACTTCAACGCATTTACTCAGTTCGTATCAGAAAGCTGAACGAGAGCAATTTTGTTTATTCGTGTGTATGGTAATGATATTTTCCAAATTTTGAAAAAAAAAAAAAATACAAATGAACGATTTCTGATAAAACATGGAGCTATTATAAATAAAGAAGTAAAGATTTGTGAATCATCAGATATCGGATTTGTTGTGCTGAGTGTCTTGAATGTTGTTTTTGCTGCGTTTGTGTAGTATTCCGTTCTAATGACGTCATATGCATACTTTTCTATAAATGTTGTTTAAGACTGGATCTGTAAAAATGGAACACTTTTAGCGGATGTAACTAACGTTTTTTTTTTAAATAAAAGAAAGCAAGTGATTTTAAAATGATCAAATTAAAATACTATGAGAAGTGGGTATGTAAATTTTGAGACGATAAAAATTATGATGGATTTAGATTTCACAAGGGAATTCAATGATCAGGTCAATTAGAAATCATCTTTTTTTTTAATTCGCTTTATACCAAACATAAGAGCTTCAATTGATAATTTTATCATAATAACTGACCTTTGTTATTTTTTACTGATTAATTATGCGATTAAAGTTTAATTTTAATAATTTGGACGACTGAGTTTTTTACAAATAGTTTTTTGTTTGTTTGTTTTGTTTTTGTTTTGTTTAGCTTAAACTAATATTTGTTTGAGAGTTAGATTGACTAATCTAAGATGCATGTTTTATTGCAGCTAATTTTGTGGGTTTATTATAAATCAATGAAACAATTCTCCCCTAAACATTTTCTTTCGTCGAAATTCGACGGGTTCCACCTCGTAAGAATAGAAGCAAATCATTGACTGACAGGATATTAAACAACCTTTATAATGAAAATCATTTTACAACAATGTGAATTGTTGAAAACAATTGTCTTGACGTTGTTATGCAGTTTAGTTGTCATTATCAATTTGCGTTGCACTTGCAAATGTTTATATTCAAACGTTGGTTCATAGAGAAGTTCATTGTCTCTGAAAAGGTATTTGTCTGAATCGTTTTTCGATATATTTGATTCAGTAACTTAACTGAAAACAGAAATGTAAAACCATGCAAAAACCTTATTATGTAAAAAATGACATTGATTATTTGACAGACATGCTTAGAATCTTTAATTAAATCAATTTAAATATTCTAAATATTTATAATAAGACACAAGATGAGTGCAAGATAATGAGTTGAATTTATTTAAAACAAAAAACTTCATAGCTGCTTCTACACTGTTAAAAATCTGCTGCATTTTGCTGCAACGCCCTCCACCACTTGTATATAATATCTCTATTCCAACCAATGAGAAAGCGCCATTTCACGGCCAAGTAACCGTTTTCTATACAAGCAGGGGAGTGCGTTGCAGCAAAATGAAGCAGATTTTTAACAGTGTATGGATAAACTTCTTTTGTTCAAACAAAATCTAAGTAGAGGACATCAGAGCCACTTTGCCACATTATTCGCAGTCTGCGAAAACAGGAATATGTACTTACTGTCAACACTTGTATATTCTTCATGAAGTTTTCCCAGAACGATTCCAAGATTTTTATACATGAATATACCAAGTTTGTTTTTACATCTTTCCGTAAGTGATACAGCAGTATCACCATATTTGGAGAATAAAATAGTGGAACTCACAGCAAACGAGAATTAAAAGTAAAATTCAGAAATGGATACCAAGGGCGTGTTCAGCGAACTTACCAAAGTGACCAATATAACCGATAACTTACCGGAGTGGTATGTAACCGGTAGCTAACCAATTACAAATTCTCTGGACGCACTGGTTAGTTTTGTCACGTAGCGCCATCTGTAGAAATTGTAGATTGCCAATTTGATTTAAACAAACTTTCATGTTACCAATCACGGACCCAACTAACCGGGACTTTTCCTCGGTTAGTTCGGTTCCTTACCGGTCCCATTGGTAACTACCTCTGAACGACATCGGTTGCGTACCGGTTAGCAGACTGAACGCTTTGGTAACTAACCAATCTTACCGGTGACATTGCTGAACACGCCCCATGAGTTATAACTTTAAAAGCCAATACAGATCTCTAACCTGGATTGTGAGCGAGAGTACATAAAATTTTAATTTCTTCTTCTTCATCAGAATTGGCTGAGAGTGGTTTCCGTGCAGTAGCCGATTTTTTGTCCAAGAAAAGGGACAGACATTTTTGAACCGGGCAATTTGTGACTGATGTTAAAGAAATTAAAATCCAACATGAACAAATTGTTAAAACTTTATCAGCCTCAACCATTTCGTTATTTAAAAAAAATTCTTACGGGTTTTGTACTTATTTTTCAATTTTATTAAACAATTTTTTTATTACATTTGATGATCGTTTTACTTAACTTCTAATTTATGATTTCTAATAGAAAGATAGACAAATAAACTGTAAATAATATGCAACAACATTTTAATATTATGTACAATTAACTATTATGGGAGAGGTGGCGTTGGCATTTTTTTTTTCTCTTATAAAGGGGGCGGTGGTCCAGAAAAGGTTGGGAATCTATGATCTAAAACAACAACCATTTTTCGAATGGCAAAAAAAGAAAAAAAAAAAAGATATGTTTTTGAGAAAGGAACCTATCTTTAAAACGTTTTAAAGGAAAGGAGTCACATACTTTATTCAAAATCATGTTTATAATGATAATACATGGTCGGATTCATAAGTAATGAAGTAAAATAGCAAATAATGCCTTTGTGCAAAAATGTTAAAAGATAGAAAACCAACGATTATAAATGCACAAATAATGTATGAAAAGGTATAAAACAGCTGTTTCGAATCTCCCATGGAGATTCTTCATCAGTGCTAAACTCAGCGAGCTAGAAAAAGCAAAACTGAGCAAATTGATATATCAATAACTCGAGCTTATCTGATGAAATGACTGTATTTCATCACGATCATAATAAAACAGAGCATTCATAGCATTTTTTATTTATTTACAGGGATACACAAAAGAAATCGGTTACAGAACTGTTTTTGCGTAAAAATTGCTTTTGAATACGTTTAAAAAAAATTATACGTTTTTAATTTAATTAGTTTTTTGAAAATTTTTCTTCTTTTTTATATAAATTCTTTACGTCATACACAGGGCTGCACAAAAATATTCGCATATCATTCTTCTTATTAGAGGAAATTGATGACGAGGATTTTTCTGAAATATTAGGTATCTCTTAAATGAACTAAATTTTGGAATGCATGTTGTTAATAGATACAACTCTTTATATCATATACAGGGCTTCTAAAAAAATTGGATAATTTTCCGACAGTAGATGAGAAAAGCTGAAATTCGTTTTTGACATGCGTTTTCCTTTCCATGTGACTTAATATTTTAATTTTTCAAACGGTGCAGTTCTTTTACATTATTCTGAATGCGTTGGAAAGTGCTTCATAATCTACGCTTGACGTATGATTTTTTTCTTTCTTGATATAGGTAAATTATTTTTATAACACTCCCATGAAAGTTTTACGCCATTTTTCGAAGCACGCGCATCATTCCCTGCTATTAATATTTCATGTTTTATGCCGCTAATGAATTTCCTTCCGGATACACAAATCTTAAAAGTTCACAGCCCGTTGTCCCTAACCGATGAAAGCAGTCGATAATAGCGAGGATAGCTCGGTGATAAATGATATATCAATAACTGGGGCTTATCTGATGAAATGATTCCCCGCTCATCAAGTATTCCTCGTGAGAGTGAGAAGTTCGACACCTTTGTTAACATCTGTCGAAGCATACATTAATAAAAAGAATACTGCCCAGTTAAACTGATGGCACTGAGCTCACAGGCTACGCATACTAATTGTACATTACAGCGTTATATTTTCAAGGGTTAATTCCGTTCGAAAAAGAAATTAAGAAGGGGAAACAGCTCTCCCCTTTCCCCTTTTTTATACTTAATCATTGAACCTCCTAAACTATCAAGAACATGCTTTATCATATATAAAATCTATATCCTAAATTCAGAGCAAATCGGATAATTCTTAATAAAAACCCATTTAGCATTTGTATAATTTAAGAGGAGTTATCCCCTCTTTTATACTTAACCATTAAATTTCCAAAACTATTCAGAGATTTGAACGAAATCTGACAATTCTGCTTGAAAAACCCATTTATATAAATTAAGGGGAGGGGCATTAGAACCCCCGTTCCCCCTGTTTATACTTATTCAATGAACACCTAATAACAGTCACGGAATCGCCTCATCAGAATGATCCTATATCTAAATTTTGAACGAAAACATAATTCTGCATGAAAAACCCACTTATTTCTATTAAGGGGAGGGGCATGAACCCCCCGTTTCCCCTTTTATACATATCGAATGAACTCCAAAAACTAATCAGGGAAGCACCATGTCAGGATATACCTATATACAAAATTTCAAGTGGATTGGATATTTTTATCATGAGTTATCGCGTTACGTACGAACATATATAGAGAACTGGCGGGCACATAAGCTCTCAGGCTATGATAGCCTGTGAGCTAGAAAGTACTCCACAGTATTGCCACAAGCATGAGTTATTACATTTTTTAAGGATCGATTGAAATAGGTTTTAAAGACTGAAACCGAATTTCGGTAATATTCTTATTTTCGTTTTTATTAGAAAACGCAAATGAAAAATTCCGAACAATATTTTTAAGTGCACTGTAAAAAATCTCGTGTTAGTTTGAACCGAATTTTGGTGCTTAATAGCTGCCACTGTAAGAAGGTGAAACATTGAACCGATATTTAGAGCTCCAGTGGAAGCATAGTTCCAATAGTTGGAACGAGGTTGAAATATTAATACCCAAATGTTGGTACGAGATTTCACCATATTATGGTGGCAGCTATTGAACACCAAAATTTGGTTCAAAGTGGAGAAAAAATTTTAACAGCGGAGATTGCTGAGGTTTACTACAAGTTGCTGAAAACAGAAACAGATCAACAGAACCTACTCTCTTAAAAAGTCAGCCACAAAATAGCTCAAGTTGAGCTGAAATGCACTCATCTCAATGTTGAAAGGCAGCTTCTCAAAAAAGAGTTGAAATAACTCGAGTTTTAACCAATTTAAATGAAGTTGAGCTATTTAAATAAGCAATTTAGATCAAGAAGATCTAATCGTTTGAAAAACAACTCTTTTATGATCGAAAAAATTACAGCTCTTTCATGAGAAGCCAAATCAACTCTTTCGTTTTAAGAGTGTGAAAACAGAGAGTATTCACAGGAACACATAAAAGATTTCGGTTGCTGTATTGCATCCAAACTATTTTATACTATTACATCAAGATCTGAATATTTTTAAAACATCATTATAGTACGAACGATATCCCCCATTTGCTACGCTTGACGTGCAGATTCCGACTTGTTTATAGATAAATTATTTTTATAGGACTTCCATGAAAGTTTTATGCCATTTTTCGAAGCACGCGCATCATTCCCTGATGTTAATATGTCATGTTTTCCGCCGCCAACGAATTCTCTTCCGGATACACAAATCTTAAAAGTAGGCAGCCCGTTGTGTATAACCGATGAAAGCAGTTGATAATAGCGAGGATAGGTCGGTGATAAATGATATATCAATAACTCGGGCTTACCTGATGAAATGATTCCCCGCTCATCAGGTATTCCTCGTGAGAGTGAGAAGTTCGACACCTTTGTTAACATCTGTCGAAGCATGTATTAAAAGGTACTCAAGAGTTAAACGCAGAATTGCCGCAGGCGTCTATTATTTTATTATTATTATTATTTCTTTATTTTTTAGGATCGATCGAAACAGGTTTTAAAGACTGAAACCGAATTTCGGCAATTCTCTTATTTTCGTTTTCAGAAGGAAATGAAAACGAAAATTTCTATTCATTTAAATTACTATAGTTAAATTTTCAGTATTTTAACCTTCCTACCGTATTTTAACCGTGAGAGTGTGAAGTTCGACACCTTTGTTAACATCTGTCGAAGCATATATTAAAAGGTACTCAAGAGTTAAACACAGAATTGCCGCAGGCGTCTATTATTTTATTATTATTATTATTTCTTTATTTTTTAGGACCGATCGAAACAGGTTTTAAAGACTGAAACCGAATTTCGGCAATTCTCTTATTTTCGTTTTCAGAAGGAAATGAAAACGAAAATTTCTATTCATTTAAATTACTATAGTTAAATTTTCAGTATTTTAACCTTCCTACCGTATTTTAACCGTGAGAGTGAGAAGTTCGACACCTTTGTTAACATCTGTCGAAGCATGTATTAAAAGGTACTCAAGAGTTAAACACAGAATTGCCGCAGGCGTCTATTATTTTATTATTATTATTATTTCTTTATTTTTTAGGACCGATCGAAACAGGTTTTAAAGACTGAAACCGAATTTCGGCAATTCTCTTATTTTCGTTTTCAGAAGGAAATGGAAACGAAAACTTCTATTCATTTAAATTACTAGTTAAATTTTCAGTATTTTAAGTATGCATTTAAATTTGCATTGTCGTTTAAGCAAGGAATGATTAATTTTCAATAACAATTTTCGTTTGTTAATTTTATGATAAAGTGTTTATGAAGGCGATATTAAACGAAACCCTCTGTGCGATCTACGATCACACTTACCTACTTTTTTTCAATTTGTTCTAAGATAGCCTAATTTTTTACAATTACTTATAAAATAGAATCGAAAATCCAGACAGATACTATTAGAAAAAAGTGCATTCTAAAATTCTTCTAAATATGAAAATGTTTCAAATTTTATTTTAGCAGTATAAATACAAATTCAAAACAGCAATCTTAGATTCACCGTTTTGAAAATAAAGTCGAGTCTCAATATAACGAAATCCAAAGTTCCAGTAAAAAATTCGTTATATGGAGAAATTCGATGTATAGAGAATGATGTTAAAAATCATGTTTAATGTGAGAAATTTGAACAAATATTATTTTTGGTCTTTTGAATTAAGAATTTGAAATGTTTAAAAAGTAAATATAACCTAACATTTTATTTCTTAATTATTTAAGTTATTTCAAAAAAGAGAACAGACATTTATTTGAAAGCTTAATGAAAATCAAATAAGGATGACTTGCATTAATTTAAAACGAAGAATTTTTTGTTGCTTTGATTTTAAAATTGTAACGCTCTCAAAAAAATGCTTAAATTTTTGCAAGGAATGAAAAATTTTAACATTTTCCTCCATTTGAAGACTTCTTTTATTTGCCTCTCATTGATTCCTCTCTTACGCGTTTATCAATTGACTCTGTTTTGAGAAGGATGTGGAAAGATGTGTGGGAGGTGGGATGAATTCGTTGGATTTAAAGAACAAAGAGAGAAGTAATAATAATAATAATAATAAAACTTAGCACTGACAATAAATCAAAAATAAGTGATGGAAAATTGATTCCATATGATTTCGAAGCTTTTTAAAACTGAATAAATTAAGATCAATTTATGAAAAAATTCGTTATATGGAGATTGATATTTCGCTATATAGAGACTGTTTTTAATGTAATCATGCGAAAAGGGGACCGTTCCTACTAAAAATTCGCTATATAGAGAAATTCGATGTATGGAGTTTCGTTATAGGAGACTCGACTATATACACTAAACATTGCTATGAGACTTCGATTGTAATAGATAGAATTGATTCACAGACCAATGATACTTTGCATAAAACTAATAAATAACGTGGTAAATGGCTAATTTCTACAAAACTTTTCTCCATTTGGCGCTTAAAAGGAGCAATTTTGTTCGCATTTTTATCAACAAGACACCGGCGCATAGCTAATAATGAACTGTAAAAGAGAAATAGGTATATCGAATAAACCTTTCTGTAACAGCTGTAACTATTCCATTTTTCTTTTTTGGGTGAAAAAAGTCCGGGCCAGTATTTGAACCAGGGATGTATTGGCCGAAGCCGCCAATGCTCTTCCAACTGAGCCATCCCGGACACGAACACTGGAGGACTATTTCACCCAATTAACCTCAACGATCACTTAATCTGGTCTGATACTCTGGATCAGCTCAACAGAGTAAATCGAAGGTCAATTTTTCCATTTTTCTTTTTTCACCCAAAAAAGAAAAATGGAATATTTACATCTGTTATAATTAAATTACCAATTTGAATAATCGTATAACATATGATAAATTCAGCTCATCAGTGTATACTAGATGTTAAATTTTTAATTAAAATTCATGTACTACTTACAACTAAAGTAGAATTGATTTCCTAGAGTTTCGAACAATAAAACTTGTTCATCATCAGGGAAACATTAGAAAATAAAAACTAACACGTTACACAGTTCACATAATACAATACTAAAAGCAAAAACCCGCCTTTCTTCTGAAGGAGTTTTGCTTTTAGTATTGTATTATGTGAACTGTGTAACGTGTTAGTTTTTATCTTCTAATGTTTCCCTGATGATGAACAAGTTTTATTGTTCGAAACTGTAGGAAATCAATTCTACTTTAGTTGTAAGTACTACATGAATTTTAATTAAAAATTTAACATCTAGATACACTGATGAGCTGAATTTATTATATGTTATATTATCAAACAGTGTAATTGGTCCTCCTATATTGAATAATCGTGTTTAAAATTAAACAAACCTTTCTGTATATTTCGCTGTTTTTAAACTAAATTGGTGTTGACTCAATGTCTTACCAAAAACAGAGTAATGTAAATGGCACGCTGCGATTAAGCATGAAAAGCAACATCAATCGATAGATAAGATGGATAAAAATCTAGACTGTACTGGTACACACATACAAAGACCAGAAATTGAGCACTCCCAATTTGGCGAATCTGATTATACGTTTACTCTCCAAAAGAAGCTTTTTGTCGCGATTTGCAACAATGGCGAGTGGCACAGGGAAACCTACCTGTGACCCAAACTAGCTCTCCGTGTCTCAAACCAAAACATACTATATAAAATAAAATTTAATTAATTTAAGATCGACACAAATTTATTTTCTAATAATACGAATTTCATCTAATTAAAAAATATTTTGGGTACACATACCTTGATTTATCTTTCATAATGATTTCAATAAATGATCATCTCTTATACTACAGCTTTAGCAAACAAGATTCCAGACACTTGTGTGGTTTCAAAGTAAAATATTAGAGGCACTTGTCAAACACTTTTTCATACTTAAAAACATATTAATCTTTTTTGTTGCTCACCAAAACATTTTTTAATACTTGTTAAATATGTGTTCACCGATACTGGGTTTATTTCACCACAGTTACATGTGTCTCATGTTACGTCACAGGTTTGTATGTTCATGTGGATGTTTCCATCTTGTTTGTAGCCTTACCAACAAAATGACTGAGAATGCCAAATTGAGCATCGTCCTCGTAGCTTAAGGCCCCTGTCCTCGCTCGAGGAAACGCTAGCGAGCTAATGCTATTCCTATGGGGAAGCATTTTTCTAATAACTCTTTCGCATTTTAACATTTTTGAATAATTTTTTTTGCAATGGATAGCTGAGGTGCATGGCGACAGCGCACCTTTTTCACTTTTTCGATTTTGGTTGCAGATATTTTTTACAAAGTTAGTTTCACTTTTAAAACCAGTTTCGAAACCGAAAGTGCTTTAAAAAATATATCTGCATCCAAAATCGAAAAAATAAAAAAGGTGCGCTGTCGGCATGCACATCAGCTATCCAATGCAAAACAAAAATTATTCAAAAATGTCAAAATGCGAAAGAGTTATTAGAAAAATGCTTCCCCATAAGAATAGCATTAGCTCGCTAGCGTTTCCTCGAGCGAGGTCAGGGGCCTTAAGAGGCTACTTCACTCAAATGAAAAGACCCGTTCGCTAATGCTAATTCTATGGGAGAAATTTATAAAGATATCTCGGTTGCATTTTAATATTTTTAGATGATTCTTTTTGCATCGGATAACTCAGATTGAACTGAATGGAGGTCGTTTTTTAGTTTTTCGATTTTGGTTGCAGATATTTTTTATGGGGTTGCTTTCGCTTTCCAAACCGGTTCCGAAAATGAAAGCGTCCTCTTAAAAAATAACTGTAAACAAAATGAAAAAAAGTAACTAACGACATGCATACAGATCGATCTCAGATATCCAAAGCCAAAAAATCATTTAAAAATATTGAAATGCAACCGAGATATCTGTATAAATTTCTTCCATAGGATTAGCATTAGTGAATGGGTCTTTTCATTTGAGTGAAGTAGCCCCTTAAATGGTCGAGCACTTGGTCCGCTATTCCAAGGGTTCCAGGTTCGATGCCCGGCTTGGACATTTTTGACACGATTGGCTCTATGCTTAACTAGCAGTGTAATATTCATTTACTAAGTATTTAATAATTTCAAGCGTATTTTAGCTGCTGATAATTAATTGAAAAATTAATTATAATAAAATAGTTTAATATAATTCAAACATCATACATCGTTTCCGCCTATACCATTATGTAATGGAATAATTTTGTGCGGCCCTGTAAATTAATAACAAATATTCTTTGCCCAGATTATACAGAATGTATATTTTAGTACATAATCGTAGATGCATATCAGTTTTATTACGTTCAAAAGAGTGTAACATCATTAAAATGCACTTGTAACTATTTTTTCCCTTTGGCCGTAATATAAGGGAATAATTTTGATTGTCCTTGTAATTAAATTTCCTTTCGATTTTCATAAAATTTCAAATGTCTCGACGAAATTATGCAACAATTATATATTTTAAATTTCAAATGATTCAGTCGGGTATTTTTTGCTCTGTTACATGTGGACAGACGGACAATCTGAACGACGACTCTAGGTGCTATACGTATTTGCATAATTACGAACGCACTTTAAAAAAATAATCTGTTTTGACTAAATCCTTGATATTTAACCCCTTCGCGAGGGGAGAATTTTGCGAAATTTTTAATGTTTTGCACCGGTTTTAAAAAACAGATATTTGAATTTTATTACATCGAAAAAAAAAAAAAAATGCTCCAATTAAATAAGGCAAAATTTACCATAAAATTTTACTGGTAGGGATAAACAAGAATTCTTAAGCCTTTTTGCGTCACGTATACGCGTCGCTTATCCCAAAGTGGTTAAATACTATAAGAAATTACAGACGAAATACAATGAGTGTTTCAGTTTGTCATTTGTTCTAATTTTGATATATTGAATCGGACTTTCCCAATACCCCGTCAGATTAGTTTTCTTCAACACAAGAACCACGGAAAGCCCGTAAATTATTCCATTACTTAACATTGTCTGAGAAGCTACTCAGTACAAACTATGAATTCATCTCATACTCTTCAAAATTTTCAGTCTTCAATTATGATTTATGAAGATCATCATATAACCTGGCACATATTATCTAGAGTAAAGTAAGCTAATATTATTAATATAAAATTAATTTTCTTCTCAAAATTGAAAAAAAAGTCGGACATGAAAGAAAAATACTGGCTCCAACCAAATAACTTTGTGCAAGAAATGCCTGTGCCTGGGAGGATTACTTCGATTTCAAAGGGTTAACTCGCCGAAATTTTGACAAGCTTGTAGAACTGAAAAAAAAAAATTGTTTTGGTCAAATCTCTGATATTTAAATATTAGAATTTACAGACAAAATGTAATAAATATTTAAGTTTTTTCCTTTGTTCCAACTTTGTTATATTGAATCGGACTTTCCCAATACCCTTTCAGATTAGTTTTCTTCAACTCAAGGACGCCGGAAAGCCCGTAAATAATTCCATTACTTAACATTGTCTCAGAAGCTACTCAGTACAAATTATGAATTCATCTGATACTCTTCAAAAATTTCAGTCTTCAATAATGATTTATGAAGATTATCATATAACCTGGCACATATTATCCAGAGTAAAGGAAACTAATATTATTAGTATAAAATTAATTTTTCTTCTCAAATGTGAATATATATATATATATATATATATATATGGACACGAAAGTATTGCAAAAATACTGATTCCAACTAAATAACTTCGCGCAAGAAATGCCTGTGTCTGGAAGGATTACTGCGACTGCAAAGGGTTAACTCGTCGAAATTCTGATAAGCTTGTAGAATGGAAAAAAATAAATGATTTGTTTTGACCAAATCCCTGATATTTAAATATTATAAGAAATTACAGGCGAAACGTAATGAGACTTTAAGTTTTTCTTTTGTTCCAACTTTGATATATTGAATCGGACTTTCCCAATACCCGGTCACATTAGTTTTCTTCAACTCAAGGACCACGGAAAGCCCGTAAATAATTCCGCTACTTAACATTGTCTCAGAAGCTACTTAGCACAAATTATGAATTCATCTCATATTCTTCAAAATTTTCAGTCTTCAATTATGATTTATGAAGATCATCATATAACCTGGCACATATTAGTAACCAGATTAGGCACCAGAGTAAAGTAAGCTAACATTATTAACATAAAATTAATTTGCTTCTCAAGATTGAAAAATAAAATATTCGGACACAAAAATATTAAAAAAAAAAAAAAAAAAAACCATACATTGATACACTCCTTATAGCGCAGCAGCCATTCTCTATTACGAAGAAATGTGTTTATATTCAGACACAGAAAACCGTCATTATCGGTTCACTTTTCTCTTAACTTTTTCCGGTCACTTGTGGGACCATTTTCTGAACGTGAATGTGAATTCGCTGCAAGGAAGGGGCGGTGATATTAACAAAATTTTATTTTTACCTTTACACATACATACGTATTTATATACAAATATACATACAATAACTTGCAATACACTGTGTTTGTTAAACACATTTTACTTCATGTTTATTGATGTCAAATGTTGAATTTTGTAAACAGCATATTAAAGAATTTTTCAATGAGCAGAATATAACTAAAGTAAAATGGCTTTCACTAATCACATATCATTAGTTTTCCATAATATACCACCGAATTACGAAATAAACTACACTTATTTTCTTTGTACTTTATACTAATAACTAATACATAACGTATTTCGTCTTAGTTTGATACTATCTAAAATTCCTATTAAGCACCGCCCCTTCCTTGCAGCGAATTCACATTCACGTTCAGAAAATGGTCCCACAAGTGACCGGAAAAAGTTAAGAGAAAAGTGAGCGCGTATCGTGAGCGGAGCGTAACGTAACGTAACGTAACGCAGTTTCTTGAAGTGTCTCCCGGCAAACCAATTTACAAGACGTTGTCACGTCAAAAAAAAAAAAACTGGTTTTAACCAAATAATTTCGTGCAAGAAAAACCTGAGCCTGAGAGAATTACCGTAATTTCCGGCGTATAATCCGCGGTTCAAACAATTCTTTTCTGACCCAGAAATTTTATTTAGTGACTGAAGACGAATATTTACGGCGATCTAATAAGTTACATTTCTTTTTAAAAATTCTCTGGGTCGAAAAATGATTGTTTGATCCGCGGATTATATGCCGGAAATTACGGTACTTCAATTGCAAAGGGTTAGCTCTTCGAAATTCTGACAAACTTGTAGAATGGAAAAAATAAATAATTTGTTTTGACCAAATCCCTGATATTTAAACACTACAAGAATTTATAGACGAACTGTAATAATGTTTCAGTTTTTTCCTTTGTTCCAACTTCGATATACTGAATCGGATTTTCCCAATACCCCGTCAGATTAGTTTTCTTCAACTCAAGGACCACGGGAAGCCCGTAAATAATTCCACTACTTAACATTGTCTCAGAAGCTACTCAACACAAATTATGCATTCATCTCATACTCTTCAAAATTTTCAGTCTTCAATTATGATTTATGAAGATCATCATATAACCTGGCACATATTATCCAGGGTAAAGTAAGCTAACAAAAAATAAGTAGTTTATATATTGACAGATTGATTACCAGTTCCTGCCTTTCCTCGTCATTGGTGCCGAGAGTTCTGCACCTTACATGATGTGCGTTTGGGGCGTGGTTTTGGGTGTGTCATTTGTGATTGACAATTAGGATCCACCCACAAAATATGTAAAGTCAAGTTCAGGGTCATGATCAATCTCCACTAACTTTTATAAAGGAAAGAAAAATAAGAGTAATAAAACAGGTTACAATACCTCCAAGGGCATAAAATTGCAACGCTTATTAAACTCCTTCTTAACACATTAAACAAGGTTGGGACAATATTCTACCAGAAAATTTTTTATCATTTTTCTGTTTGAATACCAGTTAATTTGAACGGAAATATTGTCATCGATGTTCGTGGTAAAGTCAGACAAAAATGCTATTTTAATAAAACTGGCGTGAAATGCAAATTTTTCATTTTAATTTTTACATTAATGGCTTAAGGGTGTATTCGAAAAAACGCTTTTCCACCTTCAACAGCTCTTAATTTTACGATACAATTTCAAACATATTTTTAAAAGTAGAAACATGAAACTTGCTGAGGGAATTTTTGAAGAGACGTACAAGGTGCCGTGTGATGTCATTTTACGCTCTATTCATTAGAATTTGATTTATGAACAATTATCTTCTCAGTATGACACTTTTTTTCGTTCCCAAATCTCCTGCTTCGGAAAAATCAATTCAAAGAATCGACAATTACGGCCCCTTGTGTACTTTCTAAATAAGAGAATCTGCAAGTTTGATGCATTTGAGAGCAAAAGTGAATTCAAAAATAAATCGGAAAATAAGCAGTTTGAATCGAAATACACCCTTAATCATTCGGAAGAGCAAGATTGCGTTTAATACTTTAAAAACCTATACCAAATATTTATTGTCATTAGAAAAAGTAAGTTACTGATATTCGTGGCAAAACTGAGTTCTCGAATTTAATCATTATAGGTTAATTACATGAAAACTTGTCATGTCTGTCACACAGCTAAAAATCGCTATGCTCGTTGGTCACCGTTTTTTGCGAAAGGTTTCCTTCTCCCTAGTCAACTGATGAGGTGACGTACTTGAAGAGACGTACAAGGTGTCGTGTGATGTCATTTTACGCGCTATTCATTAGCATTTGATATATGAACAATTATCTTCTCTGTACGACACTTTTTTTCGTTCCCAAATCTCCTGCTTCGGAAAAATCAGTTCAAAATGCCGTTTTTGATTGCTTTTTTTGCAATATTTTCTGCATTTATCAAAGAATCGACAATTACGGCACCTTGTGTACTTTCTAAATAAGAGAATCTGCAAGTTTGATGCATTTGAGAGCAAAAGTGAATTCAAAAATAAATCGGAAAATAAGCAGTTTGAATCGAAATATACCCTTAATCATTCGGAAGAGCAAGATTGCGTTTAATACTTTAAAAACCTATACCAAATATTTATTGTCATTAGAAAAAGTAAGTTACTGATATTCGTGGCAAAACTGAGTTCTCGAATTTAATCATTATAGGTTAATTACATGAAAACTTGTCATGTCTGTCACACAGCTAAAAATCGCTATGCTCGTTGGTCACCGTTTTTTGCGAAAGGTTTCCTTCTCCCTAGTCAACTGATGAGGTGACGTACTTGAAGAGACGTACAAGGTGTCGTGTGATGTCATTTTACGCGCTATTCATTAGCATTTGATATATGAACAATTATCTTCTCTGTACGACACTTTTTTTCGTTCCCAAATCTCCTGCTTCGGAAAAATCAGTTCAAAATGCCGTTTTTGATTGCTTTTTTTGCAATATTTTCTGCATTTATCAAAGAATCGACAATTACGGCACCTTGTGTACTTTCTAAATAAGAGAATCTGCAAGTTTGATGCATTTGAGAGCAAAAGTGAATTCAAAAATAAATCGGAAAATAAGCAGTTTGAATCGAAATATACCCTTAATCATTCGGAAGAGCAAGATTGCGTTTAATACTTTAAAAACCTATACCAAATATTTATTGTCATTAGAAAAAGTAAGTTACTGATATTCGTGGCAAAACTGAGTTCTCGAATTTAATCATTATAGGTTAATTACATGAAAACTTGTCATGTCTGTCACACAGCTAAAAATCGCTATGCTCGTTGGTCACCGTTTTTTGCGAAAGGTTTCCTTCTCCCTAGTCAACTGATGAGGTGACGTACTTGAAGAGACGTACAAGGTGTCGTGTGATGTCATTTTACGCGCTATTCATTAGCATTTGATATATGAACAATTATCTTCTCTGTACGACACTTTTTTTCGTTCCCAAATCTCCTGCTTCGGAAAAATCAGTTCAAAATGCCGTTTTTGATTGCTTTTTTTGCAATATTTTCTGCATTTATCAAAGAATCGACAATTACGGCACCTTGTGTACTTTCTAAATAAGAGAATCTGCAAGTTTGATGCATTTGAGAGCAAAAGTGAATTCAAAAATAAATCGGAAAATAAGCAGTTTGAATCGAAATATACCCTTAATCATTCGGAAGAGCAAGATTGCGTTTAATACTTTAAAAACCTATACCAAATATTTATTGTCATTAGAAAAAGTAAGTTACTGATATTCGTGGCAAAACTGAGTTCTCGAATTTAATCATTATAGGTTAATTACATGAAAACTTGTCATGTCTGTCACACAGCTAAAAATCGCTATGCTCGTTGGTCACCGTTTTTTGCGAAAGGTTTCCTTCTCCCTAGTCAACTGATGAGGTGACGTACTTGAAGAGACGTACAAGGTGTCGTGTGATGTCATTTTACGCGCTATTCATTAGCATTTGATATATGAACAATTATCTTCTCTGTACGACACTTTTTTTCGTTCCCAAATCTCCTGCTTCGGAAAAATCAGTTCAAAATGCCGTTTTTGATTGCTTTTTTTGCAATATTTTCTGCATTTATCAAAGAATCGACAATTACGGCACCTTGTGTACTTTCTAAATAAGAGAATCTGCAAGTTTGATGCATTTGAGAGCAAAAGTGAATTCAAAAATAAATCGGAAAATAAGCAGTTTGAATCGAAATATACCCTTAATCATTCGGAAGAGCAAGATTGCGTTTAATACTTTAAAAACCTATACCAAATATTTATTGTCATTAGAAAAAGTAAGTTACTGATATTCGTGGCAAAACTGAATTCTCGAATTTAATCATTATAGGTTAATTACATGAAAACTTGTCATGTCTGTCACACAGCTAAAAATCGCTATGCTCGTTGGTCACCGTTTTTTGCGAAAGGTTTCCTTCTCCCTAGTCAACTGATGAGGTCTCTCCGATAAAATAAGTCACATTTTTCCGTCCTAAAATACTGGTAGCCAAAAATCGTTGTATTCACGTACAACATACACATGAAGAGTTTTAATGGAATTAGCCTATATCCATTTCCGGCGCAGTGTCCCTAAAAAAGAACACCTAATTTTAATTTTACTTGCACCAAGAATATTTAATTAGAGTTTTTTGTTTATAACATTCCTAACACTAAGATTTTTCTTATTTTGTAATAAATCCGTTTCTGAATTCTGGTGCTAGTTAATTATTTCAAAGAAATCTCTTATTCACTAATAAATCTGTTTATTAATTCTGGTGTTAGTTAATTATTTCAAAGAAATCTCTTATTCTCTAATAAATCCGTTTATTAATTCTGGTGTAAGTTAATTATTTCAAACAGATTTCTACGCGCCGGAAAGGGGTATTTGAGGATGCATATACACTATCTACCAAAAAGTATTTGTACACTTTCAGTTTTTGACATTTTGTCAAATATTTAAAAATATACTGGTCGGATTCTTCTGGAACTTCAGAAATATAAAGATTATGTTTCACTTTATATTTATTTACATTCATTTGTTAAGCGGGTAATTAGGGGGCCGGCAAAAAAACAAAGAATAATAGAAATATTTGGGATCGCCCTGTACATGAAAATGCACAAAACGACTTATCGCTTTAGAATACAAATATATGAATACAGTAGAATATGTACACTAATTTTTGTGAGAATAGCATGCATATTTATGGCGATAGAGCGATTTTTTTGAAAAATTCAAAAAATTCTGGTATGTTTTTTGTTTATATCATAGAGGGTTTTTGACCAAATTTAACGCAAATTTCAGAAAAATTGGCAAAATCTATTAACAAAAATATAGCGCAATTGGAATATAAATATATTTAATACTTTATGAAATATGAGTAGTTTTATGAAATAATTTTTATCTGCGCATGCGCGAACGATAAAAACAATTCTTTTACATCATTTAATAGTCAATTCTATGGAGTAACTTATAAAAAAAATCCAATCAAATATCGTGAAAATTCAAAAATATATCATTATTATAAGTAAGTTGTTTTTACATTGCTCTCTAAAAACGGCTGAATGATAAGGGATTCTCCACAAATTGACATTTTTTATTAACTGACTTTTAGGAAAAAATTAGTACTATTTAATGAATACAATATTGCTGCTAATAAGTATCTTGACACCTGTGACAGAAAAGGAAAAGGGCTTTTATTCTTTTCCATCACAGATATCAAGATACTTATTAACAGAAATATTGTATTAGATATTGTATATATTAAATACTTATTTTTTCCTAAAAGTCAGTCAATAAAAAATGTCAATTTGTGGAGAATCCCTTATCATTCAGCCGTTTTTAGAGAGCAATGTAAAAACAGCTTACTTGTAATAATGATATCTTTTTGAATTTTCACGATATTTCATTGGATTTTTTTTATAAGTTACTCCATAGAATTGACTATTAAATGATGTAAAAGAATTGTTTTTATCGTTCGCGCATGCGCAGATAAAAATTATTTCATAAAACTACTCATATTTCATAAAATATTTAATATATTTATATTCCAATTGTGCTACATTTTTTCTACTGCATTTTGCCAATTTTTCTGAAATTCGCGTTAAATTTGGTCAAAAACCCAGCATGATATAAACAAAAAACATACCAGAATTTTTTGAATTTTTCAAAAAAATCGCTCTATCGCCATAAATATACATGCTATTCTCACAAAAATTAGTGTACATATTCTACTGTATTCATATATTTGTATTCTAAAGCGATAAGTCGTTTCGTGCATTTTCATGTACAGTACGATCCCAAATATTTCTATTATTCTTTGTTTTTTTGCCGGCCCCCTAATTACCCGCTTAACAAATGAATGTAAATAAATATAAAGTGAAACATAATCTTTATATTTCTGAAGTTCCAGAAGAATCCGACCAGTATATTTTTAAATATTTGACAAAATGTCAAAAACTGAAAGAGTACAAATACTTTTTGGTAGATAGTGTATTAAGCAAACATAAAAGGGTTGGTATTGTGGTATCAAATATATGAAAAACCCTTTTAATACTTTTTAAGGAATACTTTGAAAATTTTCAGTATGGAGCAAATTTATATCATAGGATTTATAATAATAGTAAAGTTAAAAATTTCGTATTTTTTTTAGTATTTTTTTTTCACATTGAAAACACTTTAACCCAGCGGTACGCGACTCATCTTTATGCAAAAAAGAAAAGAAAAAAAATCGTGACCCAATTTATATGACACTTTGTACCTAATACCTGTATGGAAATTGTCGTATGTCCTCAAAAAGGTATCAACTATCCTATCACACAAAAAAGTTAAATATTTGTGCAAAAAATACATTATCAACAAAGCAAGAGCGGGTAATCGCAATTTACGTAAGTGATATAATAATTAAAATAACAAACACATTATTAAGATAATGAAAAACACGCTTAATTATTTTTTCAAAACACATTTTTACAATTAGTGAGATTTTTGCACCGCACCGATATTTATCGATGATATATCAGTGAAGAAATGGGAGTAAGTAAAAACGCAGGTAGTCTATACACACTTTCTTGCTCGATCAATGGTGTCAGTGGCTTGTTTATTTATCTTTTATTATTAACTATTTGGAAAATAGTTGTTGCCCTCGGTAGAGAATTGAGAAATCTGAAGTATAACTGGATGTTTTAATTGGTTGAATTCTGCAACTTATTTTATTTTATTAGTTTTATGATTGGTACATGTTTAATGTCCAAAAATGGAATACTTCAGTTGCAATAAGAATATAACATTATAATAATATAAGAATATAACATTTCAATGAAGAGATAAGACTGCAGCTTTCTTAAATTATGCATTTTATTCAAAAGATTTGGAGTGATTGGTAAAAATATAAATGGATTGACATTAGAGAATGTTCTGTAGACTTTTCTGCAAATTTCAACATTTTTCCTAAAAATGTAACTGACAGAAAAAAACAGAGATAACTTGTTACTTCACTAAAGGTGGTTAAAAAACGTTTAAAATCAGCTACATGTAGATCTCCATTTTATTTGTAGTGTGATATGCAGGATTCGCAACGTTCCTAAAATTTTCACACATTGCTACCAGTATTTTGAATAAAAAATCTTCATGGTAGGTTCCTTTAACAACTACTATAGAATTTTACAATAAATATTACTGTTTCAAAATTGCGGTAGAAAAGTATGAAAATTTTAGGAACAGTGCGAACCCTGGATATGAGTTAACATCTTCAGACCTGAGCATAAAATACCTCTACAAATATATATTTATTGCTTTTGCATAATCGAAATGACACCATAGATGACAGAAAGAGTCATTTTTATGAAATCAGTACTTTAGCGGACTGGTAATTTAGGTTTACAAATATGGATATGAAAGTACTAATCCCCTTAAAACACCAATTTAACTATCAGTAATATAAATTTATCCAATAAGAAAATTAAGATCTTTAAACAAGTAAATGATCAGCAAATCCTCAAAACTTTTCATTGTAAAGCATTTAAGTTAAATCCTTCTATAGTAAAAAAAAACTAGCATTAAAAGGAATGACTCCTGGAATGATGCTGATGTGGAAGATTTCCGGAACTAACGAATCCGGTTTGTCCACTCCTTCCATGAGTCGAATAGACCAATCAGGAAAGGACTCCGTCTATGCATCGCCGTATGGGTTACCATAAAGAGAGGAAAGGTTACCATCGCCAACAATCGCCAAGTTTGTCGCCAACTTGGCGATATATCGCCAAATTTGGCGACCAAAATTAGTTGTCAAAAGTGACGCCAACTTGGCGATAACTGTAATATTTCGCCAAATTTTTAATTTTTTTACAACACCAGTCGTTTGATACATCATTGTAGAGGTTTGCAACTGCTTATTCATATAATGGATGTCTTGTGTGTTATCCCCCATTCTGCTCCCCAGAGGGAACACATTTTTAATTTATTTACAACACCAGTCGTGTTACACAAGATTTAAAAGGTCTGCAACTGCTTATTCATATTATGGGTGTCTTGTGTGTCACCCCCACACTCTGCTCTCCCCAGGGGGAGGGTCACATTTTTAATTTCTTTACAACACCAGTTGTGTGACACATCATTTGAAAGGTCTGCAACTGCTTATTCATATTATGGATGTTTTGTGTGTCATCCCCCACTCTGCCCCCAGGGGGGCACATTTTTAATTTCTTTACAACACCAATTGTGTGACACATCATTTGAGAGGTCTGCAACTGCTTATTCATATTATGGATATCTTGTGTGTAACCCCCCCCCCCCTCTGCCCTCAGAGGGGTCTCATTTTGTAATTTCTTTACAACACCAATTGTGTGACACATCACTTGAAAGGTCTGCAACTGTCTATTCATTTTATGGATGTCTTGTGTGTCACCCCCACTCTGCCCCACAAGGGGGCACATTTTTAATTTCTTTACAACACCAGTCGTGTGATATATCATTTGAGAGGTCTGCAGCTGCTTATTCATATAATGGATGTCTTGTGTGTCGCCTCCCACTCTGACCCCCGGGGGGGCACATTTTTAATTTCTTTACAACACCAGTCGTGTGACACATCATTTGAAAGGTCTGCAACTGCTTATTCATACCATGGGGTATTGGCGAGCGCAGCAAGCAGGGGTAGCCAATAATTTGGAATCGCGAAGCGATTACGCGGGGGGTTGGCGAGCATAGCGAGCAGGGGGGCGGGGCCCCCCTAGTAATCATGAATATTTCTTACATTCTTGGCCACAATGTCTTGAATGTATTTTCGAAACTTTTATGAAAATAATATTTATTTTATGAAGTAATATTCAACAATGCTCACATTTATTGGTTTTGTTTTAAAGCAAAACGCATTCAGCTGTATAGAAGTAAAGTAAAAATGCAAAAAAATTCAACAATTTTGTTTTTATGAGTAAAAGAATGGAGATACACATTTGTGTACCTCAGGTTTGAAGAGGATAAAAGAAGATAAAGGAAGTTATATTGGCGGCAAAAAGACCGACACGCGACTGCTGACGGGTTAATGTCATTCATAAAGTCAGTTGTTTAGGTAAAAGATTTTGATAAAAAGATAGAACTACTAGTCGGACGTAGCAACATCCGGAGAGTAGGGAGGGTCTAATCAGAAAATCTCGATCGAATGCATTTTTTATCCCTGACCCTCCTATTCTATGACTATCGTCCCGCTATTTCTGTCGGGAGCGATGGATACAGTTGAATCCATTCCAAATGCAGGTGGGAAGATGAAAGAGCAGAGAAACTTGCTCCACAAACCACATTAGTAATTTAAAACAATAACTAATTTATAATCAAGAAGTTACTTTACGCGCAAATGGATATTTTCGCACAATACTTATGTTTTCATTTGAATAATATATATACATAAATCACTTTGAAACGATATTTAACCCTTTGCGGGGCAGGGCAAATTCATTGTTTAAGTATTGAAATTAATGACTGACACCGGAATTTGAAAACAACTTTATTCCTAAATAAGAAAACGCTATGTTTCACGCATTCAATAAACCGTAATTTTCTTTGACAAAATTCCGGTGCGAATGTGGCGTTTGCGAATTAAAATTAAGTGGTATATCTATGAAACCACCGCCCCGCAAGGGGTTAAATATTAAAAGATGTTCAAGTGTAAAACTTTCATCGCGAAATATCTCATTTTCTCGTGTTTAAATAAGTATTTTTTATTATGATAGAAATACACGTGCTTCTGTATTATTAATCCCTTAACTAGTCAATATTAAAAAAAAAAAAAACTTGCAAAGAATGCGTATTTTTTCATGTCTTTTACAGAATTGTTAATATTTTGCTACCGGTTTTTCAAAACATAATTTTTCGCCTAAATGAATCAGAAAAGTGCTCAGGTTAAAAAATACAAAATTTACACTAAAAATTTACTGGTGAGAATAATAAATCATGATTGGAATATGGATGCCCATACGTGGACCGGGTAAATCACGATTGTCAAAAACACGTTGCACGTATGGCGTACGGGCACATCAGGAAAGCGGTTAATACACAAATTTATCTTTATCAAAAAATAATATTTATGAATATAAAAAGCGACTTAGTAAAATAAAAAAAAATCATAAACACAAATAGGGGGGGGGGGGGCGCTTGGATTCGAGCCCATTGTCTCTGGTCTTGAATTCAATGCTCTATCCATTCGGCCATCTAGCTCACATTCATTTCCAAAACATTGTCTATAAACGAGCTGTTTTGTAATTAATTCTTAATCCTTATTCTTTGATTTGAAGACAGAATTGCTGTATACCCTTACCTCCTGCATTTGAAAATGCACTGTAACCCTATCCATCGCTCCTGTGAGGAATAGCGCAGTAAAGATACACTAGTCTAAAGCTGCTATTAGATTCACGGATTTTAGGCGAGACAAACTTTTCAGTGGATTTTAACTCCAGCATTTTCCCGTTCAACGAGAGAAAAAGTTCTACAATTGTCTTTGAAAAAGTCGAAGGAAAAGCCGGAAAACCAGTTTCTACTCGTGCCAGGCGTTAATATTTATCGCCTACTCGTATCAATCGCTTATCTCTGATTCGTTGAAACGTTCGATGTTGGATGAAAAATCTAAGCTAGCCCAGACTTTTTTGAACCTGTGGAAAAAAGTTGGGGAGACATTGCAGTTTGCTATCACACTGGATGTTGGGAGGATATTTCGCGAAAAGTTGGAGGAAATCAAGTGTTGGCTCAAAAGTCTTACGGAATGTTGGTGAATCTAATAGCGGCTTAATGTCTGCTTCTCTCCCGCTCTGCATATTAATTCAGACTCGTCACGTTTATTCTTTCTTTCTAACCAATGACCAGGCCCCTAGCTGCCGATTTACCTCAGCTTAACGGGTTCGATACCTGGCATCGGGGCGAGTGACCGCCGTGTAGCGGCAATAAACCTGATAACTTCGCTTCTCACGTCATCATATCTGCAGTACTTGCTTCTCATTTGAGCATACTTTGTTTTGTCGGTCTCTTAGCGTTACATCCTATTTGAATCTCACGACATACAATGGATAAATGCACCATATTTCAGAAACACTGATCTAGAGAATTAGACCGGGTGGCATTTTCAGAAAGAATCACGCTTTGAGCACCAGCCTTGGCGAGTTGGCGAAAGCGAGAACGTTCAGCTAGCTGCATCGCCAAACACAAAATAAACTAAGTTCAGATGTGTCATAAAACATATGATTAATAGAATTATATTTATTACAAGAGAATCTTTACTACTGTTTTTAATTAACTTCTCAATTTCTTCGAACATAGTCAGTTAAGGAAATAATATTTTTGAATTGAGAAAAAAAAAAACTATGTTTAAATGTTTTGTGAAATCTAAAGCATTTTACTCTAAAAAAGCTCTTTATTTTAAACTATGATTTACTTTGTTTTAAACTATGTTTTAATCTCAGAGTAAACATAGTAAATAGAGGGAGAATTCCCCCAGCGTTTCTTCAGCCAAGATAAGAATCACGTGACTCCAGGCAAGAGCATTTCCAGTCATCGTAGTAACAGTGTTGATTTCTACGGAGGACATTCGACAATTTTTTGTTTACGACTAAAAAATATCATGGTATCAAGTTGTTGTGCCTATGGATGCACAGAGAGACAAAGCAAAACAAGTTCTGTTACTTTCCATCGGTATGTATTTATTTTTTATTACTTTTTTTTTAATATTTAAAGGACTTTAAAAATGTATCATTCCAACTATTATTCCGTTTACTCTTGTTATCATGATAAAAATAGAAAACATTTTACGTTTAATAACTTAAATGTATGTAATAATGATATTTACTATCATCCAGTGTCATCAATTTAAATATTAAAAGTGTAAATTTGATTTATTTGAGTTAATTTGAACCGTAATAAGAACATTTCTTATTACGGGGCTTGGCGATGCATTTTTATCGCCAAAAGAAACCTGTTTTCATTGCTTTAACACTTGCGTTTTTTATTTTTATTTTTTATTTGTATTTTTACTAGGGGGGCCCCGCCCCCCTGCTCGCTATGCTCACCAACCCCCCCCGCATAATCGCTTCGCGATTCCAAATTATTGGCTACCCCTGCTTGCTGCGCTCGCCAATACCCCATGGTATGAATAAGCAGTTGCAGACCTTTCAAATGATGTGTCACACGACTGGTGTTGTAAAGAAATTAAAAATGTGCCCCCCTGGGGGGGCAGAGTGGGAGGCGACACAAAAGACATCCATAATATGAATAAGCAGCTGCAGACCTCTCAAATGATATGTCACACGACTGGTGTTGTAAAGAAATTAAAAATGTACCCCCTGGGGGGCAGAGTGGGTGTGACACACAAGACATCCATAAAATGAATAAACAGTTGCAGACTTTTCAAATGATGTGTCACACAATTGGTGTTGTAAAGAAATTACAAAATGCGCCCCCTCTGAGGGCAGAGGGGGGGGGTTACACACAAGATATCCATAATATGAATAAGCAGTTGCAGACCTCTCAAATGATGTGTCACACAATTGGTGTTGAAAAGAAATTAAAAATGTGCCCCCCTGGGGGGCAAAGTGGGGGATGACTCACAACACATCCATAATATGAATAAGCAGTTGCAGACCTTTCAAATGATGTGCCACACAACTGGTGTTGTAAAGAAATCAAAAATGTGATCCTCCCCCTGGGCAGAGCAGAGTGTGGGGGTGACACACAAGACATCCACATGGCTGCCAACTACTACGCCTATTTACAGACGAATAAACATATCAGAAACAGAAATTTTAGCAGATTATTAAGAATATGGTGTGTAATATATAACATTGAATATATTTCGCATACATTTTGGTTCCAAACAAGTTTATATGATTTAAATAGGCGTAGAAGTTGGCAGCTCTGCATCCATAATATGAATAAGCAGTTGGCAGACCTTTCAAATGATGTATCAAACGACTGGTGTTGTAAAGAAATTAAAAAATTGGCGAAATATTACAGTTATCGCCAAGTTGGCGTCACTTTTAACAACTAATTTTGGTCGCCAAATTTGGCGATATATTGCCAAGTTGGCGACAGACTTGGCGATTGTTGGCGATGGTAACCTTTCCTCTCTTTATCGTAACCCATACGGCGATGCATAGACGGAGCCCTTTCCTGATTGGTCTATTCGACTCATGGAAGGAGTGGACAACCCGGATTCGTTAGTTCCGGAAATCTTCCACATCAGCATCATTCCAGGAGTCATTCCTTTTAAGGCTAGTTTTTTTTTACTATAGATGGATTTTAAATAAATTTTTTCTTTAAATGAATCGCATCTTTACTCCCTTGTTAGTTAGTTATTTCGGGTGAATTGATATATCTTTAAATTTTAAAATTTGAAATTAATGCAGTTGTTTGAAATAAATACAACTAATATCATTTTATAATTTTTAATCCATTAGTGCCTGGCGTCCCATTTTTGGGACAGTTTTAAAAAATTCATGTAAGCGCATTTCACACCAGTAAAAAAAGGGATAAATAAATACTTTCTTTCTCGAGATAAAGTCCTCGGTAAATTAAGATAAATGTTTTTCGTGCTTTAAAAGTGGCGGGAAAATGCAAAATTTGAATTTTAACGAAGAAAATAATTCAGGCACTAATGGGTTAATTGAAGTTTCGGAGAAAAAATGCCCGAATTTGTTTTATATTTTGTCTTGTTATGTTTTCAGAATTTATTCAAATTAAAATTAAATTTTGTGAAGTATTTTAAAAATTATAATATTAAAATTATACATAAAAAATGATCGTTGGAACTGTATATTGAATTTATTCTTTTTATCTAACAAACATTTAATGAAACAATGTGTTATTTATTTATTTATTAATTAAGTCCTTTTTTTTTCGACTTGTATATGTCTTATATTCTTTGTGGTTCTTTCTCACTTATTAATTTCAGTTAATGAATTTAAAAAAAAGTATGCTAAATTTAATTTCTTTAAGTAATTTCTTTGCTTACTTTTACATTTTTATTATCATTATATACTTTTAAAAAAGTATCATTTATAAAATACTATTTTAATTCATTTTATATATAGCTTTCCAAAGGATGAAGACAGAAGAAAAATCTGGGAAACGAAATTACGAAGAGAAAATTTCAAAACTACAAATTCTTCAGTGGTGTGCATTTTTAACTACATATTTGTGCGAAACAAATATTTTGATGATTGGATCACAACAATTAAAACTCGTTACTGGCCTTAAAATAAAAACTGCTCTATCACGTCAATCTTAAATGAGATTCAATTACCCTGTAAAATTCAAATTATCTTTAATAATTTTGTTACAATTAAATAACCTTTAAATATTTTAGTTATCATTAAATTAGGCGGTGTTATTATTTAAAAAATAGTAGTATCTCGTAGGTAACAATGTGGCACTCCTCATTTAAATTTTATTTTATTGAATAGGCACATTTTATTTTAATAGAATAAAAATTTTGTAATAATTATTGTGCAAATAAGTTTTTACCATTAAAAAAATCTTATTAGTAGTACGTGGAAATTCAGATTATGGATTTAGTGTATAGTGAGGTTCTGAATATTGGCAACTGCTGATATAAATGAATTAAACATGACTGAATAAATTTTGTTTTTTAATTCTGTCGTTTCTAAAACTGAAATTTTGCATTTTGGACTTTTCCTAACTAATTTGTGTGCATTTATGCAATTTGTTTTATAAAATAATTTCAGTATATGTTAAAACAGTGTATTAAATTTTTTGTAAATTTGCATCCTGAAGAAAAGTTCATATAATATTATCTGTGTGAGTTATGATCATTAATGAATTATTCAATTAAACTTTTTGCGTTGAAAAGCATACAATTAATTGTATGCATTATTATAGATGTGCAGTAGCGTAACTATGTTTCTTGGCGCCCGGGGTCAGCAAGAAATTTTGCGCCCCCACCCCAATATAGATATATAACAATTTCTCTCAATTTCGCGCACCTAGGCCTCGGCGCCCGGGGCGGACGCCCCCCCTTAGCTACGCCACTGTAGATGTGTTTGTTTAGAAAGAAAAACAATAAACATTTTGTGAATTTAGAAAGTTTAAATCTGACGTTTATTTTAAATTAAAATGCCCTTTATTTAATATCAGCATTTAAAAATAAAATAATTATCAAATTGTTTATTATTTTTTAATTTACAAAAAAAGTTTGGCTTGTTTGTTAATTTGATGTAATAATAAGCAAATAATTCATCACTTAAATTTTCTTTCTCTCGAAATTTCATCTTTCTTCCTCCCCCTCCTCAGCCTCTGGTCTTCCAGCACACAAAGTTAAACTTCTTAACCAATTTCTTAACCAATAACCGCCTATTTGTACTTTGTATTAACAATAAAAAATTAATTATGGCATTAAATTAAATATAAACAAAACCATGTAAAAGATTGAAAAATGAACGAAATTATATACATTTGAATAATAAAAAATTTAAGCATGAAATAAATAAACATTAGCATAAAAATCCAACGTACATTCGGATTTCTTTTACTACTGATTTGTATTTCTGTCAACTCTCAAGTGTCTGAATGACAGCATAAAAATACTGCACTCCTTCCAAGAGCTACGATAAAGCGACAAATCTAGCATTACTTCTGGCAACCATTCATCGCCAAATGCCTGGAGTCACGTGGGTCATCCTGGCAGCATTTCTTACCGGAGGAAGCAATGGGAATTCTCCCTCTATTTACTATGTTTACTCTGAGGTTTTAATCGTAAACAATGGTGAGTAACATTTCCTCATATTATAGTCTTTGCTTGATAACATTTACGGAAAAATAAGTGAACAATAAGCACGATCTCTTTGCAGAAGGAAGGGTTGCTATTTGCTAGGCGTTTGACGTCAAAAACAAGAAAGGGTGCGTAGCATTGACTTCATCTCCGCGCCAATCGTTGTTCTGACGATAAGGTGCTCAAAATGTGATTCTTTCTGAAAATGCGACCGGGTGGCGGCAGAACAGACAATCGCCTTATCGAGTTAATGGATGAAAATCTAGGATTCGTTAAAAGTCGATTCGCATATGAAAACGCAATCGTTCTGCCAAATCATTTCTTAGGGGAAAACACCTAAAACGCTATTTTAGCGGTTGACTCATAAGTTTACCTTTGTGCTTTCCTGCATCCAAAAGTATGGAAAACATAATGGCAAACCTACGAGTCATCCGCTAGAATCGGGTTTTTGGGCGTTTTTCCACCAAGGTATGGTTTAGCAGCCTGATTCCATTTTAATATGTGAATCGAAATTTAACTTATCCTAGATTTTTATCCGTAAACTCGATGGCGAAATTTTTTTTCCAAGCACCTTCGTCGTTCCAAGCCCAAGCTCGCACTCTGATTGGTTGTTGCTCTCGGCACTGTTTACTCTCGGCACTTGGCGATAACCATACTTGGCGAAAAATACTTCGCTCGTAAGTGAACGAGTAAACCTAAAACCTAACCTACTCATTCTTATTCTTCCTTCATTTTTATCCTCGTGGTCTTGTGCTCTTGTGTGTAAAAACTTTTAAAGAGTACAGCTTCCAGTAAAACACGTTCCATCCAATCCAATGCTGCAAGAGAAAAGTTACTTTGTACTCGGTTCGGAAGGAAATCAAATTCGACGGAAACATCT